>JALIGW010000002.1:65194464-65794464 GCA_023053685.1 Diadophis punctatus similis | reverse complement strand
AAAATGAGGACCCAGATTGTTAGAGGCAATATGCTGAACTCTGTAAACCGCTTGTAAAGCACTATGAAGCGGTATATAAGTCTAAGTGCTAAGTGCTATTGTTCTGATGGCCACCCCCTCCACAGACATGTGATCCTATTTTGGACACTTAGCAACTGGCCCACATTTATGTCCATTTGCAGTGTCACATAGACCCTGACATTTCGCTGGTTTCCAACATTTATTTCCAGTTTCTGGCTAAAAACATTAATTGGTTAAAATGGATTCACTTAATGACTGTGGCATTCACTTAATGACTGTGACCTTTGCTTAATGACCACTGTAAAAAAATGCCAAAAAGTTGGGCCTTGACCTATATCCATAATGACTTATAACCCTGATTCTGGCTTCAATTACAATAGTACGTTATCTTTATAGTTAATGTTAGTTCACCTCTTCCAACACCAAAATATTTGCTTTGGGCCACTGTAGCACATTTCACCAACAAGGTAGATTGATGATCAAGACAAAAATTAAGATCTGCCCTGCTCCTGTTAGGTTCTTTACAATGCCATGGGCCAGGCTGCTGTGAGTGGAGATCAAAAGCATTGGGAGTGCAACATATTGCTTATCCCACCCTAAACTATAGTTAAGATTAACCACAGTGGTGGATTTACACAAAAGAATAAAACATAGTTGGATGAAAATAAAAATGAACGTTTCAGAGCCTTTTCCTATCACCAGGCATGGGGAGGGGTGCTTAAGGCTCATTCCGCCTTCTTCAACATACCTCCCTAAGACCGATTAGAGCCCACAGAGTTGGTCTGCTGGTGGTCCCGTCAGCCAAACAATGTCAGCTGGCGGGCCCACAAACGAGGGCCTTCTCTGTGGCAGCACCGGCTCTCTGGAATGCACTACCCCGGAGATCCGCACTATTCCCACCCTGCCAGCCTTCAGAAAAGTGCTAAAAGCCTGGCTTTGTTGACAGGCCTGGGGCCAATGATTTCAATATAACATCGAGCACTCTTGGCCCCATGAATGTATTAATTGTATGGGTTTTTAAATTATTGTTTTATAATGTTTTTAATGGTTTTAATAATTATTGTTTTTAATGTTTTTTTCTATATTTATTGTTTGCATGTAGATTTCTTATTGTTGTGAGCCGCCCAGAGTCTCTGTGGAGTGGGCGGCATACAAGTGTAGATAATAATAAATTCAAATAATGGTACATCAGAAATACTGCAAATAAGGATTTTTTTAAAAAAAAAATCACGTATATTGTCACAACATGCTGTCACGACAGAACTTCAGAAGTTCACAAGATAGCTACAACAGCTACAAAATATTTTGCTGGAATATTAGGAGATGAGCTCAAAATTAGAAACTGGAACTTTTTACCTCCGGTTTCTATTTAGGAAATATTTGCAAATATGTAACCTCATTGTTAGTCATCTCACTTGGTCTGTAATTTGCTGAAGCCAGTGGTGGCAGTAGTAGTTATAACATTGGATATTGAAAAATAGCTATTGCTACATCAGTGAGATGGTAAATATATGTTTAGAAACAAGTATATGTCCAGTTGTTTGATAAACAAATATTGCCAAATGGAGAACGTGTAAATCTACTGTTGTAAATTCCTGACAGATTTCTTCTGGAACAATTTAACTTGCTACATGGCAGTCTAGGGAAAGGCAGTCCAGCTGTCCAAAAAGCTTCTCTAAAAACATTTCACAAAGTCTGAGTCTTCCTTTCCATCTGGGAGAAATTTAAGAATAGATTTGGCCAAATGAACAGATCATCATAATACCATTAAAAGCTGCCTAGTCACACTGATCCTATGCATGGTTGCACAGAACTAAGTTCTTCTGTTTGATTGGGGTTTATGCCTTAGCAGAAGTACACAGAGCCTATCTTTAATTTAGGTCAATAGTTCAGACTTTTATGCAGTAGTGAATTGTACCACATAATACCGTAATTCATTTGATTTTCAACTCATTCCCAATATACTGTAAACCAGTAATGTCCAACCTTGGCGACTTTAAACCTGTGACTGCGTAATTCTGGGAGTTGAAGTCCACAAGTCCTAAAGTTGCCAAGATTGGACACCCCTGCTCTAAACCAAACCTCCAGTTCTTCTGCTTGCTTACTGTCTTGCAGTGGAAAGAAGTGAAGCAACACACAGGGAACTAGCGCAACAAACTTGTATCAATGAACTGTAACGAATGTTGACAAACTTCTACCCAACAAATACACCTCTTTCAAACCAGCAGCGGGTCAGAAGGTACTCACGTTGTTCCCATCTTTCTGGAGGGAGGTTGCAAATTGGACCAGGAGTTCACACCTCTCGTAATTGGTATTCAACTTGACTAGCCACTGCCTGAGGCATGAGAATATACATTTACCAACCATTCATTTTTTTTATTATACACAAAAACATAACATACAAACATACAATATTAGGAATCTTAGTTTCTATCTTAAATATAGCTGAAGATCAGTTCACCAAATTTCATACACATATACTATAAATATTTATCTTCTTTTCTATATCCGTAGTTACTATATGCTCTTCTATATATACACATTTATTTTCTGGTCTATTTTGTTTTATTACTTACATCTATATAAACCAACCATTCATTTTTTATTCCTTCCCCCTCCAGAATTTTCAGTGCTCATTATTAAGCTAGCTATTCCTCTTGACCCTTCATAAAATAAGCTGAAAAAATGACCGCCCTCTTTTCCAAAGACATACATAGCATTTCCTGTAGGTTTTTTTCCCCAGCATGCAGGCATGAGAATTTTTTTCCCATGTTGAATGAAACATGAGCTGGGAGCCAGGAGGGTGTGGTAGGTGTCTCCAGAGAAACTGAATGGCACTGCAGGAAACAAATCCCATCTGCGCTTCATTCAGCTGTGAAAACCTTAGAGAACTTCTTAGAGGGGAAAGGCTGGGTATTGTTTGTCATATACTCCAACCATTGTGCCTTCAGCCTTGTGTAACATCTGGGTATGTCTGAAATAATGGAAGCAAGATTATTCACACTTGACATACCTAAGTATCAAAACCACTAACACGATGTGAGTCATTTTAAAGATGAATATTTTATAATTTTCATTTTTTCTGAGCTATAGGGATCTCTAGAGTTCCAAGCAGAGGTGGTATTCAGCAGGTTCGGACCGGTTCAGGCGAAACGGTAGTAGCGACCTGCCAGGCGCTAGGCCAGTGATGGCGAACCTATGGCACGCGTGCCACAGGTGGCACACGGAGCCATATCTGCTGGCACGCGAGCCATTGCCCTAGCTTAGCTCCAGCGCACATGTGCGCACCAGCCAGCTGATTTTCGGCTCACGCAGAGGCTCTAGGAGGGCATTTTCGGCTTCTGGAGGGTCTCCTTGGGGGCGGGGAAGGGCATTTTCGCTCTCCCTAGGCTGTAGGGAAGACTCTGGAGCCTCGGGAGGGCGAAAAATGGGCCTACTGGGCCCACCGGAAGTCAGGAAATGGACCATTTCTGGCCTCCAGAGGGCCTCCAGGGGGCGGGGAAAGCCGTTTTCGCCCTCCCCAGACATTGAATTATGGGTATGGGCACTCGTGCCTGTGTGATAGCGTGCACACACGCGCTTTCGGCACCTGAGGAAAAAAAGGTTCGCCATCACTGCGCTAGGCTGTCCTATTTAGCCACATTTTCAAGCCGCCCGCATGCATACAAGCCGCACATGCTAGCAAAGCACATGCACGGAAGGCTGCACGCATGCGTTGAAGGGGCGTGTGCGAGTGCTCACATTTTTAGTGCTTGGTGAACCGGTAGGTAAATTATGTGAATCCCACCTCTTGTTCCAAGTAGCTTTATTAATTGTCTCTTGCTCTATTTGTGTGAGGGTGTCTCTGAGTTAATCTTGACTCCTGGTGACTGCCTAAATTAGTTCCTTAAGTTTTCTTCACAAAACTTTTGGAAGTGGTTTGTCGTTGGCTTCTTCCTATGGCTGATACCGAAGGGCTGGCCCAAAGTCACCTAGCTGGTTCTTGCCTAAGCAGGACTAGAACTTGTATATTTTCCTGGTTTCTAGCCTGATGCCTTAACCACTAGACCAAGTTATTCTCAAAATGTGCTACTCTTGTATGCATCTTTCTTAGGCTGGTATTGGTGCCGAGCTTGTAGCCACTAAGGGATTTGAAGAAAGGTACTGAGGAAAAAAAAATTCCAAACTGAATTGCTTTCAGTCTATCAGAAACCCCCAAAGTGACAGTGGACCTGGAAGTGGCTAGCTGATGGCAAGGTTCAAAAAATTCAGTTTTCCCTAATTTTCAAAGGCAAGATGTGTAAATAGCACAACATCTAGAGATGCCCTGATGGCACATCTTATCAAAGTCTGACTCAGAATTCAGTTGACTGCCAAAAATACCTTAAGTGAAGCATCATCTTCATTGTTGGCTGCTCATCCTCCCTTCTTTAGATGTTGGAGCAGTAAACAGCTGCAGTTCTTTTAATTTATTTTTTAAAATACAAATAGGAGGCTCAAAAGTAAAAGTGGTTATGAAATGATAAGATTCAACCTGTAAAGCTTGTTTTAAGTGTGAGCACAGAGAATATATCTTATAGGTGGAAAAAGAATAGATGTTCATACTACTGCATCTTCTCACCATTTATTCTGTGGTATCACTAGTTATTGCTCTTATGTTTGCTGATTAGATTCCTGCAATTTTCCTGTCTTTTGTGTCTGTTATCTGTTTGATTCCTTCATTTGGAATGGTCTGTTCTCCAAACTGTTTGACTACTAGAAAATACCTTGTTCTTGCTTCTCCAGTGGATGTCAAACATGTTTTGTTTTCCATCTGTCATGTAGTCAATATATTTTTCTTCAAGACTGGACATTGATACTGCTACCTTATATTTTCCCCTCCCCAGCCTTAATTTCTAACATTTTGTCCCTGAGGAAATACTGTGCTTCTTCCAATTAAAAAAAAAGAATATGCACAGGATTAAAAAAATGTGATTGCCACACACTTTGTTTTTATAGTCCTAATAAACAACATGTAACTGTGGAGCTATTCAATACGTTAGAATAGAATAGAATAGAATAGAATAGAATAGAATAGAATAGAATAGAATAGAATAGAATAACAGAGTTGGGAGGGACCTTGGAGGTCTTCTAGTCCAACCCCCTGCTTAGGCAGGAAACCCTACACCACTTCAGACAAATGGTTATCTAATCTCTTCTTAAAAACTTCCAGTGTTGGAGCATTTACAACTTCTGGAGGCAAGTTGTTCCAGTGATTAATTGTTCTAACTGTCAGGAAATTTCTCCTTAGATCTAAGTTGTTTCTTTCCTTGTTTAGTTTTCACCCATTGCTTCTTGTTCTACCCTCAGGTGCTTTGGAGAATAATTTGACTCCCTCTTCTTTGTGGCAACCCCTGAGATATTGGAACACTGCTATCATGTCACCCCTAGTCCTAGTCCTGCGTGTGAGCAGAAGCGAAAACTAAGATGGTGGCGCCTATGGCTCCGCTGAGAGAGCCAGTTTAGGGGCATGGCCAGCTGGCCATTGCTGCCGGTTCAGCAAGCGGGGGGAAATTCCCGCTACCGGTTCTAGAGAATAGGTCTGAACCGGCAGGAACCCACCTCTGTATCGACTACTCCAGTTACTGTGGAGAACACTATGAAAGATTGGATGTCACCGTATACTTAGAAATTTCAAGATCCCATGAAATCAAGTCAGCATCCTTAGGGATAGAACTCTGCACAAGCACTTCAGTTCCAAAAGTATTAATATGCTAGTTATATAGAGTACAATGCTTTTGAAAGTATAATGCCAGAATCATTAATTAGGATTGTTTATTAAAACAAGTATGACTTTAGCGTTATGGTTTTCATTTGCTGTCTGTTTACAAGAGTTGGAATTTTGATCTCACTTGGTTATCTAATACTTGAATGAATCTGGGTCTTTTTTGTTGCTTTGCAGTTTAGATTCCAATTTGCAACTGATTCATTTTTGGCCCTCTTACATGTTAGATCATATTTGAATCCATTCCAATGCTGCAGAAGATGATGAGAAACAAAGCAGGCTTTCTATTATTTGCAGAAAGGTGCTGGAAAAGTCTCTGTCTAGTTCAGCTCATGCTTGTGTGGTGTCACGTAGAAGGCATGTATTTGTACAAGCTGTACTTCTTTATAAGACATTGGAAGATCATCTCAGAATGGTGGCAGGTTATGAATGGTTAATAAAGGCTTATCACTTAGGCAGAATATTCTGCTTTTGCAACTTCACACTAGTGTTGGAACATGCTGTACATTCTGAAATAATTTAGTTCTCTTTGGAAATAAGCTTTTTTTAAAAAATAACCTCTCTTGGTTATTAAGGTTAAATTCTTATTTCTGTGGGCATCTACAGTAACTTTGGTAGATAGGCTGCATGTTCCTTGGAAGGACTCCCGCAGTGCCATCATTAGGGAAGAATCTGTACTTTCCCAGAACAAGCTATCAATTGTAACCACCCATAAGACTAATTATTTTATTAATGCTTTGCAAACCATCACAGAAACCCACAAAAACACATGGATGTAAACGCATGGATTTATATGTGTGCAGAGAACAAATCCAATTAATTATTGTTATGTTTTTTCTTCTCCCTTCATGGATTGCTAGAATCTGGTGGAGACAGGATACACTTATGTTTGAGGCAGAGAGAATGAGTATTATCTGGCGGACATTTTCAGATAATTTGGCTGGTAGCTAATTTTGGATGAGTAAGTGGATGAAGATGTGGCCTGCAAGGAGCAAGCTTGCAGGTGGAGAAGTGAAAGCAAGATGAAGGTCTCTGCAATTTGCAGTGAGGACAATGTGATTGAAAAGCAGACTGGGGATTAAAGGGCTTTTGGAATTAGTTGCAGGTCAGATAGGTTATCACATTGCAGAATTCAATAGTGAAACTCCCTGTGTATGTTTTCCAAATTTAATTCAATCTAATTTTATTGGTACACCATCTCTTTTGGAAGCCAAGCATATTGTATGGAAAATTAATTTCTTTCATCATCCCCAAACAAGGAAATTTTATCCTTTTATTCAGCTCTCTTTGTAGTTACATATGTGACCTTTAGCCTTGACATATTTCAGGGGATTCAGCATATTTAATAGTCATCAAGCAATTCACGTTATACTGTAACTTGAATCCAACTTTCACCATCAAGTTGGGAAAATATAGTTCAGAAACACAACACACTCTTGATATGTTAGATCTACCTCATCTGGCTCAAAAATCCCAATAAACAGCAATTGGGGAGAGAATCACAAGAGGTTTATGTGTGTCTTTGCTGCCATCTCGAGATTGTCCAGATTTTTGAGGCTCAGATTTAGTATACTTAATGTTTGTTTTATTCTGCCCTGATCATCAACTGAGTGACTGGGAAATGGAGCAGAAAGATCAACAGCATGCATTATCCTTAAAATCTGAACAATGCAGAGGGCAGTGGCTGGGTTTAAAAATCAGTTTTAAATACTGAGAATGGATGAGAGTAAGTATACTCCTATACAGCACTGAAAATACATATGTTTCATGGTTTCTGGAATTTGAAATTGGAATTCTCTAAATGCAAACCTCATCTGGCCAAGGTAAAACAATTTTGTGGCACTGGTATTTGGGTTTAAGGGACCAAATATATTAAAGTTTGTTGTAAAATGAAAACCAGAAGCACACACAGATGACTGATTCAGCTAGATTCAATAACTTATTTATAAACATAACAGAATCTACAATACCATCAGCAGATTATTTCTTCAAGTAAACACAAGCAGGAGTTAGTTTCATTTCAGCAGAGTTCAGAGTGGAAGAGTACAGAGTGGAGACTGGAGCCACACCCAGCCTTAAGCTTAAGTTCCAGTTTCGATTCTCTGCACAGCCTCAGAAATGTTTAACTCCCATTGGCTGACTTAGTTGCTATGCCTATTCATTGGCTGACCTGGTTACCACTGGCTCTCCCAGTCATGAATATTCTAACAAAATAGATGCATTAAACCTTGCATCCATGGCAACCCATAGGCTCTCTCAAAACTCAATCCATTCCCCCCCCATAGAGTACAGTAGCTTAGGGGTATAAACAGGGGCGCCTTTTGCTTCTGCAAGGCTGAAGGCATTTGTTTAGACATTTGAGTCTTCACAAAAACAATCCAATTTTTTTTAACCTTATCCATTTTGTGGTCCCATGCTGGGTCAATTTGTTCTACAGAAGAAGAAGAAGAAGGTTTCCTGAAATAAAAAAAATATTATTTTCTATGCAGCTGTATGTAATGTTGAGGTAATGCAGTCTATTTCAGGAGTAGGCGGTCATTACACTTTTTGGGAGTGCCTTTGAATTGGTCTTGCTTCATGGCAACTACGGTACATAGATGGTTCGTGCACTTTTATTCGCTACATTTTTGGTGAGTGGTTTGCCATTATCTCCTTACTAGGGGTAAGAGAGAGTGACTGATCCAAAACCGCTCAGCTGGCTTTGTGGATAAGGCAGTACTTGAATTCAGTCTCCTAGCCTCTAACTTGACCACTACACCAGACTGGCTCTCTTAATACAGATGCAACAATGAAAAATGTTTTGAAGGCTGCATTTGCGCATATGTAGGCAAATGCATAGTTGTCCCATGAACCTACAGTGACTCAGAAATGTATTCATACCGGTAGTATATACTTTGTCCTGTTTTAGGGAGAATAGTTATATTGCTGATTGCTCTTACCAAGTTATTTTTATAAATATAGTTTTTCTTTTGACTCCTTCAGGATTCTTTTGACTTCTTCAGGAAGAATATATTGTACATTTACACAAACTTCCACCACAGAGGTGGGTTCCTGCCGGTACGCTCTTACCTGTTGGTCACCGCAGAACTGAAGAAGCCGGTGGCGTTTGTGGCGCGGGGCTTCCCCCGCCCGCTTTCCCCCACCCACCTAGACGCCGCCATTTGCATTCTTTTGCCCTCTGCGCATGCGCAAAGCGTTCTGCTTGCGCAGAGGGCAAAAGAACGCAAATGGCGGCGTCCAGGCGGGTGGGGGAAGCCCCATGCCGCGAACGCCACCGGCTTCTTCGGTTCTGCGGCGACCAACAGGTAAGAGAGTACCGGCAGGAACCCACCCCTGTTCCACCATCATTTCTACATCTGTGAATAGAGAGCTTAAATCTCCTGTCTTTGCCAGCTGAGTTTGCTTGTCTCTTTGCTATCCAAGCTAGATTATTTATCTTAGGAAAGAAATGTACAGTATAATTGAAATTGGGAAGATGGATGCATTTTTCCAGACACTGCCTTCAGTTAAACTGAATACCTAAGAGACCAAAAATAACAATTTGGCAGGCTCTAGGAAGCATGACTGGGCCAAGCACAACAGGACAACACTTCTCTGTGCAGTCTTTTCCAACAAAATTGCAGTAGCACTGGTGGGGTAGAACAAAAACCCTGAACATCGGTATTGAGGTAACACATGGAATTATCCACAAGTACAACAAGGGAATTCATTGGGCGACTGACTCTTGGTAGAATTATAGTCGTAGCAGATGTCAGGATAATTGAACTCACCTGTAATCACTTTTTTATTGCTTTGTGGAAAGAAGATCATCTCAGGCAGAAAGGTGCATTGGATTCTTCACCAAATATTTTCAAAATTATTTACATGCACTCGTCCACAAATCAATCTGTGTGTGTGTGTGTGTGTGTGTGTGTGTGTGTGTGTGTGTGTGTGTGTGTGTGTGTGTGTGTGAGGCCTAGCGCAAGAATGATGTACTGTAACACAATCCAGCCAAAGTTCTTTATTTGCTTACAGTACATCATATAGACAGAATCTTGCTAGACTAAACCTATACTACAATAATGAAACGGATATACCTTCTGGGCTCCAAAACCAAGAAACGCACGCAGAGGTACTTCTAAGTAGTTTATTTTATTGTTTCTCTCCTATAAGCAGAAATCTTGCCAAACTAAAGCAACTACCTGCATCACTATTGTTACACTCTCAGAACTTCTAAGAAGGAGCTGTCTTGTCTTTCTCCTAACAACACTATCTAAACTTTGCTGTCTCTTGGTCCTCTGCAATGCAGCCCTTCCCTCCTGGGAATCCAGACTACATTCCATCACAATACCCTGGGAGATTCGAGGGAACGGCTTTCTTAAATTACTCCCACTTCCCATGATTCTGTTCAGTACTGTCTCTTGTCCCCCCCACTCCTCCATGGAATGTGCTCCCTCCTTTTTGAAAACCTGCTACATTTTTGTAATATATCACATGACTTCCCTCTTTATAGATACATTCCATTATTGTGTGTGTGTGTGCTGATTTTTGGGCTGATACGACTTTAAGAGGCTGTATATGTAAGAGAGGCCCTGTGAGGGAGTCTCTCTCTCGGTGTGTGCTTCTGTGCTATAGTTGATGATTGATTACCTGACTTTGCCTAGCACATGTCATGTATATATATATATATTCCTTGTAGATAAACCACTGTTTGAAAGACAAACCTCTGTTTACTGTATTTTGCTCCTGGGTTGTCTCAAAATGGTCACACTGTGTGCACTCTGACAGGTTATAGGCTCAGTCCAGAGAGAAGGCCAGAGTGACTAGAGAAACCAGAGAGAAGAGAAACCTAGTGGGAGTTTGCACCAGAGCCAGAGGGGCTGTGCATTGTGGTTTGTTAGTGGTTAGTGCTTGTAACAGAAACAAGCAACATGGCTTCCATCAACGTAATGGGAGGAGGTTTGTATTTTGTATTTGTTTATTTGTCAAGCATATATGATTATAAGCAAAGTACAAACAGTAAAACATGATTGAATATATATGTAATATTACAAGTATGAATAAGAGTAAAAGAGGTATGAATATATATTAAATATATTAGGACAGGAACAGTAGGCACGATTATGCGCTTATGCACGCCCCTTACTGACCTCTTAGGAATGGGGTGAGGTTTCATGGTGTCTTGGCTGAATGAGACAAATTACCTCTCCTGAAGTGTAAAGATGGAGATGTACCTGCGAAGGAAGGAGTTGTGGATGATAGTTACTGATCCACCAGCAGTCCTGGATGATGGGAACCGGAGAAGAAATGAAAAGGCATTAGCCAACATAATTCTGGCTTTAGAGGAAAGTCAGCTGATACACGTGAGGGCCAGTCTGCAAAAGAGTGCTGGGAGGCGTTGTGCAGTGTGTATGTTAGAGAGACTGTGGGTAGTAAAGTGCTGCTGATAAGGAGACTGTATAAAGCACAACTGAAGCCGGGGGAGAGCATGTCCACACATCTGCAGGCTATGAGAAAAATATTCCTAGAATTAGAGGAAAGAGGAATGACGTTTACTGAGGCACACAAGGTATATGTGGTGTTCAGTCCGTTGGACGCTTCATGGGACATTCTTGTAACTAGCTTAGAGTCCATTCAAGAGAGGGACTTAACCAGGGGTGAAATGCTCCATTCGGGCGGGCCGGTCGGTCGTCATAGAGCCGATAGCGATCGCAGCGTGAGGACGCCTGGACACCGCCATTTGGGTTCTTTTACTGCGCACACGCAGAACACTTTGCTTTCATAGTTGTTTCTGGGCTTTTGCACCATCCCTTTTTTTGTTCTAGCTTAACGTTCTTGTCCTGTGATTGACCTGAATTTTTCAATTAACACCTGGAAGACAAGCTGCTTAGACAAACTAACTCTTCCTATTTATTCTTGCGAACCATGAAATAATTTTCAGTCCTAAACCCAATCAGATAAACATTTTCCTCTTTTGTTATAGTAGGCATTCAGCGCCTGCTAGACACAATCTTTATTAAGTATGTGGAGTTATTGGCGGTCTCTGAGTTTTGTGGTTTTCTTGCAGACATTTCATTACCAAAGCAACTAACATAATCAGTCCTAATTAATTAGTATTTAATCTTCCTTTGCTAAATGCCTAAATTGAACAATTCTGGGGGTGGACGGAAAGAGAGGTTGCAGGGCTATACAATTTCCCCAAAGAAAGCTTTTTCTTGCCTACATTTAGGCAAGAAAAACAAAATGCACAGGTACAGTATATGTAGTACCTTGCTCAACAGTAGTAACTGTGAGAGGGATTTTGGAGTCCTAGTGGACAACCATTTAAATATGAGTCAGCAGTGTGCAGCAGCTGCCAAAAAAGCCAACACAGTTCTAGGCTGCATTAACAGAGGGATAGAATCAAGATCACGTGAAGTGTTAATACCACTTTATAATGCCTTGGTAAGGCCACACTTGGAATACTGCATTCAGTTTTGGTCGCCACGATGTAAAAAGGATGTTGAGACTCTAGAAAGAGTGCAGAGAAGAGCAACAAAGATGATTAGGGGACTGGAGGCTAAAACATATGAAGAACGGTTGCAGGAACTGGGTATGTCTAGTTTAATGAAAAGAAGGATCAGGGGAGACATGATAGCAGTGTTCCAATATCTCAGGGGTTGCCACAAAGAAGAGGGAGTCAAACTATTCTCCAAAGCACCTGAGGGTAGAACAAGAAGCAATGGGTGGAAACTAAACAAGGAGAAAAGTAACTTAGAACTAAGGAGAAATTTCCTTACAGTTAGAACAATTAATCCGTGGAACAGCTTGCCTCCAGAAGTTGTGAATGCTCCAACACTGCAAGTTTTTAAGATGATGTTGGATAACCATTTGTCTGAAGTAGTGTAGGGTTTCCTGTCTAGGCAGGGGGTTGGACTAGAAGACCTCCAAGGTCCCTTTCAACTCTGTTGTTGTTGTTGTTGTTATGCAATCACTTTGTGACTTGAATTCTGGAAACCATTCTCACCATTTGGGCTTATCCAACTGACTGGGGGCAGGTTCCCCGATGCCAGAAGTATATTCAGAGATAATTTTATATGATTTTAGAAACATAGGATTAGAAAGGACCTTGGGAGGTCTTCTAGTCCAACCCTCTGCCCAAGGCAGAAGTCCTCATACCATTTCAGACAAATGGGTGTCCAATCTTTTCTTGAAAACTCCCAGTGATGGAGCACCCACAACTCTGGGAGTTAAGCTGCTTAATTGTTTTCACTGTCAGAAAATTCCTACTTATTTCCAATTCATTACCTAATTTCTTAATAAATTTTCTCTAAAAGGTTTGTTGCCTTCTTAGTGTCTCCCTTGGTGTTCTTTTTCTTTAAGATCTGTACTGCAAACCCTAAATTAGATATGGGTGCATTTAACAAATTAACAGCAACAACTCTCCTGATGAAGTTGGAGAAGTGCCTGTCAACCTTTGTAAAAAATTATCCTACCTCTTCCAAGGAATTCCTCATAAAAGTTGTGTATTCTGCGCAGTGGTTAGAATGCAGTACTGCCGGCTACTTCTGCTGATCACCAGCTGCCTGCAGTTTGGCAGTTCGATTCTTACTGGCCCAAGGTTGATTCAGCCTTCTATCCTTCTGAGGTCAGTAAAATGAGGACCCAGATTGTTGGGAGCAATATGCTGACTCTGTAAACCGCTTAGAAAGGGCTGTAAAGCACAAAAATAAAGGTATAATTAAATATTTGTAAATAGATCATTAAAAAATCTGAATCTTTCTAGCGATAATTATGAAGCTGGGATGCTTCATAATTCGTTGCCAGTTATCTTTGGTATGCCTTTACTTCTGGAAAATATGTTTAATCATCACAGGTTCCCCAAAAGTCATTAAGATGACTATGATTACAGAATGCAACTAATTTTATCATATTAGGGCATCCTGGAGAATAATAATTTGAATTGTAGTTTTTCTTTTTTTGTCTCGCAGTAAGATCTGAAACTTCTGGTAGGGGGAACCATATTTAGAACAGATCCTTTACACTATGGCATTTGCTGAGACTATTGTTATCTGGATGGAACTATAGTTACTTTCATGCAAGCATTTAGAAAGAATTCAAATAGAAATTCCTTATCATGCTATAGTGTTAAATGGTTTCTTAAAGTTCTTCCTATATCTAACACCTTCCTATAATATTTACTTGACTCATTTGTCTATTCACAATTAAAAATGTATTGCTTGCAACTTTTACCTGCTTTATTTCAACTTTTTTATTTCAGGTTAGGTGGGAATTTGTAACTTTTCTTGAATAGTTTTCTAAATTGTTTTAATTTCTCAGGTACTGGAGAGCTGTTTTATGATTTCTCTCTCTTTTTTAAAAGGAAAACCATTCAGGAGAATGGATTCTGATAAACTCTGAGGAAATGTTGAGATGTTGAGACTCTAGAAAGAGCAGAGAAGAGCAACAAAGATGATTAGGGGACTGGAGGCTAAAACATATAAAGAACTGTTGCTGGAACTGAGTCAGAGGTGGGTTCCTACCGGTTCAGACCGGTTCTATAGAACCGTTAGTAACTTGGTGGCCTGAGTTGCTGGAACCGGCAGTGACCCAGGCCTGCCAAGCCCCTGAGCTGGTTTTCTCGACAGTGCCGTAGGCGCCACCATCTTGTTTTTTGCTTCATCGCATGCACAGCAGCTGTTTTTTAGTACTGGGCATGTGCGCACGCACACAGCGCATCCCTGAGCAAACATAGCAATAGTAGCAATAGCACTTTTCTTATATACCGCTTCATAGTGCTTTACAGCCCTCTCTAAGCGGTTTACAGAGTTCAGCATATTGCCCCCAACAATCTGGGTCCTCATTTTACCGACCTCGGAAGGATGGAAGGCTGAGTCAACCTTGAGCCTAGTGAGATTTGAACAGCTGAACTGTTGAACTAGCAGTCAGCCTGCAATGGCTGCATTTAACCACTGCACCACTTCAGCTCCAAACCAGCAGTAGGAGAATCCAGAACCCACCCCTGAACTGAGTATGTCTAGTTTAATGAAAAGAAGGACTAAGGGTGACATGATAGCAGTGTTCCAATATCTCAGGGGCTGCCACAAAGAAGAGGGAGTCAAACTATTCTCCAAAGTACCTGATGGCAGGACAAGAAGCAATGGGTGGAAACTAATCAAGGAGAGAAGCAACCTAGAACTAAGGAGAAATTTCTTGACAGTTAGAACAAGTAATTAGTGGAACAACTTGCCTCCAGAAGTTGTAAATTCTCCAATACTCGAAGTTTTTAAGAAGAGATTGGATAACCATTTGTCTGAAATGGTATAGTGTTTCCTGCCTGAGTGGGGTGGGGGTTGGACTAGAAGACCTCCAAAGTCCCTTCCAACTCTGTTATTCTATTCTATTCTTCTATTCTATTCACATGAGAACAGAGAATGTTGACTATTTTTTCAGAACAGCAAATAATAAAATAACATTGAAAGATCTTAACTAAAAGGCATTAAAATCCATATATAAAAATTAAAATAGCAGGATTAAACTAATATGCGGGTGCTACACTATTGCATTTAAGTGCAACTTTGAGGAAAACAATTGAATTTAGAAGCAAATTAAAGCACCAGATAGCACTGTGTACTTGTACATGTGCATCTCAAAGTATGGGATTACCAATAACAAATGTATGTATGTATGTATGTATGTATGTATGTATGTATGTATGTATGTATGTGTATACATACATACATACATACATACATACATACATATAAATGATTGGACACACAAGGAACTTGTCTTGGTGCATATCTTCTCAGTGTACACAAAAGAAAAGATACGTTTGTCAAGAATCATAAGGTACAACACTTAATGATAGTCCGGGTACAAATAAGCAATCAAATCATATTAGGAACCAGTCAATATAAATTGTAAGGATACAAGCAAAAAGGTTACAGTCATACAGTCATTAGTGGGAGGAGATGGGTGATGGGAACAATGAGAAGATTAATAGTAGTGCAGACTTAGTAAATAGTTTTGACAGTGTTGAGGGAATTGTTTGTTTAGCAGAGTGATGGCGTTCGGGGAAAAACTGTTCTTGTGTTTAGTTGTTCTGGTGTGCAGTGCTCTATAGCGTCATTTTGAGGGTAGGAGTTGAAACAGTTTGTGTCCAGGATGTGAGAGGTCTGTAAGTATTTTCACAGTCCTTTTTTTGACTCATGCAGTATACAGGTTCTCAATAGAAGGCAGGTTGGTAGCAATTATTTTTTCTGCAGTTCTGATTATCCTCTGAAGTCTGTGTCTGTCTTGTTGGGTTGCATAACCAAACCAGACAGTTATAGAGGTGCAGATGACAGACTCAATAATTCCTCTATAGAACTGTATCAGCAGCTCCTTGGGCAGTTTGAGTTTTCTGAGTTGGTGCAGAAAGAACATTCTTTGTTGTGCTTTTTTGATGACGTTTTTGATATTAGGTGTCCATTTTAGATCTTGCGATATGGTAGAACCTAGACATTTGAAGGTCTCTACTGTTGATACTGTATTGTCTAGTATTGTAAGAGGTGGTAGTATGGGCGGGTTTCTCCTAAAGTCTACCACTATTTCTACGGTTTTGAGTGTATTCAGTTCCAGATTGTTCCGGTCGCATCACAAGGTTAGTTGTTCAACCTCCAATCTGTATGCTGATTCATCATTGTCTCGAATGAGGCCGATCACTGTTGTGTCATCTGCGAACTTCAGTAGTTTAACAGATGGATCGTTAGAGATGCAGTCATTGGTATATAGAGAGAAGTGGAGAGAGCACACAGCCTTGGGGGGAGGGGGGCTGTGCTAATTGTACAGGTATCTGATGTGATTCTGCTTAGCTTCACCTGCTGCTTCCTGTTTGTTAGGAAGCTTATGATCCACTTACAAGTGTGTTCAGATACCACTAGCTGGTTCAGCTTAGTTAGAAGAGTGTCTGGAATGATGGTATTGAATGCTGAACTAAAGTCTACAAAGAGGACCCTTGCGTAGGTCTTTGGAGATTCAAGATGTTGTAGGATGTAGTGCAGAGCCATATTAACAGCATCATCTGTTGATCTGTTTGCTCGGTATGCAAATTGCAGGGGGTCTAACAGTGGATCCGTGATTGTTCTCAGGTGGCTGAGCACTAGTCTTTCAAAGGTCTTCATAACTACAGATGTTAGAGCAACTGGTCTGCAGTTGTTCATTCCTTGATGGTGGGCGTCTTCGGCACTGGGATGATAGTAGAGCGTTTGAAGCAAGAAGGAACATAGCACATCTCTAGCGATTTATTTCACCCGAAGATTCGGGTGAAGATGGGGGCCAATTGGTTATCTTGTCTGGGTCTGGAGCTTTTCCTGGCTTTGGTCTGTGAAACAGGTCTTGCACTTCCTTTTCTGTGATCACTAGGGGTTGTGAACCCAATGGTATGGGGTAAGTTGTAGGAGGCTTGGCTGTTGTTGGTGATGATCTTACCATCATCCTGTAATTCTGCAATTTACAGGAATACAACAATGAATACAACAATGAAAATAACCATGGCCAACATAAAAATAACATTTTAAAAATGGATAAAATGAACCAAATGCCTTCTTGGAGAACTTTACTGTATTTTCATCTGCTTCCAGATGGTAGTTAAAGAGGAAGATAATCTAAAATCTAATGCAGGGGTTCCAACCTTGGCGATTTAAAGACTTATGAACTTCAACTCCTTAAGATTTTCCCAGCCATCCAGGCTGACTGGGAAATTGTGGGGACTTTTGAAGTCCACAATTCTGAAAGTTGCCAAGGTTTGACACCTCTATTCTAACTAGAGGCTATTCCAGAGGTATGGCACTGTTACTGAGATCGGTGTCCCTGAGCCTTGCCCTCCCTCCCATGGGAAATTAGGAACTTGTTTACTCCAGCAAGACTGAATTGGTTGAGCCAACTAATTCTAGTGGATAAATGTGCTCCTGAAGGTAGGCTGATGCCAAGCCAACTATAGTTCAAGGCTATCTCTTTATATTGCACCCAGAAGCCAACTCCTGCACCCTCTGCACTGGCGTAATGGGTTCCTGCTGGCAAGTCCTGGCTAACCTGGGCTATTATATTTTGGGCAGCCCCATGCAGAGCAAATTGCAGTATTCCAAGTGAGTGGCAGTGAAGGCAGGAGTCTTCACAATAATATCAACCTGCAATCTGGTTAATAACTCATCGCATGCATGGAGAAGCATGCTGCACACATACAAATTTGTTTCTGTTTGGAGAAGGAATATCCATAGCTAGGTAAAAATAATGACAGAAACCAAACCATGATAGAATTACCTACACTGTGTGGCTCATTAACATTCTTGCTGAGCTGGTTATAAGAATGTTATTTAAGAAAAACAAATTTCTGAGGAATTGTGTTAAAAGGGAATGAATTCTAGCTCAGCTCTTTTGCAGTTTAAATAGTCTATACTGGGGTGAACAACTTTGACAACTTTAAGACCTGTGGACTTCATAACTCACTGAATTCCCCAGCCAGCAAGTCTTAAAAGTTTCCAAGTTTAGACACCCCTGGTCTACATTCCTTTTCTCAATAATTGCTACCCTGAGATAAGGGTTGTCTTCGACTTACAATCACAAGTGAGCCCCAACATTTCTATTGCTAAGCGAGACATTTGTTAAGTGAGTTTTGCCCATTTTTATTACCTTTCTCGCCACAGT
The DNA here is from genome assembly GCA_023053685.1 of Diadophis punctatus similis. NCBI lineage: Eukaryota > Metazoa > Chordata > Lepidosauria > Squamata > Dipsadidae > Diadophis > Diadophis punctatus. Next base: position 65,776,055 of record JALIGW010000002.1, on the reverse strand, counting down.
TGTTAACTGAATCACTGCACTGTATTGCCAAAGTTCCTCAAAGCTGGCATCCGGGTTCTGCTGCGGAGCATGGAAAGTGGCGGCGAAAAGGCCACCAGCCGCCTTGAGGCTCTCCTTAGCATACTGGGAGCGTATTTTTCGAGCCGAGCGGATTCCCGCCCGCGGGTCCCTGGGAGCTGTTGCCAATGGCTGAGGGAGGAGGAGAAGACTTTACTCCGCGTGGAGACCGCGGGGCTTCCCTCACGGATCTTTCCTTCTATTGCTTAGAGCTGCCCCTCCCTCCCTCTCTCGGAGCTGGCGGGCTGCCTCCGAGGCTGTCCAAGCTCAGCCCCTCCCTCATTCCCCCCCCCCCCGGGCTACTGCTTCGCCTCAGCTGCTCAGAGCTTCTAAATTGGCATTACACGCAGCGCTTTCGGCTCCTCGAGGCGGGAGATTGGCCGCGCGGTGCCCACCGAGCTGCTTTGTCCTCCTCACTCCCGGCGCCGCTATGATCTTGCGCTGCCTTCTCGCCGTGCAAGGTAAGGCGGCGGCGGGAGAGGAGAGGAGGCGACGAGTAGGTTCCTGCACCTGGAACGGGGGTTGGTGGGGGTGGCGTTGAGGTGGCTTTGCGGCAAAAACGATGAAGAGCCTCGGGGACAAATGGAATTGGAGCAGAAGCTTTACGAACCGTAGCCTGACAGATAGGCGGAAAGTTATTATGAGGGAATAGTACGAACGCCCCTGTTGTTTGGGGAGGGGATTACTAGAAGGAAAGGTCCAGAGATAACTATGAGACTGAGAAAGTGACAATTGCATAGAGAGAAGGGACCGTTCACAAAAAATGGGTGTGTCATAGAAACACAGCGTATGTCTCACGTGGCTGATAACCTGGTCTCTCGAATCCGAAAAAGTGTTAAGTCTCCTAATTAATTATGTAGTGAAGTCTCTATTGGTGACTTCTTTGTTCTAGGTCCTAGAATCTAGGAGAAGCAACTTCAGGTCTCTTAAGAGATGCGTTAGGAAGCTGAACTTATTTTGGGATATTGCATTTCCCAGATTTAAAAAATTGTGTTCCTATCTCCACCCCCCTAAATTGGATCAAGACAGCTATTCCCCTAGAAAATGCAGTGGGTTACGGCTGATAGAGAAAGGCATAGAGGACATTGACAGAAGAGCAGGTGCGTGAATCTGGGTCTTGTAATAGATTTTTAGAGTAGCAAATGAGATAAAATTTGTATTGGATTCTGCAGCAATCGTGTTACATCTGTAAGACTGGGAGGCAGTCTTGGTAACTGTTAAGACCGCTACTGCAGTTTTCATTGCTTCTACTGCAGAAGTGCACAGTTGATTTCCATTGAATTAAGCCAAAGGCTGTCCTGTACTTGCTTTCCTGAAGTGCATATTTCTCACAGACTCCCTTTCACAGCGGATCCACTCTTTATGTTGCAAACTAAGCCAGCTTTGTCTTCTTTAGTTTTGCAGTTAGCCAGAGCCCTTGAATCATATGCTGCTGGCTCTTGTGCCTTTGAAGACAGCACTTGTGGCTATGAAACAGACACCACCGCTCTCCCGTGGGTTTTGAATGAGGAAGGTAAGAAAAAGGTTTTTCTAGGGTCATCCTAAGCTTGTTTTCTCAAACCACATATTTTCATAGTAATACCGGTTAACACTGTATTATCTTTTCCTTAGTTTTTAGATGTTTAAAAAGCTGGATTTCCATCTACAGACTTAGTTGCAGGCCAAATTCAAAAAAATGCACACACCTCCATACTCCACGCAAACATTTTTACTGACTGACTTAATGACTTACTTGAATTTAAATTATTCCAGACATTCTGTGGGGGTCTGTCTATAAGTAGTTAAGCATTTTATCACACTCTCAAGCAGAGATGCTGATATGTTTGTAGCAGACAGGATGTCTTGCATCTTTCTGATAAAGAATATCTGTGAAAAAAGAATGTTCCACATTTTTTTGGTGTCCTGTTTAATAAATGGGGGAGGAGATGATATAATGCAACTTTCTGCTCTCGGGACCCCTTCTCACTTTTAAAAATTATAGATGACCACAAAATAAATTTTGCTTGTATGGATTATATAAATAATACCTTTTTAAAAATTGACATGCATGTGTAGAATATGTTCAGTATTTACTGAACTAGAAACATTAAACTCATTAGTTTAATTTAAACATTTTCATGAAAAAATCTTTATGTTTTAACAAACAGAAGAATGAGAAGAATGACATTTTAAAAATTTTCAGCTATCTTTAATATCTGACAAATGGTAGTTTTGATTTCCTGAGAATGTGTTGGGTGAGGGTCCTTGGGCCACACTTTAAGACACATTGACATAAAAGATTATAAAAAGCCTAGATTCTGGAAAGCTTCCCCAGGAAGATCTGACGATCAATATGCTTATATACTGAATTGTATATTGCTTGACTTGGCTGCCTAAGTGAATCTTATCAAGAGCAAGTGTTTTGGGCCCCACAGGTCCTAGAAACACTGATGTGCTTGTAACTTGGGGGTGTTCCTTGTCTCACAGCTCCTTCATGAAAAGACCAAGTGGCCTTTGCCTTGTGTCCATTTCTGGATTCGGGGACCTGCTCAGGGTCATCCATATCTTACTCTTAAATGGATTAGAACTTACCGTGCATAAGGCTGTCCTTGGCTACCATTCTTAAGCTTCAGTTGATCCAGATTTCAGTGTCATGGGTAACTATGACTGCTTCTTGTTACACCTGTATAATAGCTTCACTCAATAAACTAGACCTGCTCCTTATAGGCCTCTAATGCATTTGAAGGTCTTGGTTATTATCTATAAAGCTCTACATGTCATAGGTTATTGTGGACCCCCTTCTCCCAAAGATATTTGCATTTTCACACATTTTGACAAAGAGGATACACCCCAGATCCCTTCTCTGAAACCTTATATAACCTATAAATACCTTCTCAGTGGTGGTTCCTGCTCTTTGGAACAATCTCCACCTCCAATATATAGTCAGCCCCAACTCCTGCAAGCCTTTAGAAAGACAGTTATGGTAAGACCTGGTTCTTTCTTTAGGCATGAGAATAAAGATAAGCAGAGTTCTCATTGGGTGAGATATATTTTAGTCCTGATCTCCATTTAATTGTTTTGGTTTGCTTTAGTGATGATACTTTTCTTCTGTATGTTGTTTAATTATTTTGCATGTCATCCAGAGTCAGATTGTTAAGAGTTAGGTGGCCATCTAAATGTTACAAACAAACTCATTCATTCATGGAACTGGTAGAATCAAAATGTAAAAGGAAGGTAATTTTCTTTTTTAAGTGCATAAGGGCAGAGGATTTAAGAGCAACAGTTTTGCTTTCTTTTGTCTGCTTCAGAGCCTCTTCTCAGCATCACCTATACTTACAAAACTGAAAGTTATTTTTCCATGTACATCAGTCCACAGAAATCTCTTCTAGTTTTTGCAAATAGAAAAGGCTCCAAGGCCACATTCTCCTTTTGGTGTTCTCTGGTATTTATCAAAGCTAGAAGTTGCTTCTGTACAAGCAATGTATCTATGTCAAGATAAGAAACATGGGTAAGCTCAAACAAAGTTATTGAGGAAAGTTGTGTTATCTTTCTGTTTTGGCTCACAGAATCATATTGTAAAGTTCTTCAGCAAGTTGAGTCTAAGTCACTTAGCCTAGAACAGGGATCAGCAACCCGTGGTTCTGGAGCCACATGTGGCTCTTTCATCCCTCTGCTGCGGCTCCCTGTCACTAGTCAGCTCCACAATTGATAGGGTTTTCGGTTAGGACAGGTAGAGGAAAAAGGACGCCGCGCAGGAGGAGACTCTATGGTAGATTTCCGGTTGGCAGAGGAAGAAGGACGCGGCGCTAGGAGGAGACTCTATGGTGGGGGAACCGGACTTCCGGTTGGCCCCAGAATTGAATGGGAGGGCTTCCGGTTAGGACCTTTGTGGCTCTTTGAGTGTTTAAGGTTGCCGACCCCTGGCCTAGAACTACCATTTATCCATCTTTTCCTATACTATCTATTCATCTTGCATATTGGTTTGAGTTTCTTTAAAACACAGTTTTCTATTTGCTAGGTTAGTCTATTTATCCAGTTAATGTAATACAATTGCCGTATCCCATGCTCACAGGTGACTTCTTCCAGCAGTGGATTTTAAAAAGCAGAGAAAAGACCCTTGAAGTACACCACATAGTAGGGTGTAGATCTAGACCCTTCCTCTTCCCATCATCACCAATGAGAATCAGCCCTAGAAGAACAACAGCTACAAAACAGCTCTCCAAACCTCTCAGCTAGTCCAGAAGTATACTATGGTCAATGTTGTTAAAGACTGCTAAGAGGTCAGGGAGGGCCAGGATGAATACACCTCCCCCATCCTGAGCCAACCAGAGGCAATCAAGCACAGTCAAAGCTGCTTATTACTGTATCCTAGTCTGAAACCTGACTGAAAGGGGTCCAGATAATCTGCTTCCCCTAGCACACTTTGGACCTGTTGGGTAATCACCTTTGGACCTGTTGGCATAACCAAAAAAAAAAAAATCCCTAAAGAAGGAAGATTAGAATCTGGATGAAAATAGTCCAGCTCTGCCTGATCCAAAGATGTTCTTTTGAGGAGAGACAAACCAGTGCCCCTTTCATAAGAGTCCCACTGGAAACTCAGACATGGGCTACCAGTCTGGAGGCTCGACAAACCAGTAGGGGCTTGGATCAAAAGCAAAAGTAGCCACATCAGAGAAACAGACATATTTCTGCCATAAGGTAAACTTTAAAGGATGCTCAGACTTGCTCCTGGATTTCCTCCAGTGGCTCCCTAGGCATATCTTCTGCTTTATTCTGCAGAGGTCCTCAGTTAACCAAAGGCATAATGTGGTCTGTTGCAGGCAAGATGGTGCAGTCCAATCTAAAACCTCCTTGCTACCTCATTCTAAGCAGCAAACAAAGTCTCAGTATTGGGGAGTTGGAACCAAGAGCTGTCTGGGAGTCAGAGGGACTGATTGAATAGGTCTAATCTTCTTGTGGAGGTGGGTTGGAGTGCTGTGGTAAACACAAAAGGGACTGATAGTAGTATCTCCCAACTCCACTCTAAGACAAGAACCAGGTTTAGTGTATGATTCCTTCTCCCCTCTGGGTCATTCTTGTATTAAATTGGTTGTTGTGGTGGCCATAATATCTTGGTTGATTGTACAAATTGATTAAGAAGGAACCATACACTGAATCATACAAGAATGAGTCTTGTATTCAAATATTCTGTCCATCTTGCTGATTTTTACCATCCTCCTGTGGAAGCCACTGATTGAATGGGGCATTTAGACCATTGAATTGAATCCTGTGATCCATGCAGCAGTCCAAAGCATTCATAACAGATAGCTGTTCAGCTTCCTTTGCTTGCATGCATCTAGTTCACTGTTCCCTTGGTAACCAGTTCTAATACTGAATTGTTCTTATGATTAAAATCTCTTAATATTCAACAGGAATTTGTCTTATTCCTTGGCAGCCACCAGTGTTTCTCTACTTAGAAGTTACTGACATTTCCAGTTTCTTATTTGATTTACAATATTCATATACCGTATTTTTCGGAGTATAAGATGCACCTTAGTTTTGGGGGAGGAAAACAAGGAAAAAAGGCCTCTGCCTCCCAGCAATTTGCCAAACAGCAAACAGTACAGATGATATACACTGTTTGCTGTGTATTTCTGTGCATGTGTGCCTGACCCATAGAAATAGCAAAGAATTGGAGAAATGTACATTATGGCAGCATATTAATGCCAGAAAGTTTTCTTAAATGTAATCACACTAACTCCTCGCAATTATTTTAATAGATCTACTCCAAACATGACTAAGTCAGGGTTTAACTCAGCTGTCTTATCTTACTACTACTACTACTACTACCACTACTACTACTACTACTAATAATAATAATAACAACAACAACAACAACAACAACAACAGAGTTGGAAGTGACCTTGGAGGTCTTCTAGTCCAACCCCCTGCTTAGGCAGGAAACCCTACACCACTTCAGTTCTAACTTCAGTTCTAATTGTTCCAACTGTCAGGAAATTTACTAAACAGGACACTGTTACATTTCAGATTATACTTTTACAGATCTTTAAATTTGATGTGGCTTTCTGGAAGTATAGTTAGTCTCTGTTATTTAAAAGAAGACACAATAGCACTGGGTCTCTTCAAATCAAGCATTTATTTTAAAAAGCTTCATTTTGTTAAGTTATCTAGAACAATAATAAAGCAGTCTTTAAAAAATAAGTTAATAATTTGAACACTCTACAAACATTTATAGTTATTGACTTACCTCCTTGCATGCAGTTTCAACAGTCCAACATTGCCAGCAGTTCACCTTCAGGCAATTTGTCTCCTTGCAGCTACCGTAGTTAGTTTCATTTTTAGCAGGTGGCTGCAGCCTCTCAGCTGACAGTCAGCAGGCGGAAGGCTGAGGCCAAAGGGTGGGGGTGGCTGGGTGGGGCTACATTCGGTGTATAAGACGCACCCAAGTTTTCACCCTCTTTTTTTTGGGAAAAATACTCCGAAAAATATGGTACTTCCTTCCTAGACTGAAAACAGTCTTTTAGGGATGTTCTGCTGATACTTCACAGGCCACAGCCCTCACTAACATGTAATTAGTGTTATTGTTTATAGGGCCTAGTGAGAACATGGAATGAGTACATATGACTCCTTCCAGAGGGATAACATTCAAAAAACGAATTATGTATTGTTCTTCCACAGGAAAGGAGCCCTACATGCATATATGTACCGCCACATGGAAGCTTATCTTTTATAGATTACAAATCATTAAGGAAACAGTATGTGCATGTTTTTATTCTGACTTATAAAATTAAGGATGATTTATAACTATATAAATTAAAGCCAGTGGAAGTATTCTATAAAATAAATGGAAAAATTAAAGTCAGAACAAAAATTTGAAGAAGAGGATTAATTTGGAAAAAGCTGGATGGAATAAGAAAGCTTTTTAGTTGCTTCTGAAAGGAAACATTCTAAGAACATTAGTAGACATTCTACAGAATGGTATTCTAAAATATCAGGGCTCCTGAGAAAAGCCTAGCTCCAAATAAATGATAATCTAGATCTCATAAAGATTCAAATCTCGGATAAATAAGAAATACATAAAGTGCTTAATATTTAAAAATAAAATATTGTTTTACTGTTCACATCTTTATATTAAGGAAGTGCTACTTTGCATTCCAAAAATGCAAGCTACCATGTCCAATACATTAGTTGTATGATCATTTGCTTTCATTGTATTAGAGGCAAGTGAAAGTTCAGAAAAAACTAGCAGAAAGACAATGTTTGGGTAATCTGATCTTTTGAATTTAGACATAGAGTATTGAAGATTGCCCCTACTATAAATATGCAAGACCTCCAAGATCTCTTTCAACCCTGTTATTCTGTTAAAATCTGGATGTCTAAAAACTCATAAAGCTATAAAGTGTAAGTGGCATGTTGCCTTATTTTTTGAAAGACTATGTTTTGTCTTTTAAACAGTGTAGGATAACTCCTTGTGGTTTTCTGGGAGCATCTGATGGACTATAGTTGGAAATGGGATTCTACATTTGATGGAGTTTTTGTCTGAAGTGATTAAGAGGAGAGATTTTCAATGTTCTTGAAATATTGACTCATGATGACCTTAATGTGCTTCAGAATTGTATAATTTGATTCACTGGCAAGGAACTCTCTGGATTGTGTGGACTTCAGCTGTCTAAATTCACATCCTACTGGCTGTGGAATTCCAGGCATTGGTCTACATATATCAGTGGTCCCCAACCCCCGGTCCGCGGCCCGGTACCGGTCCGCAGAACAAATGGTACCGGGCCGCCCTGCTACTGCGTCTTCTGTGCAGCGGCGGCGGCGGGTCCTGCGACTTTTGCGAGTCCCGATAATAAGCGCAGGGACGGGACTCCTGTGTCTGCCAACGTGCCCCGGCCCAGCTGATCAGCGTGGGGGCGGGGCTTCTGTGCGCGGCTCATCAGTATTGAAAGTAACGTGTACAGGAGGGCCTGTCTGCGGTGCAGCAGGTAAAGGGGACTCTAATACATAGCCACACAGTCCCGCAGAAGACATGTACAATATACCCGAGGGTTCAGCACCAATATGGCACATAGGATGTAGATCCGATTGTGTCCTTTAATAATCAACGCGACGCCGCAACCCCCCCCCCCCAGTGGGCCGCGGAAAAATTATCAAACGTTGACCAGTCCACGGCAATAAAAAGGTTGGGGACCATTGACATATATGATGTTGGAGATGGTTGCTGTATGTACTATACTGTGGCTGCATTAAAAAATACTTCTGGCTACATTGTGCCTATAATTACTCTACAGCATGCAACACATGTGGGTAACTTACAGGCTGTATGTTGTGTTCAGCTATTCACCATGGGGCTTACTGAATCCTAAGAGGCTTTATCTTTTTACCTTTTTACTCAGATGATCAGCTTCAGTTGGGTGATGGTTAAGAAACTGTATTATTAACAGCGATCTAATAAGGTCTGCAGTTTATATAGCTGAAGTGAGTGTGTCACCATTACTTATAACATGTTTGTGCGTAGAGTCCAAAACATAACATGTGTATCATACTGTACTATATGGTGATGTTTTATGGTATAAGATGTGGTGTATTATAGAGATGATACACTTTTTTAGAAATAAGAGTAGCTACCCATTTCAACTTTGAGTTCACTTATTTAAAACAAATTTTTGGACATGCAAAAGAATAAAAATCTTGTTTTATTTTTTTAGAAACTAGATATTTTCAATTTAGTAATATCTTTAGTTACACGGTTTGATTTTTTGCTGCTATTCTAGTCACTGACCTGAAGATTTGTGCTTGAATAGCATCAATGAATCATAGAACAGCTGTACAGTATGTGGTGAACAGTACAATAATCTGGTTAAATCAACACGACAGACTATTAAGTATATTTTTGTTTTGGGAAAGTAAAGAGTTTTCTGTGCTTTTGAGTAGTATTTTGTGCTGCGGTATTTCTGGTATTAACTGTTTTGCCTTGGTACAGTTAAGCTTCTGTCATTCACAATTTTTTTTGGGGGGGGGGACTTTTAGAATTGTCTTATTAACCTGACTTTGATAAGACAGTTAGATTATTAATTCATTTCATAAGTAAGAGCTGTCAGCATTTCTTATTCTAACGATTGTTTTTCATAATTAGAACTGCCATAAATCATTCCTTGCTGCTAAAGAATTCTTGAAAACATGTGAATCAAATTGTCTTTAGATTGAAAATCACTTTGAGGAGAATATTTATTCTCCTGAGCTGATTATACGGAAAACTTATTTTTCTTTTTTCAATGAAAGAATCCTGAGTCACTCTGGACATCTACTGGAGTTCATAAGAACAATAAAGATACTTAGGAGTAGCATAATCGGAACCCACTTTTGTAAGATTCCGAAGTCTTCTAAAATTTTGTAATATAGCCTTTTCTTTTCTTTTAAAGAAGAAATCAAAGACTTTCCATTTTAATTTTTCAATAATGGGGCACTAAGCAAATAATACAGAGCCTAAATTACCTCCCATTCATGTGCATAATACTTCTCATTGCACCAGAGGGACCTAATTCTAAATAAATTACAAGTGGGGTGGTGGTGGTTGTGTTCTTCTTCATTAATTTACTTATGTCTTATATTTAGCCAGTGAACATGTACAATATATCTGAAAGCCTTTCTCCTTCTCAACACATTCATATACTGAATGGAATTATACTGTTTAAACCTGTGCTACATTAGGTCAGTGAAATCACCGAGTGCAGTTTGGCTCAGTTTATACAACTTTGTTCTGTTTTCCTTTTTAGGTAGTAGTTTTGTTTGGTAGATGCCAATCTGATCTAGGAACAAGATGCTAAGTAAGTGCTGCAGACTTTGTGGCCATATCATATTTATTTCTTAAAAGTTAATAAGTAGTGAAATGTTTAAGATGTTAGTATGCCAACACTTATGGCATTAATTTATGGCTCTATTTGGGAATATACTTTAGGAACTATGCAAAAAAATTAACAAATACAGGACAAACAATTTAATAAAATAAAAATGCTGCTGCAATGTATATTAACATTATAACATTGAAATATTTCTTAAAAAGAGAGCTTATTTGTCATTTGGAGAGAAGTATTAATATCAAGTTTGCTAAGATAGAATGATTTTGACCAGCCTTTTAAAATGAACAGTTTGACATTAATTTACAGAATATAGATGCTCTTAGGCATGTTTTTCCAGTGATATGTTTGCATAATGCTTAGAAACATTGTGTTTGTTGGGCCAATCTTGGTCCTGAAAGATTCTAAGGTGCTATAATGTTTCCTCTCTTTTAAAAATAGTTTTAATTTAATTTAATTAATTTATTTAATCTGACTGGACACTTTTAAGAACTTGCATTAAATCTTACTTAGTGGCGATACGGGCGGCAAAATGCTCCCATTTTTCCGCCCTTATTGCGTCCGCCGACTCCTGCCCAGCCACCCTGTTTATGGTGACTCGCTCCCTTCTTGCTAAGGAGGGTGGCGAGGATCCCTTGCAGGGCAGAGCTGAGGAATTTTTTCAGTTTCTGGCGGACAAAGTCATTCAGATTTGGACAGACCTGGACTCCATTTGGATAGGACAGGCCGAGATGACAGGGGCGAGTCTTAGTCCTGTTATTTGGGAGGAGTTTGAGCCTATCACTCCTGATGATGTGGACAAGGCATAGGAGCGATGAACGCCTCCACTTGTTTATTGGACCCGTGCCCCTCCTGGCTGGTCTCAGCCAGCAGGGAGGTGATATGTGGCTGGCTCCAGGCTGTTTGTGATTGCATCTTTGAGAGAGGGGTCCATCCCGCAGCCCTTAAAAGCTGCGGTGGTGAGGCCCCTCCTCAAGAAGCCTTCCCTGGACCCAGCGGATTTAAAGAACTTCCGTCCAGTCTCCAACTTACCCTTCGTGGGTAAAGTTGTTGAGAAAGTGGTGTTGCTCCAACTCCTGCGGTTATTGGAGGACACTGATTATCTGGATCCCTTTCAATCGGGTTTCAGGCGCGGCTACAGTACGGAGACTGCTTTGGTCGCTCTGATGGATGATCTCTGGCGAGCCCGGGATGGAGGTCACTCCTCCATCCTGGTGTTACTTGACCTCTCAGCGGCTTTCGATACCATTGACCATGGTATCCTTCTGCGTCGTCTTAGGGAGGTGTGAGTGGGAGGCACCATTTTATGGTGATTCTCCTCCTACCTCTCCGACAGGACGCAGTCGGTGTTGACAGGTGGGCAGAAGTCGGCCCCTAGGCCCCTGATTTGCGGGGTGCCACAGGGCTCGGTCCTCTCGCCCATCCTGTTTAACATTTACATGAAACCGCTGGGTGAGATCATCCGACGACACGGGGTGAGGTATCAGCAATATGCTGATGATACCCAGTTGTACATCTCCACCCCATGTCAATTCAGTGAAGCAGTTGATGTAATGTGCCGCTGCCTGGACGATGTGAGGGTCTGGATGGGAGTGAATAGACTCAAGCTCAACCCTGACAAGACTGAGTGGCTCTGGATATTGCCCCCCAGGGACTATGTCGACTGTCCCTCCTTGGTTCTCGGGGGAGAAAAATTGACTCCCTCAGAACGGGTTCGCAATTTGGGTGTTCTCCTAGATCCACAGCTCAAATTGGAGCAACCTCTTTCAGCTGTGGCTAGGGGGACCTTTGCACATATCCGTCTTGTGCACGAATTGCGACCCTACTTGGAGAGGGAGGCTTTGCTCACAGTCACTCATGCCCTTGTCACCTCACGGCTGGACTACTGTAACGCGCTCTACATGGGGCTACCCTCAAAGAGCATCCGGAGACTGCAATTGGTACAGAATGCAGCTGCGCGAGCTGTGGTAGGTATGCCAAGATACACCCACGTAACACCTATTCTCCGCCAGCTGCATTGGTTGCCTATTAGTCTCTGGTCGCAATTTAAGATGTTGGTTTTGACCTTTAAAGCCCTACATGGCTCAGGGCCAGGTTACCTTCGGGACCGCATCCTACCACATACCTCCCTACGACCAGTTAGGTCCCACAGAGTGGGCCTCCTCCGGGTCCCATCAGCCAAACAATGTCGGTTGGCGGGCCCACAGAGGAGAGCCTTCTCTGTGGGAGCCCCATCTCTGGAACCAACTCCCACCAGAGATCCGGACTACCCTCACCCTACTGGCCTTCCGCAAAGCCGTAAAAACATGGCTCTTTCGGCAGGCGGGGTGAAGATCGAATTCCCCCATGATTGAATGTTCTTTTTAAAATTATGTAACGTTTTAAAAATTTACTTACGTTATACATTGTTCTTATTCTTGCTGTACGCCGCCCTGAGTCCTACGGGATTGGGCGGCCTATAAGAACTTTTAATTAAATTAAATTAAATTAAATTTATTACTTAACTATTAGATAATTCAAGCAGAATCTGCATAGCTTGTATTAATGGGGGGCAGGGAGGACTCAAGGAAAACAGGACAACAAGCATAGGTACAACTTTGAAACCTTAGCAGTGGCAAAGGACATCTAGTCATCTGGAAGACGCCAGATTGCTAATTTGTAAGATAATGCAATAAATACTCCAGAAATGGCTAATAGAAATAAATGATTGTAAGGGGTAGGCTTCAGAACCCTGGTTCAGTTGAGTTGGAAGGCATATGGAAAGAGGGAATGAGAAGGCCCCAACGTCTCAATTTTAGAGATTAACAGAATAACAGAATTGGAAAGGCCTTTGGAGGTCTTCTAGTCCAACTTCCTGCTCAGGTAGGAAATCCTATACCATTCCAGACAAATGGCTGTCCAATCTTTCTAAAAACTAGTCATGGTGCTCCCACAACTTCTGAAAGCAACCTGTTCCACTGATTGTTCTGTCAGGGAATTTATTCTTAGATCTAGGTTGGATCTCTCTTTGATAAGTTTCCATCATTACTTCTTGTCTTACCCTCAGCTGCTTTGGAGAATAGGTTGACCCCTTCTTCTTTGTGACAGTCCCTCAAATATTGGAAAACAGTTATGTCATCCCAGTCCTTCTCTTCGCTAGCCCAATCATTTTTATTGCTTTTCTCTGCACTTTTTCTAGAGTCTTGGTATCTTTTTTATATCATGGTGATCAAAATTGGATGAAGTATTCCAAGTATGGTCTTAAAAAAGCAGTATATTGAGGTACTAATACTTCATGTGATCTTGATAATATTCCTCTGTTGATGCAGTCTAGGTCTGTGTTGGCTTTTTTTGGCAACTGCAGCACACTGCTGGCTCATACTTAAGTGGTTATTCACTAGGTCTCCTAAATTCTTCTCGTTACTGTTCTCAAGCCAGGTACCACCTATTCTTTACCTGCATATTTGGTTTTTCTTGCCTAAGTGTAAAACTTTACTTTTCTTGCCACTGAATAGAATTTTATTGGATAGGGCCTTTTGTTCAAATCTGTTTAAATCCTTCTGGATCTTGAGCCTAGTTTCTAAAGTATTGGTTTTTCCTCCTAGCTTGGTATCATCTGCAAATTTGATGAATTCCCCTTCTGTGCCCTCATCTTCATAGATTATAAAGATGTTGAAGAGTACTGGACCTAAGACAGAGCCTTGGGTACCCCACTGCATACTTTTCTCCATGTAAATGTAGTTCCATGGAGCCTACACATTGAGTGTGATTTGTCAGCCAGTTATGAATCCATCTGGTGGTGATGCTCTTTATCCCACATTTTTCTATCTTACCAAGAAGGTTGTGATCTACTTTGTCAAATGCCTTACTGATTCCAATTATACTCTGTTCACAATATTTTGCTGGTCCACTAATTAGAGATGTATGACAAGTTATCAGAATAGTCCTTTTTGCTATGTTTTGCTATGTTTTGATTCATTGTTGAGAGCTATGTCAGATTCATATTGAGTCAAAGGAACTTGCCCAAAGAGTCTTACAATTTTGCCCCTATATTTGTAATAGTACTTTCGGATTAGCATATTTTCATGAGCTTAGTGTAAGAGTAAAAATCTGTTTGGAAATCTTATCACATATCTTTGTAGAAAGCAGCATGATCTGGTAGAAAAGGGAATTTCTCATGTACAGTATTATAACTTTGCCTCTGGAACTCTTCACTGTTTGCCTATATTACCATGAATGCATACTGTCAGCTTTTTAAAAATATTTTTCTTTAGGAGTGTGCAGCTATTTTTTGACATGTTTGCTTTGGCAAATGTAGACTAGAAAGATTTAGATGGATTACTTTGGAGGCAAAGCAACTGCCTTTTCTCACCAAATTTGCTGACAAATCTTTATATAAAATATAATCTCTGATTTTCTGTAAGTGGTTTGGTATATCAGGAAATTCATAAATCAGAAAAGTTAAGATTTCTATATGCAGCAGTTTAGTAAAAATTAATGGTTCTTTAAAATGTATAGTTATGTATTGCTAAAATAAAAGCAACTTGAGTGTTCCCTTTTGTTTCTTCAGGAATATTTTGGAATATGCAGTTTTCTTTTTAGAAAAAAATATTCCAAAGTACTGGAAGAAAAAAAACTGGTGAGGGGGAAATCCATATTTGTGCCTTACACAACTTCCATAAGTGGTTACTATGGTGGAAGAGATGAGGACACTGCATCACACAGCTTTCTAGCTATGATATTCTAGCTGTGATGACTTTAATTAATTGAAAATCATTACATTATTGTGTCTAGTTACAATTCTGCTGAAAGGATAATATTTAGTTGGGACTCTTGCTTTGGAAATTTATGAATATATGATGACAGCAGGAAACTAGCATGATCCTGCTAATGGAACTGACAAGGGGAATAAGGGCTTTATTTTATAAAGAAGTAGAGCTGATTTCAGTCTTTTTCAGAAGAAAACATTTTTCAAGTTTTAGGACTTCTACCAAACCTGATTGGCAACTTTTGGTATTTTTACATTGAATTGGGCAATAGAACTAAATCAGGAAGACAATGTAATTTAAAAAAAACCCACTGTAGCTCACATTGCCAAAATTCTGTACATGTCATTTTATTCCCAGTAGTGTTGCACTTCTCTTTATGGAGATGCATTAATCCACTTGACTATGTCATCCATCGTCTTTTGAAAAGCAGGTGTGCTATCTAAATTATGAAACAAATAATTCCTGCAATAATTTTGTGGGGGGTGGGCCTATAGAGGAAACAGGCCTCTTCCTTATTATACACTCCTATTATAGATAGAAGAAAGTTTGACTTTACTTTTGCCATTGATTGCATTGGTGGTAGTCTCTCACCCATCAGAAATCACACAAATGGTTTTGATGAGTTTCGACTTTGTAAAGGTTCTGTGAGAATCCAACCATTAGGTTGAGCTTATTATGTGAACTGAGAAACATGGTCAATTCAGTAAATCCAAATTAAAATAATCATATTTAATGTGTTGTGCAAATGCAGACAGTAACTGTATTCACATAGCATGCTAATAAGTCCATCCTCCTAGCAGATGAACCAGGAGGAAAACCAAACCCTTGAAAAGAATCTCTCAGCTCCTGGCCCTAGTACAGTGTTGGCAATTCTGTAGGAAAAAGTTGTCAACCAGTTCAGATGAATCAGACTAAATTGGCTGGTGCAAGCACTAAGCCGGGTTACTGTAATGGTAAATCAGACATGGCAGCTGCAAACAGAAAGAAGATTAGAAAAAGGAAAAGGTACAAATGCTGCACTTAAAGCTAGTGCAGTAAATGCTGACAAGACTACCAACTGGTAAAAAACTAAGATCTAGTTCTAAAATATAAAACCTGGACAAATCTTATTCAGTTGTGGAGTTAGTGTTTAAAAGAATTTTTCTTTTTGTTTGGCAATTATCACATAGATGCAGAGGATGGTTTCCTGTGTGAATTTTTTTGGATATTTCTATTACTCCTGATATAGAGAGAATTGTGTCATGGTTTTCTTAGAATCATCAAATTAGTCATGGAGCACTGTTCTTTTCAATTTAATAATTTATATCGATTCATTGTAGAACATTCACATGGAAGTTGTAAGTAGAAAACTTTATTTTAATGTATTTTATGTATTTTATTCTTAGTATTTATAAGCTTTGCTATATAACCAAATTGCCAAATCAGCATATAACAGTACTTATCAGGGGATGTTTATTTCATATGAAAATTAAAAGACCCTTAGTAGCATCAAAATTACTTTCAATAGACAAGATCGCTACTTGAAAGTATCCCAGAATTGGAAGGAATACAATGAGAGTTAGATGTAGGGCAACATTTTCTAATAGAATCAGAAATACAAAATGATTTCAGAAGAAAATGTTATGTATATTTTTCTTTGAGGCCGGTGCGTGATAGGTTTGATAAAGCACGTTGAGTATGTTCTTACCAGATGCATCTTCCGTTGCCAGATGCTTAGGAACAAGAAAATATTTATGAATATAAAATATTTTTCTCCCAAACTTCAGTGTTTAAATAGATTAATCCAAGGTTTTATTTCAAGAGACAAAGTTGGTAAAGATGATAAAATATATTTTCCTTGACCGAATTATCTGAAAGAAAGTAATTTAACAATTACATTTTGAATATATTTGCATAATATAAAATATTTCTGTGTGTACTCTGAGAAAAGAATTCCATTACATACACAATTTTTAATGGCTGGAATATCTACACATTAAACACAGCAATCTCAGCGCTCCCTATTGTAGCTGTTAACCAAGGTTTATGGCTTGTCAAATGAATACTCACCCCAATAGAAGCTATTCCAGCTTGGTCCTCCCATCCCTGAGCTTCAATAAAGTAAGGGACTGCCTCCAACTCTCCACCCACCCAACTATTCCCCCCCCCTCCCATCTATGCCCTTTTGACTTTTTGCACCCTGAAGCATGGGGCTCTGGGACTGCTTGCCACGTCCCAGGAAGCTGACATCTTGTGACCTCACTGACTTAAGCAATCCCATTCCCAATTGTGCTTGAAAGCTGAAAACTATCTTTTAAGATTTGATTATCAGTCCCATTTGCTTCTGGAAATAGATGGAGAGGTATGCCATATTGTATTTTGCCTCAGTAAGATGTTTCAGGTCTGGATCCTGAACATATTAACAAGTGGTTCTACTTATATACTAGGTTAAATTAGGACTCATATGTTACAGAGTCCCTCGGGAGTTGGGCGGCATACAAATCTATTAAATCTATTAAATTACAAACCATAATGGTAGGTATGATCAGGGCACAAGGGGCAGGTATACATACTGTATGTATTGTCTACATGTCACCACAATTTCAAAGAACAGGAGCAACCGGATAGCCCCATTTGTTCAGAGTGTCTCTGGATCTTATTGTGCAATGTGCTGTTCTATCTGTAATATCAGCAATGCTCAGAACTTCTAGCTTGAGCTCCAGCAATAACATGCCCAGAGTTCTATGCATATTAGATACAGTACATAAACACTCACCTAATGAATTCATAAATATATCTATGGAGTTCATAAATTCAGTTCTGTTTATGGTTACTTAGGAATAAATCAGACAGACTTTACTGGGAATTACTCCTAAACAATTGTGCACAGATTTGCTGCTCTGCAATAGCATGCAACTTTTAGTGATTCATATATTGTTCTCATACAACTTCTTTTCTTTAGAAATTGTACAATTTGTTCTTTTGCTTTTTTCAGATCACAAGATGACACCATTGTCAGTCCAATGAAGTTCATTGTTTCTGTTACCCCACTAACTATTTACAAAACTTGATTTATGTGTTGCGTGGTGCCTTCATTGCAACTCATTTCTGGCTAATTGTAATGTCTCAGCTATGCTAAAAGCACTGCAATGTAGAAGTAAAAACATATGCTATGAGAAAAAGTACATTTAAAAATGCAAAATTTGAACATACAGTAAATCTCATTATGTCCAAGGTAATTTGCTGTATTTTGAGCAAAGCCACTACTGTATAATATGTGATTCAACCTAGTTGCAATGTTTTCTTAGAGCTCTTTCTCACGGCTGCATTAAAAGTGCTATTGATCTGTTCTTCAATGAGCAAAAATTTATGATGGTATAAATTGTGCTGCCCCCATTGCTGATTCATATTCTGTTACTGTAATAAGTTATCAAAATATGCTAACTTTACATACCCATTGTAGGCAAATAAAAAAAAGAGATTGGTGGGATTCCCTGGCTTTATTATCCTTCCAACTTGCTGCTGGTGGAAAAATAACTATCAATCACTATTCCAAACATAGATAGTGGGTTGGGTGAGTTTAGGCAAGTAGTTAGAATAGCAGCTTAGTTACTTCTGATTTGCCTAATAAATTGCCAGAAAGGGGTGGAATGAGGTATTTATTATTTATTTATTTTTAATAAATAAATAAATAAATAAATAAATAATAAATAAATAAATAAATAAATAAATAAATAAATAAATAAATAAATAAATAAATAAATAAATAAATACATGCCATGTATGGCATGTATGGCAAATACATGGACTTATAGTAGTTCAAATATTAATGTCCAGTCCACCCAGCCATTCAAGGACAGGGTGGTCTATGTTGAAAAAATCAGACATTGGGCTGGAGTAAGCTCTTGATGGACATTCGGACACAATGTGGTGGATATTTTGTTGATCAGCACCACAGTCACACTGAGGGGTAGAGACAAGACCCCACTTAAATAATGAGTCCTGGCAGACACCATGTTGGGTACGGATCCTGTTCAGAGTTGACCTATGCTGGCGAGGAAGGTCAAAACCTGGCACCTTTTGTCATCTACGTAACTGCCTGTATCTGGGCATTCAGCAGCCCATTTGGCTTTCCACTGTGTGTTGACGTCAAAGATGTTAGACAGCTGTTGAGCGAGTGCCAGAGAGGGCTTCTTGGATTTAAGCCTGCCAATTGACAGAATTGGAGGAAGATCAGCATGCACAGGAAGAAATGGGTTTCTCATAATTTTGTTGTACTCCTTCACTAAGGCTTCCTGCCTTCGAAGGGCTGGTGGTGCAATGTGGCTCAAGACAAGGAGCCAGCAAGTAGGAGTAGATTTTATGCAACTACTTATGATCCTCATTGTATCATTTAGTCTAGCATCGATCTTGCTGGTGTGGCAGTTATTAAGCCAAACGGGTGCAGTATTCAGCTGTGGAGTAGACCAACCCTTGTGCTGATATTCTGAGTAGAGGCTGAGGCTCCCCATCTTGATCCTCTTAGTTTCTGAAGTAAGTTGTTCCTGGTATTGATTTTAGTGGACATGTTCTCTAGGTGTTTCTTATAGGAGAGGGTCCAATCCAAAGTTACTCCGAGGTATTTGGAGTGGGGATCATAAGGGAGTAGGTTGTTATTCAGGTAGGCCTTTGGGGTGGCATTGGCGAGTTTGTTGTTGAGATGGAAACAGGTAGTCACCGTTTTGCTGACACCAGTATGAGTCTCCAGTCAGGAAAGAATTTACTCAGGGACTTCAGGTCCTCAGAGAGGAGGCAGTCCAATACTTCCATGTTTTTATCTTGCCATTGTTGAGTCTTCTTAACTTCTTAACTAACTGCTAATATTGTCCCCCATAATGATCTGAAAGGATCTATCGCTGAGCATGTTGTTCATTAGGTGATAGAGGATTTTACAGGGGATGAGGTGACTCAGTTTGTAAAGCATACCCTTCTTCCACACAATATGGTATGCTGCAGTAAGGTCGATGAACACAGCTGTGGTTTTTAAGCCTCGCTGGAAAGCAGCCTCGACATATCCTATTAGGCTCAGCACCTGATCAACACCACTGGGATTACGATGAAAGCCGGCTTATTCCACAGGCAGAAATGTGTCTATTGAGGGTCCAATTCTGTTTATGATAAATTTCTCCAGAAATTTGTAACAAGAACTCAGAAGGGCAATGAGGCAATAGCTTTCTACACTGTCTTGTGGTTTGTCAGGTTTCAGAAGCGATATTACTTTGGCCTTTTCGAATTCTGGTGGGAGGTGTCCACTAGAAAGTATATTTGAAAATAATTTGCCGAGCCAATTCCTTGTTAGTCTCCCAGAATGATTTAGAAATTCAGGGTGGATGCCATCAAAACCTGGTGATTTGCCGGACTTCAGACTGTTGATGGCTGCGTTGATTTCGTCCACAGAGAAAGGGTGGGTGAATTCAGAGTGTGTTGGAGCCAACTGTTGTGAGATCACCTAATTTTGAAACAACTGTGTGTGTATTGTTGTTTGTGGAGGTTGACAGTAGAAAAGCATTCTCTATATTCCTTCTGACATATGTAGCTGTGCCGTAACTGTGGTGGTATGTGGCCCCCAGTAGATCAAATCCTTGGATTTTACCTCTGCTGTATTGCTGATCATCGTTCTCTATATGTGTTTCTTGAAGGATGGCCATATCTATATTCCTTTCAAATGAAAGTTTGGAAATGTATTGGCTCTTAGATTTGCTGAGCCCTTCAACATTAATTTGGCATATTCTGACAATGTCCCCAGTCGGTCTTGATCTTTGGGCCTGAAAAGGCCCATTTTGTTTATCTGTTGCCATGTATTTTAGAGAGCCAGAAGTTCTACAAAGATGTCTGGCTGTCAACTGTCGTTAACTGCCAATTCTTCAATGTAGTCTGGCTGCCACTTGTTTCTAGTCGTTTGGTTCACACTACCGTGCTATCCAGGGTGCACCATGAGGAGGTGAACTAGCATCGCATCCCGGAATGGGGTAAAAAAGGAGGGAACACTCACGGTATTCCCTGCAATCTTTCCTGTGTGCTGTGACCTATCAATTGGACTAACCTGTGTCTAATGCTCTTCTAAAAAGATGTGAAACCTATGATCAAGGATAAGTCAACTGACAGATTGTAAGTGCAAAGGAAGGAAAGTGTGTGGCATAAATATTTGAGTAGTTCCTCTGACTTTAACTTGTGTTCCTCCTGTACCCTCTGGTACATCAGTTGGGCAATTTATGAAGAAGAATCCAAGAATATTTTAATAGAATATTAAATCTGTGTTTCAAAAACAGGTACAAACTTGTGTCTAAATCAGGGGGGTCCCCAACCCCCAGTCCATGGACTGGCACCAGGCTGCGGCATGCCAGAAACAAGCGAAGCCCCATCCACGGGATACAGGTAGCATGCAAAATCATGCCTTCTTTTATCCATGGAAAAACCTCTCTCCATGGAATTGGTGCCCAAAAGGTTGGGGGCTGCTAAAAGGACAGATCTGACAAGCATGTGGGAAAGGACTGTTAGGACAGTGTGCAGACAGATGTCTCTGCAGAAGTTGACTGTCCCAGCCTTGTAAAGGAATTATCTGTAAAGAGTAAGGAATATGACCTTGATGCAGAGGTGGGTTCCTGCTGGTACGCTCTTACCTGTTGGTCGCCGCAGAACCGAAGAAGCTGGTGGCGTTCACGGCGCGGGGCTTCCCCCGCCCGCTTTCCCCCGCCCACCTGGATGCTGCCATTTGCGTTCTTTTGCTCTCTGCGCAAGCAGAACGTTTTGTGCATGCGCAGAGGGCAAAAGAACGCAAATGGCGGCGTCTAGGCGGGCAGGGGAAAGCGGGCAGGGGAAGCCCCGCGCCGCGAACACCACCGGCTTCTTCGGTTCTGCGGCGACCAACAGGTAAGAGTGTACCGGCAGGAACCCACCTCTGCCTTGATGAAGATATGCAAGATCTGTTACAAGGGTGAAAAACATTTTAAGTCCTTCCCAGACACATTTGTAAGCAATCAGATAGATATCTTCCTCATTCACTGAAGTATAAGGAGTATAGGATAAATTAAACTTGCAAGAATCTTTTATTTCAGCCAGTCTCAATAAAAGGGATTGTTTTAGCCATTCTGTGGAGTTAATTTCTTCAGCGGGTCCATGTACTTGGACTGGTCTGAGTCTGGAAATGAAATTTGGGTGTTTCCAACAGATTGTAAAACAAGAACAGATAGTCATTATTGTAGTATCAAATAAGTAGTTAGCATCCTCCCCTTAAACCAAGACTTGGTAAGTAAATAGATCAAAGGCAACAGGGAGTTCCTGATTTAATGTGCACAAAGACAAGGGCCAAGGCATGCATAGCTACTTTCCAACGTTATATAGCCCAACTGCTTGCTCATTGCAGTAAACTTACCTACTTTAAATCCAAAAGAATTTTTTCTTATGAGTGGAGCAGGTATTCATAGAAAATTTTGTGTTACAAGTAGAGAGAAACCAGCACAATTATTTGACTTGAAATACTTGAGATGTAGTGGAGGGATAAAAGATTTTTATTTATGTAAATTTACATCCTATCTCCCCCACCCACCCCATAACTACCACTCTTTGTGAGGTGGGTTGGGTGAGAGTGACTGGCCCAAGTCTTCCAGTGAGCATCTGTGGATTAAAACCTGGGCATTTTTAATGTCAGCGAAACATTGTGGCAACTGTACCATGTTGGTTTTCCTGGCATGTTCATATCATGGTTAGGACAAATGAACAAAGCTCCTTAGAAAGCAGTGTTAGAAAGGAAAGACCTCAGACATTTTATAAATCTGTGTGTCTGAAAATGAGAACATTAGACATTCTGCCACCCACGTACGAACATATGCAAAATGATGAATAAGCAGTTAGAATAAAAAAAAAGTTTTGAAAGCAGACCACTTTTATATAATTTCCACCATACAGTACTGTTACTCTTCTCATCATGGCCATATAAGACAATTGTAACAAAAGGTCCTTTTTAAAATAGAATTTACTATCATAACAATTCTGACTTAACACTTGATATAAAGTAAATGTTAACTCTATCAAGTGACAATCTGCAACTTTTATTTTCTTCAAACGCTCTCATGTTTCCACTTAGGAAACATACACATTTCATTTAAGAGAAATTATGTACCTGCATAATAAATTCCAACTTTCCCATTGATATAATGATGATGGAACAACAGCTATTATTTGTAACCCCCTTATTTTACAATGCCATTCATCAACTGACTTAACTGGATTTAAATAATTGAGTCTAAGCTGGTTTACATAAAATAATAGTGATTTAAATGGAAAATTCATCTAGTCATAATTTTCATGATTATAAAAATATTTTAACTTTTATTGTAAACTCACTTCTTTAAATAAGCAAATGCTTTAGAAAGTTGATTTTATCCATTCCATCTGCAGCTAAAAATAATTTTAATTGTTCTGATGTGAAATTGAGTATGAAAAATCATGGCAGAGCCAGTAACAGAGAACAAGAGATTTTGAAACTCTACTGTTATGAAATGACTAAAAACTTGCAGAATTAGGACTCAGTGGAAATCCGTTTATATTAAGTAAGAACCATGTAATGATATAAACTATTTAGTATTGATGAATATATTATAGTAGGTATATGGAGATTTCTGAAGTTTCAATATTTTGCTGAACATTATTCAGATAACTATGGCACTTTTTTGGACACAAGACTTCTCTGGCTATATGAAAATGTGTGGGATCTTGCCTAATAAAAGGATATTGCATAATTGAGTAACATGCAAAAAAATTAGCTAAAGTGATTAGTTAAATTATAGGGGTGTCAAACTGGCGGCCTGTGGCCCAGATGTGACACGTGCAGGCCATGCCCGCCCCAGCTCCATGAAGGCAAAAGACATCACGATACATCACGTGACATCAACATGACACGGCAAGTTTGACACCCGTGAGTTAGATGCATAGGCTGAAGAAAATATGAGGAAAAGATACCAATGCTTCCATTTTAGTTTGGTAAAAAGACAAGTAAGATTTTATTATGCAGGTGGAGCAAATGGACAAAGAAATTTGCTGTTTTGACTAAGTACTGCAGTCCAGCACCATCCAATTAAGTTGAATGGTGGGGATTCAAAACAGACAAATACTACATAATGTAAAGTTAAACGGTAAAATTTCTTACCACAAAATATAATTATGGCCACCAACTTGTTATGTTAAAAATATCGGGATAGTTTTTTGTTATAAATTTCTTCCTGTAGCAGAAGTAAATGCCAGTTACTAAAGAACTTGAGTAGGCAGGATGATTTACTCACTTATCCTGTCTGGGAGCATCCTGTCTGTGGCCACTGTGGGGGAAAAAACTGCTGAAGTAAACGAGTCTTCTGCTTAGTCTTTCACAGTTCTTCTTGTACTGTCATGTTTTATTTTGACTATCCACCATTTGCAGGAACCTGCTTAATTAAATTATAGTTAGACCACAAGGTACTGTAGTTTGTAGCTTCTGAGATAATCATAATTAATGGTATTTAAATGGCTAATTTTTAACAATAGATTAAATATAAGTGCAGAGATAGGCAACCTTTTGTAGTTGAGAGAACAGCTGGAATTTTGACAGTATGTGGTGAGTGAATTCCTAATGACTGGAGCCTTGCCTCTTCACAAGATGGCTGCCATAGTGGCTTGGCAAACAATAAAACCCATTTATCATCCCTAATGGACCTCTGTGGTCCCCAAAAGCATTGCTGCTAAGATAAAAACATTTTCCTCCCCTTTTCTTCCAAGCCATTAATATTTTTTTATTTCTTTGTTTATTTAAATTCCACCTTTATTATTTTACAAATAACTCAAGGCAGTAAACATATCCAATGTTCCTTCTACACCTTTCTCCTTCTATTTTCCCTACAATAACCCTGTGAGGTGGGTTGGCCTGACAGAGAGTGACTGGTCCAAAGTCACCCAGCTGGCTTTTATGGCTAAGGTGGGACTTGAATTCATGGTTTCCCACTTTCTAGCCTGGTGTCTTAACCTCTAACTTCTTCTGTGTTTGAAGAGTACAGAACCAGGACCTGGTCTTCGTGGCATCGAGCTTGATCTCCCTCCAATTTGATGAGGACCCACTGATAGACATTTTTAGAGTATGGTTTTCAGCCAGCATTGTATCTGTTTAATTGTCATGCCATCCTGTGCCCACTTAATCAGGTTGCTAATCAACATGGTATAGAGAACTTTGTTAAATGTATTGTTGAAGTCTTAATATAGTCTAATAAAGAAGTTTATTGTTGAAGTCTTAATATAGTCTAAAAAAGAAGTTTAAAAAAATGAGATTGATTAGTCTGTCAAATTGTTTTTGACAAATCAATCCTGAGTTTGTGATAATTAGTACATTTTTTTTCAAAATTGGTATCTATAATTTGTTTTTTTTCCAATATTGTGTCAAACTGCCTAGACCAGTGATGGCAAACCTTTTTTTCCTCGGGTGCCGAAAGCAAGCAAGCACCCGCTATCGTGCGCATGCGAGTGCCCACACCCATAATTCAATCCCCCTGCCCCTGCCCCCCTGTGCATGTGTGCATGACCCCCACACTGCCCTACCCCCGCGCATGCACACACAACCCCACCTCCCCCCCATTTCCCAACTTCCGGTGGGCCTGGTAGGCCCGTTTTTCACCCTCCCCAGCCTCCAGAGGCTTTCCTGGAGCCTGGGGAGGGTGAAAATCCAGGGTGTTGCCGCCCCCTGGAGGCCGGAAACACCCTCCCAGAGCCTCCGCATGAGCCAAAAATCAGCTGGCCAGCATGCACATGCGCGCTGGAGCTGAGCTAGGTCAATGGCTCGGGTGCCAGCAGATATGGCTCCGCGTGCCACCTGTGGCACCCGTGCCATAGGTTCGCCATCACTGGCCTAGACTGTAATTTGCCCCTTTTTGAAGAAGAAATGTGTTTTTCTCTACGTTTATTTGTTCAATGTATAAGTCACCTCAAATAACTTTAGAAAGTGTAGAATATATTAAAACAATAACCCACATGTATGTTTTATATACGTATGCATGCATGTACAGTCATGTGAAAGAGAAAATGCACCCTCTTTGAGTTCTATGGTTTTACGTATAGGACATAGTACAAATTATCTGGTCCTTAACAGTTCTTAAAAGTAGATAAATGTAACCTCAAATAAACAAGAACACATGACATATTACACCATGTCATCATTTATTTTACAAAAATAAAGCCAAAATGAAGAATCCCTCCCCCCTCCCCCTCTCTTCCCCTCCCTTCCTGCCTTTGTGTAGCCACAGTGGCATGACAATTTTAAAGGATACGTATACGGAGAACAATCAAATGTTCCCTTTTGGAGAGTTTGACATAATAAGCCAAGAAATGAAGGCATAAATAATAAAAAGAAATGGAAATACACTTTATTCAACCATACATTATAATTCTACATACCTTTCTGCACTTGCAAACAGACTTCCTTGAAATTTGTTGATACACTGCTTCATATATTGGTGTTTTGCTTTAAATGTCTTAACTATCTTTGTTTTAGGGTCTCAGTAATTCTATCCAATTGCAGCTGTCTTAGGCTTCCTGTCAGCCTATGCATCCTTCTTTCATATTTGCAAATACAGACATACAGGCATTGTTATTTCTTTAAATCTTACTTAATTATTTTAAATCATAATAAATTAAAAAGCAGCTCGTAAATCTATTTAGTTTTACAGAGAAGGGAGAGGTATTGCAAACTATATTTCAATCATCCACCCTTCTGCAATATGGTAATTTCCAGATATTTTGGATTTCTACACATCCTTCATCTGAACCAAAAGCACGAGAGGCAATTTCCCTTCAGTTCAATTACTGGCCATGTTGGGTGAGGTTGATTGCACTTAAGAGTGCTAAGCATCAGTAAGGCATGTTTTCTTATTCAAATCCAATCATTGTACATTTTCAGGTCATTACATTTCTGTGGATACCTCACGAGGAACAAGTGGTGACACAGCTGTATTGCTCAGCCCCGAACTATACACAGGAGAGTGGAGTTGTATTCGACTTATATATCAGATTGCATCAGCTTCAGAATTGCCACTAGGTTCTATTACCCTAAACCTATATATAAGAGTGGAAGGTGAAAGCTTTGATCATTTGCTTTGGACAACCACAGAACATTCAGAGAGCTGGCTCATAGCCAGTGTAGATGTAAAAAATAGGACAGACAGATTCAAGGTAAGCATCTGAAACAAGTCCTTGCATTCGTTCCCAGTTATTACAGACTACATACATATACAACTGTAGATGAATTGAAAGAACTATAGAACTTTTCATATATGTTTATCTCTTTTTTTATGAAATATAAATATTTGGAATAATTTTTACTATTTGTGAAAGGAAACTGGACATCCACACATCCACTTTGATAAAATCAGATGTTCTAATAAATGTATAAATCAGAGGGGAACCTGCTGTCCTTATGGATTGATTGTACCACAGAACATGTCAGAAAAGATAATTGTTCTATATTTTAGACTTTTCTTAGCAAAACCAGAAAATTGTAGTAGTCTTTAAAGAAAAAATAATGGAAAATAGTTTATTCTCTAGAGTACAATGTTCGTTTTCACTTTGATCTTTCTTCATATAGTTTTGTAAACAGACATGTATACGAACAGCAATGTTATTAAAAGTGGGGAGGAAAGTAATGAAAAGATTGAGATAAGGGAAAAGCAAATATAGCAAATATGTTTGGTTTACACCAAATCCAGAGACTATACATTATATTTAAAACCTTTCTGTCCTTGCAAATCATCTTTGCTTCCCCTGCATCTATATAACACTTCATTATATTTAAAAATATTTAAACTTTTCATCTTTATTTTTTTTAATATTTCATTAATTTCATCCACTCATTACTTTCTTAGTTTTCATAGGGAGAGCCAGTTTGGTGTGATTAAGACATCAGGCTAGAAACCAGGAGCCTGTGTTTTAGTCTCACCTTAGGTATGAAAGCTGACTCGTGACTTTGGGCCAATCACTTTCTGATGCCCATGGCATCAGGCTCCGGCAAGAAACTGGTCATTTCCTATTGACAACCAATGGATAAATGGTCAGTTGATCGGGGGCAGGGAGGGGGGGAGCCGATCCTGCATGTGCAGGAAAATGAAAAAGAGTCTATATTCATTCTCTATGACCAAATCTTGTCAATGAACTTATTTTATATTGGGTATTCAGTTTTATACTCGGTCCACATTCATTCAGCAACCATATATTCATGATTCTATCTCTTTTCTATCATTGCATGTATTTCATAACCCATTCCAATGCATCATTTATTGTTCCTGTCATAGTCTTATTTCCATATGACAAAGTAGGCATAACCACTTTTTCTCTCAATCTGGACATATATTTAGAGACATTTTCTACTAACATATACATTAAGCACTGCTCTGAAAGACTGATGTTCAAGAAATTATAGTAAGAAGGGTAAGAGAAAGGTAACCCAAATCCAGTGATTCGTGGCACAATTACACTGGTCTACCAATTTGGAGAAATTATCGACCTCTGAGATAAAATGTGTTGATTTTACATATTTTGATTAGATGAATTAAAAAACAGGTGATAAAGGTGCTGGTTGGCTAAAGTTTTCAAGATATTTCACAATAAAGATTTATACACAGGCAAGTATATTTGCATACAAGGGAGGGAGGTGTCTAATGATCATGATGCCTTGTAACTTCTTGACAAAGTACGGTAGAAGAATGAAAAAGGTACTACATGGAAGTGTATAAATTTATCTTCACTTTGAGAATAGCAAGGCAGATGACTATGAAAAACACTTGGAAAATTTGTCTAGGTCCTATAAAGCACTTGATGTAAACATGTAACTGAAAATTCACTTCTTATACTCGCATTTAGACTATTTCCCTTTGAACTGTGGGGCAGTGAGTGATCAGCATGGGGAGAGATTCCACCAGGATATCTCAGGCATGGAGAAAAGTTACCAAGGGAAATGGAGTCCATCCATGCTTGCCGATTACTGCTGGAATCTCCCCAGGGATGATCCTACTGCAGTTTACAAGGGAAAGCCCAAAAAGCGCAGTTTAGAATAAAAATGGAACCTTGTTGTTTAATCTGATATTGGAGCTTGTAAGTTTTTTATGCAAAAAGCATGAAAACATTACATGAAAAACCAGTAAATGAATGGAAAGTTATGTTATTGCTATCAATAAAAAGATAAATTTATAATGATTGGTGTGGCACCATTCTCATTGCTATATCACATTTTGCAGAAAAGTTATGGAGCATAATCACACATCCCCCTCGTAATTTTGAATTATTTTGTTGCAATTTTGACCTGAAGCTGTATCTTGGAACCTGGAGCCAATTAATATTCAGGACTTAATTTTCCTTTATTAGCGACCCAATTCTGGTAAAATTAAGCTACTTTCATTTCTGAGGCTTTTTCCTTGTAGACCATTGTTATTTAAACTATTAATTTTTAAAAAACAGTTTATTAAAACACCATGCTTACTCTCACTCTATTTTTATGCTTATTTTACAGATTGTACTGGAAGGTGTACTGGGAACAGAAACTTTTGCCAGCATAGCAATTTTTGAAATCAAAATTTCAACTGGCTACTGCATAGGTAAGTAGCTATTTTAATAATTGCATATAAATAGCATGACAATGTAATATTTAATTGGGAATCTATTGTCATAAGAGTATTAAGAGAAATTCAATATTATATTGAAATATTGTATTTTATTAATCCTAACCTCACAACTGGTGTATTTGTGAATAATTATAATAGACTAATTATAATATTCTGCTCAGGTTTCCAAATCTTTAGAAATCTTTGTTGCTCAGTCAGAACTTAAGGCAAAAAGCAGCTATGAAAAAGAACATGTTGCCTCAGCACTGGTTTGCAGCTATTCATAGATTAAAATGAATTAACACTGAAATCTGCTTTTTAGGTTCTGTAACATCTTTTGTATAGCTGTTAATATCGTCTGTGTCATTGAATGTAAGGCTGTGAGGACTTAGCCAAGAGAAACCCAGAGTTCTGCAGGACATCATTGGTCCTCAGAAAGGTCCAAAGACAGGCTATATGCTTGGGGTACAGAACTCAGGTATTGGAGAATATTCTTGGGATATTATTCTGCAGCCACTTCTGCTTGCCTTAGAGTGATGATATTCCAGTCAAGGACATTCCACAAGTATTGAATTTTAATTCTAATTTCTGGACACCATAGACTTTATGGAGAGCGTGGTTTCACATGCTGCCTGGATCCTGTGTCTGCACGGATGGGGCTTCACTAGCTTTCGTGGCCCAATTCCTGGTGGGCCGCTGACTGGTGCCAGTGTCCGGCCTGGCGATTAGGGACCCTTGATTTAACATATGATACAAGTTCACCAATTCCTGCTTTACGCTTCCCTGCCTTGTTCTGTTTAATGGCTTGCTGGATGATGATAGTAACACATATGTAGGATTAAAGTTTATATTATTCTGAATATTCAGAGTACATTTTAAATGGAACACTGAACTGATTATAATAGTATATTATAATAATAACTGATTAAAATAGTCATGGATGCCAAACCACGAATATTTATGTGCTTTGATATTCTTTTCAACTGCAGAATGTGATTTTGAAGAAAATCATCTTTGTGGTTTTATGAACCGCTGGAATCCAAATGTTAATTGGTTTGTTGGTGGCGGAAACATAGGAAATTCACAGTCTATCCTTCCAAAAGATCATACCTTTAGGAATGAATTTGGTAAGTAAGAAAGAATTATTTGAAAACGAGCAGGATAGAAGATATCTGTAACTTTTAATTACAAATAATTCCAAATTCTCTCATTTGTGTTCTCAATTCTGTGTTCCAAGTTCTCTCATTAGAATACAATAGCACCATGAATGAATGTTTTATAATCATGTAGTTTTAAAAAATGCATGTTTTAAAAATAGATGGGGCGGGAGGGGGGGAACTGCAAATTGAATTTGGTAATGGCAATTTTGACATAAATGGGGCATTCTTTGTGTGTGTTGGGGGAGGAAGGGAGTCAGAAAACACAAAGGTTCAGCTTTTCATAACTGTTTTCCCATGTAAAGTATAACCATGTTTTGGTCAAAACAAATTATGACCTACATTTTTGCACTAAGTGCTTTCAGGCTTGCTTTTATATTTCATTTATAGTATTCAGTTTACAATACATTTGTATGGTGTGAATTATTTATTAAATTAAATCCAGGCATTGTTCCAAGAATAATTTCTGTATAGTTTTCTCATCTATGCGCACATAGAAAATCTAGAGAAAGAAATTAATAAAACTTCATACCAGCTCTTGAACATCCGGATTATTAAAAAGCAAATAATTTACCTTGTTATCTTAAAGTAACTACATTCTCTAAGCATGTTACTCAGGATATTATGTAATTTATTTAAACCTATGTTTATTGATTTTTTTTTTGTAAAATTGTTGAAGCTCATCTATCTATTCATAAACACATTTGAATTATCATTTTGAGTCCTGTGGAAATCATTAGAAATCATTTTCTTCTTTTTGTATCACACAATTCTCTTTATCTAATCTAAATATCAGAGAAGTAAGTTTTTCAAAAGCTAAGTTTGATTCAATTTTTTTGAGTGGACTAATTTAACTGATTTTTTAAAAATAAAACATTAAAATAGAATTGTCATCTGCTGGGAAAGGTTCCTTATTTGGTGAGATGTGAGGTAAATAAATAGCTCTGAGGTCTTTACCCAAACTTTCTTTGAATAATTTTCCAGTGCTGAAAGAGAAAAAATTCATGCATTTCCCAGAACTATGGTCAGACGCTATTTTGAAGCATTAGAATATCTTCTGGATAAGATTGAGAGACTAGAGGGGCTACCAAAGAAAAATAATTTAAAAGTATATTCCTCCCCCCCCTTTTAATGGGAGCTTTCAGACGATCGATCCCTTTCTATGAAGGGCACATCCATATCCAGTTATGAGATAAAACATATAATAAAAGAAAGAAACAATAGAAATAATTCTTTTCGGATAATTAAAATACATCTAACTCATTTGGTGTCTTCTTAGAAGTATTAAAACAATGTATGTTTTCATCAGAGTTTTTGGGGATTATACGAAGATCACAATGATGATTGAAATAAACTGATAGAACCCACATAAAAGTAATTTGCAAGACAACTTCTTCAAATCTTGTAATATTCAAGGACACTGGACTACAACTAAGTTGGAAAACTTAGATCTCCATGGAGATTTTCTAATGTAAACATGTCCCAGTGTAGAAACATATGCTCAGGAAAGGAATGAAAGAAAACTTTTGAATAACAAGGAAGTTATATTTCTGGTAAAAAACCAATTTAGGGTTTTGGGTGTTGTTGGTTTTTTTTATAAATTGGATGAGTTGAGTTCTTAACTTTTAAATTAGAGACTTTTGAGAAGATGTTAAACCACAATGTGTTATATTTGTGCACTGGAAAAGCTGAGTGCAACAGATGCATTTATCTCCAAAAATAGAGCAGCTGTGCAAGGCAAGGATTAATTTTGCTCATTCAGCAGACATTGCTCTTTTGAGTTTTGAGTTTGATAAAAAAAGATAGTTCATCACTGATTACATTGTTGTTCTTTTTTGTGGAAAATTGGAGAGGCCAGGACCCAACCTGTGTACTATAGAATTTGGGAGCATTTTTAAAAGAAGTAAAATCTTTGTATCATTTTAAAATAATTATATTAATAAGAACTCATAAGAGCTAATGTAGTAAAGGAGAAGGGGTCAGTAAAACCTATAGAAATGCATTTATATATTTCTGCATTACTGAAATTACCCGTACTTTGCTAAGAATAGGTCACAAAATGATATTAGTATAGATGAGGGAATCATTCTGGATTGTCTTCTGATGGTCTAGTATGGAAAAGTCCAATATGGAGTATTCACAGCTTCTGAAATATTTTCAAAGGATCAAATAGACAAACACAATTGGCAGATAGATTATAATTTCTATAGTTAAGATCTCATTAAAACAAGGTCTATTTCCCTGGACTTTTTCCAGTTACCTATTGGAAATTAATAGCTTTTTTTCCATAATCTGAGTAGATTCTATTCCAGGCATGGACTTTTCAGTTATATCAACAAATGAAAGGGGGTACCAAATGGTCTTATGATGTACTCCTTAAAACTAGAAATATGTGAAATTGATGAGATTTAAAAGAAGCTTGTTTTGTGATATGGAAGAACTAGCGGGGGACACCTCTCAAACAGATGAACTATTACACTGCAGGCACATTATTAGGTCCTGCCAATTCTTAAAGAGACAGTGGTGTGCCCCCTCCTTAAAGGACCATTGCCCGATGTAGATAGCCTGGACAGTTTCCATCCAGTTTCCAACTTCCCATTTCTAGGGAAAGTGATGGAGAGAGTGGTTGCATGGCAGCTTCAGAGAACTCTGGATGAAGCGGATTATCTAGACCAGAGGTGGGTTGCTCCCGGTTCAAACCGATTTTTAGAACTGGTAATGCCGGCGGCGGGAGGTTCCGCCCACCCATCCGGGACGCTTCTGCACATGCACAGAAGTGTTGCGGGCGCACGCGAACCGGTAGCAAAATAATTTACAACCCACCACTGATCTAGACCCCTTTCAGTCAGGGTTCAGGCCATGGTTTGAGACTGAAATAGCATTGATAGCACACATGGATGACCCTGGTGGAAGCGGGATGGAGGTAGTGCATTCATCCTGGTTCTTCTTAACCTCTCTCAATATTCAATACCATCGATCATAGTATCCTTCTGGACCAGCTCTGGGAACTGGTGGTGGGCAGCACTGTACTGTGCGGGTTCTCCTTCTTACAGGGCTGGTCCCAGTCGGTGTTGATAGACATTACTTTGCAGGTTGCTTCTGGGCTCCATCTCCTTCTATTTAACATTTACATGAGGCCGCTGGTTGAGGTGATCTGTTGGTTTGAGTTGTGATATGTGGATGATACCTAGCTCTACAGTATATCTCTACCCCAAGCCTCTTGAGTGATGCCATGGATGTCCTATCCCAGAGCTATTGGGGACTAGATGGGGCGAAACAGACTCCGACTCAACCCCTGCAAGACAGAGTGATTGTGAATATTTGGATCCCCCAGAGACAAGGATTTTCCATCTTTGGTTCTGGATGGGGCAGATCTGCCCCAAACAGACCCAATGTGCAATTTGGGGGTCCTCCTGGACTCAGCTCCTGCTTGAAGAGCAGGTGGCAGTTGTGGTCAGGACGGCTTTTGTACACCTTCAGGTGGTGTGCCAGTTGCGTCCACACCTGGATCAGGAGGCCTTGCCCATAGTAACTCATACCCTGGTAATCTCCAGTTTTAACTAATGTAACAGCCTCTACATTGGGGCTGCTCTTGAAGACCATTTATAAATTTCAAGTGGTGCAGAATGCAGTCACACGAGTAGTGACTAGTCAGAGGTGAAATTCTATTTTTTCCCCTTACCGGTTCTGTGGGCGTGGCTTGGTGGGCGTGGCAGGGGACGGATATTGCAAAATCCCCATTCTCTCCCCACTCCTGGGGGAAGGATATTGCAAAATCTCCATTCCCACCCCACTCTGGGACCAGCCAGAGGTGGTATTTGCTGGTTCTCCGAACTACTCAAAATTTCCACTAGCAGTTCTCCAGAACCTGTCAGAATCTGAATTTCACCCCTCTAACTAGTGCCAGGTATATGACACATGTAACACCACTCCTGTATGAACTGCACTGGTTGCCAGTATGTTTCCAGGTGCAATTCAAGGTACTGGTATAAAGTCTTACATGACTTGGGATCGGGTACTTGAGGGATCACCTTTTTCAAAGAGTTTCTACCCATCCAATTAGATCAAATTGGATGGGCATGCCACAGATCCCATCAGCCAAAAGACAAGCTTCGTTTGCAGCAGCTCCTGCTCTGTGGAACATTCTCCCTCTGGAGATTAGAATGGCCCCAACCATATTAGACTTGGGGTGCTACATGTGTCAAGGGTCCGGTCTCCTGGCTATATTGTTCAGGCCAGATATCTTGCTTTATATATACTCAAATTAGATGTTTTAATGTCTTATTTTTTTACTGTTTTTATTTTTTTGAAATGTTTTTAAGATTTTAATTGAAATGTGTATTTCTGAATTTGAGCCATCCAGAGTTGCTTGCTGAGATGAGCGGCTACAGAAATGAAATAAATAAATAAAAATAAATAAAATAAACTGACCCATTTTTTTTAAAAAAAACATTACTTACATAAAGTTGCAACTTTTATGGTCATTTGCATTTTTTTTTTAGTTTTGCATATTCGGAATCCAGAAATTTCTAAATATTCTTTGGGTTAACTTTAAATAAGGGTTAGCATATGTATTGTCCCATATAATTTTGCTTAGGCTTTAGGCTGATTGCTAGTTCTAAAAAAGGAAAACAAAGATGTACTGAACAAATTACAGTAAACATAAAATCTATGCTGGGAGTTCATGGGAAATCAGAAATTTGCCAGAACCATAAAAGTGGCATCAGATGTCAAGCCAATAGTTTTTCATAATCCAAATGGGAAAAGACCAATAAGTGAAGCTAGTGGTTTGAAAAACATCAGCCAACATCAGCTCTTGTTACTATTGTGGAACTTCTGCTTGGCATTAAACATCATAAACCAACACAAAAACAATGAAGCATCATCTTCTTAGCATTCTGTCATACCCCTTTTTAATATGTATTACTTTGATCTTTTTCCCCTCTTCATGTCAGGCTGACTGATTTTTTGGTATTTTACTCTGCTTGAGATTCAAAATATGAAAGGAGTCTTTGTTACATATGCTGCAATTTGAAAGATATCTGACATGCAGTTTCAGTACTGATTTGGCTGTACTAAAACATTAAACGTGAATTAGAATTAACATATGCATCTAGATCTGCATGTGTTTCATGTAATTATAATAAATTTAGGTTTATTACGGTATTATATTCATTTATTTAGGATTAAACCTTATATAACTGACTGAAATATTCTTTAATGTTATATTGCATATCAGTAAACTTTTTTTTGCTACCCACTTTATTGGGCACACACTATATAGCTTTGGCTAAAAGATTTAGATACTCTAATTTCAAAATTCTACATTTATTAAAAACCTTTCCTCTCTTTTGAATATGCTGATTCTTATAAGCTAAAAAGGATACATTTTAATAGACTTATATGTTCATATCAAGCAACTGGGGTAAAGCTGATAATCCAAGTGCTGAGAGTTGCAGACACACTGATTCTAACATATTAAATCAGAGTAGCAAGAATATCGCTTCTGAGGAGTTCGTTGTTGTCATGTCTCTGTACAAAATTTTATAAAACAATGTACAGTTATGCCATTTTCACAAATATATTTATCTTGTAGGTCATTACATGTATGTGGATTCTCTCTACGTCAAGCACTTTCAGGAAGTAGCTCAACTGGTTTCACCTAAGACGCTAACACCAATGTCAGGCTGCTTATCTTTTTATTATCAAGTACAGCAGGAAAATAGCATTGTTTTTACTATTTATACAAGAGATGTAAATGGCTTTTATGAGGAGCTTTGGAAAGCAGATAGACCAACGAGTAATGATTGGCTGTTAGGTGAAGTTGACTTCAGTGCACCATATCCAATGGAGGTAAGGGCATAAAAACAACAGACCTGTATCTTTGCATATTACAGCTAGTTCTTGACTTCTGACCACAATTGGACCCAGAATTATGGTCATAAGTTGTTGCTGTCGTTAAGCAAGGTGCCCCTGAGGAGTGGGAAATGCCCTGGGTTGCTGAACGAATGGACATAAATCCAGGACTATGTATATAGCATTTGTAATGTTATACTAGAGCAGGGGTGTCAAACTCGCATCGTCACAGCGGCGTCACGTGACATATCGGGACTTTCCCCCTTCACTAAACCGGGCATGGGCGTGGCCAGTGCGTGATGCATCCGGCCTGCGGGCCGCGAGTTTGACAGCCCTGAATTAGAGCGTCCTCTTCAATATGGTAAGGGCTTAACTTTATTTATTTTAAGAATGATATGGAGTAATGATTTTTCTCTTTATGAATTGTTTCCTTTAATTAAACTCCTTTGAGGATTCTTATAAGATGCCACTCCTTTAAAAAAAGATTCATATCGGACGTAGGAAAATGCATGTGAGGCAGTGCACATTTCTTTGACAAATACAAATATGTGCTGCCAATCACTGCTTCTTATTTGTAGATAGTGGAAAATAGATAGATCTATGGTTCTTTTGGAACTCAAATTTCGCCTGGCCAGCTAGACTTTGAGTTTGGCATGTAAACATGAATGAATGTATTGTTCAGCAGCAAGTGAAAAATAAGGATTGTAAATTTGAGTTTGTTTCTACACATCCCAAGTATCTGGGACAAGGACAAGTAACAGTGGAGATATCATAAAGCTTCCTCCTTATGATATATTAAAGTTACAATAATGTGCTCCTAGGTAAGTGAGCACATGATGGTAACTTTAATCACATACATATATACATGTTTTTTATTCTTTTTTCTCCCCTTGATCATATTTTAATTTTAACCAAATTATTTGAGTCATAAACGGTAAATTATTTGAGAAAAATATGACTTCAAGCTTTTTCCTATGTATATAAATAAGGGTTAGCTGGGAATGATTGGATTTGCTTCTTCAACGCAAGGATCACCAAAATAACATTTTGTATAATTATAATCTAATTATAATATAATGCTTGGATATTTTTGCAGGTTATTTTTGAAGTTGCTTTCAGCAGTGCCAAAGGAGGATATTTGGCTCTTGATGACATTTCTTTCACCCCAGTTTTCTGTAGCAATCAAACAGGTACAAGTTTCCCACCTTAATTTATATTTTAAGTGAACATGAATATGTTGTATAATACACATTTTTCTTTGTCAAACAGTAATTTAATTGCTATTACACATTAAGACAACCCAACATATTTTCATCAACAGCAAGCATTGGTAATCTCCCTCATATGATATAGTCGATTTAAGGCGAGATGGATAGCATATAAAATAGACAGACAGAAAGACAGATCGAAACTAGGACATCAACTGTTATTGAGTAAAAAGAGTTCTGCCCACATACAGGACTTTATCAATAAAAAGATGTTCTGCGCATAATTTTCCCATTACTGGTGAAAAACATAGGAAAGATCCATAAGACAACAACATCCTATAAATAATGAGGGACAATCACACAACACAAGCTTTATCTGAACAAATTATTGATGAACTTTTTTGAATGGATATGAACTGTATCTCTAGCCATCTGTATGTTGTAGTCTTCTTTGCAGTCCACAATTCTGTACATACATACATAGATTATCATAGGTTTAATGGACCTCCGTATGTCTCAGTGTCCTACTGGAATTGAGGTAAGATATTGAAGAAAGAGATATCTTTTAAAGCAGAATGACGCAATTCACAAAATGGAGCTCATTACAGTATAAACAGATGCATAATTCATAGTGTTTTCATCTCAGAAATTATGGCTAAAATACTTTGCATCTCACAAATGATGAATAAAGATGTCTGTATTTGGGTAATGTTGAGTATACAAAAAAATGAACAAGTTGTGCAGCAGATGCATATGTTAAGGAAAGTAGCATTTTAAAAAATTGCTTTTTTTAAACAATTGAACATTACTGGTGGCAATATTATTACTGAGGTAATAACAGATACTGAATATAGACTCACTGTACATCTTCCATGGTTATATTATCAACTTTTCTTTTTATTTGATACAAATTATTTCCACTGGAGAATGCAAGTTACTTTCACTGAAAATAGGATTATCAGAGACATTTCCTTTTCTGGTCTTGTATTTATGTGTGAATATGTGGGTAGAAGGAAATATTTTGATTCTGTGGGAATCCTTAATTCTCTTTTGGATATGTTTTATTCAGTGTTACTATCCATAACTGCTATTAATGGACAAATAGCTTGATTCCTTCTTACCTATTTTTCTAGTATTGATCAGCTTACTCTTTCAAGTATGCAGTTTCAATTATTTTCCATTTGATCTGT
Organism: Diadophis punctatus similis; assembly: GCA_023053685.1. NCBI lineage: Eukaryota > Metazoa > Chordata > Lepidosauria > Squamata > Dipsadidae > Diadophis > Diadophis punctatus. The sequence goes on along the minus strand of JALIGW010000002.1, from coordinate 65,737,382 downwards.
TATCCCTTAGGCACTTCCTTCAGTCCCTTACAGGCAAGTTGCACTTTTGAGGATAATTTTTGCCATTTTTATCAAGATTACAAGGATGGTCCCGGTTGGAGCAGGATTAAAGTGAAGCCTAATGCATATAGACCAGGTGACCACACTACTGGCACGGGTAAGTAAACATTCTTTATTGGAAGATATGAGGTGGGTAAATTAACTTCTTCAAAATGCTGAATTCAATCAATATCTTCTGAAGCTTTGAGGGAAATCTGGACATTTCAGCAATTCCTTCACAGTAAGGTGACCAACTTTTTTACAATGAAAAGGAGGACAAATAAATTGAAAAAAAATATCGTAAATAAAACATTTTATTCATTGCAACAATAATACACTATAATATGATATATGCATAATAAAAACATTTGTAACATTTTATATTGTAATTATGCTTACATGCCTGTTAATTACTATGTAAATGAGTACTTTTCCATTGAATTAATATTTTTTGTCAATGTATTAATATTTTTTGTCAATGTCAAGGCCTTGGGGAGGGGTCTCGGGGCCTGCCCCGCCCCATCCCCTGCCCGAAACCCCAAACTCTGCCCCACCACGAGACGCACCACTTACTGGAGTTTTGCAGCTCCATAGTCTCCCAACTTGTCTGTTTAGGAAAAAAACTTTGCATAGTACAGAAATTCTTCTCGCAAGGCCCTGCGCACAACGAGCACTGGTGGGGTTGGTGGGAGAACAGCACTGCACTTTTACACAGGGGCAATCCCGGCTCTGGCTTTCCCACCTGGCCCCCTCGAATCCCCTTTCCTCCTGGGGTGGGAACGCAAGACCCGGCTGTTCTCACCTGTGGGGGGCTCCTCCTCCCCTTCTCCCGCGCCCAGCAGAGCCCAGAGCAGGATCCAACCGGGCAGAAGAAGCATGATGGCCCAAAAAGCCCCAGCCGCTTCTCCCCCGGAAAAGAGGCAGGGAGGGCCACCCGCAGCCCTCCCCACGCGTGGTGATCCCAGGAGATTCCGTGCAGCCAAAAGCAGAAGCAGCAGAAGTCCTTCTTTATTTCCCCCAAACTTCGGCTGTTGCGGGAGAGGATTCTGGTCGGTATTCACTCTACGGCTTCTGCCTGTCCAGAGGAGCCAAGCTAGACCCGCGGGGTGTGTGCGCACCCGCTTCTCGCTTGCTTTCACTCTCACTGTCGCGGCTAGGAGCCACTCTTTCTGCAGCGGGCGAGTGAGGTGGCGGCAGCAGAAGGAGGCAGAGGATGGCAAGGGGGTGGCATTGGGAGGCAGAGCCGAAGGGGCTTGCTCTCGCTCTTCCGGCCAAGAGCTGCTCTTTGTGTGGTGGACGAGCAAGCAAGGGAGGCGAGGGGCAGCAGCGGGGGCGGCAGCAGCAGCGGGAGGCAGCGGGAGGCGGCATTGGGAGGCAGAGCCGAAGGGACTTCTCTCGCTGTAGTGGCCGGGAGCTGCTCTTTGTGTGGCGGGCGAGCGAGCAAGGGAGGCACAGGGCAGCAGCAGCAGCAGGAGGCGGCATTGGGAGGCAGAGCTGAAGGGACTTGCTCTCGCTGTAGCGGCCGGGAGCTGCTCTTTGTGTGGCGGGCGAGTGAGCAAGGGAGGCACAGGGCGGCAGCGGGAGGCGGCATTGGGAGGCAGAGCTGAAGGGACTTGCTCTCGCTGTAGCGGCCGGGAGCTGCTCTTTGTGGGGCGAGCGAGCAAGGGAGGCAGAGGGAGGCGGCATTGGGAGGCAGAGCCGAAGGGATTTGCTCTCACTGTAGCGGCCGGGAGCTGCTCTTTGTGTGGCGGGCGAGCGAGCAAGGGAGGCATGGGGCGGCAGCGGGAGGCAGAGGGAGGTGGCATTGGGAGACAGAGCCGAAGGGACTTGCTCTCACTCTCCCAGCCAGGAGTTGCTCTTTCTGCGGCGGGAACTCTTTGGCCAGGAGAGAGAGAGAGAGAAAGTGAGAGGTGGCTACACGCACCCCCTGCGGCACTGGCTCGGCTGTTCTGGGCTGTTTCCGGCAGCGTTTTGAAACTCGCTCCTGCCGGCAGCGACGCAGGGATGCAGAGCGCATGTGTCTCATAATCATGTCTTATACAGCACTGTACCGAGCCTTGACGAATCGTCATGTCAAATACAAATACGTCACATAACGCGCAACAGATTAGTCTTCAAATATCGAAAAGGAGGACATGTAGGAGGACACTTTTCGAGGGAGGACAGAACTTACAAAAGAAGGACTGTCCTCCCTAAAGGAGGACGGTTGGTCACCTTATTGACAGGCTTGAACCACTACAGGATGTGAAAAAAAAATCCTGTTATGAGAGTCTTAAAGAAAGAGCCTTAAACAAAATACTTCTGGGATTTATTCAGTTGTTCTGCTTTGGTATAAAATATGAACAGTATGTGATCATACAAAGAGATCATACAAAGAGATGCAGTAATAAATGTAACTGTGCAAACATCATGAAACTTGGATCACCTAGTGCCAACTTCACATAAATTTAGATGAAGTATTATTTCAGAAATCTCAAAAGCAAGATCTCAGTTTAAAGAGTTTTCACACATGCTCCCCACTCCTACTAGCAGTGATCAGATGCTGACAAATAGGGAAGAAGTTGCAGGGGGGATGATATACTGTAAGCCTGCTGTTTAAGTTCACTGAGAAAAGAGCTACTGGCCAAACTTCGAAGTCTGATGCTCCGGTTCAACTCCAAAATCGCTTTTCTATTAAAAGAACAATTGTGGTGAATTGCTTCATTTCGAATCAAGGCATTAATCATTAATATGATAAAAGACATAGCAGTATATATGAAACAGATTCAGCCAGACCCATATATATATATTAATGTCTAGTTTTGTGCAAAAGTGCTGTTTATGTCTGAAAATCTAACAATGAGTTTCAGAAAAAGGGAGATTGTTTGTTTTTTAATGGTCTGCTCATTGAAAAATTCAGGGAGGAAAATTAAATTACAGGCAGTCCTTAACTAACAGTCATTCATTTAGTGACTGTTTGAAGTTACAACCCCACTGGAAAAAGTGATTTATGATAGTTTTCACACTTATGACTATTACACATCCCCATGGTGAAAAGGTAAAGGTTTCCCTCTCAATCTGATTCTGGGGCACAGTGCTCATCTCCGTTTCTTGGCTGAGGGAGCCAGTGTTGTCAGAAGACTATTTCCATAGTCATGTGGCCAGCATGGTTATAGCCAAAGGCCCACGTAACATGTGCTTCCCCGAAAATAAGACCCTATCTTAATTTTTTTTGAACCCTGAAATAAGCATTTGGTCTTATTGCCATGCATTCAAAAGCCCAATTGGTCTTATTATCAGGTGATGTCTTATTTTGGGGGAAACAGGGTATTAATCTACTTGCATCTGGATACTTTTGAACTGAGACAAATAATGAGGAGCTCACCCCATTGTGCAGAGTTTGAGTTTTGAATCTGGGCTGCCAGCTCTCCAGTTGACAAGCTCAGCATCTTTAACAGCTGAACCATCATTCCATGGTCACATGTTCAAAAGTTAGGCACTTGGCAATTATCATGTACTTATGAAAGCTGCACTGTCCCCAGACATGTGATCAGCGTTTGTAACCCTTTCAGCCAGCTTCTGACAAGCAAAGTCAATGGGGGAAACCAGATTTGCTTAATGACTGCATAATAACTGTAATGATTTGCTTTACAACTGTGGCAAAAGGTCGTGGAATGGGACAAAAATCACTTAATTGCTTTCCTTAGCAACAAAAATGTTGGGCTTAATTGTCATAAGCTGAGGACTACCTGTATATGTAACCTAATTACCTAATTAACATTCCTATAATTATGGCAAAATAGCTTTGGAACAAAATTAGTCTTAAAAGTTGGATAAAAATGTTCTTTTAAAACTGTAAAGATAACATGTATTAATATCTGTAACAACTGGAAAATAGCAACTAGATATATCCAAGCCTGGAAAGATTATTTAAGATATTTTTGTACAAAATAGCTCTTTAGAGACATGGTCTTACTGTATATAGCAGCCCTACCTTGCAGACATGCCAGTGGAAGTCCAATATAATACTTAAAAATATCCCAGGAGGAGTAAATTACTTGAAATGATTTAAACATTGCATTGCATTTCAGGTTTCTATTTGCTGGCAAATACAAAGTTTACATCGCAACCTGGTTATATTGGCCGCTTATACAGTCCAACTCTGCCAGAAAACTTACAATATTGTCTGAGATTTTATTATGCTTTGTTTGGCTTTTTCAAAATGAGAGATTCCCTGGCTGTTTATATCTTTGAAGAAAACCATATTGTTCAAGAAAAAATCTGGTCTGTCTCAGAAACTCCCCAAAGAGTCTGGACTCAAGCTGAAATCACCTTCAGAAAGCCAATGCCTTGCAAGGTAACAACCAATGTTTTCTGTCTCAGATACTGTTATTTTCAGTTTCTCCTAAATGAATCATAATGACTCCTCTGTGAAAAAAGGGCAAAAGGATCTTCTGTCTTTTCCAGTAAAAGACAGTAAAATTATCCTGACAGATGGGAATGTGACCACAGATAGAAGGGCAGTCACTATATGGTTTGTGTGGCAGGAGGGTGTACAGGGAAAAAAGCAATTGATCAAATAAAAATGCAAGTTTTAATTTTTATGGTGTTATCCGTTTTTGGAAAGAAGAGTTCTAGCATTTTGTTTAGATTCATTTAGTTAAATTAGAGCTTGAATCCAGTTTGTATGACAAAAATATCAGTGGAAATGCTGCACCCAGCCACTGAATAGTATGCAATACTAAAATCACATTATGATTATTTTTTGTGACATACATTTCCTACCTATTTACACCAGGCGTATTTGAAACTTTTGTTGACTAACAAAACTATATGTAATTTGGGACCATGTATTATAAATGGAAAATGTGAAGGTAACCTCATGTAGCCACATATTATACTTACTTCACCTGAAGTTCAGTTCATATGCAAATATGCCATTCATACTGAAGATATTAGTAGGTTTATGACATTTTTAAACTGTACCAGAGAGAAATGTATACATCTTGTTTTAATAATTTTGACCCAAATGGAAAGCAAATTTAAAATATTAATGCCAATTGTGACAAGTGTATTAATAATGTGCTTTGTGTACATAGAGAGTAAAATGAATAGCTACTTCCATGGCTGCCAATGTAATGTTTGCTTATATTATCTGGGAATATATGTTGCAGATCAAAAGATTCTAAGTTTAGAATCTTTTTAGCAGTCCACTGTATAGCATAAATAGTGGTAGATCACAACCAGCATTTACTTCATCTTTCCTGCAGCTAATTTTATGCAACTTTGATTTTCCCTTTCCAAGTGTCTATAGAAATAGTAAACACCCTCAGCAGCCAAGTTGAGTCTTGGCCATCCTTGAATGTCACATAGCACAAGAGAATCAGATCTTTCCATTGCTTCCTTCTACAGCTTCTCCAATTTAAAAATTTCAGCCATCAGAAACTCTTTTTGATAATGTATTTTTTACTCTGCATTTTTCCTCAAATAAGAAATAGTGAATATTTAATATTTAATATTCAGTCTTTGTCATTTCAGCTGGAAAAGCTGTAAAGCATAATAATGAAAGACTTGGTTTCCAGGGATGAGTACATTTTGGAGTATCTATTTGAAATTAGCTCTCTAAATCAATTACTGGTACTACAATATTTAATATAGTAGAAACTGGCCACTAACATTAATGAGCTACTTGAAAAACACCATTTTAGAACATTTGTGTAATTGCTTTGTGTAATTCAATCAAATGCAATAAACTTAAAACAAAAAATAGAGAATTTATATTATTTATATTAATTTGTATTCTACTCGGGTTGTCTGTAAAAAGATCTTAATGCTTAGTATAAAGGAACATACTCCTTTCTATTATGTGCTTTTTCTAGAATTCAGGGGAAAATTTTTCTAGAAAGCAAGTATTAAAAGGACATTAAATCATTGAAATACTGAGTTGCTTATGAAATTTGAGCCATTGATAGAAGAGAATATTTGTATCTTGGGGTTGGGGTTGAACTCTCTGTGCTTGGTGGTTTTCTTGCAGGCATTTCATTACCAAACTAGGTAACTGATATTATCAGTTAATATCAGTTAATGATATTATTAGGCTGATTGGTCTGTAGTTTCCTGGGTCTGTTTTCCCCCCTTTTTTGAAGATTGGAACCATATCAGCTCTTTTCCAGTCCTCTGGTAGTTTCCCAGTGTTCCAGGATTTTTGAAAGATGTGGTGCAGTGGTTCTGAGATGACATCTGCCAGCTCCTTTAGAACTTTGGGATGTAATCTGTCCGGTCCTGGTGATTTGTATTCATCAAGATCAGAGAGGTGTTCTCTTACTATTTTTTTTGCTTATTTTAACTTTTGTTTCCAGACTGTTTTTTAGTTATGTTTCTGGTAGGTTGGGCTATAGTTTCTTTTTGCGTGAAGACCGCTGCAAAGAATGAGTTAAGCAGCACTGCTTTCTCTCTGTTGCCTGTTACTTCCTTGCCATCTTCTCTCTTTAGTGGACCAACTGTTTCCTTGATTTTTTTTCTTGTTATTTATATGTTGGAAGAAACTTTTTAAAATTATCTTTGACTTTTGTTGCAAGTCTTTGTTCATTCTGAGCTTTGCTTTCCTGACTTCGTCCTTGCAGATTCTGGCTATCTGCTGATATCCTGCCTTAGTTATGTGTCCCTCTTTCCATTTTTTGTACTTGTCCTTTTTGTCTTTCAATTTGTCAGAGAGATCTTTGTGCAGCCATGCTGGTTTCTTCTTGGATTTCTTGTTTTTCTTTCTCAGCGGTATTGTGCTGGTCTGGGCTTTTATGATCATATTTTTCAGAGTTTCCCAAGATTCTTGAGTTGTTTTCCCCTTTAGGATTTTCATCCAAGGAATCTTTCCCAAGTTCTCTCTGAGTTTATTAAAATCAGCTCTTTTAAAATCTAAGACTCTGGTACCATTGTGTTCTATTGTTTGTGTTTGTGTTATGTTGACTTCTAGTATGACATGGTCACTCTCACCCAAGGTTCCTGCAGTTTCGACTCCCTCTATCACTTCTTCTCTGTTTGAAAGTATTAAGTCCAGTATGGCTGTCCCTCTAGTTCCCTCCTCTACCTTTTGGACAACAAAGTTGTCAGCCAGGTTGGTTAGGAACCTATTTGATTTCTCATTTGGTGCAAAAGTAGTTTTCCAATTGATATCAAGGTAATTGAAGTCCCCCATTACTATTGTAGTGTGTTTCCTACATATGTTTGTTAGTTGGTTGGCAAAAAGGATATCTATTTTTTCTGTTTAATTGAAAAGAATGACATGGCCATAGGTGGATACTATAGGCCACCCTATAGTATCCACCTATGGCCATGTCATTCTTTGTTTCTTTTATGTTGAGCCATATGCATTCTAGGTGGTTTTCATCTTTGGTTTCATGCAACTCTGTAGCAATATAGTGGTCCTTTACATTCAGTGCAACTCCGCCTCCTCTTTTATGGGGTCTGTTTTTTTTGAAGAGTTTGTATCCTTCTATCAGTATGTTCCAGTCGTGGGTTTCGTCCCACCAAGTTTCTGTTATTCCAACTATGTCGTATCTACCTTTGTGTATTAATAGTTCAAGTTCACCCTGTTTGTTCCCCAGACTTTGTGCATTTGTATATAGGCACTTGAGATCTTTATGCCTGTTTCCATAATGTTTTTAATATTATTTGTTTCCATAATGCTTTTAACCAGATAAATTTGCTATTGTAATTGCTTTTAGTGGTGTTTTAACAGTATTTTAGACATTTCTTTGTAAGTTTAGGTTAGAGAGAGAGAAAGAAGAGGTAAATCTAAGTGTCATCTGCTATGGGGGGACATTATGAGTGCAACTCTTTCCTGAAGAAGCCCTTTCCTTATAGGAAGCATATTATCTAGATCTCTACCAATAAGGATTCTGACCTGGTCATGGAATGGAAATGGCATTGGTTACTCTGATTGAAGGTTATTATTGGACCTAGATGGTAGGGACTTGAAGATCCTTCTGGCAATACCCAGAAAATTACCTACATAAAATTCCACTAGCTGCTATTTGAAAAGAAAAACAAAACAAAATTACCTACTGTAGTCAGGTAATGATACGTCTGCAAGCAAACAATCAAGCTCCGAGAGTATCAAGGACTCCATAGATCATTATTGTGTTCTTTTGAAGAAAGTATCAAATGCCTGAATAATATTTCTACTTCAATTGTTTCTATACTTATTTCACCTACAGAACAAATATATTTTGAAACAATAACCTCAAATATAAATATTTGTTGCTAAATTACATGTTTCAAGTTCTAGTAATACTATAGAATTAGCTAGGAAAAGCTGTTTCATTAATGAAAAATCTGGATAAGCCAAATTGCTGTTTAATTAAGATTTGTGCTAAAATGGAAGTAACCAGAAACACAGCAAGTTAGCAATCTTTTATACTTATATTTTCTTTATATATAACTGACAAAATGATGCAAGAAATACAAATTGATTGCTTTATGTGTTCAGAGCATTAGAGATTGTTTGTAAATTAGTTGTAAGCAAAACATTTTTCCCACGAATATTGGGGAAATGTTAACTTCAAGATTTGTCCCTGTCTGTCTGTGATATGTACATAGATTGAGAACATTTTGTTTGAGATCATGAGTAAAGTGAATGCATGCCCATATGTATTGACATCCTTTGAAGCAACTTTCAAAGGATGTTGAAGCAGTTCAAGGAATATGTGTGCAAATATTTAATATGCTTTATAAAGCATCTCTTTCAAATGCTTTATAGAATTCAACTGATTAAAAGAGCATTTTGAGGGAAATGGGCTTGGGAAAATTAAGATTGACTGTATTTTTATGCAAATTTCAGGTGGTGTTTCTGAGCTGGTGTAGAAACTTTTGGGATTGTGGAATAGTGGCACTAGATGATATATCAGTGAATTTGGGAAGCTGTCATAGTGCTGGTAAAATTAATTACATTTCAAATCCGTAGTATGTATATTTATTGCAATTGATGTATACTTTCTGATATTAGTGATCTGTTCTGTATAACTTTCCCCTAATATATATTTTTGTTTCAGGTTATCATACACCATTCCATATTGGATGGAGATATAGATTTAAGTTTAAAAACTATGCTTTTCTCCATTTTAATGGTGTGGATGCAAATTCACAATTTATTAATGTTTACTGCTTGAATAGAGACACATGCATTGGAACTAATAAGAGTACAGAGAGTGTTCAGTATGCCCAAAAATTCCTATAAGGAAACAGAATTTCTTCTATCGAATTCCAAAACACTCCTATACTTGCTCTTAGAAAAAAATTGGGCAGATCTGCATTTAAATTGGGATTTAGATACAGGGGAAATGGGTACCTTCCATTAGCACAAATGTCCATTATGTCTATGTCTGTCTGTCTGCATATATACAAAATAAGACTCCAACCTACTGTAGGAATTGTCCTGAACGATTGACAGTTAAATGTTTTGCATTTCTGAAAGTAACAGGGGCTCCAGAAAGATGTTCCTCATAGTAGTGCTAGTCCCCCCAAATCAAGCTAGCACTATCTCTGATTAGCTTTAGCAAAATACCAAACATTTAGTTGTATAATGTAGAATTAGCTGTTAATGCATATATCGATTCAATATGATAATCCATGTTTTTGTTCCATTATTATGTGATTTAACTGATTTAAGCCATTTTAAATTAGACATTATGAATGGTTTAGTTACTCTCTATATACCATGTTTCCCCGAAAATACGACCTACTCAGAAAATAAGTCATACCTTGATTTTTACATGTGCACCCAATATAAGCCCCACCCCCAAAATAAGCCCTAATTAAGACTCTGCCCATTCCAGGGTGCACCGGTAAAAATTAAGCTATCTTCAGACAGTTGCAGCCAGGCCTCGCATACCTCGGCCCATTTCTTCTGCAGCCAGCAAGGCTTTCCTAAAGGCCTTTCCTGAAGGCCTCTGTAGCCGATAACAGAGCTCTGGATCGATCTGGAGCTCTGTCATTGGCTGCAGAGGCCTTCAGGAAAGCCTTGCTGGCCGAAGAAGTTTCTGAAGGCCTCTGACAGCGAACACACACACACACACACCAAGACACATGCAAGTGAGGTGAGTCAATGGACGACACCCCCCCCCCCCGAAAATAAGACCTGGTGACTTTTTTGGTGGCAAAAATATAAGACAGGGTCTTATTTTCAGGGAAACACATTATCTTTGTAAATTGCTACCATCACATTTGGCTGTGACAAGACAAGGTAAATTAATAAATCATGAGTAAACTCAAGGGATTGCAGTGAAATTTTAATTAACTAAACCATGAATAGTTACATGGTTTTTCTATTAGTAACTAGCTCTTATTTTAGCAATATCAAGCCAAATTATAAAACATGCAACTAAGTAAATGTTATTACTTATGGAGTCTATTTTAAATGAAAAATCATATTTACTTAGAGAAGTAATATCTGGAATTTTTAGAAAGCAGAAAATATAATGTGGTACTGGTTGGTTTTTTTAAAATAATGAGTAAAGGAACATCAAATTAACAAATTCAGATAGAAAAGCAGTTTCTATACTAAGTCCAGTTGAATAAAACTGATAGCCTTATCCATACCAGGAGTTTTACATAGGTCAATTAGATATATTTAAATATACTTAAACATAATTGCATTTTACTGTATGTGTTTGGTAGATATACCACCTAATTTTCCTGGAGAATGTACCTTTGAAAAAAACGAATGTGCATTTACTCTGCAACCAAGAAATCGGCATGGTTGGCATAGAAGGAGAAGTCCAACTCCTACATCTTATACTGGTCCAACAGGAGACCACACTACTGGGGTAGGTAAGTTATAGTTTAAATGGTGATAAGTGACCTAAACAATATAATGAAATATCAAATAAGAATAGTTTTTATTCCAAGATAGATTTGTACTCTAAATGAGAACGCTTGATACTTATTCTTTTCTTTTAAACATTCAGATCAGGATTTCCATGCTTAAAAATAGACAAAACTATTCCTTCATTTTTTAAATTTTTATGCTAATAAAATCTTATCCTGAACATTCTTCAATAAATAAGACAATTTTTTCAAGACTTCTCCAATAATTTTGGGTAAGATTTGAGAGAAGTTAATTCACATTGGAAAAGATCAATAACTGCCAAGATAGCTAAATCACAGAATAATAAATGTTGGAAATACGTGTACTTTTGAGGTGTAAAAAAACTCTCAAAAGTGATGGAAAGGAGACTGTTGTTTCTAGTAAAATTCAGACATCTAAATCACTCTATATGAATTATAAAATCTCTTAAAATATACTTTCATATATTTTCTTTTTGAAGGACATTACATGTATATAGAAGCTTCTAATATGATCTATGGACAGAAGGCACAACTTATTTCAGGGTTATTACGAAAGACATTTGGACATCAGTGCCTTATATTTTTTTATCATATGTATGGACGGGGGACCGGACTGTTAAATGTTTATTTGAAAATGCATGGTTCTAAAAAGGAGATCCTCATCTGGAGAAGACGTGGTGAACAAAGCATCTCATGGTTAAGGGGCCTAATAGAATATACATGTGATAAATCTCACCAGGTAAGTTAACAAGCCCTTTATAGGAATTGGTATCTGTTGAACTTATGGTCCAGAAAATTTGGGGAGACAATTTTCCAGTTGACAAGTTTGTTAAATGCCAGTAACAGTCATAAATTACCCAAGACCTGTAAGGAAAAAATGAGACTGAAGCATGCCAATTTAAAATAGCACTGGATAATCTTGAATTAATTGAGTCTAAATTGATTGTATAAGCAACTAAAATAAGCCTGTCTATCATTAAAAATCATAGCTGTATCAGATGTTATGCACAGAAATTCTCATGTATTTTTTTTCCTAAGGTTCTTATTTAATTTGATGGAGAATTTGCTTTAGAAATTCTATTTAGAAGATTTTTTGTAGATATTCTCATAGATGCTATGCGATGTTTTTGCCCTTACTTAGGAAGGCGATACTGAAGGAGAGGATTGTGAAATGCTCCACCCTTCACTGTATAACCGTTTTTTCAAGCAGTCTAAAAATTATATACAAAAAAGGAGAAATTTGATAAATCATTTATCCTTTATACTTCACAAATCTAGCAAACAATTTCAATTGGCTACTTGCTCATAGTACTAACTATATCTCTCTATCCAGTTTTAGATAATTTAAATGTGTAGATCTAATGTACAGTTTGGATTTCAGTTACATATAATAGTATGAGGGAAGAGATGCAGGAATATAAATGTCAAAGCAACAGTTATACATTTCTTTGAGAAAACAGCCAATGTGGTTCAGTCCAGTAGTGGGTTCTAAAACCCGCTGCTACTGGTTCGCGCGTGCGAGCACATCCCGGGCGGGTGGGCGGAGCCTGCCGCCGCTACCGGTTCACAGAACCGGGCCAAACTGGGAGCAACCCACCGCTAATTCAGTCCAAGGGTGTACAGATCTGTGCTCATGAACCCGTCTTTCAACTCCCCAGAATAGATTTAAGAAGGACACAAAGAGGGAAATGAAAGTTATTCTGTTGGGGGAAGAATATATTTTGATGCAACCAAAATTCTTGCTTCTAAAAGTAAATTCTTCTAAAAAATATACATATTGGTTTGCTCTGAATCTGGAGTAGTGGCCTTCAGGCCTCCAAGTAAACGTAAGGCTGGTGGAGCTTTTACATCCAGCTAATGAAGGCACAGATAGAGTCACTTCCAGTGAAGTTATTCCTTGCTGAACAAGGCAGAGTACAAAGAATGTGGAAGATCATTGCTTTGGTGTGTAAAATGGCATTTCTGCCCTGAACCCTTGCCTCTGCTATCATGTGGCTTGCCAGGAGAATAAAGAACAACTTTCCCTTTCTCCTCTAATTAAAAAAATGAAAATATATGAGAAGAAACATTACATTTTTTTTAAAGGTTCACTCTTTGAAAGATATATAAATAATTCCTGGGAAGGGACAACAGAATACATCTCGAAGGAAACTTAGGTGGTAGGATTTTCTTGGCCCAGAGGTGGGTTCCTCCCGGTTCGGACTGGTTGGCCCAAACCGCTAGCAAGCCGCTGGTGATGTCATGATAACATCACGGAACCGGTTTTGATGGTGCCAGTCCATGGCCGCCGCCATCTTTTTTGTGTGTGAATTTTTTGGGGGAAAAAATGTTTGGAATTTTTTTTTTGTAATTTTTTGGGTTTTTTTCTTCTGCGCATGCGCAGAAGCAGAGTTTCCAGCACTGCGCATGCACCGCCATCTTGTTTTTGGCTATTTTTGCTGTTTTTGCTTGTTTTTGCTTCTGCGCATGTGCAGAAGCCAAGTTTTTGGCAGGGAGGGGGGGAAATGCTTGCCGGATTGCTCACTCCCTAAGCAACCTTGGAAGTTTTCAAGCTCATCTGGAGAGGCATTTTTTTAAAAGAAAACCCTGAAAAAGCCGCAAGATCCAGAGCTGACAGTCTCTGGTAAGATGCGCATCTCGTGGCCCGCCACGCCCCATCCCCTGCCCCACCTGCCACCCCCAAATTGCACCCCACTGTGAGCGTCTCTCAGCCGTTGTGTGCAGGGAAAAACCTTAAACAGTGAAGAAAAACTTCTTGTGAGTGTGAGGCAATTAACTTCTTGCGTGTGTGAGAAGTTTCTCTTTACTGTGCGAGGACTGGGAGTTGCTCCAAGGCACAAAACTTCCGCCCTCCAAATCCCAGGCCCGCAGCGAGGGATGAGGTGGTCAGGTCAACAGCTCGGTCTCCCGCTGTGTTCAAGCAGAGCTCCGGCAGGGCTTGAATCTGCATTGCAGAAAGACTCCGCTCTTGGGGTGCGCGCACTCCAGGCTTCCTCTGGAAACACCCCCCCAAACCTTCCTACAATTGCCAGGGACATCTTTCTTGGTCTGCTGGTGCCCCTTCGCCTCTTCCCATGCCCAATGGGGGAAAAACACCTCAGGACACCCTGATCCATCTTCCCCAACCGGGAGGCTCTGCTGCTCCCCAAGTGGCAGCACTCTCGGAGGATGACGTTTTGCCCAGCCTGGAAGTTGCTTCCGAAGAGCGTAGAGGCTTCGCTTTTTCTCCTCCCCAGTGAGCAAAAATCTTGCGGGCCGGCAGGGTCCAGCCCGCAAGCCCCCTCTGGCCCCAGCGCAGGAGCAGCCCAAGCCAAACAGAGCTGAGCTGACCGTAGTTGGGCTGCCCAACCCGAGGAACAGGCGAATATAATGGCGGGCAAGACCGTAGGAGGCATAGCCAGAGCCATGGGCAACGGGCAGTGGATCAGCTTGCTGCAGGCCTGGGATTCGGGGGTGGACGTTTTGCTCTCACGATTGTGAGGCAATTAACAACTTCTTGCACTTGCGAGAATTTTTTATTTACTGTGCAAGGGTTGCTCCAAGGCTCCCAGGAGCAAAACTTCCGCCCCTCCGAATCCCCGGCCCGCCAGCTTTTCGCTCACTGGAGAGGAGAGAAAGCGAAGCCTCTCCGCGTTTCAGAAGCAACTTCCAGGCTGGGCAAAACATCATCCTCAGAGAGCGCCGCCACTTGGGTAGCAGTGGAGCCTCTTGGTTGGGGAAGATGGCTCAGGGCGTCCTGAGGTGTTTTTCCGCCACCCGGGCATGGGAAGAGGTGAAGGGGCATCGGCAGACCAAGAAAGATGTCCCCGGCAATTGTAGGAAGGTTGGGGGGTGTCTCCAGAGAAAGCCTGAGTGCACGTATCCCAAGAGCGGAGTCTTCCTGCAATGCAGATTCAAGCTCCCCTGGAGCTCTGCTTGAACACGGCGGGAGACCGAGCTGTTGACGTGACCACCTCCTCCCGGCCTCGTTCCCTCTGCCAGTCAGGAAGCCGGGTTCAGTCTGAGCCAGTTACCGCCAGCCCCGATGCCAGCCCCCCCCCTTGCCCACCATTTAATTTGCCTGTTCCTGGGGTCGGCCAGCCCAGCTTCCTGTCGGCTCGGCTCTTGGCGGGTGAAGAATCTACAGAAGCGAGCCCCTCTGGGGAGGGCAGTGGGGAGCAGTTGCCCGGGATGACCTAGCCGACCTCCCTCACTCTCCGGCCATCATGTGGCCGGAGGATTAGGTGCCCCGAAACACGATTGTCACCGGGTCGACCTCAGACCCCACAAGGCAGCGGAAGCCGGAACGCCGCCACAATCTGAGCTCTCTTTGGAGTGGGTTGCAAACAAGGTGCAAAGCGGCCCCCAAACAGAATGAAGCGAGTGTGGCACACCCAGAGCTATTGCTTCTTTGCAACAGCCGAGGACGGAAGAGGTGCCTCTTCCGTCCTCGGCTGTTGGAATAAGCGACGGCTTTGGCTGCTGCCATACCTGCTTCGTTCTCTGGTCCCTCTCCTTAACTCGCTCGGCTGCTACTGCCGGGGTGCTGCCAGGGCAAGTGCGGGGTGTGTGTGTGTATGTGTGTAGGGGGGGCATGGACCGTTCGGCGCTGAGGTAGAAGCAGCTATGGCGGCGGGGAAAGCGTGGCTTCTTTGCCAGCCTCCCAGCTGGCAAAACATAAATTTTTGCCGTGGCTAGGTGGGGGGGCATGGGCCGGTTGGGGCAGCATGGGCCTGAGGCGGGGAGCGGCTCCCCGGGCGGCTGCTGCAACAGCCGCAGGAGGAGCAGCCCTTCTCGCCTCTGACGGGCCTTCCCCGCTGTTGCATTAAATAATGCATCCACCCCTGCTGGCACTGAAGTAGAAGCAGCCACGGTGGCGGGGAAAGCGAGGCTTCTTTACCAGCCTCCCAGCTGGCAAAACATAAATTTTTGCCGGTTCTGTGGGCATGGCTAGGTGGGGGGCATGTGACTGAGGGCATGGGCGTGAGTGACGTCAAGCTGACCATGCCTACCCAGTCACATGACCATCAAACCACGCCCATAAAATAAGCTACGCCCACAGAACCGGTAGTAAAAAAATTAAAACCCACCCCTGTCTTGGCCTCAAAGTTTGTCTGAAAGATTGGTCAATCATTATGAAAAGTAAGACTTCTCAGGAGAATCTGAGAGAGGAGGAAAGAGGCCCATTAATACAAAGGTATTAATGCAGCAAATTTAATTGTTTAATAGTAAATTTTGAACAGCTCAACATTTTTATTTCCCATCCCATGTTACTATTCCTAAGGATCGTCAAACTTTCCAGAACTGGCATGGAGAGGGTAGGAGAGATATTCATTTAACAGAGCTTTCTCCTACTTCAGTTAGTTATAACCAAGAAATTACAATTTACTGTTTTTTGAGAGACAGCAAAAATTTACATACTTATATGGAAATTACTATCTTGCATGTACAATACTTTATACATTTCTATAAAATCAAACTGCATTCATAAATTATGCTTTTTTAAAAATGCAGATTATATTTGAAGCAATTCGTGGAATATCAATAAGAAGTGACATTGCTATAGATGACATTTCATTTCAGAGAGGACCTTGTAAAGGTAAAATTAATTTGATTGAATTTGCCATATCTATATCTATATATCTATATCTATTACAGTATAACATTTTAAAACAAAAGAGACAACTGTTCAAGCAAGTGTTTTTTTATAGATTTACAAACATATTGTTATATTTATCAGAATTTCCACAAAACCATTCTTGAGCTAAAGCTCTTTCATTATTTCCACTTTAATACTCATGGAAGAAAGGATAGCTAGGCTTCAGACTATCCTTCCCTGCATCGTAGCACAGCCAAAATGACTTTTATCTGTAAAGTAATATGCAGATGTTTCTAATATTCTTTTTGTCCTCTTAGAAATGGAAGAAACTATACTACAGTCATCAGGATATTCTGCTGATTTCAATGAAATAGAGTACTGAACTCTGCAGAAGCCGATGGAATACCAGTGCCTTCTCTACATTACAAACTGCACAAACCTGTCCATACTATCAAATTGAAAGATAACTACTGGATTATTTTGTAAGACACAAAGGCACAGGAATTAGCGAGGAAAGATTTAGTGCCTTGCTTATGAAGTTATTGACTCAGGGTTTCTCTCACTTTGTTTTATGCATTTTTTTGCATGTGGCATCAATTATTCTATTGAATTTGCACCAAATTTGCAATAATCAATATAGATTTTTAAAGAAGAATTTTCAGCCATACATATAAAGTAAAATGGACACAATCTGTCATTGTGTTAACAAAATCTGCATTCAATGAATGCCTTGTTGGCAAATAATGGATTTGGTTAAAAATTCTGAAATAACAAAGAAATTTATAAACACTATTAACATTTTATATGTTGTTTGCAAATGTTTCTATTATAGTTTAGGAAGACTAATGTCTGTTGGAACCTTTTTGGTTGTGCCAAATATCATGGAATCCTATGCATGTCCACTCAGAAATTCATGGCACTGAGCTCAATGACAGTGACTCCCAGATGATGTGCATCGATTTGCAATTTAAGGGTCTCACCAATAAGATATTTTAATTATTGTGCTGTTTTTTTTGTTAATAATTATTATTATAATGAATCCATTTATCCAGGCTGCAGCTGATAGATAAAATCTATGTAAGTGTTCTATAAAATATAATGCAGTACACCAATATTGAACAACATACATATGAGGAAACTGTTTGGAATGCAATTTTATTTTTTAATATATTAGTGGTTTGATAGACTTGTCAAGAACAACTTTAAGTTACATTTAACCACAAAGTATTATATTTTTGTTTGAAACAAATGATACTCATTTGAATGTTGAGTGTGATAGGTATAGAGAGACATGCATTTCATATATGTATATGTGTGTACAAATGCCTTTTCTATAATTTTAATTGCTCTAATAAAATGTTTTTTAATTCACTTTAACTCCACCTGTGGCCAGAAATGTACTATTTTTAAAAAATAAAATTTATGTTTTTTCCACAATCATCCTACAGTGGAAACTGCCAGACTAGACTGCTTTAATTAGCTAGCTATGAAATGTATTTGGGAAAAAAAACTATGATCTGTAATGTAACATAACTTGCAAATTGCTGTAGTAAACAATTCTGTTAGTACCTGTTGCCATTCATATGAAATCCAGATTAAAGTAATTTACAGCCACAATTGGGACTGGAACCTCATCATTAAGTAAAGAAATAGTTAAGCAAAACATCCACATAATCACTTTGCTCAATGGTCACAATACTGGCTTTCATAGTAGCAGCCGTTAAGTAATCTGATGGAACATTAACTGGAGCATGGAGTACCTTGCGGTGTGGGAGGCTTGGGGAGCTTATTGCCCAGAGGAGTGTGGAAACCTGTTGCAGGCTGGGCGTCTAGGCCTTCTCCCCCATCTCATGCCGAGTTGCCTGAGCCCTTCCCCACCCACTACGCGTGGGTCCACTTATCTTTATGTTGTTTGTCTGACAGGTATGCCTAGCTGATACAAGGTGTGGCCTTCAACAGAGACCACCTCATGTCAAGCGGGCCCAATTCTCACAATCATTCAGAACGCTCCTTCTCCAAATTGTGCAATTTCAAATGATTGCAAGGATGATCTGTAGGTTATCTGTATTAACATCTTCCTAGGAATGTAAGCCTGCCTGAGTTATGCTCATTATGCTGTTGAATGAGTGTCATGTCAAATACTGGGATTACACTAACATCTAACATTTCCTCCAGCTTTTCCAAAATCTCTAGAATTTTTCTAAAATGTCCCATAATTCTTTGGAATCTGCAATCTGCATAAAGTCTATAGAAAAGAATACAGTGTGCCTGTACCATGCATCCAAGCAATGAATTAACATTATTGGATGCAAAACCTAGATCTTTTATATCCAATTCAGATAGATATCCATTTACCCATTATTTTGTTCCACAAAATATTGTTAGTACAGTAGTTTTGTTAATACCTTTCCCTGCAGCATTTGTAATAATTTTATTTTATTGCATTACACATTTAAATAGAATTACATTTTTACATCATTTATTATAGGCTGTCAGTATATTCCACCATTTTTTTGGTCAAAAATAGGAAGTAAATGGTTTAATTGTTGATACATTTCTTTCTTGCCTGTGATATTCTCCTGACATCTAGTGGAGACTTCAAAAATAACACCCTCTAGTTTAGTGATGGCGAACCTTTTTTGGTTCGCGTGCCCGTTTTGCCGTTTTTTGCACTCCGGGGCTTCAAGAAGCTTCCCTGAACCCTCCGGAGTGCAAACAACAGCCCAACAGCAAACTGGAAGTGCGTTTTTTCGAACTTCCGGTTTGCCCATTGGGCCATTTTTCGCACTCCGGGGCTTCAGGAAGCTTCCTTGAAGCCTTCGGAGGGCGAAACAGCCTTCCTCAAGGCCGAAAATCAGCTGGCCAGCATGCGCGCTGGAGCTGACATAGGGCAACGCCTCACGTGCCCTCCGATATGGCTCCGCGTGCCACAGGCTCGCCATCACTGCTCTAGTTTAATAACTTAAGAACTTGCAAAAAATCCTGTATGTTCTGATTTTTCAAAAGAATAGTAAGTGGACAGTGCCTATTTGCTATAGCAGTAGTTCCCAACCTTTTTGTGATCGAGTACCACTTGGAGGTCCCGTACAGTCGCCGCGTACCACCTGGTTCCAGAGAAACTAAATTCGATCAGATATCACTTTATTTCCATAATTGTACCGTTCCTTTTTTGGCCCCGCGCATCCAGCAACTGGATTCTCGGGCCGCTGGGACCAGGTGGGTGGCGTGTGGCAACAGTTGCAAATCGTTTCCAGATTATCTTGTGTTAGGCAGTAAACATTTTTGTGAAGTAAAAAATAACTAACTAAAAATCGTTCATGACCCCGAAAGTGTTCGCGTACCACCTGGAAGGCCCTCGCGTACCACTAGTGGTACACGTACCACAGGTTGGGAACCACTGTGCTATAGTGTAGCACAGAGAAAGAAAAAGTATATACTGTATATATACTTTATATACCGTGTTTCTAGAAAAAGAAGTCCGGGTCTTATTTTCTTTTGACCCCCATAAAACGGCTAGGCCTTCTTTTTGGAGGGTTTTAATTATTGACTCACCTCGCGGAGGTGGCACCGACAGCCCCACCCAGCAGGAGCCCACTGCTGACCCACCCGCTGCTTGTTGCACGAGCTCTGTTATCGGCTGCAGATGCCTTCCGGCAGGCATCTGAAGGCGAAACGGAGGCCAAGGCGATGTGTGCGAGTGGTGGCAAGCAGCCGCAGAAGAAGGTAAGGCAGGTGTCTGGATGTGCGAGACCTGATTAGTGCAGCTCCACTCCATCCTCACCCTAGCTTATTTTTTACCTGTGTGCCTCGTCCCACCCTCTGCACCCCGGGGTGGGCAGGGTCTTAATTAGGGCTAATTTTGTGGGTAGGGCTTAATTTGATCGCATGCGCTCAAAAATGTGATAGGGCTTCTTTTCAAGGTGGGTCATCTTTTTGGAGAAACACGGTATATATAAAGTATATAATAGATCATATATATGTGGATCAGTACCTTGTGTTGGTCCATGACTATAATAAAGATTGAACTGAATTGGATCAGTACCATCTGTGATAAGGGTGAAAAATGCAAATCTCATCCCTTCTACATTAGTATACATATAAAAGGGCAGAGCTTGCATCACAGTGCGATATCTGCCATCTTGCCCATTTTCACACTTCTATCAATACTGTACCATTGGTTTTAGTGAATTTCCTGTTAAGTGTCACATCCTAGTCGTTTCAGAATCTAAATTTATCCTAAGGCACCATATCAGAAAAGGCATACTTCTTTGATCCCACTAGATGATACATTTAGCTGAAGAGATCAGGAGCATTCCCATTCTGTCTGACCCTAAATTGGCAGAGTGGATGGGCTCCTGGCCCCTTCAATTAATCAATGTGATTTATCAGAGCTTAGAAAGTTACTTCTGTTACAGCATCTGCAAGCTAGTAAAGACATCTATACAACTTACCATGAT
Source organism: Diadophis punctatus similis (assembly GCA_023053685.1). Classification (NCBI taxonomy): domain Eukaryota; kingdom Metazoa; phylum Chordata; class Lepidosauria; order Squamata; family Dipsadidae; genus Diadophis; species Diadophis punctatus. The sequence goes on along the minus strand of JALIGW010000002.1, from coordinate 65,716,487 downwards.
GGTGTTTTCAAAGTTATTGAAAACTTGGCTCTGGTCTCAGGTTTGGAGGTAGGATGGCTGTTTATCCCATTGTTTTTCCCTTGGGGTGTTTTTTGGGTGTTGTGTTCCCTTCTTTCAGAGGTTGAGAAACTCATGATCTTGTTTTTATTCCTTTTATTATGTAATCCATCTAGAGTCAAATGGCCTTGACATTCCACTAATTAAGTAAATTTGTAAGAGCTAAATTCCTTTTTCTGTGCAGTGCTTTCCTCTTGCTGCACACAAATAAAAGTGGGTATTGAAATAATGGAAAGCACCGATGGGTAGAATTAGGTGATTTATAAACAAAACTATGCAAGGGCATGTGCCAAAAATAATAATTCACTTTTATCATTAACCTTTGAAGATTTCCAGTATCTTCCTTGGAGCCTATTAAATCCAGGTAGACATAACATCATTAACTCAAACAAAAATGGGCAGATAGAAGCAAAATAAACTCCACGATGAAGATAGGAGCATACAAACACTTTTCATTCCTTTGTCTTAATGGTGGTGACCCAGCTTCTGCAGCTCCTGGATGAAACAGATCATCTAGATCCTTATCAGTCGGGTTTCAGGCGCGGCTACAGTACAGAAACTGCCTTGGTCGCTCTGATGGATGATCTCTGGCAGGCCCGGGATGGGGGGAACTCCTCCATCCTGGTGCTACTTGACCTCTCAGCGGCTTTCGATACCATCGACCATGGTATCTTTCTGCATCGGCTCGGCGAGTTGGGAGTGGGAGGCACCGTTTTGCGGTGGTTCTCCTCTTATCTCGCCGATCGGATGCAGTCGGTGTTGGCAGGAGGGCAGAGATCGTCCCCTAGGCCCCTATCATGTGGGGTGCCCCAGGGGTTGGTTCTCTCGCCCATCCTGTTTAACATCTACATGAAACCGTTGGGTGAGATCATTCGCAGACATGGGGTGCGTTTCCATCAGTACGCTGACGACACCCAGCTGTACATCACCACCCCGTCTGACTTCAGGGAGGCAGTTGATGTAATGTGCCGATGCCTGGACGACGTTAAGATCTGGATGGGGAGGAACAGACTCAGACTTAATCCCGACAAGACCGAGTGGCTGTGGATAATGCCTCCTAAGGACCATGATAACTGTCCCTCCTTGGTCTTCGAGGGGACGAAATTGACTCCCTCAGACCAGGTCCGCAACTTGGGGGTCCTCCTAGATCCACAGCTAAAATTAGACCATCATCTTTCTGCTGTGGCTAGGGGGGCCTTTGCACAGGTTCGCCTGGTGCACCAGCTGCGGCCATATCTGGAGAAGGAGGCTTTACTCACGGTCACTCATGCCCTTGTCACCTCGCATTTGGACTACTGCAATGCGCTCTACATGGGGCTACCCTTGAAGAGTATCCGGAGACTTCAGTTGGTGCAAAATGCGGCTGCGCGTGTTGTGGTGGGTGTGCCAAGGTACACCCACGTGACACCGATACTCCGCCAGCTGCATTGGTTGCCCATCGGTCTCCGGGTCCAATTCAAGGTGTTGATCACCATCTTTAAAGCCCTACATGGCTTAGGACCAGGATATCTCCGGGACCGCATTCTGCCTCATACTTCCCTCCGACCGGTTAGGGCCCACAGAGTGGGCCTCCTCCGGGTCCCGTCGGCCAAACAATGCCGGCTGGCGGGCCCCAGGGGGAGGGCCTTCTCTGTGGCTGGCCCCGTGCTCTGGAACCAGCTCCCCCCAGAGACCCGAATTATCCCCACTCTGCTGGCCTTCCGAAAGGCGGTTAAGACATGGCTCTTCCTGCAGGTGGGGGGGGACAGCTTAACCCACTTGAGCTTACCCTCCAAGTATGTATGTTGCTGAATGGATGTTGTTGTTTTTATACTGTTTTTTAAATTTTGTATTGTTCTTAATTTTATGAAATTTTGTTTATTCTTGTATTTCTCTTTGTTGTACACCGCCCTGAGTCCTTCGGGAGTTGGGCGGCATATAAGAATAACAAAATAAATAAATAAATAAATAAAATAAATATGCTTACAGGACTGAAAATCTTAACTACAATCAAGGCATTGGTATTAAGCTTAACAGCGCCTGAAAAACTAGGCTAGTTTTAATCTTGACCTGCAACCTCCACTCCAGAATGAGATAAGCACATGTGCAGAAAAATAAAGGAACTTTTGATAGGAAAAAAAAGGAGAGGGAGCAAAAAGCCATTTTTTTCTACCATCATTTTTACTCCCTTTTTTCTCCTATCAAAAGATCGATTCACCTTATCTTCCCGCACATGATCTTGTCTCATGTTGGCTGGGGAATTCTGGGATTTGAAATTCACAAGTCTTAAAAAGTTGCCAAAGTTGGACACCTCTGGTCTAAATATTTTAGAATATAATCCCAATTGACCAGTGCCAGAATATCTTACAAATCTGGAGGACATGAAGCTGGAGGAAAAATGATGCACACAAAAGACTTTCCCATGGAAAGCCAAATTGCCTTAGCTTATCCAAAGCTCTAAGAGGATAAAAAAAAAGCAATGAAGTCCTTGGATAGATAAGGATCACATAAATGTCATGTGATGCTTGTGTTCAACCCCAACCTCTGCCATAGTTACTTCTGTAACACTCATTGATAATTGTGATTTGCAATTCTATTCTACACTGACATCGGGTTAGTTTAGAAACTATGTATTCTTTGTCAGTTTTGTACAGGATACTCATTTTTTTCTGCTCCCAACTAGCGCGCCTGCCTACCCCTTTCCTAACCACCACCAACTACTTTTAGTTCATCAGGGAGCAGCTTTTTCTAAGCGGACCAAAAATTCTCCCTCGCAGAAATTGGGGACGACCGCTAAGGTAGCAGAAGAGCAAGTTTCTGCCGTCCAAATCTACTAATCCTAATTCGTAATGTACTTAAAATGTCTACTGCAAATTGTTAAGGAATAAAGCTTGATTTGTACAACGGCTTCCAGAACAGCTCAAGGTTTCACAGAGAAACGCCCCACTGCTTTTCGTGCCCAGTAAAAACGCTCGTTCCCGCCCTTTTTTTCCTCACTATCCAATAGACATTGAGATCCCTCGAGTTTCCACCCCGGCCGGTATGCAACAGGAAAAAAAGAGGAAATGGTGTCCTGTTTTCTTCTAACGGAAACACTCACGAGACGGAGGATTGTGGTAACCAATGACATCCGCCGGCAGCCTAACAAGAGATCAGCGCAACCAATGGGAATCGAGCTCTCTCTCTCTCTCTCTCTCTCTCTCTCTCTCTCTCTCTCTCTCCTAGCCCACCTTAGAATTCGCATTAGTTGTTGCGGGAGGCGGCAAACATGGCGGCCTCTGCCAAGCGTAAATCTGAAGATACTGAGGCAGCGGGGAGCAGCGACGGCAGGAATCGCCCTAATAAACGAACATCGAGGGAAAGCCAGTCGCGATCGGGCGAGCGACAAAGTGCGAGTCCAACGTTCGTCGAGGGCGCTATCGTGAGAATCTCTATGGAAAACTTTTTGTGAGTGAAAGGCAAACGGGCAGCGGCTGTACGGATGGCCAATAACGGGGGGGGGGGGGAGGAAAAAAAAGAGGCGCAGTGGGCGTGGCCTCTTTCAAGGCCGAGAAGCGGGTTTTCTATTTTCTCGGGAAACTTTTTTCTCCGCGACCGGTTCGTAGTGGCCCTCGTAGGTTCGGTGGGTTCTTCGGTGGTATCCCTGGATGGTGTTTTGCCCGGGAGTTCTCAGGCTTGCTTACCCTAAATCCAAGAGGGCCCTAATGGCTTTTTTTGTTACCAGCAGTAGTTGCTCCATCACAAAAATCAGGTTCATCTTCACACACTTTACCTCAGATCCTAAGAGCGTTCTAGAGACGTTCCATTGCCTTTAAATGGAAAGGGAGTAATTGCTTGGAGTCGAATAGAGAGTCTGTAGTGCGTAGTAGTAGGTCGGTAGCCCACGGTTTCTGATTTCCCCTTGCCACCTGTACAGTCATGCCCCACTGTCCATCTATACAAATGGGGACCCTCAACTTCCCTCAGGAAAGGACGAACAGAAAGTTAATCAAACAGAATAAAACTGGAAGGAACCTTGGAAGTCTTCTAGTCCAACCCCCTGCTCAAGCAGGAGATCCTGACCTATACCATTTTGGACAAGTGGCTGTCTTCTTAAAAACCTCTAGTGATGAAGCACCCACAACTTCTGGAGGCAACTTTTTCCACTGGTTAATTGTTATCACTGTTAGGGAGGTTTTTTTTCCCTTAATCCCAGGTTGCATCTCTGCTTGATTATTTTCTGTCCATTGTTTCTTGTCTTGCCTTCTGGTGCTTTGGAAAATAAGTTGACCCCCTCTTCTTTGTGGCAGCCCCTAAAATACTGGAATACTGCTATCCCGTTAGTCCTTCTTTTCTCTAGACTAGCCATAAACTAGCTAAAGAGGCTCTGACTCTTTATTTAAAGCAGGATTTTCCAGACCAACACATAGCTGATAGTTGTTGAGTATAATTTCATCCACTTGAAATCAGTATGGCTAGTTGTATTGGATGGAGGTGAAAGCAGTTTTAAGCCACTATATCGGAAGGGGAGAAGATTGGGGACTCCATTTTAAATTTAAAAAGATGGGCTTTCATGTAAGTGACCATGGGATTGATATTGCTGTGCAAATTAGATAGACCTATGGTCTATTAGCTTTGGTGCGGTCACTAAATAAACATGCACTCAATGAGCTGAAAAGCTGAAATCCAATAAACTTTGCTTTGGTAGTGAATAATATTGAATACCCTGGGGCAGCTGCACAGTTACTATATTAAATAATATTAACTGCAGCTATTTCTATATTGATGTTTGTTATTTGGTCTTTGATGTCTTAATTTGCAAGTATTTATGAAAGGTCCCTGCTGAATCATGTTAAAAGTTCACTTAAACATGTCCATCTAAACTAGCCAACCAAATATTCACTGTAATCAAAGCCAAATAATACCTATTTTCTGCTCTTGTTTCTCAGTAATTGGTATTGTGAGGAATATTGCCCCTGGTACTGGAGCTAATAATTAGCCATAATGATTGACTGACAATCTTTATTAAAGTTGCCCAAGTGTGTGCCCAATGTTATACTACGAGGCTGAATTGACAAATGATTTGCAATGAAAAACTCCTTGTTCACTTTCTTCACACCATATGAGTATAACATCCCCCTACATTTGTCTTTTTCCATAAAAGACATAGATATAACTCCCACCTCTAAGGGAGGTATTGCAAACTTTTGATGGTTTGCATTAAAAAGACTAGCATTAAAAAGTTAGCTTTAGATAGAATTCTTGTTTCAGTTAAGATACATTAATTTCTTTGTCCTTTGATAAACTGTGGCATAGGATTTTATTTTTCTCTGTTTCAGAGTTAAAATTTAAAGTCATATTATCTTAAATACAGTATCTATTTGTTAGCTTCTTTCTTTGCTTTATACCTTGCCTCTCTATTTTGATGAGAACTCAAAACAGTAGTGAAAAAATAAGGGAAAAATGAATTATTGAGGGATAACTTCTGCTTTTTATCTTTAAAAATAACTGATAATCATTTCTTTTAAAAATTGATTTTTAGAACCTATGATAACTGTGTGGTGTTTCCAGGCCCTCATCTAAATATGATAGTGGGAGCTAATGGGACAGGTAAATCAAGCATTGTATGTGCGATATGCCTTGGATTGGCAGGAAAACCTTCCTTTATAGGACGAGCTGACAAGGTGAGGATTTGGTTTGGTTCTGTTTGGAATCATATGATGTTGTTTGGACTTTTGTTAGGGTACATATCTTTAGGTTACATAAAATAATTTCCATATATTATACATAACAAATAAATGATGGTCATTTGTATAATAAACTTAATGTACTGTTTTTCAGAATTGATTTTCATATTTATTCATTAATCACATTTAACCCAAAAGATAGCATTATTGGAGTGTAAAGCAACCAACTCTTTTTGCCACCAGCAGAAATAAAACACACAAAAAAGATCCCTACTTACTCTAAACCAAGTGGCAAAACCATGTTTTAAATGCTCTGTTAAAAGTCATTAAACTGGGGGTCATCTGAACCTCAAGGGGGATCCTATTCTAGACGGCAGTTGCCACAACAAAGGCAGCCTGCTTTCTAGTTCCTTTTAAGGCATTACTTGATTAACAGAACCAGGAGAGAGCATGGTTTATTTTGTCTACTTCTTTTTCTAAACAACTAGCCTCTGGAATGTTTTGTTGTCCTTCAGTATAATTTGTTCATTGGTGCTACTCCTTAATTCTTCTTTCTCCTTTGTTATGCTAATACTGTATTGCATCTGTATTAAAACTGCTGGATTGTTTTAACTGTAATGATTTCAAAGGTGACTAAATATCAAATTCTGCTCTTTTTACTTTTATGCTACTTCCCAAACTGCATATTTTGTTATAAATACTGCACTGTACTGGCAGTTATGATTTCTGTCATGAGTTAGAGAGCTAAGTGCTGCTAGATTGTATGTTGAGTTTAGGTAACGAAAAATGATACCTCTTTATACTTACTCTTCTCTGCATTCTTTTTTCATTTCACTGGTATCCTGTCCCAATTTGTATTAAACAACTCTACTTAGGTATTTCATAATATGCAATGATATGCAATACTTATAAATTAAGGATCTCTGTGTATCTTTTCCTTTTGTTCAGGTTGGTCATTATGTGAAGCGAGGTTGCAATAAAGGAACAGTTGAAATTGAGGTGTGAGTAATGAGACTTGTTTATATGCCCGTTTTCATAAGTGTACAGGTAGTATTCAACTTAACAGTTTTTTAGTGACCATTTGAAGTTACAATAGCACTGAAAAAAGTGACTTATGACTGTTTTTCACACTTATGACCATTGCAGCACCCCCCTGGTCATGTGATCAAAATTCAGACACTTGGCAACTGACTCATATTTATGACAGTTGCAGTGTCCCGGGGTCATATGATCACCTTCTGCAGCCTTCTGATTAGCAAAGTCAGTGGGGAAGCCAGATTTACTTAATAATCATGTTACTAACTTAACAACTGCAGTGATTCACTAACAACTGTGGCAAGAAAGGTCATAAAATGAGGCAAAACTCGCTTAAAAATGTCTCACTTAGCAACAAATTTTGAGCTCAGTTGTGGGCGTTAGTCGAGGACTACCTGTACTTGAAAAATAATGTTATTGAAAAAATGTTGAGAAAGTGTAACATTGAGATGTACATGTTTATTTTAATAATACATATATAGTGTTAAATATTACCATATTTATTAAGGTAAGATGTAACAATTATTTTCTGACCATTAGGTATAAGATGCCGAACAATGTTGTTATCACACGAGAAATGTCTGTATCAAACAATCAGTCAACTTGGTTTCTTAATAAAATTCCCTGCACTCTCAAAATGGTGGAGGAACAAGTCTCTGCTTTAAATATTCAAGTGGGCAATCTATGCCAGTTTCTTCCACAGGTATGAATACTTTCCATTTTAAAGAAAATATAAATATTAACAGTTTCAATAAATGAAATAGTAAAGGATGTAATGATATGAGAAATCCTGTGCAAGATAAATGCTTACTACCTGATAATTAGCTATTAGATGAAATAGGATAAGTTATGAAAACAATCAACTTTATAGTACCACTTCTTTCATTCCAATGTGTGCATGACATGATAATGGATTTAAATGACAGGAAAGTGGATTATGACTAAATGTTAGGAAAAATTATAATGTTTGGCAGGGAAATCAGTTAGACAAACTAGTTGCTAGTTACTGGGTATTCTCAAGCAGAAATTTAATTTAATTTAATTAAAAGTTCTTATAGGCCGCCCAATCCCGTAGGACTCAGGGCGGCGTACAACAAGAATAAGAACAATATATAACATATATACATTTTAAAAACATTTAATAATTTTAAAAGGAACATTCAATCATGGGGGAATCCGATCTTCACCCCGCCTGCCGGAAGAGCCATGTTTTTACGGCTTTGCGGAAGGCCAGTAGGGTGGGGATAGTCCGGATCTCTGGTGGGAGTTGGTTCCAGAGAGATGGGGCTCCCACAGAGAAGGCTCTCCCCCGTGGGCCCACCAACCGACATTGTTTGGCTGATGGGACCCGGAGGAGGCCCACTCTGTGGGACCTAACTGGTCGTAGGGAGGTATGTGGTAGGATGCGGTCCCGAAGGTAACCTGGCCCTGACTCATGTAGGGCTTTAAAGGTCAAAACCAACACCTTAAATTGCGACCGGAGACTAATAGGCAACCAATGCAGCTGGCTGAGAATGGGTGTTACGTGGGTGTATCTCGGCACACCCACCACAGCTCGCCTGTGTGAATAGCCTTTTTAAATTTTAATTTGAATCCCTGCATCAGTAGGGGTTTGAATAACATAAATGGTCTCTTCCAGCTTTATGGCTCTGTGATTTATTAGGCTTCTCTCATTTATATTAGCATAACTGAATTACTTTCTCTAAATGGTACTACCGTAAATGGAAGATTTCTTGCACAATGAAATTCTGCAGTAGATATGTCTTTGGTACAATCTTGTGCTCTGTGAGAAGTGTGACTTGCCTGTATGTGAAATATGCTGCTGCTATCTCACAGGGAAAAACATAGGGCCATCTGTAGCAGTTGAAACTGTTCTGGCTGGCTTGTCTCTGATTCCAACATTCCAAAGCTGCCTGGGAAGTATAATTTGGTGTTAGAATCAGCATGTTCAGTGTTCAAAAGCCTTGTTTGGGGTGAATGTGTTAACATATAGATGCCAAGGTTGTTGTCTGGAACCTACCGAAACTGATGTGTGATGGCTACTAGTCAGGAAGAGATAAAAAAGTAACTGGATATTTATATTAGTTCAAAGTTCATGTCTTTTAATGTAAAATATAATTGAATGCATTTATACACATAAAATGCTGCACATCTGCTTTGCAGGATAAAGTTGGAGAATTTGCAAAATTGTCCAAAATTGAGTTACTTGAAGCTACAGAGAAATCCATTGGTCCACCAGAGATGTACAAATTTCACTGTGATCTCAAAAACTTCAGGCAGAGGGAGCGAGAACTTGAAGTAAGAGCCTAATATGTATTGTGTAAGCTTTACAATTGCAGACTAATTCTGCTGGCTGCCAGCAGTTCGGCAGTTAGATTCTTACCAGCTTAAGGTTGATTCATCCTTCCGAGGTCGTTAAAATGAGGACCCAGATTGTTGGGGGCAATATGCTGACTCTGTAAACCTCTTAGAGAGGACTGTAAAAGCAGTATGAAGTGGTATATAAGTCTTAGTGCTATTGCTATTTAAACAAGTACGTTGGACAGTTGGAAATCATGATTATTAGATTTTTACATTTTATATTAGTTACAACTATTTCATTGAAATATCATTTTGCTATTATTTTGATAATAATTATTAAACAGCTTGATATAGTTTAACTACTTTCTTTCCATGCAGAAATTGTATTTATTTATTTAAGGTATTTTTTAATAGCTATCCACTTCAATAGATTCTGGAAGGCTTGTAAAAACTATTTTGTATTTATTTAGTATTTATTTCATAGATTTTAAAAAATTAGTCATTTTACCCAACTTAAAAAAAAATTAAGCTGAAATGAAATTAAATACCCCATTGTTAAAAATTAATCATAGTTCTTATTAGTAATGGTGCCAAGTAGAATCTCAATTATGTTAGCATAACGATCAATATAGTATAAATATAGTTAAAGTTGGGGGTGAGAATTTGATTGAGGGGTATCTTCTTAATTCAGTTATAAATTATTAAGATACAGAATTAAGAATTATGTTAATTTGTAATGGGAATATAGAAAAGGGAAAGTGAATGTCCATTAATAAGTAGACAACACAGGTAGTCCTCAATTTGCAACCATTTTAGTGATCATTTGAAGTTACAACAGCACTGAAAAAAGGGTTTTCACACGGCCATTTCAGCATCCCCATGGTCACATGTTCAAAATTCAGGCACTTGGCAACTGGCATGTATTTATGACTGTTGCACTGGCCCGGTGTCCATGATCACCATTTGTAATCTTTCCAGCAGGGAAGCAAAGTCAATGGGGGAAGCCAGATTTGTTTAACAACCGCATGATTCATTTAACAACTGCAGTGATTCACTTAACAACTGTAGCAAAACTTATTTAACAATTGCCTACTGAGCAACGAAAATTTTGGACTCCATTGTGGTTGTAAGTTGAGGACTACCTGCATATATTATATTATTGATTGAACATTTTCATTCAATAAATATTTGGCTTCTGTTAATGCATTTATATGGATCTGAGCTGATTCAAAGCAAAGACCAGAAATTCTAATTATGATGAATTTATTTATTTATTTATTAAAATTTCTATGCCGCCCAACTCCCGGGGGACTCTGGAATGCAGAGTCTAATGCAGAATTTTTCTGCATTATATTCAAAGGTATATTGGGTTGTATCAAGTGGTGTCCATTTGTTGAATGATCATTGGTCCAGTGAAGATTTCCATCATTGCCAGTAGAAAATGGAGGACTCCTCCAGATGGAGGGAGAATTGTTAAAAATTGCCTCTCCCATTCAGCAGGTGGAAATTAAGAGCAGATAATTGACTACAATCTACCATAGTGATCATTTATATGACTACAACCCTGTTGACCTTTCTGTTTTTAACCTGCACATTGCAGAATAAGTTCTATTTCTGGAGATAAAATTCCCATTTGCATTAATATTAATTATATTCTTCTCATGTACATAATTGAATGAAGTAGATGGTAGAACAACAATAACCTGAGAGTTAACTTTGTTATTTTAGTCATGTAAATAATTTAAAATATATTTTCATAATATATTTTAGTTTCATAAAATGTTGTACGCCGCCCTGAGTCCTGAGGGAGTAGGGCGGCATAGAAAAACTGCCAAATAAAACAAATAAATAAATAAATATTTTGCTGACAGAATTCATGCACGGAAAAAAATAGCAATCTAGAAAAAATGAAGAAAAAGAATGAAAGATATAAGCAAGATGTGGAGCGATATCATGAACGTCAGCACCATCTAGATTCAATTGCAATGCTGGAGAAAAAAAGGCCATGGGTGGTAAGTTCTTAATTTTTATAAGGAGATTTGAAAATGTATTTTTAAACACAAATACACATTGACCAACACATGCACAAAAGCAAGGCTAATATAGCAAGAAAGTGTTGGAGTGAAATGGAGAAGCTGATCAAATGTCAAATATCTGTAATCTGTATTTTGTCTAACAGATGTCTGCTCAAGGTAACAAGGGAGATTGCAAGCTGTTGGTAAATGTGTCTTTTTGCTAATTTCCATAATTATCAAATGCAGAATAAATTATAAAAATAGTAACATTTTCAAAATGAAATTATAAAAATTTACTTTTTTCTCTCATCCCCCAATTTACATCTAATATGTAGCTCCTAAAATTCTTTTCTTGGAATTGAGTTAAGATTTTGTTTTCATCCTGCAACCTGATTTGAACATTTTAGTACAAGGTAGGAAAAAATTAAATTGTTCAATAAATCACACAAAGGAAAAGTTAAGCTCAGTTTCATGGACATAGATAATTTTATAATAGTAATTTATGGAATTGTTTGGCTACTGCCTTCTTTGATGATTTTTGATTCCATAGTCCAGGCCATAGCCGTGATAATCTTTGGGATCTCCCACCCAAGCATTAATCAGGCCTAATTCTACTTAGTTTACAAGTATAGGCAAGATCAGCTACAAACTATAAAATAAAGCTGTGAAAAAATTAAAACTAACCCAGGACCACATTCATGATAGTGGGATTAATGTTTTGCAAACCCTTCTACTCTCTCTATATAAGGAAGGATCTCTACGGTCTATTTCATGATAGCGAATTGTAAGAATAGAAATAAACAGTCTAAATTCCTTGCTGAACAGAGAGTTTCCCTTTCTTGTGAAATCTGTTGATTTAGATTTACAATGTTCTTTACAATGTTTTTAATACCGATTCTCTCAGTTGTTTTTTCTAGAGTAATATGTTGCAAAAGTGAGATGATTCTCTATTGTGGCAAGTCAAAACAGATGAAGCCACCATCTGCTTGAAGTCTGATTGTATTAGGGTTTTTTTTAATTCAAGAAAAACATTATGCTGCTCCCATTTTAAATAGCCTGAACACGATTTTAAAGTCATAGTGTTTCATTTTGCTGCAATATTTTAAAACTTGACTGCTTCTATGATTCAACATTTATGCAAATTGAGATATGCCTATTTAAGTAAACACTATTGAATACTACAAAAAGGTCTGAGTGAGAGCCCATCATTTGATTAGCTACATAAAATTTAATTCTTGAATATGATTTGTATAGCATCAATCTGCTGTTGTTTAAAAAAAGTAAGAAAAATACCTTTGAAATTATAATCCCCAAATTAAATTCATAATACTTTTAAAATGCTAATGTCAGGGTTCCAAGTAATAACTCCCATAGCAATCAGAATTCTGAGGCAGGTAGGTTCCTCAGAGAATAGTTTTATTTGACATAACATATATTGGTACAGGCTGGTGAAAACTGACTTTGAATATTCCCGTGGTTTTCACCTAATTAAAAGTAAAACTTTTTCCCCTTTCCCAAACAATCAGTCACATGATCCGATCAAGGTGCTGTTCGATTGCCTGGCAACTTCACTCCTCTCTCCAACCAGCTGTGGAAATGTCCTTGGTTCCCAGGGGAAAGTATTTTGTTTTGACTACAAAACCCCAGCTATCTCTATTCCCCCCTCCCTATCCCTCAGCTCCAGTGTGGCAACACTAAAGCCTCAAAATTACCATGGTCAGGTCAGCTTCAAGGTTGACACCTACATTGTTTCCTTTAGCTAATTTGAGAAATTCATGGATATTTAATGCATAGCAGTCATCTTGACAGAAATAAATTGTTTTAAATATCGAAAAAAGGAAAAGTTTACAAGACAATGAAATCCATATTTGTTATGTGTGTGTATGTATGTATGTACATACATACATCATACATACACAGGTATATATATATACATACACACGCAGACCAACAAGTGGTTCATGTTCGTTAAAAAGCAAACAGTTATGTAAGTATTACAAATAGCAATCTCACTGTAAAATTGTTCAAGAACTTAAAATTTATGCAGTGTTGTAATACTGATCATAATGTCAAATAAAAATTTAGTTAACAGTGCAGTATAAAGGAGCATTCCTCCATCTGGTGGTCTCCTGATGTCGGTTGTGTTATTTTTCCTTTGCTAAGTAATGCCTAGTTAAGCTATTCCGATTCAAGGTAATGTATAGTAATTATATAATGTGAAATGTGAACAAAGTAACAAACTCAGATAGCATCATCCTATAGTTGGTGCAGAATCACTAATTATTTTGCATGCATTGCTTTTTAGATATATGAAGAAACACGGAAGCTCTATGAAGAGTCTAAAAAAACCCGAGATAGAAAGAAAGAAGAATTAAAAACATTGAGACAGACTCAGGCTCCTATGATTCATGAGATGAGAGAAGCCGACAAACAATGTGCAAAACTGGACGACAAAATCAAGGAAAAGGCATGTTTTAGAATCATTGTATCATGTTTGCATGAAATCTTACAGAAGTCAAAATGATTAATATACATACAAAAGTTACAGGAATGTAGCCTGTAGTCATGAAATTTAAAATTGAAACAGTTTATTAAAAACTGTCAGAGGTAATTGGGTTAAAATCATAGAAGAAAAGATTTCATGCAATTTAGCTTTCCAACAAGCCTTCATTTCAAGATTAATGCACTATGGGAAAGCATTCTGGATCAGATATTAATCTGACCACCTCTGGATGTTAATTTATAATCTGTAATTAATCACAGTACTTGAACATTGCTAGGATAAAGTGATAACTAGCTTTAGCAGAATTTAAACCACCAAATGCTTTCTGCAGCCCTGGGACTTAGAAATCATAGATTGACAGAATCTCTAATTCAACAAACCAAAAGGTCTGCTCTTTAAATAAGATAAAGGTCTTATCCCAGGGTATAAGTTTTCTATTCCGTACCAGTGTCCTTGTTCCGTTCTGCATCTGGAGCAAATATAACTTAGGATAGTTAACTAATTCCATTTTTAGTATTAGTGTGCTGGTTGAAAGCTTAGAATCTTTAACAAATGCATGTAAACTTCTGCCAACCATTCTTTTTAAGGCATTCACTATTATTTTCCTGCTTGTGGAAGACTGATATCTCAGTGCAGTACTGAATGTGAAGAAAACAGAAATTTGGTCTCAGTCTGATATCTCAGTCCAGTAGCTGTACCTGTTACCAAAATAGAAACTCTGTTCTTAATAAATATTTCCAGTTTAGGTTGAATCCTTAAAATGATTCCATAAGACTTCAGCTGTTCAAATTGCAATTGATAAACTCAACAATAATAGTTTACAGTTTTGTATCAAGTGATGATTATTCTCCATGAACTATAAAGAGCTATAAAGAACAAACTATATACAGTCTGTTCACATTAAAAATGTGGCATGCTCATGCTCCCTGGTGCTATATTAATTGGTAAATTCACTAACTAGAACACGCTGCTAACTTTAAATTCTCTTATATAGATTGCAGACATCAAAGAAACATCTCAGAAATGTAAACAGCAACAGGATGCTTTGGAGAAAAAAGACAAGCAAGTAAGTTTTTTTCTCCCTTAAAAGACTGACTTGTGGTTGCAGGTAGTTCTCACTTAACACTAGTAATTGGGACTGGTAACTCCATTGCTAAGCGATGTGGTTGTAAAGCACAATATCATGTGACCCCGTTAGCTTATGGAGGTAGTTGAAGCAGTTCCAGTTGCCATCATTAGGTGAATTCTGTGCGATTGTAGCATTCTGTGGTCACGAGGTCACCATTTGTGACTTGCCAGCTTCCCCATTGATTTTGCTTGTTGGAAGGCAGGAGAGAAGATCACAAATGGCAATCACGTGATCACAGGACGCAGCAATTTTCATGAGTTGGTTGCCAAACATCTAAATTGCAAACACATAACTGCAAGGATGCTGTGACAATTGCAATCCTGTGGTAAGACGAGCGACCAACAAATCGGATGGATGGATGGATGGATGGATGGATGGATGGATGGATGGATGGATGGATGGATGGATAGATGGATAGATGGATAGATGGATAGATGGATAGATGGATAGATGGATAGCAGGGCTGTGGAGTCGGTAGATAAATGTTCCGACTCCGACTCCTCAGTTTTTTGTACTTCCGACTCCGACTCCAGGTACCCAAAATTTCCTCCGACTCCTCGACTCCGACTCCACAGCACTGATAGATAGATAGATAGATAGATAGATAGATAGATAGATAGATAGATAGATAGATAGATAATGTTATGAGGAAGCATTGTAAGTCCCCTTGTTTAGCGCCATTGTGACTTTGAACAGTCACTGAATGAGTGGCTTTTAAAGTGAGATTACCTGTAGCAGCATCGTTTTGCTGACAGACCTGACAAAATAGGTTCTTGTTCCTCCAATCTCACCTGTCACCCAAAGTTCAACCTCAGGGAGGGGAAGTGGGAAGAAGAGGAGTCCCATTGTATAAATGGCAGTCTGCAGTATTAATAATTCAGTCTTGTCACAACCTTCAAGAATATAAATGTAGAATTTTACTATGATAATAATCACTGCAAATTTTACTTTTACAATTACTTCAGGGGTCTTAAAGTGTAATACAATGCCCTCCTAAAATGAGTTTATGTATATCACCCAGGCAAAGCACTTTCTAATTCTGTCAACTTGCTCTAGTCCAGTGATGGCGAACCTATGGCACGCGTGCCACAGGTGGCACGCGGAGCCATATCTGCCGGCACGCGAGCCATTGCCTAGCTCAGCTCCAGTGCGCATGTGCGTGCCGGCCAGCTGATTTTTGGCTTGCACGGAGGCTCTGGGAGGGCGTTTACGGCTTCTGGAGGGCCTCCGGGGGGACGGGGAGGGTGTTTTTGCCCTCCCCATGCTCCAGGGAAGCCTCTGGAGCCTAGGGAGGGCGAAAAATGGGCCTACCGGGCCCACCAGAAGTTGGGAAATGAGCCATTTCCGGCCTCCAGAGGGCCTCTGGGGGGGCGTTTTTGCCCTTCCCAGGCAGTGAATTATGGGTGTTGGCACTCACGCATGTGCGATAGCACACGCGCATGCACTTTCGGCACCCGAGGAAAAAAAGGTTCGCCATCATTGCTCTAGTCTTTACTCCCCCTTGTCTGGGCAAGCTTACTGTGGACTGGCGCAGGCAGAGATTGTACAGCACTCAGGATTTCCTGATTCCCTAGACCAGCGGTGTCAAACTGGTAGCCCATAGGCCGGATGCGTCACACACAGGCCACTCCCACCCCAGCTCCATGAAGGGAAAAAACATGTGACAGCAATGTGACGCCGCGAGTTTGACACATGTGCCCTAGACCAAGTCCACTGTGACTGCATCCTAGCAAAGTTGGAGCGGGTTTTGACAGTGCTGCTCCTTTTCCTGTTTAAGCCTGATTGGCCAAAAAAATGTTTGCATCCAGTCTTGTGACCCCTTCAATGACCACAGTTCACAATTTGAGAATCTCCAACTTAGGTAATTTTTAAAGATCATTTTATTCCATACACAGTATCTATTGTAGAGTACATTGACGTTTAAAAAAAAATACATTTTAGATAAGAGGTGGGCACAGATAGAACACAGATGCTTCCTTTGAATATTTGGCTATATCATTTCCCATAGTCACATATGCCAGCCTGTTTTGTTTACTTCTGCTTTGCAAAATAATAAGTTTGGGATGAACCATATTTGAAATTTTGGAATTGTGTGACAGAACAACTTTCATTGTGGTAGCAAGAGTAATTAAAACAAGTCTTTTGCCATTTTTCTTTGCGATTTTATAATGAAAACTTACTTTTTTATTGGCATTTCTGGAGAATCTTTCTTTGCATTTTTTAGATTGAAGATATTAAACTAGCTTTAAGGATGAAACAAGAGGCAGAAATGGATCGACAGAAGAGAATACAAAATACTCGTAAGATGATAGAAGACTGGACCAATGAGCTTAAAAACACAGAGAATGCTGAGAACATTCAGCCTTTAATGAATTCTCTTAATGCCAACCTTAGACAGTTGGAGGAAGAGAAAGCAAATATTGATGGTGAATTAAATGATCTCCGTAGGGAAAGGGAGAGCTTGCTAAAAGAAAGAAAAGGTAAAGATGCTAAAATATATTTTTGCCATTCATACAACCTGAGTTCCAACAAATAAACATATATTGAAAACTGACAACTTAACTTTTCTGTCCAGAGGGAAGATTTGATGTTTCTCTTTTCTTACCTATTCCATGGCAGGATCCAAGCAATTTATTTGCTAAACTTTGGATCCTGGCATCAACCAAGCATTTCTGTCTGAATGTCTTTAACATTTAATTTTTCACATTATACTTCTTTATGGAATATTCTTAGAAATTCTAAGACTTGCTAGATGTTAGGGAATAGCTTTGGGGAATGAGATTTATATAAGCATGTAAAAATATCTTGGATTTTATCTTATTCTCTAGTTATAATTTATACTAACAATGATTGGTTGAGGAGAAGGGTGGCTATGAGAGGTAGATTCTTAGACATCTTTTGAATAGCAGTTATTATACATTTGTTTTCTGGTGAAAATTCAGGAACTCTTGTTGGATAATCTTATAGGTATAGTTCATAAGACTCTCTAAAGTTATTACAAACATTAACCTCTGTTAGAAGAGCAGAAAAGTATTCAATTAAGTATGCCTTTACCTTCTATTAGTAAAATGGGATGGAGGCTGTATTTGTAATCATATATTACAGTAAATATTTCAGGGTTATTAAAATTACAGGTATAGCAGATCGCATTGCTCAATTTGAAAATCTGATGAATATAAAGGAAGAGAAGCTGAAAGGGAGATTCAAAGATACACACGATGCTCTTATGTGGCTAAGACAGAATAGAGACCGATTTAAAAGAAGCGTCTGTGACCCTGTGTTGCTTTCAGTAAGCTGACTCATTTCAGTGTTATTACTAAAATCTAATCATTACTTCCGTTATAATCTTATTTTTAAAAACTTTTCTAAATATCAACTGGAATATGTGTATTTTGACATCTTAAGTTAGCTATGTTGATATAATTTGTCGCATGAAACTTAAGTACAAAAATATAGAACCAAAGGTTTTTATTTTTATTCTGATGCTTTATTATATGCCTGTGTTATAAAGAGCATTCTAAAAAATGTCAGAATTGTGATACATTAACATTTTTAATTATTTAATTTTGAGGTTATATCATCATGCTTATTACATGAAGGTAATAATAATATGCTCACAAATTGTAACCTGTTGAGTGCTTCGGGGAGGGGATTCATTGCGTTCATGGTTACAATATATATGAAATATAACAACTTTCCTTAACAAGTACTGTTCAGTTGAGATCTTGTTGGAGAAGAGATTGCACTGTTTTGTGAAGACTCTTCAAATTGACTTTCTGCTCTGTACAGTTAAAGCTGTATTGATATGTGTGTAGCCTTTTACAGTAATGTTCTATAGCAAAATAATATGTGGAGGGAATAGTGTACATTATTAAAAAATCTGGGGTTTTGGATTTTTAAAATGCAATTCTTTTTGTAACTCTAGTTTCTTCTTATATAGATCAATATGAAAGATAATAAACATGCTAAATATGTAGAAAATCACATTTCTGCTAATGACATGAAGGCCTTTGTCTTTGAATTGAAGGAAGATATGGAAATATTTTTAAAAGAGGTAAAGATCGACAGATTCCTTACTCTTAGCTTGATGGACTGTTATTCTTGTTTAAAATAATAATTATGCTTTCAGTGGCCAATAAATCATTCAAAGGACATAAGATAGACACTACCAGGATCACCAGCTGGGTGATCAGTAATGAGAGATACTTGGAGTTATATTGTAGCAGTATAGAAGAAGCCATTCACCAACTTTGTTCTGATACCAAACTCTTGCTCAGTGCAAGATATAGCTTCTTTTCAATACTGTCAACACACTGTCCACTGTCTCCAGAGTAACCTATTTCATTCCTTTACACCTCTACAATATGTGCAATGAGAATTGGATGCTTTTCTTGACATGGTGCATTTCTTGACATGATGCATTTAACACAGAATAAAATAGAACCTATTTCCTACATCATGTGCTTTTACTAATTGTAAGATTGCAGTAGATTTTTAAATGGATATTTAATCATTGCTGGCTTTTGTTCAAGTTACAAGCCATTTTATGAATACTGTTCTAAGGCAGGTCTCCAATCTTAATAGGACTCTCTCCTTAACAGACGTAAAAGTGCTCTTTCTGATACAGAGTTAATAGTAATTCTCAAATACTCGTGAATACTTTTTGGTTAATAATGTTACCTTTTGAAAAGAAAGCAAAAATATACATAGAATTTAGCACTTTAATTATCTTATATAGGTAGTCCTTGCTTAACGACCACAATTGGTACCAGCAACTATGTCACTAAGTGCCATGATTGCTACGTGAAATATCTTGTGACCGTTATGTGCTTACAACCTCACTGCTGCTATGGTTGTTAAGTGAATCCCCATGGTCATTAACAAGACATTACTGTGACTTAGGTTTTATTTCCACAATCTTTATTAACTCTGCTTGCCAGAGGTCAGGAATGAAGCACATAAGTAGAAATCGTGCCTGGGGTGTGTGTGTGCTGCAACTGTTGCAAATGCGAGGATTGGTTGCAAAGCTTGTTGTTTTTTACACCAACACAACTTCAAATAGTTGCTAAATGAAGCAAGTGGTAATCAAGACGGTATACATTGGCAATGCGGAAAGAATATCCTTAGTTAGATTCAGAAGGCAATATTATCATACACACTAATAATAATCACATTTATTATTTTAAGATAAATTTCACATCTTCTTTATTGGTGCAACCTATTGTAGATGCGGGATAATCGCAAACTAAGAGTGAATGCTGTGTGTGCACCTAGTGAATCATTTGCTGAAAAAAGACCTTCAAAACCAATTGAAGAACTGTAGTAAGTATTACAGCCCTATGTTAAAATAGATAAATTAATGTGTGTTACTATATAAAAGTGATATACAGTGCTTGATTTGGTGGTTTTATCTTATAGTTTTTTGTTTCTACTTGCTTGTTTGTATCCCGTTTTTATTATTTTTACAAGTAACGTAAGATGTTGAACACATCCAGCACACTTTCCTCCTCCTATTTTCCCCACAACAGCAACCCAGTGAGGTGGGTTGGGCTGAGAGAGAGTGACTGGCCCAAAGTCACCCAACTGGCTCTCTTTGCTTGTCTATAAATATTCTAAGAATGGCTTATGCCTACTTTTCAACTATTGTTTTCTTTTGAAGTTAAAGAATGTTTTTTACTTGATAACATAGTTTCTAACTTGTAAATAAAATCAACTTATTTGATTAGAAAAATCAACACAATTAGATATGTACAATTATAACCTGAAAAAAATTGCACCATTTGGTTTTTGTACTGCATAAACTTAATTTTTATTTTAGTGAATGTAAGATGCTTCCTGTCCACACATTTCCATCTCCGCTTCATTGCTCGGGGAATATGTGTATTAATAGTAACAGAAAAGCTGTCTACCTGTTTCTCTTTCTTTTTTTTCAGCCGATATGGATTTTTCTCTTACTTAAGGGAGTTATTCGATGCTCCCCTCCCTGTGATGAATTATCTGTGTCATCAGTATCATATTTATGAGGTTCCTGTAGGAACAGAGAAGACTAGGAATATGATTGAAAGGGTGAGATGCATTCCTGAACACCTCTATTGCCAGCTGAGAGACAAAAACAATAGTGAACCATGGTGAAATGCCAAAAAAGATTTTATTAACCAAACATTAAGAGAGTAACAAAGAGAGATACACCATCCACCTCCTTTCAGCTTGCCAGGAAGTTCCTTAGCTGGCAGCAGATAACTTCTCTACTTCCTGTTGTATTCATTTTGTCACTTGTTTCATGTACAGGTAATAAAGGAAACAAAACTTAAGCAAATCTACACAGCAGAAGAAAAGTACACAGTAAAAATATCCCGTTACACAAATCAGTCTGTTTCCACTAACATATCACTGAGGCCAGCACAATATCTTACTGTTACAGTGGATGCAGATAAAAGAAGACAGTTAGAAGACCAAAAAAATGTAAGTTAATTTCTGTAATGCTTCAAGAAAGCAAGATTCCATTTCTATTTGAAGTTTGGGGTGTTTTAAGTGTTTTTAATTCTAAAATGTCTTTGTCCTTAGCAGTTTTTCTGATCTTTTATATATATGTCATAGAGCATTTTTTTTAAAAAAAATACTATAACTAATATTAGCAGTATTAGTTAATTCTCTTTCTAATGGCAAATGTTTAATCTTTTCATACGTGGACTGAGTATACAATTTTTCTGAGCAGTTTCAGAAAATACACCATTATAGAAAAAGCCAGGTATATCTTGCTTCTGAAAATGGTGGCATATCCAGAATAGACATAATAGGAAAAGATACATATTCAGTATATAGAATGATATAGAATGACAAACCATAGGAAAGATGCATACAATTTAAAATTGTACTAATTATGATAAAATCATGTGCTACAATGATGAATAATAAACAGATATAACATACAAATTCTGTCAGGATATGAAAAAATACTTTCAGAACTGGATAACATTAAACTAGCTTATTTTTCATGTTCAGTCATGTCTTTGCCTTGAAAATAGCAGAGACATAACTACTGTCCAGGTTCAAATATCACTCCTTCATAAATAAATGTGTTGATTTATTTGCTTTCTCTCTGTTTTCACACTTCAATTTGGAAAAGTGCTGCTATGCTTGATCCTTCTTTCTTTCATTCAGTTACTAGCAGCATTTCTTTCACATTACTACAAATCAAATCATTGCAATCTATGACTTCTAGTAGTCATTATTGTTTTGAAAATATATTGGCAATCTGAGTTATGAATTTTTCTCACTTTAACTGGAGTCAAACTATTCTCCAAAGCATCTGAAAGTAGAACAAGAAGCAATGGGTGGAAACTAAACAAGGAGAGAAGTAACTTAGAACTAAGGAGAAATTTCCTGACAGTTAGAACAACTAATCCGTGGAACAGCTTGCCTCCAGAAGTTGTGAATGCTCCAACACTGGAAGTTTTTAAGAAGATGTTGAATAATCATTTGTCTGAAGTAGTGTAGGGTTTCCTGCCTAGGCAGGGGGTTGGACTAGAAGACCTCCAAGGTACCTTCCAACTCGTTGTTGTTGTTGTTATTATAACTTATTGTTGTACACCAATAAGTATTAAGAATAATACCAAGAAGTATTAAGAATAATACTTCTTGGTATTATTCTTAATACTTATTGGTGTAATACTTCTTAAAAAACTTACTTATAGTAGTCAGGGTAGAATTTCATTTGAGAATCTTGGAGAGCCTAGAGCCGTGATAGCGAACCTATGGCACACGTGCCACAGCTGGCACGCAAAGCCCTCTCTGTAGGCACACGAGCCATTGCCCAGCTCAGCTCCACCACGCATGCACCCGCCTCCCGCCTGCCATCTGATTTTTGGGATGCACGGGGGGCACATGCGGGAGATGCGCGCATGCATGGGGGTTGCATGCACATGCATGGGGGCAGGGGGAGCACTGGGGGGTGGCGCCCCCCCGGCCTGTTTTTGGTCCCAGGAGGCTGCAGAGAGGCCTGCTAGGCCCAAAACGGGGCGGAGGTCGCATGCACGGGGGGCAAGGGTTGTGCATGCATATGTGGGGGGGCGCATTGCATTATGGGTGCCTGCGTGCGCACTATTGTGCGCACGCACGCTTTCGGCACAAGACGAGAAAAAGGTTAGCCATCACTGGCCTAGAGATACAGTAGAGGAGACATTGTGCTTATATCCATTTTAAAGCTAGTGCAAGTTTTTAAAAACAAGGAATGTTGATAATTGGATAGTAAAAGAATTACCGTATTTTTCAGACTATAAGACGCTCGGGACTATAAGAGGCACCTAGCTTTTGAGGAGGGAAACAAGAAAAAAATAATCTGTCTCTGCCTCCCAGCAATTTGCCTCCTTACAGCAAACAGCCTAGTCAGCTTCAGCACAGCCTGATTTAGCACGAGCAGCTGATTGGCAGTTGGATCTGCCTCCTGGAATACCGCCTATCAGCTGTTCCAGGCTACGGGGATTGCCGCTGCCACCTATTGCCGCCTCTGCGCGTCCCATTTTCGGTCTCCACACACACCATTTTCGGCCTCCGCGCGTCCCGTTTTTGTCCTGGGGCACATGGAGGCAGTGATAGATGGTGGCGATCCTCGCAGCCTGGAACAGCTGATATGCTGTATTCTGGGAGGCAGATCCAACCGCCAATCAGCTGCTCGTGCTAAATCAGGCTGTGCTGAAGCTGACCAGGCTGCTTGCTGCAAGGAGGCAAATTGCTGGGAGGCAGACGCTGAAGAGTGAGGGCCGGCGGGGGGATGGGGCTTTGGCAACCTTCATTCTATAAGACGCACAGACATTTCCGCCCACTTTTGTGGGGAGGGAAATGCGTCTTATACACCGAAAAATATGGTAAATTGATTCTACTAGAATGTATGTAGATCAAGATTGAATATGTTATCTAGTCAGATAATGAAACATCCTCAAGCCAACAACCAAGCTCAGAGAGCGCTAAGGATTCCTCAAATTAATAGATTACTGAAATTCTTAAGATTATCAAGAATGTATAATAATTCAAGAATGGTCTATTTTATTTCTTAGTAAGATAATATGTAAGAGAAAAAGTTTTAATACGTGGAGGGAATTTAAGTAGCACCTATTCCAAAAGGTCATTAATGCAGGAAGTTAATTCACTAGACTAGATCAACAAATTAATAGACTAAAGTTGCATATCTATACATCTTAGTTAGGATTAATTCCTAAAGGACATTGAACTCAGTGGGACTTAATTTAGATTGGCTACACAATTGTAGTGTTAATAGAAAAGCTTCTGTTCAAAACACACACACACACTGTGTGTGTGTGTGTGTGTGTGTGTGTGTGTGTGTGAAAAAGATCTGTTTACTTGAATCCAAATAGTAAATTGTTACTTTATTGAACATGAGAGTAAAATATGTATAATTTAAAGCAGTCAGAGCAAACATCCTTAGTAAGATTTCACAGTAAAATGGTATTTTTCTTCCATGCTACTTATTGTAGGAAATTAACAAGCAGTTGCAATCATTGGATTCTCAAATGGCATTACTCTCTGAGAAGCAGAAACGCCTGGAATGCAAAGACAACCAACTCCGTCAACAGAAAAAAGAACTCTTGGAACGAAAAAATAAACGGAAGCAATTAGAATCAAAAATTAGTATGAAATGTGATAGGTATGGATTTAAAATATTATATAAAATTACTTTAAAATCTAGGTAGAAAAATAGAATTTAGAAAGCAAAACCAAAACATCATCTAGTTCTTATCCTATGTAATATGCCTTCCAGGAAAAGAGATGACTGCCAGAATTTTATTATAATGAATAGATAGTAGTTCTGTTTCCTTTATTGGAAAACAAAAACTTACAAGAAGACCTAAAACTGAAATACAAATATTACTAAGTTAGGTTATATTTAGATAACCATTTTCCCTTTAATTTTTTTATTCTCTTCAGTTATTTTCCCATTAATTGTTTCTTCCTTTCAGCAGCATTCACCTTGTGGCTGTTATTTTTGCTTAAAGTCTTTCTCCCTTCACCCAACCTTCCCCATACAGTACATGCAGATAGTCCTTGACTTACAACGACAGTTGGGATTGAAAATGTTGGTTGTTGACTGAAGTGGTCATTAAATGAGGCATCATGCCTCAAAAAGCTGCATGCCAAAGGAACTCTGCCCTTCACCGGCCAAAATCCCAGCAGGCAGCCCTTTCGCTCTGAAAGAGGCTAGCTAAAAAAGGTCCATCCCAAAATCCAAGCAGGATTTAGACATGGAGTATTTGCAACCACAGGACATTTGCAGCCAGCCCGCAGAAACTAAAGGACTCCCTCTGGTTTTTGGGGACTGGCTGCAAACGCCCCATCCTGCAGTTTGTAATTGCTTTGTTGTAAATCCAGGATCCAGTTTAGGAGCTACTGTAATAATTATCCTGAGCCTAAACATTATGTATACATTCAACTAAATACAGTTTGAGAAAACAGACAAGGATGTCTTAATACCAGCGGTTCTCAACCTGGGGGCCGCGACCCCTTTGGGGGTTGAACGACCCTTGCACAGGGGTCGGGAGACTTCACCTGGACGCCCCCATTTGGGTTCTTTTACCCTCTGTGCATGCGCAGAATGCTTTGCGCATGTGCAGGGGGTAAAAGAACTCATGGCGGCGGCAGGGCGGGGGGCGCAGCATTAGGAAGGTTGAAAACCACTGTCTTATACTGTTGTGTTGTCTGGGTGGAAAAACCTGTGCTAGTTTTAAAACATGTTTCACTTAGTCGGTGAAAAAGTGATAGGATAGTTTATTAAAGACATAATTGAGAATTAGTGCGATTAGTGTACAGTTGGCAGATGGTGTTAAACTAAACTTTGAGAGTTTAGGGACACTTGTACAGCATATTCCAATGATGATAATGATGATTTTCTACTTTCAAAGTAGCAATCTTGTTTTCTAATTTTCCAAAATATTCCTGAAACATATTTTTGTAATGTTGAACTGAGAGCGTAATAATTATTCTCAAAACATTGCTCATAAATCTTTTTTATACAGTTTAAGACAGATGGAACAAGATGGCATCAATCTGGAAGAAGAAACTGAGCAAGCAAATGCTAAAATTAAGAAACTTAACACTCAGAAAGTAAAACTTGTAATTGATTTTATGCGATTAATAAAGGTAAATACAGTTTCTAAAAAAGAAGAGATACTCTTAATGCAATTGTATATTATAAAAACATTTAAATTATGAATTACTCTTTTTCATTCCTCTGTCACAAAATTGGCTATTTTATGTGATGATTGGCACATGCTTTGAATTTGGATAATATTTAACTGTTAATAGTGTTTCATATCTTAAATTCTTGTCACTGACTGCTTTCCCCTTAGAAGCATTTACATTGAGTAAATCGTTTTGATTAATGATGGACATTCAGTGTGTGATTCATCTTGTTAATTGCCATGTGATAAGTATTAAGTGAACTCAGTTCAAATTAATAAATCCTGCTGTTGATCTGAGCTCCAGTATTTGTATTACAACAGTACAGATGTTAAGTAATTTGCCCATTGAGACCTATATTGCAAGATGATGTTTGAGTGGTTTTGCAAATTGGTAAGAGAAAATTACTTTGCTTGGCCAAAATCTAAGTAGCTGTCAGACTAAATATCCTCAGGAAATAAAACAGTGTTCTGTTCTTGACAATGATTTCAGCCTAGCAGAAGTGCTGTGATAAAACTATAGGAAGCTGCCTTATAATGGCTTTCCTCTGGAAGTTCTGGGTGCTCCATCACTGGAGATTTTCAAGAAGAGACTGGACAGCCATTTGTCTGGAATGGTATAGGATCACCTGCCATGGACGAGTTTGGACTAGAAGTCCTCCAAGGTTCCTTCCAACCCTATTATTCTAGAACAGAAAATAACAGAGTTGGAAGGGACCTTGAGGTTTTCTACTTAGGGGTCCCAACCCCTGGGCATACTACCGGGCCTTGAGCCTTTTGGAATAGGGCTGCAGAAGTGGTGGGTGAGCCTGTGTGTTTGTGTGTGCTCCATTTGCATGAGTGGCCGGCACGCATACCCACCACTCACACAAATGGAGCTGCACGCACAGAACCTTCCTCCCACCCCACCCCACCCTGCCAGTCTGCAAAGCTGAAAAGGTTGGGGAAATCTGTTCTACTCCAATCCCCTGCTCAGGCAAGAACTCCTATACCATTTCAGACAAATGGTTGTCCAATATCTTCTTAAAAACTTCCAGTGTTGCAGCATCCACAACTTCTGGAGGCGATTATTCTATAATCTAATGAGCCAAACCATTTAACCCAATATTGGCACTGCTTTCTATCAGGCATTCTCCTTGATTGCAGGTTATAGTTTTTGCAGCCTTGCCTGGAGAAGCTGGAAATTCAACATACATAGCATGTACTCTACAAATAATCTATGGCTTTCCCTTACAATTTGCAGTGTAGACTGTTGCAGAGATAACGAGCCTTCCTGCCTCTCTTTCAAACTCTTAAAAGTTTATTGATTTTTTTTAATGAACAACAGACTTTATTACCTCAGCTACTCTCTCCTTTTCCTAATGCAACATGTTTCATTGGATGGATAGGAATAATCAATTATTAATATCTAAAAAGAGAATGACAAGGGGGAAAAGGAAAATAAGATGGGTTCTGCTATGACAGGTGAAGATAACATAGGAATGGTGTACTATTAGCATGGTAAATAAAAATGGTTTCTTTTTATGATTTATAAAGAGGAAGGAAGGATTCCTAAATTTTTAGGAAATTCTTATATTTCTGTTTCTGGATAAATGTAATTCATTCTTTAGAAATGTGCCCAAAAGTTAACACGAGTCCAAATTCAGTAGAAAGTGAGGCCTTAGCTTTCTAGAATTGCCAGAGAATTACATAACATCTGCTGTAACTCATAGTACATATAAACTGAGAGCCAGTTTAGATTTAAGGCATCAGGCTAGAAATTGGGAGATCATGAGTTCTAATCCCATTTTAGGCACAAGCCAGTTTGATGACTTTGGGCCAGTGCCTCCCTCTCTCAGCTCTTTGAAGGAGGCAATGACAAACCACTTCCAAAAGATCTTGCAAAGAAACTGCAGGACTAGTCCAGGAAGTTGACAGGAGTCACTGACTCAAAGACCCAAAAACGAAGCCTCAAACTCCCTGAATATTCTTTCTGGAAGTTTCCTTTCTGGAGCTCATTCTCCTTTTTCTGTTACTTGCATTCTTGTCCTTGATAAGTGTAATTGTGGGCTGGGATCGGGAAATGAAAAACATTCTTTGATTTGCAGGTCATTGATTATGGAGGAAAACATTTTGCTTGATGAGTACTTAGATGCATTCATGAGGGGGAAAATGTTTTACTTTTAAAGAAGCGTTAAGTGGGACAAACAATTTCAGTTGAGAAAAGAAAAAAAAGTAAGAGTTATGTTTGTTTCAGTGATATGATAGCTTCTAGAGAATAGAGAATCATGAATACCTAATATAGATAACACTACATTGGATCAAATTTTATATGAAGTGGAGTAATGTAATCAGAATATCTAATTTTTTTTTCTAAACAACATTTGCATTTATTTTCTGCAGAGTTGTATGGCCCTTAATGAAGACAAAACAAACTTGATGCTAGAGAACACAATAGCTACTTTTCGGAAGAACAGACTTGATGCTGAATATAGAGCTGCAACTGTACACCTACGAGCTATGGATGTAAGCCTTTCATTTTGCTATTTGACAAATGAACTTGAAAATATACCTAATGTATGTATAGTTATTTATAAGAGGGTTCCTGACATAGATTAGAATTCCTAGATAATACTAGGTTAGCCTTTCCTTTCCTTTGTATGGATAAAATAATGAACATAAAAATAACTCCTATAATGGATTCCTTTGCTTCCTAAAAGAAGTTCATCCATCTACCTCCAGAATTATGGATAAGGTAAGCTGGATAGCAGCAGTTAAATTTAGGTTTGTCTGAAATTCCACAGCTTTTAACATGACTTGCATTATGATAGTATTTTTAATTAATAGAGAAGAATATTTGTAGCTCAGGGTTGAAATGAGAGGTCCTTGGTGCTCTCTGAGGTTGGTTGTTTTCTTGGAGACATTTCATTACCCAAACTAGGTAACATAATCAGCACTGTTAGTATTTTTGTGGGAGTCAAATGCTGCATACATGCCCTCTCCATATTTGTCAACCCATAATTTTTTTTGAAAAGTACATGCTATTATACACACGATGTAAAAGTATCACATGAATATTAGCAGCCCTCCTACCTCTGGTTTTCAATGTGGCACTTTAGGTCATAAATTCTCATTTATTCATTGCCTATTCTCTCAATGAATCTGCAGCAAATGCATGCTTCTGCCTCATTCGGGATGATAGGAATTGTTTCCCCATTTGATCATTAGAGAATGGCACTATTGCCTTTGGGATATGACAATGTGGGTTAATTCTTTGCTTCCATAGATTAAATTTTGCTGGTATCATTGTTTCATGTTTTGGACAGAAATTCTACAAAATAGTATTCAGAATAGATATCACAGTTTTTATTTTAAGAACATATCAATACTATTTTTCTCTCTGTACATTGTTCATATCATTCTGATGGGGAACCATAGTTTTATTTTTCAGTACCCTATCCCAGGGTAAACAGCCCCATGTTCTTGCTGTGGAAGAAAAATGAGGCTCATTATTTTTTTTCAGACTAATGAATCTCATTTATAAACTTACACCTACAAATTATTTATATATTATTGTACTATTTTGAAAGTTGGTGTAAGAGTATTGGGCCTTTGTAAAATATGATGATGTTTTATTTCCCTATGTTATTACTCCAAATTCATGGGAAAACATGATTTTCTGCTGTACAGAAAAGTCACAGTTTATCTTTAAGTACCGTAAGTCAAAATTATTTGTGATTTCCATACTTGGGAGTACTATATGTAAAGTTTAGTAAATGAGAATAATCCAAGATCATACTGCAGGAGTCCCCAAACTTGGCAACTTTAAGACTTGTAGACTTCAACTCCTAGAACTCTCCAGCCAGTTATGCTGGCTTGAGAATTCTGGGAGTTGAAGTCCACAAATCTTAAAGTTGCCAAGTTTGAAGACCTCTGTCATACTGTGATTTTAACAAAGCATAGGTACCCAGTTATTTGGGGACATAGCTACTAGATTAAAATTCAAGACCTCTACTTCAGTTTTTTCACCTTATATATGAAAAAGGATCCTGGTTACAATTTATTAATGTACAATAGTGTTAAATAACGTCTTGTTTACATCTATGTTAACCTAAACTGAGCTTGAAATAAATTGTTTGGCATTGTCATCTATAGAGGCATTTTTAATATTTAAATTGTTTGTTTCCTGGTAGATATTCATAATAGATTTGGATTGATTCAAATAGATTGGCCTGATAATAGATAAACTAATATTGGTTTATTAATTTATCTTTTGGTAAAAAGCTGAACTATTGTCTTTTGCCACTAGAGGGCTCCTATTTATACTTCATTTATATAATGAAATTTTGTCACTATTTTTTGATTCATGAAACCCAGAGTTAGAACATATCAGCCATATGAAGACCATCAGCTAGAACTCAAAACTCTTTCAGGATATGAGTTCTGTTAAATTGTTGTATTGTTAAGAACTAATGTTCAAGTCTGACTGCTTCTAATATAAGCCATTTAATCAAGCCTTTTGCTCTGTGCAGGCAGAGCACACATCTGGAAGACAGCTGCTTGGTATTTGAAGTGTACATCAAAGTGTCACATGGCAATGATAAGATTTCTTCATGAATTTATTTTTCTTTTGAGTAGACTGTCTTATTGCTATCCTCTTCATCTATACTAGCTTATTTGCATATCCTTTAAATGTGGCATCCAGAATTGGGCAAGATACTCAGGGGAACATCTGACTTATGCGGCAAAAATAAAATGAAACCCTAAGTGATTTATGAGGATTTGATTTTTGTTGGGTGCCAGTAAATCAGTGCCAACTGTTAGAAACCACATAGACCTGTTCCCAGATAATTTGTCTCCAACCTGACCCTTGAAGTCTTTCAGTGGTTCATCCATCACCAACTGATTCCTTGTCCCTGGTTGTCCCCTATTTCGCTTTCCTTTCATCTTAGCTAGCATTATAGACTTTTCAAGAAAGTTAGGTCTTCGCATGTGTCCAAAATATGATAATTTGAGTCTGGTCACTTGTGCCTCAAGTGAGACCTTGCGAGACCTTTTCTAAAGTTGTATTAGCAATTTTGCAATTGCATTGCACTACTGACTTGCACCATTAAAATCCCAGTATCTTTTTCATATATATCATTGCCAAGCAAATAATTCTCGTCTTTTATATGTGAACTAGAATTTTCTAACTCCTGAATTAAAAACAAAAACAAAACTTTCATTAATTTGCCTGCTTGTTTTAGCTTAGATAGTACAGTTTTCTATTAAATAAAAAAGAAAAAGAAAAACAGAAAAGAAAGAAGATACACATTAGTAGCCTCTGATCTTCAAGCAGATAAAAGTAACATTCCAAATTTACCTCTGACTCTATGATTAACAACTTAACTCCTTTCTATAGTCTATCCTTTGTAATCATAAAAACTACAAATCATATGTTCATTTTGGGGTTTTATGCAAAAAGTCCGAAAGAGGATTTGAAGTTAATGAAATTGGATATTGTTATGTGTGTGTGGAAGACTTATAATCTTAATAGGTGCCTAAAAGTTGGTTTAATAATAATAATATTTATCATCATCTCCCGGTAGACTGAAAAAAATCATATGGTATTGATATGTTTTTAAAATATTGAATGGCCTATAATTTTCCATATTGGTTTTTCATGAAACGTATCTAAGACAAAAAATTGTCTGTTTTGAATGAAAGCTGCATGTGAGCTAGCCCATACAAACAAGAACCAAGTAGTAAGAAGCAGAAAAATTAGATTGTACTTTTACTGGATGCATCTGTACATTTTAAACCCGATTTAGTTGGTTGGCTTGGGGCCCCAATGGGTGCATTTTTCACTGGAGATGGTTGATGGGATAAGAAGACTTCATCCCTATGCCGTTGGTCCCTTTGGTTTTAATTTTTATGTAACACTTCTTAATTTTAATTGTTTTTATATTTATATTTTTACTATTAAGCTGCCCAGGGGTGTCTTATGAGTAAGATGGATGGCATATAAATTTACTAAATAAATGAATAAAAATAAACCAGGAAGTGACATGGATCTAATAATTAGGCGACCAGGTAGACCCAAGGATCCTGTCTACTGCATTAAGAGTTACAGGATCTAAATCTTTCCAACTAACTGAATAATACTGTGATTCATTTTTGTTAAGTAGGCATGCCTAATCGGAATCCAGCTCCTAGCAGTTTCAAATGATTTTATCTGTCAGATTCAAGAACATTCTTCACCCAGCCTTTAGATGTCTTTGTGGTCCATCTCTTCCTAGAAGAAAATGGGGCATCTTAAAAAGTACCACTGGCATGTATCTGTCGAGGCAACAAGATTGACCCCAGAGAACCACTGCCAATACATAAATGTTGGGCTAAGTGAGCAAGTAGCCTGCCTTGGCTTGAGGCAACTTCATCTGTAATTTCTATAGTTGAAGAATAGTTTGAATAAATCTATATGAGTTGATGAGCCATTTTATCAAATTTTATATCACGGGTATTATAGCTTGTCAAGTGCTTGTCATCCATGACTGCTAGACTTATCAAATAGATAACAAACTGACATGACAGCCATTAGATATTACTGCTGGACTTGTATCAATCAGTGTATTGCACATTCTGAAAGCTTAACTCTGATAAATAAATGTTTGACTGGATTTTCCTGAAGCCAGTAAAGCTTTCATAAACACAGTTTAGCCTTTTGTTTTAATCTCTTCTTTTTATTCCAGCAACAAATTTCTGACCTGGATGTAAAGAAGAATTCTCTTTTAACGAAGTGTAAAAGTTTACTGAGCACTGCTAAAAAGGTTTGTAACCTTGGTATGGATCAAAACCTTCCAGAAGATGTCTACAAGGTAAATATCAGAGTAAAAAGATTACACATACACACAAAGATACATATGCAGAATATTCTTCAACCCTTTTCCCGAGAAACCTACAGTACATGTAAAATAAGCTCGAAATGCAAAATTGCCCTGACATCAATGGGACATCAGAATAAAACAATTAAAACAACTGTATTAGACACAGTTGAACGTAAAGGCTTAAAAATTAAATAAGATTCTATAAGCACTAGAAGGCCACACTTAAGAATGCCTTTTTTAAAGTTGGTCTTATTTTAGATGTCAAGAATACCAAGAAACCCTCAAAAGATTCATTCATAGATAGATTCAAAGTGTGAGCTGTACAGATAGCCCTTGACTTACAACCATTTGTTTAGTGACCATTTGAAATTATAACTGCACTAAAAAAAGGTGACTTATGATTGTTTTTCATACTTACGTCCATTGTAGTATCACATGATCAAAATTCGGATGCTTAGCAACAGGCATGTATTTAGGACAGTTGCACTGTCCCAGGTCATGTGATCACCATTTATAATCTTTCCATCCAGCTTCCGACAAGCAAAGTCAATGGAGTAAGTCAGATCGCTTAAGAACCGCATGATTCATTTAACAACTGCAGTGATTCACTTAACAACTAGCAAAAATGCCGTCAAATGGGGCGCAATTCACTTAAAAATTGTCTTGCTTAGCAGTGAAAATTTTGAGCTCAATTGTCATAAATTGTATAGGATTTTAAACATTAAGACTAGCATTATGGATTGTGTTCAGATGAATTAAAAGCCCATGAAGCCCCAGAAGTACTGACTTGGTAGATCTTTAGCATGTGGCTGATAGTTGGTTTACAGTATTTTGAAACTTCATTTTGGCACAATTCTCAAAGACAAACTTTCTCTTATTAAACACAGATAATCCAAAGGAATGCCACTGTTTGTAGATTACCTCTAGCTGTCATAATATCTCTAGGCTACTTGAGGCTGTTTTTCAAATTCATGAATGTTTCTATTATCAATTCAATACTTTTATGCTCTCGTCTGACTGAAAAGTCAAGGAGACATAGAATTTAATGCTATTGGTCTTCAAAAGTTTTCTAAAACATTATTCTCCATTAGTATTTCTTCAAATTGCACTCAAATCCCTGTACTTGTTGCCCACAGAGCCTCCAATAGATGAGTAGACTTTAATAAGCTAGCACGACTTTCTTAAGAATGAAGAGAAAAACCTAACTTACAATGCATAAGCATTTATCTGTCCTTATCCTTAAGGATTGGTCACTGGAACCATTTAGATTTTGGGCAAAGAAAGATGTTGTAATTCATTTTATTCCTTGTCTACTGAAAATTTCCTTGAAATATTGTAGGAATTATTGCAAAATAATGCCCTTTTATTTTTCTATTTTCTCTTGCATAAACACCTGTTTATTTTTCTATTAATCATGATTCCATTGAGTAATTGTATTTTTGTATATGCAGCAGGAGTCCAAAAACATCTAGCTGGCAGCAAAACGTATAAGTTGTATAATCAATAGCTTATCAGAAATTCACAGTGTCACTTATCATGCTCACTACTATGTTCCTTTATTCTCTGAAGAACATGATAAGAAGCACCACAACTTTCTTTGCAACTGGATAATAGCATGTTGCTAAAGCTGCATTGGATGGTAGCATTGCACAATTATGTGAACCTTTCCACTTCAAGCAATAGAGGAAGCTTGAAGTTGGACTTTGGTAATGGAATGCTACAATAAATCAATGTCTGCTCCCCCCCCCTTTTTTTTTTGTTTGATGTGAGTAGTGAAAGTCTATCACGGTTGTTCCCTTCTGCCATCCCATGTTTGTGAAAGGTTATCTGTATCAAGGCATGGAGACACAAACTAGAAGCAAGCAGCTTGGGCCTTGCTAGCAAAAAGGCCATGCATGCATAAAGGAGCTTACTAAACATCAACAGATGCTTGTGCAGAGTAATTATTTTATTTTACACAAATGTAATGCAATCTTTTTAGGCATTCCTGGATCTTCCAAGTACAGTGGATGAAATTGATGCTCTGCTGAATGAGGAGAAAACAAGAGCTTCATGTTTCACAGGCCTCAATGCTTCAGTATGTACTCCCAGGATTACATAATAGTATATTATGTGCATTATGTAGAAATTAATAATCACTGTCTTTGTCAGCAGCAGCAGCTAAGTAGCAGGAATAATGTGTTGTAAATACCATTAGGATTTTAAATAATTTGTTCAAGGTCAGATATATTCTGTGCTGCTGTTCTTTTAACAATGAAGAAGAAAAAACAGGAAAGGAAATGAGGAAAAAAGAACTCAATTTACTAGATACCAGTTTCACTTTAAAGGAAGTTATCTCTTTGCAATACCTTCCCGCAATCATATTTGAATAATAGATACCTTTCCACAATTGAAGAAAACAAACAGTACTCGGTTATAATATACTGTAGAGAACTAAAGAAATGGGGGCCAGAAGTTAACTTTTGAACCATACATTTCTTTTAACTCAAAAAATTATTGCTGCAACCATGTTGTGTTTGATCAGGTCAGATCCTGTTTAGAACATACAAGTCAATGTTAGGTATAGCTATACCCTCATAAGACACAGCCTTGGATTCTTCTTGCTTGAGATAATAATATGCAACAAAGCTACCAAGTTTAATATAACCTTGGTGTGTGAGCAAATAATCAGTATTTTTACTTCAATGTGGATAGTTAATGTTCTGCATTGTCCATTCAAATGATAATGCCTTTTAACCAAAGCAGCCTTTTCTTGCCAGGTTGTTGAAGAGTATAATAAAAGAGTTAAAGAAATAGCACAGCTGACAGCAGAACTGGAGGAAAAGAAAAAGGAACTGGACAACTATAGGCGAAATATTTCACAGGTATTACTGTTTTTACTTTCACTATTCTTTTTGTCCTGAAATAAATATCCATTAAGGAATTACATTGTAAGATGCAGCATAAATGATCATTGGCTGCAAAATTGTTGTGTTGTTTGTTGTGTGCCTCTCAGAATTGCTTTTAGTGAGACAGATGGCTATATAAATTGAATTCATAAACATAAATATCAAAACATACAGGAAAAAATTGTAACTTGCCCAGAGAGTAAGTGTGTGGCCATTTTTTTTTCTTTGAACGACTCTCTAATCCCTTGCATCGGGGTAGAGTATGGGCGACTGAATGGAGCTAGAGCGTTTATTGGCTGGATGCCCTTCCTGACACCTACGTGGCGTTTCAGCAGACTTACTCAATGCACCCAGAGAGAGAACTATCTGCCGCTACCTAGTGTCAAACTCACAGCCTCTTGATTGTGAAGTGAGAACTCCACCTCTAAACCACCATGTCACTGTAGTAGGTGGGTAGCCATATAAATCCAAATAAATAAATACCATATTTTTCGAACTATAAGACTCACGGGACTATAAGACGCACCTAAATTTACAGGAGGAAAACAAGAAAAAATAGTTTTTGGCCTCCATGCGTCACGTTTTCGCCCTCCCCGGCCCCCAGAAGCACTCTGCAGTGCTCCGCACGGCCCGTTTTCACCAAAAACTGGAGAGTGCTTCTGGGGGCCAGGGAGGGTGAAAACGCAATGCGCAGAGGGATTGGGAGGCCAAAAACAGGTTTTGGCGAAAACAGGCCATGCGGAGTACTACAGAGTGCTTCTGGGGGCCAGGGAGGGTGAAAACCTGATGCATGGAGGGTTCGGGAGGCCAAAAACGCCCATATTTGGTCTATAAGACATACCTAAATTTTCACCCACTTTTGGGGGGGGGGGAAGGTGCATCTTACATTCCAAAAAATACGGTAAATCCAGATGGATGGATAGATAGCAGCTGTGCAGGTTCAAAGGATTAGCCAATGACATCTCCGTTGCCCAGGGGATGCCCAGTTGGGAGTTCCTTTCATGTCCCTGGCAGGAGCTGGAATGAAAGAAGGGAGCTCACCCTGCCCTATGGCAGCACTTGGGTCTTGAACACAGACTTGGTAACCTCCAACCCACCGTCCTAACCACGTGAACCACAGTGCTCCTTATTAAATAAATAAAGGCCAAAAGAACCAAACAAGGCAAATTATAATTGTCTACCCAAGCATTTCAGCTTGCCTCCTGAAGCCAGGATGGCTTTCAATTTTAATGCCTTATGGAAAGCTGTTAAAACCTGTCTCTTCTGAAGATCTTTTACGGATTGATTGCAAAGCCATTGATTCTAAAATTAATATGGAACAGCCATAATGTGGCAATCCTAGCCTTCATCCTACGTAGTGGGAGGATTGGAAATGACGGCAGCCAACTGAACAGCAAACTTGAGCAGTATGGCCTTGTGTACATCAATACGTCTAAAGAGAGATGGGACGGGAGTTTCACCTCCTAGTGGCCACTTATAAATAAATTAGCCTGATGATGATATCCATTGATGCCCATGAAGATTACTAAAGTGTGATGTGAAAGTGCAGAATCAACGTGATGCAAGGCAACACAGCCTACATTTACTTTCCATGGAGCAATATTGATGAATGGATTAGTTTGAAATAAGCAGTTCGGAGTCTGGATACATCTGTAGTTTCTGACCACTGTGCAGGTAGGTAAGTAATTAAGACCACTATTAATTAGTAATATATTGAATACTTTGTTCTGGCATATTCTGTACTACTGGTGATGGAATCTTTATTGCCACTTCTGTAATGACCAGTCCTTTTTTTTTTTAGGTTAAGGAAAGGTGGCTGAACCCTTTGAAAAAGATGGTTGACCAAATAAATGAAAAGTTCAGCAGCTTTTTTAGCTCTATGCAATGTGCAGGGGAGGTAGATCTTCATGCAGAAAATGAGGTATGATTATAAAAGTGATGCATTCCTTTATAGAGGGAAAACACCTCCCATATGCATAACATTATGACTTTTCAATTAAACAATGGGCAGTAGAGTGCATATTTTTACAGCTTTGTATACTGTCATTTAGAAAAACTATCCAAGGCAATAGCTTGTTTCCTCAGGATAGATAACTTTAAAAAATAAAATTATCATATTCCTAGTTAAATTCTGGCAATCCATGTATAAGATATGTGAATAATGTGGACATAATGCAACTTTAATAGTGATTTCAACTGCAACACTAAATACTCACTCTACATTAAAAACTAACAGAGCTCTACCTAGTAGCACATCAATTTGGGGAGAGATGTTTTGGACTATATTTTCTACAATCCTTTGCTACTGGCCATATTGGCAGAATTGATGCAAATTGCATTCTAAAACAGCTATGGGGCATCAGTGAGCTGCTTTTGCCATAAGTAAAAAATAATGGCGCATAGAGCACACTGAAAGGAATAGGGTAATCCAAATATAGTCGGGCTCACTTTGCCTAATTGAGTTCTATTGAGCAAAATAAATAGATGCAGCTACAATATATGTGATTGTAGCAAGGCTGGATCAGGAATTCTGGGAGTTGAAGTCCAACAGGTCATAAAGTTGCCATGGTTGCCCACCCCTGCACTAGAAGACTGGATTCTCTGGGCGACTCTACCCAGCCTCTGTCACCAAATTTCTGTTATTGAGGTTATGAAAATTTGGGAATTGTTCATATAAGCCACCCTGAGTTGAAAGAGAAATGTTAACATAAAAGTACAATGAATAAACAAACAGGTGTAAGTCAGATGCTGCACATTGGTATGCTTATTAAGTTAAAACTTGTGTTCCACGAAGAATGTTTTTTAGCCCCAGCCCCAGTTCCAGCAATAAGAAGCTCTTGGGCGAATCCATAAGTACTCATAGAAATACTTTGAATATACATGTGCTATTTGCTATCATCTATCTGTCATATTAATAAGCATTTTATTTTGGGAGAAAAAGAAAGTTCATTCATCATAGCACATTTTCTGATTACTTGAGAATAAAAATTAGTGCAGATTGTGGTATCGATCAAAGCCTGGAGACTCCCAAAAGCCTTCTTAGCAGTAGTGCCTGATTCCTTAGAATCCCTGGGCACATTCTTCTTGGCCTTAAGCAGCCATTATCTGCATGGCACATAGCTTTAGTATCATCCCTTGGGTTGGCCTAACAGTCCTTTGCACCTCATTGGATTGGTTAACAAGCACTGCAGGGACCAAAGAAATACAAAACTAAGGGGCTGCTGCTGGATGTCTAAATCTGTCTTTAAAAAGAGAAACAAAGTTTATCTCTCTGTTACATCCATCATCTCAATTCCTTCTCCTTGGATATTATAATTCAGCAATAACATCACTTTCCCCAAGATACTGGGACTATCGCTACTTCAGTCATCTTTTCCCACCTATTGCTCATTCCAGACTTTACTGTAGGTACTGCTCTCTTTTAGAATTAATGCATCTTATAATGCCATTATGTCTTTTGTGATCCATATAACTAGCAGTGATGTCTGCTGAGCCAATTCTACTTCAGAAAAGGGTGTGCAATCCTTGATTCCTACAAGGTGCTTGTGTCTGACCAGGACATCACTCTGTATGTAAGATTTTCCACAATTCCTCCTTGCCTTTGTACCCTCTGTTTTTCTACCGGTCTTCCTTGCTGCCATCACCACCAGGTGGCTCTGCTAATTTCCCAATAGCACTTTGGTGATTGAGCTTATCAAACCTGTTCCATCTGTTTCACAGAACATTCACCTATTTACCAATAGGGCAGATTTTGTACTTTAGAGCAAAAGGAAATACTTATCACCAAATCTCTATTCCCTCTATCTCACTGTGTGGTTCCTTTGTTCTAGTTTCACAGCAGACATCACACTGGTCTTACAATTAATCTCTTATGCCATGTTCAGTGACAGACAGCCAAAGTTCTGTCATCTTGACTTAATTTTCTGTTTTCTTCTCACCTTGAAGTATTGAAAATTAGTCCTATTGTCTGTAAAAGTTTACCTCATGGCCATTTACTACATCCATTGCTCCAGGCAGAATTCGTTGGTGTTTTCTTAGCTGACACACAATGTTTTCTCAAGCATTTTTCCATCTCAACCCATTTTAACCTCCTTTGCCATCACCCCAAAATCAGTCTGTAATTCTCATAACACTGTCACATATGTCTTGGAAACAATGCCATAGTACACAGTATTTTTTATCATCAGAAACTCAACATGGGGTTGCTGTTGTTGGGAACTCTGAACTTTTAATGTTCAACCCTGTACCTGAATAATTCAGATGTCTGTCCTTTATGATGCTGATTTTTTTCCTGACATAACCTTCTTGGTAACACTTTCCTTGTCACCAACTATACTAATAGAAAGAATTTTACAATCTTTAGATGTCCAGTGGAACTGGTGTACTGGGCTATGCATTACATGGCCCAATTCTTTTTATTACAGCCCATCTTTGTTTGCTTCTTAGAATGGATATACCGTAAATGGAAGAGGTCTCATCATGGTAATTTGTCAATTGAATAGTCAAAACAACCTTCCTATCTTATCATTTGCTGAAGGAATTGACCTTTGTAGACATCAGAAATTATTCAAATTGTGACGTGCTTCTGATATAATTGTGGTCTGTAGTCATGGTGTCAACCTACCAACTTCATTAGTTCTAGTGTCCATGTAACTGAGATGTTTCCTATAGCCATGTAGAGTGATAGGGAGGTAGCCTTGAACAAGGAGTGATTAATTAAACACCTGCTCAGCCCTGAGAAAGAGAAAGGAGTGAGAAACTAGAGATAACCTCGTTTTATCTTTTTTATAAGACAAACAAGACAAAACTTGGTGAAGCTCTCAGGGTTTTGTTTTTGGTTTATAGAGTTTCAGTAGTTCTTGTGTCTGTTTTTTGACCTGGTCAACACATATGAGTGAGGACCTTATTGGTTCTAGGACCAGTATTAAACTAATTGTGTTACTTGCCCCCAGTCATTAAAAAAACTTTCTATCCACCCATACATACCATAAAAATGCACAGGCTGCTGGATCTTCAAGTAGTAA
Source organism: Diadophis punctatus similis (assembly GCA_023053685.1). NCBI lineage: Eukaryota > Metazoa > Chordata > Lepidosauria > Squamata > Dipsadidae > Diadophis > Diadophis punctatus. Next base: position 65,675,859 of record JALIGW010000002.1, on the reverse strand, counting down.
ACTGTATATTCATGAAACCATCCTCCTTCCCCTCTCAAGTACTTTGTGAGTATCTGTTATCCTACAATTCCCTTTGCAGTGGCCTTAAGGGCATTGAGGCAAGAACTGGAATGGGACAACTCACCATGGCCAACTCAACATAGCCAGCTTGCTGTGGCCAATTTTCTGCAGCCAGCTCGCCACAGGACAACTTGCCATGGCCAACTCACTGTGGGACAACTTGCCGTGGGATTCACTTAGTTCTTTTTATTTTTGTTGAGCACATTTTCATCAAAATTATTTCATCTCTTGTATCAAAGGAAATCATTCCTGTGACTGCCAGCTTTTGTAATGCTTTGATGAATAATAAAAAGAACTACCATTGCATTGTCCTGGGCCTAGTTGTCCCATGGCAAGTTGGCTACAGAGAGTAGGCTACAGCGAGTTGGCTGTGGCGAGCTGTCATAGACCCGGCAAGAACAGCATTCCATTCATATGTAGTAGGCTTTAAAAGTTCACCTCAACTATAAAAGAGGGTTATGCACAAACAAATAATCCATATGTATGAATACACAGATGATAATTCAGAAAACCAGAGTTAGAAATAAGCAATCTGCCCTTCTAAAGAAAAATAACACATTTGGGCATAATTTTCATTTATTTTGCTGGAGGAACTGCTAGGAAATTTACAAACCATCTGACTGACATAAGACTTGCTTGAGAGTACCCAGTGAGATATCTGGCTCTGATAACAAGCAAGGTGAATTATTTTTCCATGCTGGATTTTCCTTCAGCAGGTGAAGAAAACACTAGTAACAGTGCCAACACTTCTTCCTCGTTCTGTTGCCCCAGCAACAACTTAAGGCACCAAGTTAAGAGAAAAATGAAGTATTTATTCTGAAAATTATGCAAAATAGTTAGGGAAATATTTTTATTGTTCAGAAGGAGTTTAAAGATTAGTTTGAGGAAGCATTTGAACAATACAGGTGAAACTCGAAAAATTAGAATATCATGCAAAAGTTCATTTATTTCAGTAATGCAACTTAAAAGGTGAAACTAATATATGAAAGAGACTCATTACATACAAAGCAAGATAGTTCAAGCCGTGATTTGTCATAATTGTGATGACTGGCTTACAGCTCATGAAAACCCCACAATCCACAATCTCAGAAAATTAGAATATTGTGAAAAGGTGCAATATTCCAGGCTCAAAGTGTCCCATTCTAATCAGCTAATTAAGCCATAACACCTGCAAAGGGTTCCTGAGCCTTTAAATGGTCTCTCAGTCTGGTTCAGTAGGAATCACAATCATGGGAAAGACTGCTGACCTGACAGTTGTGCAGAAAACCATCATTGACACCCTCCATAAGGAGGGAAAGCCTCAAAAGGTAATTGCAAACGAAGTTGGATGTTCCCAAAGTGCTGTATCAAAGCACATTAATAGAAAGTTGTGTGGAAGGGAAAAGTGTGGAAGAAAAAGGTGCACAAGCAGCAGGGATGACCGCAGCCTGGAGAGGAATGTCAGGAAAAGGCCATTCAAAAGTGTTGGGGACTTTCACAAGGAGTGGACTGAGGCTGGAGTCGGTGCATCAAGAGCCACCACACACAGACGGATCCTGGACATGGGCTTCAAATGTCATATTCCTCTTGTCAAGCTGCTCCTGAACAACAAACAACGTCAGAAGCGTCTTACCTGGGCTAAAACCTACTTTTGCATCTCATTTGGAAACCAAGGACCCAGAGTATGGAGGAAGAATGGAGAGGCACACACTGCAAGATGCTTGAAGTCCAGTGTGAAGTTTCCACAGTCTGTGTTGATTTGGGGAGCCACGTCATCTGCTGGTGTTGGTCCACTGTGCTTCATTAAGTCCAGGGTCAATGCAGCCGTCTACCAGGAGATTTTGGAGCACTTCATGCTTCCTTCCGCAGACGAGCTTTGTGGGAATGCTGCCTTCATTTTCCAGCAGGACTTGGCACCTGCCCACACTGCCAAAAGCACCAAAACCTGGTTCAATGACCGTGGGATTACTGTGCTTGATTGGCCAGCAAACTCGCCTGACCTGAGCCCCATAGAGAATCTATGGGGCATTGCCAAGAGAAAGATGAGAGACATGAGACCGAACAATGCAGAAGAGCTGAAGGCCGCTATTGAAGCATCCTGGTCTTCCATAACACCTCAGCAGTGCCACAGGCTGATAGCTTCCATGCCACGCCGCATTAAGGCAGTAATTGCTGCAAAAGGGGCCCAAACCAAGTACTAAGTACATATGCATGCTTATACTTTTCAGAGGTCCGATATTGTTCTATGTACAATCCTTGTTTTATTGATTGCATATAATCTAATTTTCTGAGATTGTGGATTTGGGGGTTTTATGAGTTGTAAGCCATAATCATCACAATTATGACACATCATGGGTTGAACTATCTTGCTTTGCATATAATGAGTCTCTCTCATATATTACCGTATTTTTTGGAGTATAAGACGCACCTTTTTACCCCCCAAAAGAGGGTGAAAACTTGGGTGCGTATTATACACCAAATGTAGCCCCAGCCACCCCCACCCTTTGGCCTCTGTCTTCCAGCAATTTACCTGCTTACAGCAAAGAGGGAAGAGCCTGTAAAGCCAAGCAAGTCATTAGCAGCTTCCCGACCTACAGCTGATTTGCCACGTGCAAAAATGAAACTGAAACTAGCTGCAAAGAGGCAAATAGGAGAGACACACAGATTTTTATTTTCTGCTGAACTGGATGCAAGGGTAAGTGAATAAATATAAATGTCTGTAAAATGTTCAAATTATTAGACTTCTTTTTTAAAGACTGCTTTATTATTGTTCTAGACCAGAGGTCTCCAACCTTGGCAATTTTAAGACTTGTGGACTTCAACTCCCAGAATTCTTAAAGTTGCCAAGGTTGGAGACCTCTAGACAACTTAACAAAATAAAGAAGCTTTTTAAAATAAATGCTTGCTCTGAAGAGGCCCAGTGCTATTGTATCTTCTTTTAAATAATAGAGAATAATGTTTACTTCCAGAAATTTTAATTAATTTTAACAGCTCTGTACAAGTATAGTCTGAAATGTAACAGTATCCTGTTTAGTATTAGAGTTAAATCCTGACTTACCTTGGAGTAGATCTATTTAAATAATTGGGAGGAGTTAGTGTGACTACATTTAAGAAAACTTTCTGGCATAATGTACATTTCTCCAATTCTTTGCTATTTCTATGGGTCAGGCACACATGCACCGAAATACACAGCAAACAATGTACTGTATATCATCTGTGCTGTTTGCTGTTTGGCAAATTGCTTGGAGGCAGAGGCCTTTTTTCCTTGTTTTCCTCCCCCAAAACTAAGGTGCGTCTTATACTCCGAAAAATAAGGCAGTTTCACCTTTTACGTTGCATTACTGAAATAAATGACCTTTTGCACGATATTCTAATTTTTTGAGTTTCACCTGTATACAAAATATGTATTTATTTTATTTGTTGCTAATACAGGTAGTCCCTGACTTACGATCACAGTTGAGTTCAAAATCGTTGCTAAGTGAGAAATTTGTTAAATGAATTTTGCCCCATTTTACGACAACACAGTTGTTAAGTGAATCATCACAGTTGTTATATTAGTAACACTGTTGTTAAGTGAATCTGGCTTTCCCATTGACTTTGCTTGTCAGAAGATCACAAAAGGCGATCACATGATCCTGGGATACTGCAGCCATCATCAATATGAACCAGTTGTCAAGCATCTGAATGTAAATCACATGACCATGTGGATGCTGCAACAGTCATAAGTGTGAAAAATGGTCATAAGTCTCAGTGCCATTTGTAACTTTGAATGGTCACTAAATGAACTGTTGCATGTTGAGGTCTACTTCAATTGTTTCTTAATTGTGTTTGTATTCTTTTTGTCCCTCCATAGGTAGCTTCAACATGGATCTCCAGCCATTCCATTGCATTGATAGAAGCCTGCTCAGTAACGGGTGTAAAGGGCACACTGGCTTCATCATCCGGTTCCCTAATCTCATTCTTCATTCACATGAGTGAAGTCTTCCTGCAGGATTGACACTTAAGCACAGCATAGAGACTAGGGAGTGGCATGGGGAAAGACGGCAGTGTTGTCTATGGTCCAGTGTTGCTTATACATTTCAGTACCCTGCCCACATTGAATGCCTGATTTAGGAGAAGCTTAACTATGGTTTAATTGGGATATCAGAACTGACAAACCACGATTTGCCACTAGACTTTGAAATCATGTTTGCCAGGTCTGAACAGTGAACCATAGTTATGTTTCTTTCTGGGCCTGCAGAGGCACAGTCATCAGGAATTAAAGTGAGAGCAAAATAGAGATTGCTATCAAGGTGTGCGGCTGTTGCTTGCCATATGCTTGGAAGCTCAGGGCTTGATCTGGCTTCTAAATTAGGGTTAGTGCAAACCTTGCCTTGATGTGACATTTTCTCTTTTCAATTGATTAAGTCAGGGACTATATATTTGAAGATAATCTGAACACAGGCGTTTGTGTTTTGACAGGAGGAATATGACAAGTACGGGATTCGGATTAGGGTCAAATTCCGTAGCAGTACGCAACTTCATGAGTTGACTCCCTACCATCAGAGTGGAGGAGAGAAAAGCGTTTCCACAATGTTGTATTTAATGGCTTTGCAAGAACTCAACAGATGCCCTTTCAGAGTCGTTGATGAAATAAATCAGGTATATATGCTGGCATTGGAAACAAAAGCTTCCTTCACTGTGTTCTGTAGCAGAGAAAAAATATTGCTGTTTATTTCTTTTACAGGGAATGGATCCAGTTAATGAAAGGAGAGTCTTTGATGTGGTGGTAGAAACTGCCTGCAAAAAGAGCACTTCACAATATTTCTTTATTACACCAAAGGTGTGTGGCTGAAAACTCTGCCTCTTATGTAGATTTTATACAGACAAACCTGTATATAGCTTATCTTTTTCCATTTTGCACGAATCGTATTCATTTTTAACCTAATTTTTAATGTTTAATTACATAGGTTGTCCGTCCCCCTCGCAATTTTGAAGCTGGAACTAAACCAATTTAATTTGGAGAAGTGTGTATATTGATTATTATTATCTGTTCATAACAATATGAAGTCACAGCTGCCAGTTCTTTACTGGTGTTGGCCTTCATACTCATTGAGTTCTTCCCAAGAACCTAGGATCTCATAAGGAATCAGCGTAGTGTATGTGTGGGTTGAAGCAGTGTGGCCTTTTGTAAATGACAGATGGAAATTTTTATCAATGTGCAGATTTTCTAACTGACTATTATTATTATTTTATCCCACCTAATAATACTATGTATTGGTCTAATAATTGAGAATGATCACTCTGTAAAAAACCTACAGACCAATGAAAGTTATCCCCATTTCTGATTCTAAATTTGAATTGCCTTATTAGAAAATAAGTAATACTGATAACAATCTAATGTAATACTTTACCAAAAGCATATAAAGCTTAGCTTTAAGTCAACCTTGGCAATTTTAAGACTTGTGGACTTCAACTCCAAGAATTTCCCAGCCATTATCATGGCTTGGTGGCAAATTAGAAGAAAGGAAATCAGATAATGAGAAATTGGCAAGCAGAGTCTGAACAGTTCTTTCCTTTTCTCTGATGACATTCTACTTCATGGTACTTGTTTGGAGCCACTTCTTTGAAGAATTATTTACATTTTTAAAAGGTAGCATGGCAGATTCAGTGGCATCCACAAGAGTGACATCAACTTCTAAATGCAAAATCTTTCCGACACAAATGGATAAGTTATAACATTTATGTGATGATATGTGACACTTCCCTTCGACCGGTTAGGGCCCACAGAGTGGGCCTCCTCCAGGTCCCGTCAGCCAAACAATGCCGGTTGGCGGGCCCTAGGGGGAGGGCCTTCTCTGTGGGGGGCCCCGCGCTCTGGAACCAACTTCCCCCAGAGACCCGAACCATCCCCACCCTGCTGGCCTTCCGGAAAGCCGTCAAGACATGGTTCTTTCTGCAGGCAGGGGGGAAAGACTAAATCCATCTGAATTCCCCCCTTGGTATGGCTGACTGTGAACATTTTTTTAACTTTTGTATATTTTTCTTAACTATTGATTTTAAATTACTGTTTATTATTGATGTTCTTATAAAATTGTTGTACGCTGCCCTGAGTCCCTCGGGAGTAGGGCGGCATAGAAGAACAAACAAACAAACAAACAATAAATAAATGATATCCCCAAGCATATTACATTGTCTCCTCCCCCCGCCCCCAACAGCCAAGAAATGCTCATGGGCTACATACTGAAAATGTTTGCTAAAACTCCAGGTAGTTTTATACACTAAATGTAAGCAATCAGAAGTAACCATCCCTGAACATAATAAAATTAACTCTCAGGTAACTATGTACTGGTAGTCCTTGCTTAATAACTGTCCTGTTTAGCAACCATTTGAAGTTATGACAGTGCTGAAAAAGGAAGTTTATGACAGGTCCTCGCACTTATGACTATCACAGCATCCCTGCAGCCACATGATTGAGATCCAGGCACTTTACAGCAGGTGGGCGTTTACGACCATTGGCAGTGTCCTGAGGTCATGTGATTACCATTTACGTGTTTCACAGTTGCTTCCAACAAGCAGAGTCAATGGAGATGCTGGCAGTAAAACAGTAGTTGCTGTTTTACATTGTCAGTTCCAGTTGTAGTTGTTAACCGAGGGCTACCTATATACCCTAACAATTCTTCCCTGTGAATATATTAGTAAACAATCATTATTAGTGTATTTGGAGAGGAGTTTTTGAATAGATAGTTTATATACAAACTGAAACAAATTATTTTGTGGGAGGCTATACCCTCCATCAACTTCTTGCCAAATTTGGTGCTCGTTTTACTGATAGTCTTATGAATGTCCACTTAAAATAATACTAGTTTCAAGCTATTTTGAAGCTTCTTTGTTTTCTGGCAAAAATTATAGGAAACATATTTACTGATATTACTCCAATTTCTTTCTTTTTAAAATCTTAATAGTATGTATCTCTTCCTAGCCTTGCTTTTATTTTATTAATCTTTGCTTGTGCATATATAGTTTTTTCGATAAAGGTAGCTCAACAGTCAAGCTCAGAGAGCACCAAAAACCTCTCATATTTCTTTTTCTGTCTCCTTTATTTATATATTCTGTCAACAGCAAAAGTTCTCTTGGCTGTAGCTGTTAATATCTTAATATAGTAGTGTTTATCTAATTGATCCAGCCCAGGAGTTGAAAGGGATTAATAGTAACAATAGTTCCCAATTTATTCTGCATATATTATCTTACCTAGCTAGCAATATTGTCTACATTGTTGATCCAAATAGAATAGCAATACCAGAGAAAAATGAAATGTAGCTGCTATGGGAAACATTTAGTATATTATAACTAATAACCAAGTATGCTTGGTAAAGAATAAATAAGATTGTTTAATAAGATACTTTTTTTCTTGCTTCTTAACAGCTGTTGCAGAATCTCAGTTATGGAGAAAAAATGACCATATTATTGGTCTACAATGGATCATCTATGCTAGAATCAACCAAGTGGGACTCAAAAGCTTTCTTTAGGAGGAGACGGAGATTTCAACCATGATTAGCAGTAAAATATATATATTCCTTTTTGAAACTGAAAAGAAAAATATTTGGAAAGATCAAGAATGAATGTATTTCTTAAAAGCACAATTTCTCTCTTGTAAAAGCCATTGATAGCCAATGTTTTTATAAGACTAAAACACTTAACCTTTTCTTTTATGCTTATTTTTCTCTGAAGAACTGTAGATAGCAATTTGAGGGATAAATTGATAAATTGAAAGGATATATTTTCTTATCAGCGACCAATTGTTTTAGATGAATTTGAAAAAGAAATGTCCTGCCAGTTGTTCACAACTTGGAAGCTTTAATTACATTTGTTACAATATGGCCTTATAAATACAACCTTTGGATTAACTGGTAAACTGGTAGGTTCACCAAATCTGTTCATAAAGAAGTTTAACTGTTTAAATACCTGTTCTATATAACTATGGGATACTGAACTATGAAAAATAGTCTTTCCAATTATGGAAAATAATGATAATTTCAAGCATTTCTGAAATATATAAAATATGCAGTGTCTTTTTATCCTAATCTTAGAAGCAACCACTTGCTTGACTGGTAATTTTATACACGGTACCATTCTTACAACATGGGACATACTTACATTTTGTTCCATATGTTTGTCTTTTTTATAGGGAAAAATGCTAAATCTCTTTTTATATAATAAATATATATGGGAAATAGTAATTTATTTTCAGTTCTTTAACCCCTGTTAATATGGCAATAGAAACTGACTCAGTTTTTAAGATATTTCTAATAATAAAAAATATCCACTATGTATCTCGGTCTTCAAATCATTTTTGATTAGCATATCCAAAGCATATTCGTCAACAAGAGACATGAAATTTGTCTTTATGAACCTAAGGAGCAAGATCCGACTCCAGTAGATAATATTATAGAGGAATGGGAGAAATGTATAATTTCCATAATAATTGTTTAAACTGCATTTTAAAAGTATGAGAGACTAAATCCCATGAGACACTGATTATTTAATTCTGAGTACATACGTTTATTGTAATTTGAATGTTTAATGCAAGGATGCAATAAGTGCAGAGGTATGGGTATTCAAGAGTAAATACTTTATTGAGTTTAGTTACTTCTCAAGTGACCTTTTTGTTTGTTTATTTACAAACAAACACACACACACACACACACACACACACACACACACACACAAGAATTGCTGGCAAATGTTTAAGAACTGGCTTTGCCTGCTCCATTCCTGCAGACTGATCAACATGCTAAGTGCATTGGCTTAGCTCCACTCTCAACCACTTTGTAAAATACTAGAAAATTTAACAATCCCCTCTCATGAGCTGGCTCTAGCATCCCGTAGTATATATGATTCCCCCTTACAAGGTTACATTTTAAGCCATGAAGTTTGCAACTAGACCAAAACATTTGTTAACTATGAACTCTAGCTGCTCTTTTGTAGATTTGTTTTTATTATTTTAATTATTATTTTTCCTGTATTAATGTGCAGGGTTTTGGTTCACCTATTTAAAAAATGGGCCATCTCCTATTTTTAAAAAAAATGTGAATAGTAAAAGGAAGCCCTTTTAATTATATCTCTATGATTAGTGCAATAATTTCATACTGAGAGGCTAGGAGCACAGGGGTTGATAATGTTCCTTGTTTAAAACTATTGTTTTATGAAACTGACAAAAAAAAACCTAAGATAACTAACTCTTTATAGGAAAGTAAAGGAGAAAACTGTCCCTTCTCTCCCGAAGAGTTAAATAGCAAATACAGACCTTTCTAATCAATTGATTTTCATTTTATAAAAACCCAAAAGTTTAACTTTGGGCTTTGGGACCAGACAGATACAGAGTTCATATTTTTTCTCCACAGTAACCTGATGCTGAGAACTTTTCTATTTGCTTACATCACTTCCTTTTCCTGGAACTCTAGAGCGCTTATTACTCCCATTTATAGACAGAGACATAGTGTCTCTTTGTGTATAGCATTGTGTGTGCCCTTGCAACATGGATTAGCTACAGTGTTCTTTCATTATGCAGCTCAGTAACGTATCTGTTGGGAGGAGTTAACAATGAGAAGGAAACACCAGCCAAGTTGCTGAAGATAGTGTAACTGTAAGAGTCTGATGAGGACTGCCGAACCAGCTGTTTAATACCGGTAACAACAAGGAACCTCGTGTTCATTTTAAATTATATTGCAAAAATTAAGAATGCTTACAGCAACCAAGAGTAGTTTTTGAAGGTGCAGGGAAAGAATTTGAATTAGGTTCATTTCAGTTCCCTCATTCGAATTGCTGAGCTCAGAGTGTTTGACTTCTTCTACATGTATAGGTTTTCTTTAATATTGAACTGACTCTAGTTTACCACCAGAGGCCACTCTAATACCATCTGTGGGAGATCTGCTTTGCCATGTGGACTTGGAAGGTTTTAAAGGAAGTGGAGGGGGAGTAAATTCCCTCAACTTTCAGAATGAAAGGAAGGTCTCTTTTCCATCTGAAAACTATTTGGGACTGCACTTCTCTATAGCAAGTGTCTGTTGGCTGCTGGGAATGTAGACCAGTTACATCAATGGTGGCCACTAATGGAAATCTGAGCCAGGAAAGAAAAAAAAGGGAAGGAAACACTTGTCCTGTGGAAATAGTAATATCACCAAGAGTTGCTAAATTGCAGATAAGATAGAAGCTGGATTCCATCAACACTTTGAACTCCTGGAAAGCCGCTTATCTTTCTGCTTGAAATAGATAAAAATTGATTTACTTGTTTGCAACTTCAGAGAAGGAATGGGGTTCTAGCTGTTTGGATGGAGAGAGTTGCAAATAGGATTGCAGGTAACGGGTTCAACAGTAGTCTGTAAAATAACCTAATTAGCCTTTGAAATGTTGGGCAACATTTTGCCATCCAGGTGTCATTGAAGTATAATTTCCATATTCCTTTACCATTGAGCATGTTGGCTAGAATTGCAGGAAATTGGACTACAGCACCATCCAGATAGTACCAAAAATTGCATGACCCAAGCTTATGATTTCCTGTGATGGTCTACAGCAGGGCTGTCAAACTCATGGCCCGTGGGCCAGATGTGTCACGCACTGGCCACACCTACATCCGGTTTAGCGAAGGAAAAGTCACAATACGTTACGTGATGACTCCCTGACAGCGCGAGTTTAATACCCCTAGTCTATAGTATGTGGTTTTTACACTCTTTCCCAACTTCATATACCACAGTAATTCTCAGCTAACGGATCTAACATATTTGGAGAAGCTGAAATTAAGATTGCCCTAAAGTGACATCCTCTTGTGCAATCATTGTCTGTGTTTTACTCAGCAAACTTTTACATCCCTGTTTTTTTGCCATTATAAACAAAAGTTATTCCAGCTAGATGCACTTATGCCCAAAAAAATCAAGGAGTTCTTGTTACAGTATTAACACACACAAGCTTACATTTCACATTATATGAGGAACATACATATGAATTAAATAAGCTAGATTTTAGGCGTAGGCACTTGGAATCATTCTTTGTTCATTGTCTGAAGTTGCAGTGTTTGGGTTGGGAGGCCATAGACATTCTTTTAAAAAAATATTTTAGAGTTACATGTGAGTAGATTAATTTAATGCAATAGAGCTTATTTCTGAGTAAATAACCACAGGGTTTCTGTAAGGCTCAGAAGGATGGTGACTTCTGCATATTGTCCTGTTGACTTTCTTGGTGCTCAAGTGTTAAAATTCTTGCTTCTTTATTTATGGCTAGGATTATTTTTAATGTTAAATTTATACGGCAATCTTCATGGACTTATTAGTCTCTGAATTGCAGTCTGTTTTGCGAGTAATAGAAGGCTCAGGAACAAATAAAAAAACATTATTTGAATGGACAACCTGAGTTATGTTGGGAAAGGGCTGATAAGAAAAGTGTGATGCTGTTGTGTAAAATATACCTTACAAAAATATGAAGGCATTAAAGCAAAATTTAAAATATTAAGCAAGAATAAGTATTTGGTGTTGCTAGTGCTGAAAACAGATTACATAAAGTAATGTAATAATAGATTTTAAAAGTATTGGTTTAATATCCATTTTTTCCTTCAGGCCCAGTCCTGTTTGTTCTGGTAGGAAAACACTTACTGAAGTTGAAAGCACTGTTGATAAGTTGTTATCTTATGAGTTGTTGCCAGCATTCTTTACCCCTCTAGAATATAATCAGACTAATCAGATTTTTCCTGCAAGGAGTTAACGATACCGAATACCAGAATAAATTGGATACCACAGAATATTAAGGTTTGAGTTAAATACCGGTATTCCATCTGCGAATTAGCAATTTATTTGTTCACTTTTTCAAAACCATGAAAAGAATTCTCAAGGTCCAGATAGAATGTTTTTCCATCTGCATTTCTAAAAGGTTCCGGGAAAACATTCCTGGAAAAAAAGAACTTTATTGGATACATTAGATCTCACTAAATAATCTGAATCTACGTAGGACCAAATTTGATTTTTTTAGCATAAATAGAGAATGGGTGCTGTTAGCCTAAAGTGAAATCTACTTATTTCCCTTAATACAAACCCAAAATAAATGCCGAAATTTAGGCAAAGAAGTTCCGGCCTAATAACAACACAGGATCACCCCATCATGGCCATTTCTCCTATCTCCCAAAGGTCATGCTGGTTGCTGGCTAGGAAACTAGGAAAGTTGGGCTAATACTTCCGGAAGGCACTAGATTTGGAGCCTTGACTTTGCAAAACATATGATCAAAAGTAACAATCAAAGCAGAGTATGTCACAATAGCTATTTACATGCGTGAAATAAAGAATTATCGCTTAATTTGATTATTTCTTCAATGTATACTTGCCTCTGTACCCATAGGGAACTTAAAAGTGAGCAATAGTATGAAATAAAATAGCCCAAGAAGATGACACAGGAGACTGCACCTTTTCCTAATGATGAGGTTACGATTGGCAGAGGACTGTTCTTAAATCTGGTGTTGAAATTCAAAGTTCATCTTTGGCAATCGAAGGGACTGTTGTTGCAAACTTGCATGAGAACCCCTGAAAAATAACTGAGAAACCAAGACTAAAAAATAAATGACTCATCTTGGCACACACTCCTTTTTCTGTGTGTCTGACAGAACAGCCAGCACATCAGAGAAGATGGGAAGGAACAAACCAACACTGTTTCACATTTAATGCAATCCAAATGCACGCTGAATTTTACAAATACAACTTGGAAGTGAGGGTTAGTTCTGGACTAGTTGGTCTACCTTGAGGATTGAGTTGCAGAGTTGGGGTGGAAGGATTGTTGTCAAGGTATTGCCCTTGCACCTACCTTGACTGGTAACATGCTGCATCAATAAAATACTTTGACCAACTGAGGCTCTCGGATATGTGTAGCATGTGGGAAGATCTTGAAAGCTTATGCAAAGTCTTCAAAAGAAGAACTCTTCCTTGGGTTCTTGCGTGCAACTACCAAAACCGTTATCCTATCAGAATGAAAACAAGGCTGTTGCCTTTTCAATGATATTGAAAACCCAATATCATTCAGAAGGCCTTGGAATCTCTTGAGTTGAGAGCTACTTAAAGGGCTCTTCCTACACCTCTGTAGTCAAGATGGGGAAATTGCAGAAAAAGCTTTTATACTGGCACCTCCCAGATTCCGCAACAGATTTATCAAAAGCTTGTTAGCAAGTGCCAAGAACTAAGGGCAAGGATGAAGAATCTGGGGACTTCCAGATGTTGATATCCAAACCCATAAATTCTTCTGTGTGGCCAATTGTCAGGGATGGTGAGAATTGTACTCCAAATACCTAGAGCAGAAGTGTCTGACCTTGGTAATTTTAAGACTTGTGGATTTCACCTTCATCAGACTTAAAGTCTACTGGTCTTAAAGTTGCCAAGATTGGACATCCCTGATCTAGACAGTCAATGTTTTCTTGAATCTTGGTGTGTGTGTGTGTGTGTGTGTGTGTTCTGACATATTAAACCTGCCTTCTTAAAACATCGGGATGTTTTAACCATAAGCTTGTCTGATTTTTGTTTCTTTCCTCCTTCACAATTTTTTTATCTTTTAAAAAAGTTATCCATCTTGCAGTTCTGCCATTTTAATTGCTTATTTTACTTTTATCTGTCTAAATCAGCTTTGCCCAACATAATGGCCTCTATATTTATTGAATTTCAACTCCAAAGGCTTTAAGTGACTGGAAGATTAAGGAGTTGTCTTGCTGATCTGGAAGAATCAAAATGGGGAGAGCGATTCAACTCCATTGTTAATAGATATTTCTTCTCATTGTTTTCTGTACTATCCAATTTTGAGCAATCAAACTCTGATACAAATCATTCCAAGCAACTTTTCCATTTTGTTTCATTTTATTTTTTTTAAGTATTTGGACATTTTTATATACATATGTACAAAAACACCTATTCCTACTTTTTTCTTTTTTCTTTTTCTTTTTTTCTTTTTTTTACAATTTCATATGATTTACAAAACAGGACAGCAAAATAACTTAAGAAAGGATACGAATACTGTACAAAAATAAAATGGATTAAAGTTGTAAAGATTGGTATTTTACAGTGTTACAGATTTGTTAACCTGCAATAAAACAGCATTTGAAAAGTATGTCTGGTGCATACTGGGCTAAGTCCATCAACAAACAGGAGTGACCTGTATAGAAGTCATCAAAATTGTTCACAAAAGATGTTGTATAGCTATAGTTTAAAGCCATGGCTTCTTTAGGAAGGTCTTTCTGAATGGAGGAGAGGAGCTGCATTCACGTCAGCACTCTTGAGAATTTCCAGAGTGGCCTGGCAAAGAAGTTCACCAAGAACTTGATTTTTCCTTCTTGTCAACACCTGCTGTAGCCTCTTCTCAAAATTCCGATTTGCTAAAAGATGGCAACCTATTTCACTGCGCTTTCAAGTGAAAGTCACTGCTTACTCTTACACCGATAAAATCTTGTCCGATTTTATTTTGTTAGTGGTTAATAAACTTTGGGTAGTTTCTGATGTTACTTTTGGAAGACTCCTAAAAAGCATATTTTACATCCCGTTGCTTACCAGATTTATTTGAAAGCAAGTTTCATTCATTTGAAGGAACATGGCTTTCAAGTAAGCACGCTGAGATTAAAACCCAAAGAAACATTCCCTGCTTCTGAGAGTAACTTCATGAAACTCCTGGGTGCTTGAGCCGTACATCTCTTTTCTGGGGCACAGCCATGGGAGTTACATTTCCCACATAAAAAAACATTTTAACAATTATAGTGCTGCTGGGTGCAGTTGTCAGCAAACAGGGTTGAAGAAATCCTTGCTTTTGTGGCAAAGTGAAGAGAGTTTGCTGGGACAAGGATCTATATACTATACATGCTTAATCCTGCTCAGTTGCCCTTCAAATTACCAACTGATTCGGCCTGAGGAAGAGATTTGTTTGGGAAGAAGAAAACAGTGAATGGATAAGAATTAAGCACCTTATTTTTCCTTTTGCCCCAACAACTGCAAATCAGGTGTCTTACATGACTTAATGCAGACGACTAATCATGCCTAAGATTCTCAACCTTGTTTGCTGTCGAATGCCAGACCAGCCCTTTAAGACCTGGTTATGCACACATTGTCTAAAATTAATATAGGAAGCAGGCCAGTGTCAAGCGGTAGCCTAACTATTGGTATGCATGACAGCCCCAATTAAAAGGTATCATGGCAGTTTGTTCCCCTGCATCATAGCTGGAGAAACTCGTGGCTGTTTGCAGAAAGTGGGTGATCTGACATGTTTACTGGTTACAAAGCCAGAAGATTTATCATCTCTCAATGCACATTAGTGGAGACATCCACAGTAGCATATAATGGGTTTACCTATATGTCAGTCAACCTACTTACTGCAAACTGGTGGCCACTCCAATACTAGAAATAATACATCAGGATCGTGCACACCTCATTGTGATGCCCAGAATATCACAAAGGTGAATCCCAAATGTATTGGGGAGTCACTCTTTTTTAATAGCTGGAAGAGCAGTTAAGAAAATCAACCTTGTTTTATACATCCTATGGTTGGATTTGTCCATAAGAATCCTTTTAGGAATGAGAGGAGCAGTTCCTATGATTTATTGTTCAAATAATATATGCTGCCAAATTAGGTCACGGCAAACTATTCTGCAAATGGTTTGGCTGGTGTGAAGGCAAAGCCATCATTTCTATACCCTGACCTGAAGTCCACAAGGGAGCAACATGAATAGCACCATTTGGCCGTCTAGGACTTTCCAGCCCAAGGGACCAACTTAGAACCTTCGGGTGGACTGAAGGTGGCCACGTGTGGTATGAGATCAGGTCCACAGCTGTCAGGAGACAGGCAAGTGCCCTAACCACCATTTCACCAAACCTAATTATTCTCGTCTGCCTTTGTGACCTGATAAGGAGGGTGCCATTTAAGTGCCTGTGGCTTGCTTTGTACAAAAGGTGGAATAACAGCATTCGGCTTTCGGGCTCTCTTTTGCTAAAACTGCACTTGTCCTACCGCAAAGCAACAGTAAAGGTCTGGCAAACTGTTTAGTAGGACTCAAGACTAGAGCTTAGGCTCCGGAGGATTGGTTTCATATATAGAAAGGGAGGACGATTGGAATAGTACCACATTGCGAGCTGCTGACCAACCACATAGTCCTCACCCTTATTAAACAAGGCAGCATTAACAGTACTGATAAAAGCAGAATACTTTTTTTTTAACACTAGAGCAATAGAAAGAGCCAGGCTACCTATTTTTATAAGGAAGAACAAACATCCCTACAATTTATTTTGGACACCAGAAATTAATTTTGGTTTATCATAAAACAAACGTTTCAAGAAGTTGAAACGGAGGTAGAAAGTGTGCTTGGTTTCCTGACATGTCTTCACTGAAGAACACTCGTTCCTTTTTGCTTCTGAAATGCCATTAAGTTGTTCATTGCCCCAACACCTTTATTTAAAAGCTGTTCTTTTCGCATAGACAGGTTTTATAATGAGCCACACAGGTAAAAATGTTTGATGCATACTGAGTTCTAGTGCTGGAAGCCACAGACAATTGTAGAATACTCTACTCTCTGAGATGTTTTATTTTATTTTTCTAGGAAGCTAGCTTTCTATCGGATGAAACAAGAACAAGATACTGTCATAGCAGGTATACTTTACAAGGTTGTATGTACAGATTCTTTACAAAGTTGGGCAAACCGATCCAGGTGTAATCCCTCTGGCTACCGTGTGATTTCCTCACCCACAAAGTTAGCCCTAGTTGCACCACTCCTTCCATCATGAGAAAGGAGAGTCAAGGGCAGGAGGGAAGTCTGTAAACATGATTCTCCATCACCGCGAGAGATGGGGGAGGGAAAGTTCATGGATTACAACCTTTGTCAGGTTCATGCTTTCGACATTAACAAAGATGACACAGTTTGGCTAGATGCAAGAGCTTTTCTCCAATGTGGATGGTGCCTCTGTTCCGAAGAGCAAACCGTAGCATTGAAACAGATGAAATATTGCCATTATCGTTAACTGTATCAAGCCTGATACGGAGGATTGAGATTGCAAGGTACGTAGTGGTGAGGCTATGTCGTGAAAAGGTATTTTGACACGCCTCCTGCATCCGAGTCTGAATTCCGACTTGCAATTAGTTTGGTTGTTATTCCCCAGACTCTGTACAACAGCTGCAATTTATGAAAAAGAAGACTGTTAAAAAGTAGTTTAAAAAAATTAGTGTTAGTTGTTGTCTTCGTCCACATAGAGAATGTTCTGTCGGAGAAAATAAAACAAGAAAAAGGTTCTCTACCGACTCCAAATGCGCATAGTTCCGTTAGCTGAGACAGAATTCTGGCGAGAGGTGAAGAAAATGCACCATTGAGAGAAAGAGTCGTAAGAGAGAGAGAAAAAAACTTTTATAAAAGTGGTAGCTTATCAAGATGGTTGCTGCTGTTACGCATTCATTCCAACAAAACCCAGCAGAATAAAGCACTGGTAGTGGTATTCATATAGTACAGTACAGTATATGGTTGCTTTTCAGATGAAAGTCTAGGAACAGCTAAAGGAGAAAAAAATAGTCCCATATTTCTGTCACATTTCTTTGCATGATTTAGGTTGCATTGTTTCTTTTCTACATGGCAAAGAATAGCCTCTTGTGTGTGATGCCATCTGATTTCTTGTTTTCCTTTTGGTTTCATAATTGGTTTCTGTGCATGTTTCCACTGGGGAAAAAAAAGAGCAGCTCAAAAAGGATAACTTGGTGAAAAGTACAGTTTTCCTTCCACCAATCTGGTACTGTGAACGATGAATTTTTTTTTTCTTAACAGTCTTGAACAGGGTGGACCACCGAGAGAGAAACGTGAAATTCCATCTATCATGTGCTACGATGTTTTTGTTTTGCTTTACTTGAAAAATACTTAAGTGAGTTGGAAAGTGGTTTCACTAAACTGGATTTTTTGTTTTTGTTTTTTGTTTTGTTTTAAAATACAAGCAGCATTACATTAGTCAACAAAACATCTCCATGACACAGCAATCACAAAGAGCTTGGAATCACTACTGTGGTGTCACAGGTCAAATCACCCAGTCACATATAATTATATACAGATGTGTGTGTATGTGTGTATGTGTTCGCACACATGCACCCACACACCAGTGTTGATTCTTCAAATTATAAAAAGTTGCATTATTTCTGCTGATCCCCATACAGGCCCCCCCCACTCCCCACGCCCACCCAACAGCCACTGGTTTGAGACTGTGGTTGGTAGCACAGCAGGGTGGACAGAACAAATATCTTTAAATTTCCAGCTACATGTGCTTTAAAAATGCAAGTGGGGGTGGGTGGGATTTTACTGTACAGTGGTGGACATATTTGTGCTGATCCATTCTGCTTTTTTCACTGACGGCCATCTCCCCACCCTCACCCCTGGTTGTAGTCTTTCCTTCAAAAGGAGGCAGAGCTGGTCTTTTTAGATCGCTTGATCATGCTAGGGTGGAACTCAGTATGGCGACGGGCGTGCTTGGTCAGATGGTCGCTCCGCATGAACCGCTTCTCACAAAGTGGGCATCGGAACTGCTTCTCCCCAGTGTGGGTTCGGTAGTGCCTTGTTAGCTCATCGGAGCGAGAGAACTTCTTAAGGCACTCTGGCCATGTACAAGGGAAAGGTCGTTCGCCTGAAGGAAGAAAAAAAAGGGAGAGGAGTGAGATGCGATTGATTCAAAGCACACGGAAAGAGTTCAGCCCAGGAGGAAAGTCACAGGAGCGGCGAAAGAAAGAAGAAAGTGTCCCACAAATTACTGCTCAGGGTCTGCACAATGCTAAATGTTCACAACTCAATTAAGTCTGTAGAGATTCTCAGTCATCCAAGTCATGGTTGTCCCAAAGGTGCTTTTTCAGGAGGCAACTGGACTTTCTTGTTTTTTTCTTTTGAAGACCTTTCGCTTCTCATCCAATTTATCTGATAAACCTCCAAGTGCTTCAATGACCCTCTAAAACAGTGTTTCCCAACCTTGGCAACTTGAAGATGTCTGGACTTCAACTCCCAGAATTCCCCAGCCAGCGAATGCTGGCTGGGGAATTCTGGGAGTTGAAGTCCAGACATCTTCAAGTTGCCAAGGTTGGGAAACACTGCTCTTAAAAGGATGCAAATGACCAGCTGTCTGCAAGGAATATAAATCCTTCCATTCCCCACTATCCTGTCAGAGCTGAAGAAGCTTCTTGGATGAGAAGTGAAACGTCTTCAAAAGAAAAAACAGGAAAGTCCAGTTGCCTCCTGAAAAAGCACTGTGGGTCACAACTCAATGCTACCAATAAAAACTCAGTTAAGACGCCTGAATCCAACATATCCTGTACTCCAATTCTAATCCTACATCCCAAGCACAGTTATCTTCATGCAGAACAGTTGTCGACTCCATTGGTCAGAGATTCTTAAGTATCAATATTAAAAGAATGAATTACACCACTGAGTAACTGCCTTTCCGATCCATATTTAGACCCCAACTTTTAGCGGATACAGAACGCAATCTTTTGTGTGCTTAGGTTTAACAATGGTGAGGTGGCACATATATTTTTGTTATTAAGCAGTACCAAAAGCTAACCTTTTGAATACAGGTGCCATCTTTTAATCAGACCACCAAAAAGAGAGAGAGAGAGAGAAAGAGAGGCAAGAGAGCAACCAGACAAAAAAAGGAAAAGGAAAAATAAAGAGGAAAAATGCAGCAGCATTACGTTGGTTAAGGGGAAAAAAGCATGTTATTACGAACTATTTTAAACCATACTGTTTATGGTATTTCATTATTTTATTATCCATGGAGAAGAAATCATGAAGATTATCATAATGAGCTACAGAGTTTTCACAATACAATAGTTTTGAGCTGTACAGTAGATACGAGAAACAAAGGATTATTTTGAAATAGTTTTCTGTAAAACAACTTTCCCTTCCTAAGTTTTCCTTTTCCTATTTACTTGATTCTAAAGGCAATGTGTCCCGTTAGGTTATTTTGAAGGCAGGCTGACGGCAACAGAAAATATGGGAACAGTTCTTCGGAAGAAGTATGACTAAACAGCATATTTGGACTCTCCAGCGATGAGGTGTTCCTGTCTGGAAGTCTTGCTGGAATGTCCACTAAAGAAAAGGGTTATCTGGTTTTGCATAAGATTTCAAGCACTACCAAACAGCTATGTCTTCCATGCCTCCTGTGTAAGAAATATTTCACTAGCAAACTCTGCTCTATTAAAATCAGGTCAGCTTGCAAACTCGAGAAATCTTGTTCAAAGACCAGCCAAATGATTCAGTTGGCAGCGTGCTATAACTTTGCAAACTGTTTCAGGAAATGCTGCTGAAGCCAAAGAACAGGCCTGTTTAACACAGAGGTGTGGACCATTGACATTCCCCTAAAGGAAAGCTGACAATAAAAATTAAATGTGAAGAATTGTGCATTGGTATGTGGCTGATGTAAGGCATTACGTGCAACTCCATGCACACACCCCTGTGCTAAAGAAGCCTCATTCAACAGTGGATCTGCTGTACAAAACTATACGTGATAAGTGGTTGCTTTCACAAGTAAACCTATTAGTGGACATCCTATAGGTGACTGACAGTAATTCTCCCGCTGTGACACTGTTTGCATGGGGCGTTGTGATAGTTATCTGAAACCGCAGATGCGGTTGCTAATGGCAAAATCCACCATGCATATCCTTCCACATCCTACTGGTTTTTATTATTTCAGGGCCCATCGAAACAGATATATATATTTTCCCAATTCCCTGCCAAGATGAATGTATTCGTTGTTAGAAGAGGAATGGAATGTTGGTCAGAACATTATTTATTGCAAAGCTTTCGGAGTATTTCATTCGAACATTTGCAAGTGGGTAGGAATCCAGGAAAGCAAACAAGGAGAGCTTAGTTTTCTATGAATCATCTTTACAAGTGCATGCCAATGTACTTCCCCTCTTCTTTTCCATGTGCAAAAGCAGCTTGCATGATGTGATTATTTTTGTATGTACAGGACTGCTAAAATCCCTTGCCTGACAATCTTAATAAAGTGTAACTGTGAAGAACGTTTTTTTTTTCTTAAAAGGGCCTAAAGTCCAAAATAGAAGAAAAAATAACTTCGTCTCTCTTCTTGTATAGCTGATTTGATTATGAAAGCAGACCCCTCCAATCACCCTCGAAGTGTCAGAAAATACTAAAGGTAAAGGTTCCCCTGTCCAGTCGTGTCCAGCTCTAAGGCTAAGTTGTCATCTCTGTTTTATTGGCCAAGGGAGCCAGCGTTGTCCAAAGACATTTGCCATGGTCGTGGGGGCAACATGGCTATACGCCGAAGGTGCACGGATCACTGTTACCTTCCCACCTAAGTGGTACCTATTAATCTACTCACATTTGCATGCTTTCGAACTGCTAGGTGGGCAGGAGCTGGGCAGGAACAGGAGCTCACCCTGTTGCGCGGATCTCGAACCCAGACTGTCAGCTTTCCAGCTGACAAGCTCAGCATCTTTAACTGCTGAACCATTGTGCTCCTCCCCCAGAAAAGACTATTGTGACTGAAAATCCATTTCCAACATTCTCAAAGCAAAACATATACAACTAATCACATGCGCTAAGAAAGTCATTTACCTTAAGCAAATAGCCATAGCGGGTTTTTTTCTCAGAGAGATACTAATATCTATGTTAGGGATCTATAAAGATGACCTAACCTCCAAAATATTCAAACACACTTGCTTTCCCTGAAGCTTTTCAAATCAAGTGGTGAGTACAACATTTCAGTGGAAGTCCTAAAGAGAGAAACAAACAGAATGTACGCAAAGAAGACACAGATGCTGGACTGTCTGATCTGGTTCCCAGACAGGGTGTTGGGTTTTTTTGTAGCAAGGCATACATGACCAACACGAATCAAGTTATGTATGAATGTATTTGTGCTCTGAAACCAGAGGTGGGTTCTAAATTTTTTTTACTATTGGCTCTGTGGGTGTGGCTAGGTGGGGTATGTGACTGTGTGGGCATGGCCGACTTGATGTCACTCACGCACACTCAATCACATGACCCCCCCCCCCCACCAAGCCATGGCCATCGAAACAGTGGTAAAAATATTTGGGACTTTTTGACACTTTTTTTTGACACTCCGGCCCTATATCTAGGTTGGGATGCCATGGGGTGGTGGTGGTCGTCTCAGCTTTCCCTCCATTGCTCTTCCTGGCCAAAAAGCACCCCTTCTCGCCTCTGATGGGCCTTCCCCGCAGTTGCAGCTGGAGCAACCCATTCCTGCTGGCGCACTGAGCCAGACCGGCCGGGTCCCATCTGCGAGATGAGCTTGCAGGAGAAAGGCTTCCCTCTGGACCGGTTTCACCGAGGATGCACCCAGGCCCCCGTTCAAGAGGGTGACGCTGTTTCCGCGGCCCATTGGCCACGGCTTTTCAGCCAGGAAGAGCAACGGAGGGAAAGCACGAAGATGGCGGCAGTTTTCTTCTTGCCGGCCGACCGGAGAACTTTTCGGCGTTGTTGTTGCTGAGCTCCTGGAGAGCCACGCTCATGCTGGCGAACTCTGGGGCAGGAAGAACTGGCCGCTGCCTCCTAGCTTGGGAGCCAGCCAGGGGTGAGCTGGGCAGGGGCGATGGCAATGGCAGAGTCCAGCATTTGGGGAGGGCAAGTTTAGCATGCTCCCAGCTGCGCCCTGTGCTGCCTCCGCTGGCTTAGGGCAGTGGGCTCAGCTACAGCCTGGATGAGCCAAGGAACTGCAGGGAGCCTCCCACATGTTCCACCCCACTCCCAGCCTTCACCCGCGCCTCCGTGCCATTTTCGGGCGCCCAGCTTACCGGGCTGCCTCCGTCTCTGTCGCGGCTCGAATGGCAGCAGCTTCAGGAGATGCTGGCGTTGTGGAGGTGCGGGCGAAGGCTGGGAGGGGGATGCAACACATGGGGGGCTGAGTCCGCTGCCCTGAACTGCGATAGCAGAGGGCGAAGGCGCTTCCCTTCGCCCTTGGCAATGGGAGTTTTCCTCAGGGCGATCCCAGGGCGGCTTGGCAAAGCGGCTGCCTGCAGGATCTGAGGGGATGGGATGAGACTGGGCGGGAGTCGGGACCAGATGCACCCTTCCTGGTCGCCCGTCCAACAGCCTCCCCATCTCTACCATCTGTAACTGAACAGAGAGAGAGAGCCCGGCTCGGCCGAGCTGCCTCTCCCAGAGCCAGAAGAAGCAGTTAAGGGCAGAGACCACTACACTTCCCTGGCACGAATGACTAAATAAAGCTCCTTTTCTCAGGTGGTGTAGGGTGGAGTTTAAGGCTAACCTGGAAGAGGTGGCAGCCTGGTGCTTGCTGCTGCTTCTAGCTTGAGGAGAGGCAGCTCGGCTCTCTCTCTCCTTCCTTGGGTGGATCTGGCGGGAGGAGCGGGCTTCCTGGTGGGGCTTGAGGAGGGGAGGAGGTGGAACTGTTGTCTGGGGGTGAGAGCAACACCTGGCCACCTCTGGGTTAGGGTGGAGAGCTGCCTTGAGAGCATCCTTCTCTGGGCAGGGGCGAAGAAGAGCCGCCACCCTCCTCCTGTGGCTCCTGCCCAGCGCTCTCTCTTCTCTTTCCCCTTCGCTTGTTTACCCGTCCCAGAGAGCTCGGGCTACGCCTCCCTCTGACCCAGCCACCTTCCTCACCGGCGTTGCTCCTGGGTGAACTCTTCCGTCCTCGGCTGCTGCGAAGAAGCTGCAGCTCTGGTTGTGCCATGCCTGCTTTGTTCTCTTTGAGAGCCGCTTTGCACCTTGTTTGCAAAGTGGCTCTCAAAGAGAATGAAGCGGGTGTGGTGCACCCAGAGCTGCCGCTTCTTCACAACAGCCAAGGACCTCTTCCACTTGGAGCTCCAAGCTGCGGGGAGGGAGGGCGGCTACAACACTGGCAGCTTTGGGGAGCTCCTTCCCTCAGTGATTTGTTTTCTTACCTCTAGGCGGCTACGCCGACTTTGTCCTTAAAGGCTGCTCTGCATCTTTTTATTTTTCTCAGGCGCAGAGAAAAGCGACCCTGTGAAGGGACCGAGCCTGCTGCTGAACTTGGAAGCCGAGAGGCTTTTTTTCCACCCAGCCGCTGGTGCAGGGCACCAAAAAGACCTCCGGTCGCTGCCGCCATCTTCGCGTATGCGCAGCTTTCTTCTCACTGGCTGAAGGACTTTTCAGCGCCCTGTGGTCAGGCGGCTAAGAGCCTTCTTGGCCAGCCAGCCGCTTCCCAGCTCCGGTCAGCTTGCCGTTCGACGGACGCATCAGGTGGGTGAGTGAGCAGCGACTGCGGGACCAGTTCAGGAGCATGGCCAGGCTGCCGGTACTGCCAGTTCGGAGAACCAGTCTCTATTTTTACTACCGGTTCTATAGAACCGGTCCGAACCAGCAGGAACCCACCTCTGGTTCAGACATATGTAGGACTTTCATAAAAGAGTTTGCAGAGTTGTTGATTATAAGAAAAGTGCAGAACTGCCTACAGCTGTTTTGCCAAATTCCCTGGCTATAACTGCAAACAGACTGAACCCCAGCATATATAGGTGTTCTAATGTAGTTACAGGTTGTCCTCAATTATCCGCCATTCATTCACAGCAAACGTTTGAAGTTACAATGGCCCTGGAAAAGGAGATGTATGACTGGTCCTTGAAGGTGCAGCCATTACAGCATCCCCATAGTCATATCATCACAATTTGAACACTTGGCAACCAGGGTGCATTTTATGATGGTCGCAGCTTCCCATGATCACATAATCACCCTTTGCAACCTTCACAGCTGGCTTCCGACAAGCAAAGTCAATGGAGAAGCTGGCAGGAAGTTGCAAGTCTTGGTCATGTGACATCACACTTAATAAACTGATGATTTGCTTAAATAACCAGAGCAGAAATTGTAACTCAACACGTTCACATCACATCTCACATTACAACTATGTCACTTAGCAATGAAACCACTGGTCTTAACTACTGCGCAATCAGTAAGTGAGGACCACCAAAGGCAAATCTATTTAAAAGGAATCCTGCATATGGCTGCAGCTTTTGATAAGCTCAGGGGTGTACAGGAGGCTTCATTTGCAGCTCGGAATCCCTGTAGCCAAGGATAACCTATATGGACCTATATGATTACTTCTACTAAAAATCTCTGGGCTAGAAGCTTCATTTTCCTTCAAAAAAAGCCATAATACAAAAGTGGATTATTAGAAATCCAGGTATTGCACCAGTCATCAAGCTTGAATATAGTCTTTGATTGGAGAATGTTGCCAACTACGTCAAGATATTGATGCTTTTACTCTTGAATGAAGTAGTAAATGGAGATACAGATACTAATTATTCAGTCTTGAGGATGACTCACTAGTATCCCAATAATGTTCTCATTTAAACTCAATGGGGAAGGGGGAAATAGAAGTTGTTTTATTAAGTCTGAGTATGGAACATAGGAAAGAATATTGTACCATTTATTCATAAATAAACTTAGCCACATAGCCACTTTGCCATATGAGCTAATGAAGTAGGAGAGATAGAAAGATGCAAATTTATTATCTGTAAGTTTAAGGGAGTGAATTGGAGTGATCAGCTACCAAACCTGAGCACTTTCTCCCAAAGGGTGTGTATCCTCAATAGCATAAAATGTCATAAAATGTCAAGTGGTTGAGCCCACTCTTCTCCCGGATGTAACCACAATAACATAATGAGATTAAAAAACGATCTGGTTTGTTCTGGACTTGGGAAACTAAACTAAAATTAAAAGGGGGGGGGAGAAACAAAAAGAGAGGAATTGAATCCACAGCAGAGGTGGGTTCCTGCCAGAGCTGCCCGGTGCGCAGCTCCGGTAGGGAGCGGCCGATTGCGCAACCGCTCCGGAGCCCTCTCTGCCGGTCCATCGAGCGCATTGCTATTTTTTCCCATGAATTTTTGGCTGATTTTGCTTCTGCGCATGTGCGGAAGCAAAATCGCGCCGAAATCTTGTAAGGGGACGCGCGAGAGAGAGAATTTTTGGCGAGATTTTGCTTCTGCGCAGAAGGAAAATCGCGCCAAAATCTCTCGCGCACATGTCCCCTCGCGAGATTTCGGTGCGATTTTGCTTCTGTGCATGCGCAGAAGCAAAATCGCACGAGGGGTGCACAAGCGTAGCGAGCACACATCCAATGCGTGGAGATACGCGCGCAGCGCACCGGCACCGGTAAGGCAGCAACCCGCCACTGATCCACAGCATTCTTTGAGACAATGAAGGAGAGAAGAGAATCCTGCTAGTTCAACTTGGATAAAACATGAAAAAGGTCAGCCAAGTCTTGGACCACCTATTCCAAAGCAAGAATGAAGCTGTAACTCCAAATCCTTCAGCAAGTCCTTCCTTGAGGTTTCATGTGTCACCAACGGGGGTTATTGCATTGATTCTGTTATCAACATTTCTGCAGCACTTCATCCATCTGCAGACTATGTTTTTAGTAGCTGCTGCACGCAAACAGCATGATGATTCTTCATCTCAAACTAAGTATCATTAATTTATAAAATGGGAAGACAGTTAGTGATTGGTAGTGACGTTTTGAGATTTGTGGGAGATTTCTGTTGGATTATGATTTCAGTGAAACAATAGAAGGTTCTGCTTTTCCAGTAGGAGGTGGGAGAAAGGGATAGAGTAATGAATGAATTAATTCATATTGATATACTTTTAGAGGGAATGTAAAAGTAGAGGGAAAAGTAACATCCTACTCCTAGCCCTAATTCCAATCCTGATCATAATCCTAACTTGGCACACATACAGTAGTTATTACAATTATTCAAAAAAAACCTCCCCATCCAACTATACCTTCAAGCAAATGTTAAAAATTAAACTGATGTAGATAAGTTCATGAACCTAAGATAATATCAAAATGTTCTTTGTAACATACTCTGATGATTTTAAAAAATCCTCCTTCTGAACTTCTCGAATATACATCCATTAAAATCCAAGTTCTACTTTGATTATGACTGATATCAATGCTAATATCACCGTTATCCCAGATATCCCAAGAGCAATAGATGTACTGATAAAGGAGAATATTTGTAGTTCAGGGTTGAAATGAGGGGTCTTTGGTGCTCTCTGAGCTTCTTGCAGACAGTTCATTGCCCAAACTAGGTAATTATCAGTGCAATGATGATGTTACCCAGTTTGGTCTGCAAAAAAACCACCAAGCCAAGAGAGCACCAAGGACCCCTCAGAAATAGATGTCCTTAGGAGCATCCCTCCCCACCCCCGTGGGTGTAAAAAATGTAATATGGAAACCATGCTCACCCACAATCCTCTGGACGTCCAAGATTCAGATAAGGGGATTACAGTTTTAGGAACATTTTTGATATGACTAGGAATTCCATAAAATGTATCAACCCAAATTCACTTGATGTCCCAATTAGCCTGATGGATAGAGTTCCAGCTGCACTGGTAGTTCATCTTCTACTAAGAGAAAATAAAGCTAATGAGTAAAGAAGGGAAAAGTGTAGAAAAAACACTGTGATAGAACATTCTAGACCAACGGCTCTAGAAAAGGCAGAGGAAATTTTAAAAATATATATAGCTATAGGATTATGATTCTGAACAGGAGTAAAACATATTCAAGCCCAAGCCCAAAATACATTTATTTCTCAGGATCAAGATAAACACGGGCTTTAATCAAAATGTGAGAGCTGATTGCCGCCATTACTAGTCACTGCTACATTACTCCAGGGAGCTGGGGAAAATCATTGGCCAAAGAGAGCCATTGCTGCTTTAAACCTGTCTATCTTGTGCTTGCTGTTTGGCCTTGAATCTATCCTCTTGGCAATGATCCTCATAGATTAGGGACATGTAAAATAAATAAATCTATTTAAATAAATGTATCCTGGAGGCCACTAAAAGCAAAGTGGAGAGGCAGAATAAAACATAGCTGTGAACAAAAGCAGGAACATCCTATGCAGCAGCCATTTTGTTACACAAACTTAGTGTGTGAGCTTCAGAGCAAGACCGCGCTAGAAAAGAGATTTTACCGTCCCACAACACAACAATCTTTTTACAAATGTATTGGTTTCATTTGTAGTATTTTAATCCCAATGCAAGGTAGGAAATAATTTATTGTATGTGATCATTTCCCCCCCCCCTATCAGTCACAGATTTTTTCCATGGTAATCTATCCCTAACTTGATCTTTCAGGTCTTCCAACAATGCACCCATTGCCACTTGGTGCTGTTGTCCTCTTCTCCTCTTTCCTTCCCCCTTTCCTCGAATTAGATTCTTCTCCAGAGAGATAGGTCTTTGCACAATGTGTCTGAAATAGGATAATTTGACCCTGGTCATTTGTGCCTTGACTGAGAGGAACTATCTTAAGCAGATTGGCAGACTTATAAAAAGTTACAGGATATTCCTGAGAGCTTCCAATGCGGTTCATGTGAACTAGACATCCCCAAAGAAGGGGGACAGTATATGGCAGAGATTGCCAAACATATTTTATTTATGTATTTATTTATAACCCACCTTTATTGTTTTTACAAATAATTCAAGGTGGCGAACATATCCAACACACCTTTCTCCTCCTGTTTTTTGCACAACAACCCTGTGAGGTGAGTTGTTGTGACTGGCTCAAAGTCACCCAGCTGGCTTTCATTCATAAACTCATGGTCTCTCACTTTCCAGCAAGGGGACCTTAATTACTAGACCAAACTGGCTCTCTTGGCAGAGATCAGGCAATGCAAGCCTTTCCAGACAAAAAAGAGATAGTGAGAATGTGTGTTTGCTTTCTGAACAGTTGCTCCTCATGAGTAGAATGTAGGAACTAAGGTTTTTGGAGCTGGATCTTGGGAGTTGAGGGAATTCAATGAAATCCATAGTCTATTATATAGACACAAAGTTCAGTCGCCTCATTTCTTAATCACTTTTGGATGTAATTAATTTATAGCTAAATACAGATTGTCTAAGGGTCAGGATAAGACTCCACTTTATTTTTAATCTCACTTTCACTATTTTTTTTAAATAACTCAAGGCAGTGAACATAGCTAATACTCCTTCCTCCTTTTATTATCTCCAGAACCACAGCCGAGGTGAGTTGGGCTGAGAGAGTGTGACCAGGGGCGGGTTGCCTACTTACTGGTGCCGGTGTGCTGCGCGCGCATCTCCACGTTTGGGTGCGTGCACACTCGCTACACACGCGCACCCCCCTCGCGCGATTTTGCTTCTGTGCATGCACGGAAACAAAATCTCACTGAAATCTTGCGAGAGGATGCGCGCAAGAGAGATATTTCAGCGAGATTTTGCTTCTGTGCATGCACGAAAGCAAAATCTCGCCGAAATTTCTCTCGCGCGCACGTCCCCTCACAAGATTTCGGTGAGATTTTGCTTCCGCGCATGTGCAGAAGCAAAATCGGCCAAAAATTCACTGAAAAAGATGGCGATGCACGCAACGGGCCGACGGAGAGGGCTCCGGAGCGGTAGCGCAAATTGCACAATTGGCCGCTCCCTACCGGAGCTCTGCACCGGACAGCACTGGCAGGAACCCACCTCTGAGTGTGACTGGATCAAAGTCACCTTCAGTGATTTATAATTCTTTTCAGATTACAAAGGAATAAAGAAAGGAAGGAGTTTAAAGGATTTATAGTTTTTGGCAAAAAGCTTAACAAGAACCTGATCCAAGAAAGTTTAAAACAGATAAAGAGAACAGTTATTTTAAAAGATTATTTTTAGTGAAAGTTTTTTTAAATAAATAGGCATTAAATTAGACAAATGAACCAGACCTTCATGAGGATATCTTCTGTTTACTATTGAAGAGTGCAGACAATTAGTGGATTTTGCAAAATAAAAAGAAAAGATAATTTGAGCCAGACTTAACGGGATGGTAGCTACGGAGATGGGGATATGGATTTTGATGTAAATTGGAACTATGGGGTGCCATTAGAAGTACAATTATTCAAATTTTTAAAATTGTGGGGAGGAACAGGTAAGAAACCTTACCTTTTCTCTCTTTCTTGTTTGAGACACTTTCCTTTTTGAATTACAATATTACAGTGACAACCAAAACAGTGAGAATGGTGGGGAAGAGAGGTTTGCTAGAGCAACCTGTAGAGAAAGGAATTATACCAGATTTAGTTCAGCAAAAGCTTGAGGAATTGGGAAATAAATTAGCAGAATCACTTGATTCTAAACTAGCTAACTCATCTGATATCAAATTGACATCTTTTGAAAAAAGAATGGATAAAAGACTTGTAAAGATTAAACAGGAGATTTAAAAAAGTTAAGATGATGGAAATCTCTGTTAAGCAATTGTCTGGAGAGATAAATGTTAATGACAAAGTGGAAATTTTAGAGAATAAGACAGAAGTTACAGAAACCTGGAAAGAGAACTAGATAAACTAGCTATACTGAAGCCACAGGGAAGGAATTATGATTGAGATTTAGAGTAATCCCAGAGAATTCTGATGGTTATTAAACAAAAGATCATTAAAGTCTTGGCAAAATTTCTGGATTGGGTAGAGAAAGACACAGAGTCAACAATTGATAAAATACATAAATTCCAGATTTGTAAGAACAAGAAATGTTGCAAGGGATGTTTTAGTGTGCTTTGTCAAGAAGACAAGATATCAGGTGTTTCAGCAGCATTTTAATACTAGATTGAAGACTGAGAATACAAATATCATGCTCTTAAAGAAATTCCTGTTAGAATTTTATGTAAGGGAGGGGGGGTTGACTGAGAGATTAGATTAAAGTAGAAAAGGTTAGAGTTGCAATCAGTAATGGGTTTCACTTACCTTCGCTACCGGTTTGGAACTGTGAACGTGTGCATGTGCGCTCACTTTGCACGCTTGCTTTGCACGTGCAGGGCACTTCTGCGCATGCGCAGAACCTTCTGCGCATGCACAGATAGTCCATGATAACGTCCAGGCAGGTGGGCGGAGCCTCCCACCAACGCCGCTACCTGTTCACCTGAACCGGGGCAAACCAGTAGCAACCCACCACTGGTTCCAATGTGACAAATTGGAAGATGTGATTTTTTTTACTTCGGAACAACAGAGGTCTTGAGTGGATTCTATTCAAAAGATGAGGGAATTTTTTTGAAAAATAAAATTGGAATTGGAAGAGTTCCAAATGGAGGTATCAGAGGAGACTACACAAAAACTCTAACAGGTGCAACATGAAATTGAAAGACATGATACTGATCTATGATAGATTTTTTTCTAAACTTTTGGCTTGATGATGGATAATAAATAGAGCAAATGCTCCTCAAAAGAGAGCAAAAATCATTATTTAAAAACAATTAAAAGATATAATTTGTATACATGTGGTATACATGCTAACAAAAATACATAAAATATTTAATTCATAAAAATTTGGATGGATTTAGTTTTGCAAAGGAATTGTTTTGCATGTAAATCTCCAACTAAAACCAAAATTTGAATTGACTAATGGTAGATTTGCTAATGGAACTTAATTTAGATGGGACTAGATTTTGATACTGGGAATCGGTGCCTCAAATTATTTTATAAGAAACGTATGGAGAGTTTTATAGTTTTTTCCTATGAAAATTGGTGGTTGGTGAGGGATTGTAATGGAATGATCTCCCCACAAATGGATAGAACCTCTGAAAAAAAAAGGATTACTCAACAAATTACCAAAAGTTTTTTAACTTGATTGACAACTTAGGGCTGGTTCATATATGAAGACAGAAAAATGGCAATTCAAAAGAGTTTACTCACATTTCTTAAAAACATAGGTCTTTTTCAAGAATAAACATGATTTGGATTTCAAAGGATTTGGCCACTGAGATTTCTAAAATAAAGATATTACCAAAGATTTTTTGGGATCATAATCCTGTGAGTTTGATTTACAAACTAAAATCTAATTCTTTTAGATGAAGACTCAAGAAAAGTTGCTATATAAAGAAGCAATAATGAAATATTGTAAAAAGAAACCAAAATAATTAAAAATAATTCAGTTAAGGGCATTGATTTATGAATGGATTGGGTGTAAGTAAAGGTTTTATTAGAGGTCATAGCAGTGATCTTAAAAGAACAGTCAAGAGAAATCACAACCTATTTTAGATGAAATCAAGAGAAAAGAAGAATTAAAGAATTCTCTGAAGAAGACAAGTATTTTTCAACAAATTAAGTTTCTACAATGGCAATTATCTATGTTAACAGTAAGATAAATTGAAATAAAAATGAATTATGCAAAACAAAAGAAAATGAGTTTGCAAATATACCAGGGAAGCAACTAGCATAAATTATGAAAAGAAAAAGAAAAGAAAATGGTATTGAAATTACGAGGGGGAAATATAATATTAATGGACAATGAGACTATATAAAATTATTTCATCAATATTATTGTAATTTGTGTAAAGAAAGTGAAATCTCCCTAGAGAAAATAGATGAATATCTAAAGAAACAAAATTTACTGAGGACTTTAGAATAAAGACAGATTACGAATGGACCTGTAATAATAAGAGAAGTTTCTGAAGCTATAAAAAGATTAAACTAGGAAAGATTCCTGGACCAGATGGATTATCATGTTCTTATTATAAATATTTTAAGGATGAACTTTTACAACCTTTACAAAACATGATTAATTTTACCCTACAGGGAGGAAGGATGGTTGGAAAGAGGTGGATATAACATTAACATCCAAAGAAGGACAAGATATGACTTTAACAAGACATTATGGACTATTGAACAATAACTACCACACAAGTTGTTCACAACAATCCTGACTGATAGACCAAAAATATTTCTGCAAGAATATATTAATGAGGAACATTGTGGGTTTTACCATAAAAAAACAGTTTAAAGGACAATGACAGAAATGTATTAGACATTTTGGAATACTTGGAACAACATAAGGAAAACACATGCCACTGATCTTCTAAGAAACAGAAAAGGCCTTTGACAATCTGAACGGGTTGTTATTGTGAGAAACTAGGAGGAAGAAGGATTATTATGTATAGCCACACTATGAGTTATTTATTAAAAATAAAGTCAAGTTGGATGGATGGATGGATGGATGGATGGATGGATGGAAGGAAGGAAGGAAGGAAGGAAGGAAGGAAGGAAGGAAGGAAGGAAGGAAGGAAGGAAGGAAGGAAGGAAGAAGGAAGGATTTGCCTGATTTGAAATTGTATTTTGCAATTTGCTGTTTGGTTTGGGTGCTATAGAGAAACAGAAGCTTTTGGGAGTTAGACTTCAGAGCCAAACCAGACAGTTATGGAGGTGCAGATGACAGACTCAATAATTCCTCTGTAGAACTGAATCAGCAGCTCTTTGGGCAGTTTGAGCTTTCTGAGTTGGCGCAGAAAGAACATTCTTTGTTGAGCTTTTTTTATGATGTTTTTGATGTTAGGTGTCCATTTTAGATTTTGCGATATGGTAGAACCTAGAAATTTGAAGGTCTCTACTGTTGATACTGTGTGGTCTAGTATTGTAAGAGGTGGTAGTATAGGAAGTTTTCTTCTAAAACCCACCACCATTTCTACAGTTTTGAGTGTATTTAGTTCAAGATTGTTCTGGTTGCACCACAAGGCTAGTTGTTCAACCTCCCCCGTCTGTATGCAGATTCATCGTTGTCTTGAATGAGACCAATCACTGTTGTATCATCTGCAAACTTCAATATTTTAACAGAGGGATCTTTTGAGATGCAGTCATTGGTGTATAGAGGGGGGGGCTCCTATGCTAACTGTGCAGGTATCTGATGTGATTTTGCCTAGCTTCACCTGCTGCTTCCTGTCTGTTAGGAAGCTTATGATCCATTTACAAGTGTGGTCAGGTACAGCTAGCTGATTTAGTTTATTTATTTATTAGTGACATTTATATATCGCCTCACAGTGCAAGCACTCTCTAAGCGGTTTACACCAGTAAGCAATGTATATTTATATTGCCCCCAACAATCTGGGTCCTCATTTTACCTACCTCGGAAGGATGGAAGGCTGAATCAACCTTGAGCCGGTGAGATTTGAACCGCTGACCTGCGGATCACAGTCAGCTAAAGTGGCCTGCAGTACTGCCCCTAACCGCTGCGCCACCTCGGCTCTTCAAGAATATCTGGAATGATGGTATTGAATGCTGAGATGAAGTCTACAAAGAGGACCCTTGCATAGGTCTTTGGAGATTCAAGATGTTGTAGGATGTAGTGCAGAGTTGTATTAACAGCAGCATCTATTGATCTGTTTGGCAAATTGCAAGGGGTCTAACAGCGGATCCGTGATTGTCCTCAGGTGGCTGAGCACTAGTCTTTCAAAGGTCTTCATAACTACAGATTAGAGCAACCGGTCTAAAGTCATTCAGTTCCTTGATGGAGAGTTTATTCGGCACTGGGATGATAGTAGAGCATTTGAAGCAGGAAGGAACATAGCACATCTTTAGTGATTTATTAAAGATGCGGGTGAAGATGGGGGCCAGTTGGTCAGCACAAGTTTTTAAGCAAGAAGGAGTTATCTTGTCTGGACCTGGTGCTTTTCCTGGCTTTTGTCTGTGAAATAGGCTTTGCACCTCATTCTCTGTAATCACCAGAGGTGGTGGGCCCAATGAGATAGGGTACCAGGCTTAGCTGTTTCTGTTGTGCCTGAGATGGGGATTGTGGAGATGGGTGGCAGTAGTTTTCTCTCAAACCTGCAGTAAAACACATTCAGGTCATCTGCCAGTTGTTGATTTCCTTCAGCTTGGGAAGAAGGTTTGCTGTAAACGGAGATATTTGTAAGAGTTTTCCACATGTTTGCTGGTTCATTTGTTGAGAACTGATTCCTTAGCTTCTTTTTCCTGCTCTGATATTTTTCTCTGATAATTGTGCAGGTATCTGATGTGATTTTGCCTAAACATGTCACAGAGAACAATAACACAAATGGCTAACTTATCATGAGATATTGGAATTTTATCAAGGGGAATGTAAAATAAAATCAAGGGAAAAACTAGTGGCAGAGAAATATAACTATTAATGATTCTCTTATTTATAATTATTAGATTTAAACTAGATAAAATAATTTACAGATTTGAACTTTCTAAGACTGAGTGTCAAATAGAATTGTATAGAAATGATGAATATGTAATTGCTAAAATGTATAGATTGTTCTTGAAATTTGAAAGAGGAGAAGAACATGTGAAAGATTGTATGATAAAGTGGGATAAAAATTTTGGTTGTAGTACCGTATAGTGATGAAAAAAAGGGGGGAATATACATTAAGATTCACAGGATCTTAACATTAATATACATTGCAATCATAGACTTTTCCTTTGGGACTGGTAGACAAACAGTTGGAAAAAAGTCATGGATTTTGTTTTTGTATATGATAACTGCAGCAAGATTATTTTATGTGTAGAGATGGAAAGATTCGGCACTGCACACAATGGAAGAATGATTGTTGAAAATGATGGAACTTGCTGAGATGGCTAAATTGACTTTTTTGATCAGAGAAAAGACAATATCTACATTTATTGCTGACTGGAAACCCCATTAAACAGAAAACAATGAACTTTATGATTTATGGTTTTGATATTAAACAGAATAGATTATAGAAAGAGAGGTATGTTATAACAATAAGTAAACTTATAGGAGTATAGGAGTATATATACAGTAACTGCTATAAAAATAATCAGAAACTTTGTATCTCTTTTCTTCCTTTTCTATTTTTTTCTTTATCTTTTCTCTCTCTTGCACTTCTCTTTGATTTCTTTCCCTTTTTTCTTTTTCTTTTTTCTTACTTTACATTAGTTTGTGTTAGTTTTTATATTGGTTTATGCATTTATATTGTTGTGTGTATCTGTGTTTATATAAAAAGTGGTCATCCCATTTTTGCAGAAGTCCAATTCCACACCTCCATATACCGTATTTTTCGGAGTATAAGACACTCGGACTATAAGACGCACTTACCTTTTTTGGGGAGGAAAACAAGAAAAATATATCTGCCTTTGCCTCCCAACATCCATCCAGTATTCATCTGACCCGTTCGCCGCAGCCTGTTCAGCGCTGCCACCGCCCATTCACCACCACTGCCCACTCACCACCGCCTGTTCGCCACCGCCGCCACCCGTTCACTGCCACCCATTCGCCACCTCTGCAGCCCGTTCGGCGCAGCCCATTTGCTGCGGCCTGTTCACCGCTGGTGCAGCCCATTCGGCGGGGCCCATTCACCGCTGCCGATCCCTGCCGCCTGGAATGGCCAGAAATGCGATGCATGGAGGCCAGAAATGTGATGTGCGGAAGCAGAAAACGGCCAAAGGGTGGGGGCCAGCGATGGGCGGGGGCTTCGGCAACATTCGGTATATAAGATGCATTGCAAGTTTCACCCACTTTTAGGGGGTGGAAGTGCGTCTTATACTCTGAAAAGTATGGTATTTTTAAAAACAGAACTGCACAATACTTTAGCATTTCTCTGCATTCAAAACCATGATGGAACTCCGTTTTTCATTCTTCATGCTTTCCACTGAAATTTTAGTCCTAATCAATTTCCGAATCTTAACATTTAGCAATTGGGTTTCTGCAAGAGAAGAGATTCTGTAGGTCCAGAACAACTTCTAAAAATGGCCTGGCCCAGCTCCTCTCAACCCCACTTAATTGACAGAAAAGTTTAGTACTAGAAGAGTTTAGGGCAACAGCAATGGGTGGGATTTTGGATAATGACTGGCCTGAAGAATGAAAATACATCCTTGCTTATTCTTGCACTTGAAACAAAACATATATCCATATCAAGAGACCCTAAATCAAGATAAATCCAGGGATTTACAATTTTATATTGGCTACTAGATTTGGTTTGCAAAAATCCAAACAGCTGCTAGATGTAGAATATTCTGGTTTATGGCTGCCATCTAGATTTCTCTAACTTAAATCTGATAGGCCTACTCAAAGGCTCTTGGAGTTAGCTAGACCAGTAACCCCCAACCTTTTGGGCACCAGAGACCGGTTCCACGGAGAGAGATTTTTCTGTGGACTGGAGGGAGCGTGGTTTTGCATGCTGCTGCATCCCACAGATAGGGCTCCACTTGTTTGCGTAGCCCAGTTTCTGGCATACTGAGGACCGGACTGAGGTTAGGGACCCTTGGGCTAGACTACACTCACAATTAATTAGAAGCACAGACCCCAATTGCTGGGAATTCTTTTCTGAAAATAGAGGATGTTGATTCAGAAAGTCTTTGTTTACGTTCAGGAGACTTCTTATAGCTCTCTAACTAGAATAATCTTCAGATATCCAACATCTGTGTGGAGACTACAGTTCTGGAATTGGTGTGTAGTTTTGCAAAAACTGTAAGAGAATTTCCCACAAGATTTAAACTTTAAAAAGGAAACTCTGGATCACTGGCCATGTTGACTAAATTCAGAGAGTTTTGTACCCAACATATTAGAAAGCTGCCAAGTTCAAACATTTTAGAGTGTTCTTTTTTGGGGTAATCTGGGTTCCACTGAATTAAGGGGGAGGGAATTTCTTTGTAAGGGGCTAATGGGGGTGGAGACCTTGAACTCAGCCATCCAATCCTGTTCTTCCCCTCAAACTTGCTAAGTCACCAGCTTTCGCAAGCTGGGTTTGTCAGTAGCTCCACCTCTCTTGGTCAGGAGTTCCAGGAACTATTCTTTTTTAACAAACAGGTTCTGCAGCCTGGAAAAAAAAATGAAAAACCCTGGTCTAGAATTTCTCTTTTAAATCTCTAAATTCTTTTATACTTTCTTAAGTGAAAGGAGATAAAACACACACACAGGCACATTTTTTAAAAGATTTACACTCAAGACACAATAGTTCAGGATGGTTGTTAAGGAAAAAAATGGAAGTAATCTAAAATACACACACACACAAAAACCATTTTTACTTCACATGACACTGACAAAGACTGATTGGCTTAGGTTTGTGCAGTTGTGTAGACCTGCTTCCACTGAGTTTTATGACAGAAGGGATGGCACAGCTGACCTGCACATCTGGCTCCTCGGGGGGGGGGGGAAGCCCCTTATCACCAGCTTCAGGGGGTTATCAGATTGGGCAGAGTAAATCCCAGCCTCTTCTGAGAAGGTCTTGGAGAAATGCTCAGAGTGGCTTGCTAACAAGATGGCATGTTAATTACATAGCAGAGATATAGCAAGCTGCCTCCATAACATACGATGCCACAGCAAATCACAGAGAAGGGAAAGTGCAGAGGAAAAACGATTATTCAGAGTCTCGATTCCCCCTTCTTAAAAATACAGTAATGTATC
Source organism: Diadophis punctatus similis (assembly GCA_023053685.1). NCBI lineage: Eukaryota > Metazoa > Chordata > Lepidosauria > Squamata > Dipsadidae > Diadophis > Diadophis punctatus. Next base: position 65,637,746 of record JALIGW010000002.1, on the reverse strand, counting down.
TCTGAGCAGACTTGAACCTGCTCCTATCACAGAGTTTAAAAAGAAGGTTTGACCCACAATGCATGCTGGGCCTTGAGTCAATGCTCAGATTGCTGAAAGCTGAGTTGTTAAAACTCCCCTTCTGGGTTGGCAAGATCCACAACAAAGTGTGACATTCCACCCATTGCAAGGAAAAACAAAGTTAAGGCCACATTCCAGAGGTTGAGAACTTGGAAAGTGAATGGCGGCCAAAATAACATTAGCTTTGCCATTCCAAACGTACTCCGCTTATAGTAGAAAATTCAATGAATGGATGAATCTCATTGGTCAGCAGCATCAGCTCCAAGTCAATATCAGAGAGCCCATCATGCCACTTAACCCCTCCTCAACATTTTCAACATATGGCAGTGAAATTACAGCACTGAATATTGTCTGTAACAACCCCAGAAGCAGCCAAAAAAAAAAAGTGAATCTGCAAAAACATTCACAAGGCTGTGAACTGCTTCACAGTGCTTAATTTGTTTTGCTGCATCAGAATGGATCTCTGTTTCGAGTTGCAAATCTGCTTTGATGGAGTCATCTGTTTGAAGCTTCCTCAGATCAAAGGTTACCTTCGAAGATTTGAACAGCCCTAACTTACAGCACAATTATTTGTGGAATGTCGATTGTATCTGGTTGCTCAACAAGACAGAAGGCTAAAGCTTTGGATAATTTTTGATTAAGAACATAAAAAAGAGAGTTTGTGTTTTTAAATATTGTTGTTATTATTAGTTGCGAAGTCGTGTCCGACCCATCGCGACCCCATGGACAACGTTCCTCCAGGCCTTCCTGTCCTCTACCATCCCCCGGAGTCCATTTAAGCTCACACCGACTGCTTCAGTGACTCCATCCAGTCACCTCATTCTCCTTCGTCCCCTTCTTCTTTTGCCCTCAATCTTTCCCAGCATTAGGCTCTTTTCCAGTGAGTCCTTCCTTCTCATTAGATGGCCAAAGTATTTGAGTTTTCATCTTCAGGATCTGGCCTTCTAAAGAGCAGTCAGGGTTGATCTCCTCTGGGACTGATTTGAAAGAGCCGAGGTGGCGCAGTGGTTAAAGTGCAGCACTGCAGGCTACTTCAGCTGACTGCTAGTTCAGCAGTTCAGCTGTTCAAATCTCACCAGGCTCAAGGTTGACTCAGCCTTCCATCCTTCTGAGGTCAGTAAAATGAGGACCCAGATTGTTGGGGGCAATATGCTGAACTCTGTAATCTGCTTAGAGAGGGCTGTAAAGCACTATGAAGCGGTATATAAGTCTAAGTGCTATTGCTATTGCTATTGTTCACCTTGCAGCCCAAGGGACTCGCAGGAGTCTTCTCCAGCACCATAGTTCAAAGGCCTCAATTCTTTGGCACTCAGCCTTCCTTATGGTCCAACTTTCACAGCCATACATTGATTGCAACTGGGAAAACCATAGCCTTGACTATTTGCACTTTTGTTGGCAGAGTGATGTCTCTGCTTTTTAGTATGCTGTCTAGATTTGCCATAGCTTTCCTCCCCAGGACTTTTAAATATTAAAGGTAATCAAATACATTCAAATACACTTTCTTTGACCCTAGGCCAAAACAGGAGACCGACAATAAAACAGTCATAGTTAAAACTTAAGCCCATTGATATGTATGGCTCATCTGTGTTCTAAGGAAACACAATGTTTCATTGTTGAATGGCAGAATTTTGCAACTCCATAGTTCTCTTTAGAGACTCGGACTGCCAGGAAAAAGTTATGTAAAACTGTTCAGGGTGACCCGATCAGTGATATGAAGAAATTATAGATTCCTCCCTCTTCCTGCTTCTTCGTAGAACTGGAAGTCAAACTCGCCATCTGGCAACAACTGGCAGTATGTTCTTGCCAAGCTTCACGTTGCTGGCACGATCCAGGAAGTTCATTTCAGAACGGAATCTTTAATGCTAGTCTTGGAATGGACACAGATCTAGGAAACTTTGAAAGGAATTTCCCATCCTCATTTATACTGACCTCACTAAGGCAAGATCCCTTTGAATGATTTGAAAAGCTTTTTCCCAGCTCTCTCACTACCTGGGCTGAGTTGCCACTAGTGAGATAAGCTGCCAACACCCTTTGTCTGTTGATTGATTATGTCTACTCTGCTTTCCCTGCCTTTCTCAGCCTGCCCACAAGCTCTTCACAGTATACAAGAAAGAAAGAAAGAAAGAAAGAAAGAAAGAAAGAAAGAAAGAAAGAAAGAAAGAAAGAAAGAAAGAAAGAAAGAAAGAAAGAAAGAAAGAAAGAAAGAAAGAAAGAAAGAAAGAAAGAAAGAAAGAAAGAAAGAAAGAAAACATACCCTCAACCCATGGCACCACTAGATAACAGAAAGAAGTGAATACTGCTAAATTGGAAGGCTCAGAAAAAGTAAGACTCCACTCCAAGAAGATAGTTAACAGGGTTTTTAAATGGCTATTCACCACGGAGATCTACATTCTGAGGCTATCTACTCTTTAAGTGATGGCGACATTCTCATATCATGGATTCCCTTGGGGCCTCTCCCGGGTTGTGAAAAGATTTGTAAATTAAATGGACAAACCCACCCATGTGATTCTGTTTTTTTATGTCGTTGTTTATTTTGGGAATATAATTTGTAGCAGCTTTTTGGGGACAGATAGTGTGGGAACCAGTTGGAAAAAAAAACCAAGATTGTAAAGATGGACTTTTATGAAGCTAGTATTGACTCCATAGATAGGTACTGGGTGGGGTGGGGTAATAAAGATAATCTTAACACTTCAACACTTATAAACAATTTGAACTACTATCTAAACATACTGCAATCTTCTTTATTTCCCAAGAAACCGGGGTCACTCACAATTTTTTTGGCAAATTCTACAGTGTCCAAGCATTCGTCATTTGGCAGTTCCAGAGTTGTCTAGAAGCTATTAAGTTTCCATGGGCTAGCTAGACCAAAGTATCAGCAATGATCTGTCAGATACCTTTTTCCATTTTCTAGAAAAAGCACTGTTTTATTTGGGTATTTCACAGCAATTTTACTTTTTCATTTCTCTTCTGGCATCAATTGTCCCAAACACTTAACTCCCTGGACCTAATCTTAGGACTGGGAATGCCACTATTCAAACACATCTGGATACTTCAAAGTCAGCTGGTAGAAACCTGCAAAGCTTCCTTTTCCTCCACGTAAGTGATTTAAAAAAAATAAATCAATTTGCTATAAACATGTACAATCAGAAAAGCATAAAGGAACTACAGGTAGTCCTTGACTTATGACCACAATTGAGCCCAACATTTACATTGGTGAAACATGTGTTAAGTGAATTTTGTCCCATTTTACAATCTTTCTTGCCACAATTGTTAAGTGAATCTCTGCAGTTGTTAAGTCAGTAACATGGTTTTTAAGCAAATCTGGCTTCCCCATTGACTTTACTTGTCAGAAGGTCACAAAGGGTGATCACGTGACTCCAGGATCATGTGACCCATCATAAATGTGAGTCAGTTGCCAAGCATCTGAATTTTGATCATGTGACCAAGGGGATGCTGCAATGGTTGTAAATGTGAAAAATGGTCATAAGTCACTTTTTCCAGTGCCATTGTAACTTCGAACGGTCACTAAATGAACTGTTGTAAATCGAGGACTATCTGTCAAGGGGAAAAATGCATTTGGATGCACAATGCAGGAATTTACATTGGAAAGATCGCACTTAGAAAGAACGAAGTTGCTCTTCATTTTTTTCACAATTCTCTGTGGACAAGCCGTCTATTTAGGCAGCAAGAATAGAAGACAAGCTCCGAAGATTAGTTCAGTTTGGATAGTAGCTAGATATGGTATGTATCTGTCCATATAGGAAACATGCATTCAAATACTGAATAATGCTTTTTTTGTTTTGCTTTCCTGATTTTAGAATTGAGAAATTGGATCCAACTGCTCATTTCTTTTTCAGACTAGGAAGGAAACAGGTCCAGAATGGAGAGAAACAAGTGTGATGTCCTGAATCAGGAAAAAAAGTTACATCGGTTGAGTCCAAACATTCCTGCAGCCAAATGCTTTCAAATATGATAAAAGTGTCTTATTTTCAAGTAGGTGGCAAGATGGAAGCATCAGATAATAAGAACCGTAATGTTGTAATCCAGGAGATTTCTTAGTAAGTAGCTAATTATTTGGCCACCTGCGATGTGCTGTCGTAGCTGGGGAAGTCCCCAAGGGTAGAGGGAGGAATTTCCTCATGTGTTCTGGATGTCAACAGATCTGGCATTTGGAGAATGTCCACAACTAGCAATTAAAGTTACTAGCCTTGGTGTCAAAAAGGATGACGCTGATGGGTAAGCCTGGCTCTTATCATTCACAGCTTCTTTTCAAAGTGGGTATTTTCCTTGTTTAGGCTGGATTACGTCAGTGCTCCATTTCATGGAAAGAATCATGCGTTTCTTCAAAACATTAATGTGAATAAATTTCAGTCTGTTTTATGGAACTCTGATGCAGTAGGCAATACAATCATTGCTTACATGAATAGTAAATTGAAATCAGGACTTAAAACATACGTTATCTACATCTATCAAACAGGGCAAGAGAGTAATAATACCTGAAATTATTATTTTTTTATTTTTCCAAAGGAAATATTTCCTGACATGCTAGTTATCTCATGTAGTCATTGCACCTACCAGATTATACAGGTAGTCCTCGATTTACAACAGTTCATTTACTGACCATTCGGGGTTACAACGGCACTGAAAAAAAGTGACTTATGACTATTTTTCACACTTACGGCCATTGCAGCATCCCCATGGTCATGTGCTTGGAAACTGATTCACATTTATGACGGTTGCGGTGACCCCGGGATCATGTAATCACCTTTTGTGATCTTCTGACCAGCAAAGTCAATGGGGAAACCAGATTCACTTAACAATGGTGTTATTAATTTTAAAACTGCAGTGATTCACTTAACAAATGTGGCAAGAAATGTCATAAAATGGGACAAACTCCCTTAACAAACGTTCCATTTAGCAACATAAATTTTGGGCTCAGTTGTGGACGTAACTTGAGGACTACCTGTACTGCAATCCGTCCATTTATATCATGTATATCTCGGCATGAGTAAAATGTTGGGACCATAATATGGACAACACAATGCCATGGAATTAGGACTAGGATGCAATTAAAGTAAATAATTTACTAACACCCCTACCCCCATATGGAGATTCCCATATACACATGATAAACTAGGCTTTGTTTCTTGTAATTGTCCCAGGTGCCTCTAAAAAGCATATATTTTACATTGCCTATAAAAACTCTGCAAGAAAAATAGAGCTTGAGAGTGTGTTTAATTCTTCATGATCAGGCTTAGAAAGCAAAGCATCTGTCTGTTCTTAGTTTCACATCCCAGCTAACCCAAATCTTCCACAGACTACGTGGAAAACATTCAGCACAACTCGCATGCATTGTTGGTGCAATATGATTTCGGTGCCTCCGCACTTCTGGAGTCCCTATGGATAGTGCCAAAACCATCCAGATAATCCCCGTATTACTTAGTTTAGACACTCCTCCCTACCCCACCCCTCCCTGGCACCCTCTTTCTCTGAAGCATGCCAGGTTGGTGAGAGCCATTTTGTCAATGTGTTTCTGTGTCAAGGCTCAAAGTGTACAACATGCACCTTATGCGTATAGCCTTACCAGTGAAAATATGGTTTTAATAATACTGGTAAAGAAAACACTAAAAAGGTACAAAGCATAAGATAGAAGAGAACAGCCAAAAAAAAAAAGCCTCCAGGGCAGTGTTTCCCAACCTTGGCAACTTGAAGATGTCTGGACTTCAACTCCCAGAATTCCCCAGCCAGCAAATGCTGGCTGGGGAAACATCTTCAAGTTGCCAAGGTTGGGAAACACTGCTCCAAGGAGATGTGGAGTGTACAAAAGAGAAATGGGCTCTCAGTCTGCTTGTATTTAGTGTTTATTTGCTTCAGCAATAATCATCCCATATCTTAGTCTAAGAGAGTGGTGGAAAATCTCTGGCACTTCAGAGGTGGTTATAATAGTCCTAATCAGCAGAGCCAATGATAAGGAATGCTGGAATTTTAAGTTAGCAACTAGTTGAGATCCATCATTGTGATCTATTTACAGACAGTCCTCATTTAATGATTGCCTCATCTAGTGACCATTCGCAATTACGATGGTGATGAAAATGTAACTTTATGACCGGTCTTCACATTAACAACCTTCATAGGTCTGTAAAGCATAGGAACACCAAAGTAAAAACATGAGCACATGTGCGGTTTCACTTAATGACCAAGTTCCAATTGTAGTTGCTAAAGGAGGATTACCTGTGTCTATCACTGAATTATATTTTCCCTACAAGTAACATGAATTCTGATTCCTACATATGGAGATAGGGATTTGGTAGGCCAAGGGAATTATTGTTTCAGAGATGAAACACTGAAGTTTCTAGTCAAATTGTAAAACTATTTCTTGCAAATAACTCAGTGATGCAATACACCCTCAAAGCAAAACAGGGATTATTTCTTAATTTCCATACCAAATTTCTCCACCCTTCAGTTGATAGTAAATGGTTTGCTGTTCTCTGAACTAACTCCTTGATGGAAAAGCCTTGCATTCACAAGCATAGGAAAACATGGAAGGTCAATAAATAATGAAGATACTACTAATTTGTAGAATGGTCATTGTCGGTCACAATTCTCAGAATATTGTACAGATGTTGATATCAGGAAACTATAAACCAGTGATAGGAAAAGGGAAATTTTAATACATTTCAATAGTGTAGACCTTTGGGTTAGCTGAGTATTGAGCCATGTGGCTTCCTTTTCCGAAGTCCTACCTTTAATCTTATTGCTAGGAAGAAACAAAATGTAAGGACTTGCTTCATTAGAATGATTAGAAAATGACTGGCATTTCCTATGTGTAGGATATTACTGGGGCATTCTCAGCAAGTGACCTGACTTTACAAATTATTTAGTATTTCTGCCATGCTACAGAAAAAAGCTGATGCTCATATATTCTCTTTCCTTCCTGTGTTATGGGTTTTAGCCACAGGAATCACTGCTGAATGACACATGACACTCCTTTTCCTGTGCATTTTCCATTTTGCAGTTTACGATGCCCGTTGTGTGAACAGGAAAATAGGGTTGAGATTCTCTCCCACATATCATCCAGGAATACTCTACCCTAGACATTCAGCCAAATCCAGTTTATCCCTCTCCCTTAGGTAAAAATTAAATGCACCTAATGTGGACATCAATAGTACCATGACCGGCTTCCTATAATGAAAATTTACTCCTTTTCAAGTCAATTTTTTTAATACATGGCAGGGAAAATAATCTATAAGAAAAATACTAAGGGTTACCAACTTCCGTTTTGCTTCCCAGCAATTATTCCATCTCCACGCAAGGCACTTTTAGCCTTATATGCATCACATATTCACCATAAGAAAGAAATCAAATCCATTCTTATACTATCTCACCAATGTTTTTCTTCAACTCCTAACTTACATGACCTAATCTAGGTCACAAAACCCCCGTTTCACAGATCATTTGGATTGAGGAACGAGTTGCAACATTGAGTCTTGCTACTTTGTCTGGTTTTCAAATAGCGGGAACATAACGCAAAGAGAAAAACACATATTCACAAAACGAGTGAAAGCTGCTTATTTCCCAAGATAGTATTGAAATTCCTTACCACGCTGCTTGTGCTTTCAACAGGCTGTTTATCAGACCATACAACTATTGTCCAGATTAGTTTTCTTCCCGGCCAAAGGAAACCCCAAATAACATACAATCTGACCACCCCAAGACCAGGCTCCTTGTGTTGGAAATGGAATGCCACTCTATAATCACATGACCAACAAAAAAGGCAGGCTAAAGTTGTGATGTGTGTTTTGCCAATGAGGCACCATAAATATATGTAGCCCCATGCCATTTGTCATCTTCAAAGCTTACTAACCCACCTCATGTTTGATCACAGATGCTGCCAACACACCCACGTACGACAACTGGGTACAATGTGCTTTGGTGGAAAAGATGGCATTCATTTCCCCCAATCATTTCGTCTTTCAAACAAGCTCATTTTAAATATCGTAATCAGCGTTTATCTTTAAACATATTCGCCAAGTGCTAGGAATGCACTTTCCGGTGTCTGCAAGACAGTACCAGATGTACTAAGAAACAGAGAATTATAACCCGTTATAATATGCTGGGGTTTGAACCGAGCATAAGCAAACATACCCTCAAAAGAAGCAACTTACTGATGATGCACTCAGCAAGTTCAAAGCCCACAAAAGAAGGCAATTAGGCAACACATGACGCAAATGCCTCAAATGAAGACAGCTGCCATGTTATTGAAGACTGAATGAAAATAATGAATTTCTCTTTTTTTAAAAAAATGGTGGTGTCACATGTATTTGAACATCATTAAACAAAACTGTCCAAGAACATGAACCTCGGGGCCTTCTGCTTTTGCTGCCATTATTCTTTCCCGCCCCCTTGCGTTTTACATCCCAAGGCAATGAAAACCAACAAGCGCCCACGTGGGAGACCTCATCTCATGAGAATTGGAAAAATACGTCATCAATCCACGACAGTCACCAAACCCAGCCACGCCCAGGTGGAGTTCATGGAATCCAGAGGTGCCAAAGAAGCTAAGTCAGGCCTAGCATTTAAAAAAAAAAGTCTATTCTAAGGCAGCAGCCAAAGAAAACATGAAGTTAGCTCCCAGTCTAGAATTTCACGAGAATCCTAACCCAGTTGTTGAGCAGCTTTTGATTAGATAAGAGAAAGCCTTCAAGGGAGGGCCCTCAAGCAATCACAAAATAGGAGGGAAATCCTATCAACTTCTCCCATGCAGCCCCCCTGACCCCTCCTCCAACATTGAGAATTGAGATGAAGGTTTCTGAAGGGAACAGCTCCTCTACTGGCGCCATCGGCTCGGTGTAAGGCAAGCGATCTACAGAACAGGGGGAGGACATGAAAGATCCACTCCCAACACCCTCATCTCCTCCATCCATCCATCCATCCTCAGCGTTTTTTTGACGTGTCATTTGCAGTAACACCCTGTGCCCAAATGCACGCAGCCTGCACCAGAGCGAGCTCGGGAGGAGAAAAGGCAAGGCAGGGACGGGCAAGGCAGGAAGCGCGGCGCTAAGGCAACCGCGGCATTTTGAGGAGGGTTCAACTGAGGACAACCGACATACTTGAAGGAGGGGGAGGAAAAGCGAGCGGCCGCCGCGGCCGCCGCGGGAAAAGAGCTCGGCTCGGCTCCCCTTCCTCGTACTAAACCCCTTGCCTTTTGCGAACAGGTTCGACTCCCGGGCCGTCCCCGCCCGCCGGCGCCCCTCCACCCCCCGCCCCTCCCCCCCGCCGTTCACCTGAGTGCCGCCGCTCACCTGTGTGGACCCGGTAGTGGGCTTTGAGGTGGGAGGACTTGCCGTACACTTTGCCACAGCCGATGTAGGGACACTTGTGTCTCTTTTCCGCGGCCAGCTTGCCTTTGACCGGCCCTCCGCCGTGCAGGAGGGCCAGGGCGCCGGGCCCGCGGGCAGCCTCCTGGCCCTCGGCCGGGCTGTGGGAAGGGCTCGATCCCGATTCGGTGGTCACGTCGCTGTCGGAGCCGATGTCCTCGTCGGGGCTCTCCACGCTGTCGCTGCAGATGGAAGGGGCGGGGAGGGGTCTGTATTTGTTCAAGTCCAGCAAGCTCTTGGCGATGGCCACCAGCGTGCAATAATCCTTCCAGGCGTCCCGGGGGTCGTTCATTTCCTTGGTCACGACGGCAGCGGCGGCGGCGGCGGCTTCCTCCTCGGGCATCTTCAGGACCTCGGCTTCCCGGGTCACGTCCGGCGGTGCCACGGAGCGGTTGGAAATGGAGACCAAGCACTGGGCAGCCACGAAGTCCATGTAAGCCACCGCTGACATTTTGCAGGCGACCGTCGGGGCCCCCCGAGGTAATAATTTCAGAGGGGGAGGGGCAGGGCGAGGGCCCCCGGGCAAAACTTCTTCCGCGCTGCCTGCCTGTGGCCGCCGCCGCCCTCTTGCCCTCCGAGGGCCGGGCAGGTAGGTGGGGTGGCGGTGTGACGAGCGCCGGGCGGCTGGGTCGCCTTCCTTCAGGTTGCGGATCGTGGGCGGAGGTGGGGTGGGTGGGGTGCCGTTGCAGCCAGGAGGGATCCACTGCCGGGGCTCGGCGTTTACATAACCACGATCATCCGGGATTCCCAGCCAGGAGAACCACCACTAGCCTACCTTTTGACCCTCGGTCGCCGTCGCTTCCCGCGCCCCCTCTCCACGGACGCCGGACAACTCCAGATCGGTGAGGCGTCGCGCGTGGGTCGTGCACTCCCGGACCCGCTTCTGTGGCTAGACACTGATCAGGCTCCCTTCTTCGGGAAACAGGGTCACGAGTGGTGGTTTCAAGTAATCCAACTCCCAGCAGGGAGTTTTCCCTGTTCTTCTTCTTCTCCTCTTCCCCCTCCTCTTCCTCCTCCTCCTCCTCTTCCCCACCCCGCGAGGGGACGGAAAGCAGAAGAAAATCGAAAGGAGCTCGGGAAGAGCTCAGCGATCCTCGCACCCGAGCCGCCGCCGCTGCGTTTGCTTCTCCGCCCCCGCTTCGCGAGGCTTTCCAGCGCATTCACACACTCCTCAGAAGGCGCGGTGCTGAAACAGCAGCCCAAGCGTGAGGACTGTACGCAGCAGCAGCAGCAGCGACTGAAGCTGGATCTGCCCACTGCCTGACTCACTCCCCCCTCGCCTACGGCTCCTCAATGTTCCAGCACAGCCCTGCTCAGGACCGATTTCGCAGAAGCCCATCACGCAAAAGGTTCTTCCAGCGAGTCCCCCCCCCTCCGCCCCTCCACCCCCAATTGGTCAGCCGGGAGAGTGATTCAACTCTGTTTACCTTCTCCTCCTTCCACTCAGAAGGTTCCTTTTTGCATGAGGGGTGTGTCTACAGACGGGGACCTCGGCCAATCCGAAGGCTTCCTCCCGATGCCTCGTGCTACTCTCGACGCCTTGTAGCCCCCCACTTAAAAGGGCAACGAAGGGAAAGGCGGGAGAGTTTCTCCCAGCGATACAGAGGCTGGAAAGCAGGGAGGAAGGCGCTCGCCGCCTCCAAATGGCTCGTCAGGCGGGGCCTCGGCCGTCCGGCTTTCGGGGATCCATCAGCCCCAACTCCCGCTGGCATCTTTTCCCTCCGGGACTAATCGTCCCGCATTCCGCTAGCCAGGACTCCAAGTTTGGTTTCCCGGCAGAAATCGGGTTAACTTCCTGACCGAAAGCCCTTATAGTCCCAGCAACCAGCTAGCCAATCAAAAGTGCTTTGGCTGATGTCACTAACATCGGCTCCGCCAATGAAAAATACATTCCAAGCAGTCCTCACTTGTAAACTTAGGTCTGAGCATTGGTGACGATGAAGTGTTTTGAAAGTAAAATATAAACTTTAGTATAACTTTAGGACGGGGGGGGGGGGAGGGATTGTGTAATTGCAGTATTGTCCCTATATTTAGTTCACACATCCATTTGAAAATTAAATATAGATTATGAATAATCAAGTCACTGATTCAAAACAAAAAGAGTCTAAGATGGCATCTTTCTATGTTCTGGAATGACCAGTGTGGGAATAAATAAAGACAGGTAGTCCTCGACTTATGACCACAATTGAACCCAAAATTTCCATGGCTAAGCAAGACAATTGTTAAGTGAGTTTTGCTCCATTATACAATATTGCAACCTTTTGAGCAGTTTTCAACTTAGTAACGAAATTGTTAAGTGAATTTGGCTTCCTCGTTGATTTTGCTTGTCTGATGGCCACAGAAGGGATTGCCCTGGGACACTGCAACCATCATAAATACATGCCAGTTGCCAAGCATCCGAATTTTGATCATATGACCATGGGAATGTTGCTACTGTCATATATTAAATGATAATTCACTTTTTTCAGTGCAGTTGTAATTTCAACAGTCATTAAATCAAGGACTATCTGTATATACGGTGCCTTGAGAAAGCTCACCCACCAAAACAACAACAACAACAACAACAACAACAACAACAACAACAACAACAACAACAACAATAATAATAATAATAATAATAATAATAATAATAATAATAATAATAATAATAATAATAATAATAATAATAATAATAAATAATGTAAAGGGTAGGGCAAAAATTTAGAAGCTGGTAGGAAAAAAGCTAGCAAAGAAAGATAACTGTTATAATTGCTTCTCTTGTTAGTATGAATAAGTGAACCATTCAGGCCATTAATGAAGTTAATATCTTTGTTGTTATTTTTAAATCACTCGATCACTTCTTATTCTTTGCTACAGAGTATAGATTTCTGAGATTATCTTTCAGTAAATGCTTCCGCAATTATCATCAACTCAATGGTAATATTTAATTATCTTGTTTCAGTTGCCTTTGATTGTTACAAGCTACAGAGTCTTCTCTGGCCCTTGTATTACGTATCTAAAATGTTTAAACTTTAGTTTCTACTACTAGTGCTTTCAGGAGCAGACTGTGAGAACCAGTTTGCTGTACAAGTTAAGGCACCTGGAGACTGTAAATTTTAGTCCCGCTTTAGTCATGAAGCCATCTGGGTGACTTCCAGTCCCTCTCTCTTAGCCCTAGGAAGGCCAGTCCCTCTCTCTTAGCCCTAGGAAGGAGGCAATAGCGAACCACTTCTGAAAATTTTGCCAAGAAAACCACAGGGATTAGTTGCCAGGAGTCAAAAACGGACTCAAAGGCACGCACACATTGAGACACCCCTGTTGGATTATTTGTTCCTTTTATAGCCCAAGATATTCTCCACAATTTCTCCAGCAAAGCAATTCAGAAGCATACATTCTTCTTTCTGATAGCCCACCTGTCAAAGCCATATGTTGCGACTGGAAAAACCATGGCCTTGACAATATACACCGTGTTTGGCAGTTTGATGTATCTGCAATTCAGTATTTTGTATTGACTTGTCAAAGCCATTCTCTCTTGTACCAGATGTTTCTTTATTTCGTGTCTATAGTCATCATCCTGGTGAATTTTTGAGAGTAGGAAGGAACAGTCTATAACAACTTCATTTTCTTTCCTGCCTATTTGCATTGGGATGTATATTGCTTGACATAATCTTAGTTTTGTTTTTTTATATTGAGCAGGGGTGTTTTTTTTGCACCCTCTTCTTTCCTCTCAAACAACAGATTCCATAAGTCTTGCTTGGGCTTAGTCATTAAAGTGATATCATCAACATATTTGAGATTATTGATATTTTTCTGGCAATGTAATGCCAGTTTTTCTTTATTCTAGTCCAGCATTTCTCTTAATATATTCTGTATATAAGTTAAATAAGCAAGTTGTCAACATACAACATTGACACATACTTTCTTCTGAACTAATTAGAATTTCATTGTTGTTTCCTAGTTATTCTCCAAATTCTTCAGTTTGCAAATACAGTGGCCAAGAATGTGCCCCTTGTTTAAGGGTTATCCATTGTTGTTGTTGTTTTGTGGCCTACACAGCCAAAAGCTTTTGTACAATCAACAAAATAACAATTTATTGTTGTTCCAATAGAAGAGAATATATGTAGCTCGGGGCAGGGGCGGGTTCCTAATTTTTTTACTACCACTCTGTGGGCGTGGCTTATTTTGTGGGTGGGGCTTGCCAGCCATGTGACCGGGTGGGCGTGGTTTCTCGGACTGCTGAAGGGAGGGGAACTGAGATAGGTCCTGCTGCCCATTCCCCCTCCCCTCAGCAGCTCGAGAAGCCTCAAACGTGCGAAAATGCCTAGGATCATCACTACACGTTCGTGGCTTCTCGGACTGCTGAAGGGAGGGGAATGGAGATAGCTCCTGCTGCCCGTTCTTTCAGCATCTCACACGCTCCCTCAGCCATCCTCCCCTGCTTGGACTCATTGTGGGGTAGGAAGGCAGCGCATGAGCAGTGCCGGAAACTTGGCTTCCGGGCATGCACAGAAGAATTTTTTTTTTAAAAATGGTGGCGCCTAGGCACCGGCAACCGACCGCACCAGTACTGTGACGTCACCAGCGAGCCGCTACCGGTGCTATAGAGTGGACCGCACTGGTAGGAACCCACCACTGGCTCGGGGTTGAACTATGTAGTCTTTAGTGCTCTGTGAGCTTGATTGTTTGATTGCAGAAACGTCATTACCTGAGCAGTAACAGCATCAGTGCTCTGTTTATATACAGTAGCTTTCTCTGCCGATTCCATTTGCTCTGCTAAGTTAATACCAGACAAACAATCAAGCAGAAAACAATGTTAATCAAAGAAATAACACACACACACCCAACACTGGCAGGGCAAATTCCACCATTGACTTGTTTTATTTTTGGAGCTTCCCCCCCCCCTTCCACAATTATCCACTGCCAATTAGCAGACTGAATTTGAGTGCCTTTTCTATATCCAGTTCCTTCATCTGGAGGTTTTTGTTTGCTGTCTGGATTGCAAAGTCTTAACTACTATCTTAATCTCAAATTGCGAGGTTAATTCAACTGTTGGTAGTTTGAGCAATCTTTAGCACTGCCTTTTTGGTACATTTAAATGAGCATATTTGGTATATTTAAACAAGGAATGCAATAATGTATTTTAATGGAAGGTTTTATATTATTACATAGGTATTTGAAAAAAAGCCACTTGGAGAGTGTAGGTGCATCCCGTCTTGTTGATACCTCCCATAACATATAATAACATATAAGTCTATAATAACGCCCATCATTCCCAACTAGCACAGCCAACTATCTGACTGAGCCACAAGACTGGCACTCCAGAGATTAAATGTCTAAGACAGATGTTTCTAAATTCCTCAGATTTTCCAGTACAGATGGTGCAAAAAGCCAAGTTGACTGAGAGGTGATGGATGTTTGGTTTCATGGCAATGGCACGAAGACCCCTTGAAGGGGCTTCCAAAAGCCTAGAGAGGTCTGTTTAACCTTCCCTGAGATTTCTTCCACTCTCAGGAATAATCGTTTCTATTGAAAGAGACAGAGACAGACAGAGGCCTTTCATCTGTCAAGTGGGTATGTTGTCTCAGCTGCTGCTCTTGCCATATGAAAGGTTCCATATGGTTTTTACTAATTTCTTTTATGTGTTATTTGTGTGTGTGTGTGTGTGTCTGCATTTAAATTTGGAGTGTTTTTAGCCACCTTGGACAGAATAAGAAATTAAATAATAAATAAATAAATAAGAAGGGATAGGATAGGTAGTTTGGCTCATAATAAACTTAAAGAAAGATCTCCATTTGAACTATCCAGTTTTTTTCAGCTGAAATCTGAAGGAACTTGCCTGGCTAACCCAGCCAAAGGTATCTTAAGCTATGCTGTGGATTGTGTCTGTTCTGCAGCTGCATCATATAGAGAGGAAAAGAAATAAAACGATCCACGATTCATTTCTGATTACAGTTTGTCCCCAAGTGAGTAAATGAGTGAGAGGCAGTACACTCTGCATGTTTTGCCTATTAGGGAAAATGCATCTTGGCCTTCCTTGGCCGCTAGTTGCTTGAACTCAGTCCAGCCATGAAAACAAATATAAGCTGGCAGTGGGCAATTCCTTCTGTACTTTAGACTTCACTACAGTATATTTTTATGAGATAACAATTTCCCCTGAATTAGAATAGTGATCTCATAGCTATAAAAGCTTGGGATGGTTTTTCTTTAAGCAAAGATAGCTTCAGATATAAATAACACTTTAGACACATGTGATTCTAATTTACAACATATTTAATGATTCCAGCAAGGTTATGTTAAATATGCTAACCTAGTAACCAGAATAACATACTTTTAAGAACTTGTAAAGGAGTTCAGGAAGCCTATTTTACTCATTGTTAATGTTTCCTAGACTATAGTACTGGCTTAATCATTCCTTGTCTGTCCCATTCTTTCATTCTTCAGCTATTATTTCTATTTTTTTTTAGTGTTTATCGTAGAGGAAGTCTTTGACTTAAAACAGTTCACTTAGTGGCCATTCAGTTACAAAGGCACTGAAAAAAGTGATTTACACCGTCGCAGCATCCCCATGGTCACGTGATCAAAGTTCATGTTGGCAACTGGCTCATATTTAACTTGTTGCTTGTATCCTTACCATATTGATTGTTTCCTGATTGCTTATTTGAACCCTATGACAATCATTAAGTGTTGTACCTCAGAATTCTTGACAAATGTATCTTTTCTTTTATGTACACTGAGAGCATATGCACCAAAGACAAATTCCTTGTGTGTCCAATCACATTTGGCCAATAAAGAATTCTATTCTATTCAATTCTATTCTATTCTTATGACAATTGCAGTGTCCCAGGGTCATGTGATCACCTTTTGCAATCTTCTGACAAGCAAAGTCAAGGGAGAAGCCAGATTCACTAAACAACTGTGTTGCTAACTTAAACAACTGCAGTGATTCACTTAACAACTGTGGCAAGAAAGGTCATAAAAAGAGGCAAAATTCACTTAATAACTGTCTCTCTTAGCAACAGAAATGTTGGACTCAATTGCAGTTGTAAGTTGAGAACTACCTGTATAGACCTCTGTCTAAATAAAGGATTAGCAATTATGTTTCTTCTAGTAGTGGTCCCAAGTGGAATCGTTTGGGATTTTGTGTGAGTCATGAAACCATGATATACAAATATTTGTTCAACTAGCCACAGTTGAATTAATAAGGCTATTGTCTGGACCCTCACAGAATGGTTATAGGGTAGCATGAGTGACCCCCCAAAAAGAGGATCGGTATTGCAAATCACATTTTATATAACATTTCAGAAGCATACAGTTTACAGGTTAACCTTGGCAACCATCAACAGTATCTGAGATATTATATACCCATTTGTTTTTTCACAAATAAAAAATCCTGTGTTCCTCAATACGCATTATTCAATTGTATCCTTCTATGTTCCTCAATAACCATTGTTTCTCTCTTTATAGATGAGAGTTAATAATTAATTGAAGTCTTTCCACAATAATTCCATTGGAGTGTTCCATATTCAAGGTTTTGTCTTGTGCTTTACCTTCCCATAGACATGTCTTATATTGCACCTTCCCATGTGTTTACATCTTGGGATTACGTGAGTAGGCAGCATACAAATGTGGACAAATGAATAACTTCTGTATAACATTGTACAATTTATTAGAAAATTTTAAAGCTCAATTTCAACAAGTCAAGTTCAAATCGTAAAGGTGTCACAAGCTAGTGTGCAAACAGTAAAAGGTGCCTAATACAGTAATGTGAAGTATTCCTATCTATCTTCGACCTATTATCATTCTGAAATCTGATGGCCTATCTCAATAACTTCAAATGACTGTACCCTTAATAGAAATGTATGGAAGTTCCATGCCTGTCTTCAAGCTCCCTGACATACGTGTGTGCATATATACACATATGCACACACACACTCACACACACAAAGAGCAGTAGTGTGGTATAAATTAGTAGGATAAAGAACCAAGGGTCTTGGTAGGGAGGCAAAAAGGGAAGATCCATATGTTAAATATAATTGTCTATATAAAAATAATTTAATCATTAAGTTTATTGTTAAATCTGCAATATAGCACATCATCTGTCCAGTTTTAGAGCATGAAGATCTTTCAGAAATACTGTACAATTGAAACCATTATCGATTAATATGCACATATTAATACACACATATTTATTTTAAAACAAATCCCACTCACTTCCCCTTATGTGTGCATATTATAATGATCTAAACACATATTTGGAAGTGAGGCCCATTGAATTCTCTGGGAATTTTTAAAGCAGTTTTATGATCTGCTTATGTATTTCACACATTTGCATGTGCCTTAAATATGTTCCTCACATGGTTAATGATGTTGGTATGTAAAAAGCTTAACAGTGGTTTTCTTGGTCATTTTTAGAGCAATTCTGTAAAGCTGGCCTGTTATTTTAATATAAGATGTTATTGGGAAAGTGAATGAAGTAATATTTAGACAGATGATCAGTTTTGTGGCCTAGCTCTTAACCAGGGCCATTTCCTGACTCCTGATTTATGGCATTATCCAACCATTGCTGTGCCTATATAACAAAAAATAAAGACAGCTTTAAAATACCTGAGTGATATTATGAGACACTACAAAGGGAAGAGATAGCTCAAATGAAGTAAGAAACAATACAAGTGTCCCTGTTACAACTGTTCCAAATTTCATTTTCCTTTTAACTATGTAGACTGTTCCTTTCTCCTCCAGACATAAGCTGATGTTTGACTATACTATGGCAAACCTGGAAAGTTTAGGGTTGGGTAAAGACTGAGCTAGATGCATGATTTGCATGCATGATTGTTTTATTACAAGATAAAACTAGGATGCTAAAAGTTTTAACTATGTGTTTAATTATTATATAAGGTGCATAAACTGGCTATTTATTTCTGATGCTTAATGTATGCAGAATGTCTTAAGCTAATCTCCCAAAACACCCGAGATAGACTATTTGTTTAAAAAGAGACTAATTTATTTACAGGAACAAAAGCTACACTGGAAATGCAGAACAAGCCCTTGTCTACTCTTTGTTTGCCTAGTTACTGCTTCCTCTATGAAGGAAGGCCTCCTGTGCAAAGGTTATGAGGGGGGGAAATGGGTAAGGTCTGGTGCATAATTATTTGAAGGACATTCCAAAACAATTGGGTGGGTGGGGAACAGAATACCTTGAGAAGAAGATAAAGAAGAAATTGATACTAATGTTAATGGTGAGGCAAAGCAGATAAGAAAGCTACATTTTCAGGATTTAACAGGGTTCCTTCAAATGCATTTGTTTTAAAAAAAAGACACCCTGCCCCAAAAAATTTGCAAAACAACAGAACAGTTGAAGTTGTTCTTTGCCTTTCAGGGGGATCAATTTTCCTTTGGAAGAGAAGCAAGGAAGGAAGCCAGCTTTGTGCTGCTTGCATGCTATTGAAGTGACTGGGTTTGTAATCTTTCCCAGCTAACACCCAGCATTCCTGGTCTGTCCCCCCCCCCACCAACATAACTTTGTTTACAGAAGTTTCTACAGCAAATTCCGACTATTCAATGCAGAGCGAACACTGGTGGGGCCGCACCAACAGACTGCACTGCAGGCTGCAGATGTACGTGCATCCGAGCCACATGCTGTTCAGGCAAAAGTACAGGCATCGCCCTTTTAAAGCTGTTCTGCAGGCGGCAGAAGGGAGGAGGAGAAGGAGAAGGAGAGGAGTTCATCTGAGGACACAGTCCCAGTTCTCAGAAATCCCTTCGCTGCTGGAACATCGAGCTCCCTTTACTGCAGTTGAACAAACTGCCCTAGATTGGGGGCTGGTGAGCCCGCCCCCAGCTTGTGCATGAAGCTCAGGGCGTCCATACCCACGTGAGCTGCACTGAAATTAGCACCTCCACCTCCGAGACAGACAGAAACAGATAGAAAGAAGAGGGAAGCTGGATGGGGAGGAAAGAGGAGAGAAGCCTAGTGACAGCTAAGGTAGCTGCGTGACATCTGGCCTAAGGCCATGCTGCTTTCATCCAGTGGAAATGCTGGATGACGTTCCCCCCTTTTTTCGACTTCAGGGTTGAAGGCGGCTCTTTCATAGATCCTGGCGCCGGCGTTTGCACTTTTCAGTGGCAAATACGCGCGAACAGCCTGCAAAAATTGGCGCGAGGTAAATCGACTGCCCGCCACCTACCCCACGCCCTACCCGCTCTCGCTGCGCGAGCAGCTTATGTGAAGTGGAAATGTTTGGGAAGCCGCTGGTGCAACAAGATATTTTGAGGTAGCCAGCTCCACCCTTTCACACGCACGCACGCACGCCCTTGCGGTGGTGGAGGAGGAAGATTTTCGGTCACCCCAAGAGCGCCCGGGCTCAATAAAATAAGGAAACGAACCCAAACCTCCATGCCTATTTATAAACAGAAGGATTAGACCCCCTAAGTAATTAACCCCAGGGATTCTTCTGGGTTAAAAAAAACACGCCCCCCTGCATCGCCCTCCATTGTGGCACGCGTGTACGCAAATGACACATTTGCAATTATCTGTATACAGTGGAGCCTCCCCCGCCCCCCCGTAGCTCTGTGATTCGGATGGGTGCGTTTCCTGAAGAGGGGTGTGTGCATGTGAGTGTGTGTGTTAGCAGTGTGTTCCATCTCCTTCTCCGCTCTCTCCTTTTCTCGCCTTCCCTCTTCCTCCTCCTCGCTCAAATACTGTATGTAAAAGCCTATCCGGCCACCCACGTCCCCGGGTGGTTGCCTCTGTTAAATCTCCCTTTTCCGGAGGTGACCATAAAAGCACGCCGCATCAAACCTGCTCGTGCATGCACCCTCCCACGCCCACCTGGCCCCTTTCCAAAGGGGACCTTCAAGGATCCGAGTCAGGGAGTGCTCGGGGATCCTTCCTCTAGCAAGCACGGGTGGGGTGGGGTGACTCGGGTGACCAGAGATTCTTGAGCAGCGCCCAGAATGAAAATGTCTGTAGAGAAACGCGGGTTCTGGAAGGAAACAGGTTGTTCTGGCAAACGATAATCTTCGCCTCAGCCTTCGAGGCCCACGCCCCCTCCTCGCATTATTTTAGATCTCCCCCTGCGATGCGTGACATCAACGCTCTCGCCCCCCACCCCGCCCCATTCCTCCGCTTCTACTTGTCCCCTCCATTCCTCCCCCTCTCCTGCCCGCGCTTCCTCCCCCGGCGTTTCGCTTCCTCCCCGGCCGCCCACCACCTCCCTTGCCGCCTGTCACACACCCCCTTCCCGTCCCCTTCACTCCCGCCTCTCAGCCGCCGCGGCGGCAGTCGCCTCCTTCCTCTCCTCAGCCTCGGCCCCTCCCGCCGCCTCTCTCCGTCTCCTCCCCGTTTCACCTCAAATAACCCTCCGTTCTCTCCTCGCCGCCCTCCCTCCCTCCGCCTCTCAGCCTCCCGCATGCCTCCATGTTGTACACACTGACAGAGCGCGCTCGCCGGCTCGGATTTTGCCCGCAGCCTGCCGCACCCCTCAAGCCCACGGCCCCCGCGCGCGGGGGGTTTGTCAAGAGAGGGGAGCGCCCAAGGCTTATTGAGGCCAGGACGCCCTCCTCCGCTGCCCGCCCCGCATTTTCCAATTCACTTTGCACGGGGGCCGCCACCCCGCCGGAGCAACCATGCTCCTGGCACTGGCGGGGGCGCCACATTCAGTCCCCGCCGCAAGGACAGCGCGGGCGAGTGGGGGGGGGGAACCTTCTGCCGCCCCCCTCCCTCAGCCGGGAGCAAAAGCGCCTTCCGAAAGCACAGCGGGGGGGGGAGGAGGCGAGGGGCGCTGCAGCTGTTGCTTCCCTCCTGAAAGCATCGGCTGGCATTGCCGGCGCCTCGCTGTTTACTTTCGCTCTTCCCTCGCTGGGCAGCCCCGAGCGCCAAACATGCGCAGCCGGCAGTCATGAGATTTCCCTAGAAAGGGTGTCACCGCGGTTGGACTTTTTTTTTTTTACGTGGGAAGGGTTACGCTAGAGCTGGGTGAAATCCAGCGCGGTGGCGGTGGGGGACCGGGTGGGGGGGAAACACTTTGTGGTGGTTTCGGATTACACGGCCCGCTTTTGTGGGAATTTCTTCAGTCGCACGCGGGGCTCCTCCTGGCTCGCGCGCGCGAGAAGCAGTGGTGGGGGGAGGGCGCCCGACGAAAACAGACCCCTCCCCTCGAGCTTCCCCCCGCTGGGGAGCTTCCCCCCCACGAGGAGGGAGGGGCCGTGGGCATCGCGTGGCGGCTGCCGGACGCCCCTTCACGGCAAGGAGGAATGTCTCTTCGTTCCAGCACATCAAAGCTGCATAGAACATGAGGAATCTACCTCAGCCACGTAGCGAACATTCCGCAGGACAGGCTGTGCAGCACCCGCGTCCCTTATCTTTTGACACTTTCCCCAAAAGATGCAGCCGAGCGTGCTGCTCCCGCCAGCCGCCCCGCGGGGGACACCGACCGCCGCCCGGCTTTTCTAGGGGGCGATCCTGAGCCGTTGTGCCAAGATCACCTTCCCGCCAGAATCCCGACCTCGGGGATCTTGTTTGTTTACCCACTCGAGGACTGGCGGGAATTCGAGCCGACGTGAAGCTATGTTTTGGTTGCTGTTATTTTGGCTTGGTGCATTTTTTTTACAAAGGGCGTGCTGAAGATGCAGCGATCCCTCTACATTATGTTTCCTTTTAGTTTCCACCAGCCACAGGCTGAGAGATCAGAGAGATAGGATTATTTCGGGTCTAAAGTAACTTTTTTTTAATAAAAAGAAGGATGTTGCAAACAAAGTACTCTAATGCTTTCTTGATTTTAAACGCTAACTGAAAGGGGGAAGCCTTGCTAGATTTTCGTAATTTGTTCAGATTTGCTAGGATCAGGTTTACATTACCTCCCCATTGCTTCTTAAGGGCTATCTTAGTTTGATTGATTGATTGATTGATTGATTGATTGATTGATTGATTGATTGACTGACAGCCTGTACTTCCTGTAGGAGTTCAAGCTGATGTACAGAGCTCTCCCATTTCAGTTTCCACCATAATCAGAATCCTGAGAGGAAGGGGTCAACCTATTTTCCAAAGCACCTGAAGGCCAGACAAGGAATAGTGGATGGAAACTGATCAAGGAGAGATTCAACCTAGAAATAAGGAGACAGTGAGAACAATCAAGCAATGGAACAGGTTGCCTTCAGAAGTTGTGGGAGCTTCATCACTGGAAGCTTTCAAGAAGAGACAGGACTACCATATGTCAGAAATGGTGTAGGGCCATGAGGGTGAATCTATGGCATGTGTGCCCGAAGTGGCACGCAGAGCCATGTTGCCTGGCATGCACGGTGTTGTCTGTTCCTCTTCCGGGTTTCTGGCACACATGCGTGCACAACGATTAACTGGCCTTCGTGTGTACAACAGTGCCGGAAACCGGAAGTGCATTTTTTGATGTGTGCATGCGCCCTGGGCAGCTCCTCTTCCGGGTTGTGGGCCTGACAATCCACTCAGGCCCTTTAACGATAATACCACAATGCCTTTATAGGTAATCCAAACTGAGTGTCTATCTCATTTAGTGATCATCCAGAGTTACAATGGTGCAAAAAAAAAAAACCCTTAGCAACAGTCCTTGTATTTACAACCTTTGTCGCATCTCTGCCCTTACTTTCATTTGCTTGTGTACCCTGAACCAAGATGTCCTCAAAGAGAAACAATCCAATTTCAGCCAAAGGAGGTAGCAAGAAGCAAATGAAAAGGGAAGTAAAATTATAAAAACAAGTGTGGTCATGTGATTTTCACTTAGTGACCACTTTGCTTAATGACTTCCGGGTCCCAGTTGTGATCACTACACAAGGACTACCTCTACTTGCTTCACAAAAAAGTACAATTGGGACATGCTGGTTCTGAGGCCAGTAGTTGATGCCACCAGATGAACAATACTGTATTATAAATGGTGAGATATTATTGCTTTGTTTAGATGCAAAAAATCTCAGCTCTGCTTTGGAGCTCATTGAGGATTTTTTTTGCCAAGTTACTTAAAGTAAGTCTGTTCATATGTAGCCAATCGACACTAGTGACAGAGCATTTTCTAAAGTCATGCAGCTTTCGTTGGTCAAATATATTAGCCAACATTTCTGGCACCAGGGACCTGTTTCAGAAGAAAAATGGGTTTTCATGGATCAGGGTGGTGGTGGTGGTGGTTTCGTGTACAACTAGATCAGTGATGGCAAACCTATGCACATGTGCCACAGGTGGCACGCGGAGCCATATCTGCCGGCACATGAGCCGTTGCCCTAATTCAGCTCCAGTGCGCATGTGCGCGCCAGCCAGCTAATTTTCAGTTTGCGCAGAGGCTCTGGGAGGGCGTTTTCGGCCTCGAGGGGGGGGAAGCCGTTTTCGGCCTCCCCAGACTCCACGGATATCTCAGGAGCCTGGGGAGGGCAAAAAATGGGCCTACTGGGCCCACCCAAAGTCAGGAAACGGGAGCGGCGGGATCGTGCACGCATGCACGGGGGGCAGGGCAGCACAGGGGGATCACATGCGCACGCGCAGAGGGGCAGGGGGGCATTGAATTATGGGTGTAGTCACTCGCACGGGCACAATAGCGTATGCGCGCTTGCTTTTGGCACCCGAGGAAAAAAAGGTTTGCCATCACTGACCTAGATGTTACGCATCTAAGCCCAGAGGTGGAGGACCCCTGTATTAGAGGATGTGAGAACAGGCTCTTTATAAATGAGGAATGCTGGAAAATGTTACAAGTTCCATTGTAGTCCCAAAGGTGCTTTTTCAAGAGGCAACTGGACTTTTTCTATTTTTTTTTCTTTGAAGATGTTTCACTTCTCATCCAGGCAGCTTCTTCAGTTCTTGGATGAGAAGTGAAATGTCTTCAAAGAAAAAACAAAGTCCAGTTGCCTCTTGAAAAAGCGCCTTTGGGACAACCATGACCTGGATGACTGAGAATCTCCATAGACAAGTTCCATTGTAGTGGTTGAAATGATAAATAGGGATTGCCAGTGTATGATCCAATGATAGCTTTTGAAGAAAAAGAAGATCCACATGTGCCAAAAATATATAGCATCGATGAGAGGATAATCTAGAATAGAATTCACCAAACCATGTGTTGGGTTTGCAATTCCCAGAATTCCCAGCTGAAAGTACCGGAGAATTATGGGAGATCTGATCACCAGGAGCATATTACCCTACTTAATTTTAGAAGAAATTTTGCAAGTGAGGTCATGGACACATATCCATTACTCATGTCTTATGTTATGTTTTCTTTAGATGTCCTCCAGGTGTGCAGTCAATTCACCAGCTACTGTGAGAATTCTGAAAATTCTGGGACACAAATTTAGAGGAGTACTGGGGGGGAGGGGAAAATAATTTCATTGCATTCAGAAGCATCCACAATGATGGGCAATTGGGGTGATGGGTACAACTGCATGATCAAATCCCCCCTTTGAACATATATCAACATATACATATGTAGAAAGGGGTGGGGCTTTGACCCATGGTAAGTCCAAGCAGTTTGGACACGGTCCCCATTGTGGACATCTCTGAGTGTATCCGTGAAGTTTCTTGATTGCAAACATACAGCCTAAATTCCTCACACTGAAATGGAAAGCAGAACTTCTGACTAGTGATTCTAAATAAAAATGACCCTTTATTGCTTAGGCCTTTCAGTCAGTATTCGATATAGTTCACTAAACCGTTCAATAACAAATAGGATTTAAATGTTAAGGGTGAAAATGTTGGCAAGTGAAAATCTTCCTTAACAGAGCTAGGAGCTGACATTTTACCCATAATAATTGATTCCTCATTTCTTCATCTGCAATTGAAGATACAAACAAGATTTCCCTATTTGGACAAAATGGGAAACTGGTTAATTAGAGAGGTTTTTTTTTTTACTTTAATCATGCAAAAAAAATATGAAGGGACTACAGGCAATAAAATTGAACCCCAAATTTCCTTTTCTAAGCATGGTCGTTATTAAATGATTTTTGCCTCATTTTATGTTCTTTTTGCCACAGTTGTTAGGTGAATCACTGCAATTGTTAAGGGAATTGTGTGGTAGTTATGCAAATCTGCCTTCCCCCATTGACTTTGCTTGTCAGAAACTGACTGGTGAGGTTACGGATGTTGATCACATGACCCCGAGAAGTGCAACTCTCACAAATGCATGCCAGTTGCCAAGCGCTCAAATTTTGATCATATGACCATGGGGATCCTGCAACGGTTACAAGTCATAAGTCACTTTTTTCAGTGTTGCTATAACTTCGAACAGTCACTGAATGGTTTTAAGTCAAGGAATACCTGTGTTGCAGAGAACCATCAAGAATACACGCTTCTCATAAAATGAGGCAAAGTATTGACTTGACACATCTGGATTTTATCCTATACTGTTCACTTGACAGTTTTGTAGCATCTTCCTCTCTTAGGACATTGTTATTAATTAGCTCTACTTTCTGGAGAACTGGCACAAAATCCAATGAGACGTGCAATCTATTGTGGCCTCTTAAGCAATCAACAGCAAAATGGCAAAGCGTCATTTGCCCTCCTGTGTTTACTTGGAATTTAGAACCACACTTATAGTGGAACAGTCTCAATTAAATCAACATTGTGCATCCTTGTTTTTAAAAAAACACACTAAGAAATAACAGCCAAAACTCTCGTATTGGCATTTTTGTTGCAACTTTCATGAAAACATGACAGCAAATACAGTAAATTGAATTAAAATATAGTAAATTGAATTACAAATTCTCAGTATTTGAGAAAAAGTCATCATGAATTTGACAGATAACCGCAAGTATATATACAGGTTCTTTTAGAATTCTTCCTTGTGCAGCTATTATTAGTGCTTACCCTGTGACCTTTCCCCTCTGTAAATTTTGCATTAGCTATTTTTATTGATAACGGCAATGCCTCCTATGTTCCTCTGTCCTGAATAATCCACAGAAAAAAATATAAAGTCTGTACAAAAACATAAAAGTCTTGATGGAATAGGCCCGTGATGGCGAACCTATGGCACGGGTGCCACAAGTGGCACGCGGAGCCATATCGGTGGGCACGCGAGCTCAGGTCCGGCACGCATGTGCGCACCGGCTGGCTGATTTTTGGGCCTTCTGGGCCCACTGGGAGACAGGAAACAGGCTGTTTCCAGCCTCCAGAGGGGGTGGGGAAGGCCGTTTTCGCCCTTCCCAGGCTCCTAGAAAGGCTCTGGAGCCTGGAGAGAGCAAAAAATGGGCGTGCCATTGCATGCTGGGAGTGGGGGGGGGTCATGCGCGGATGTGCATGGAATTATGGGTGTGGGCACGCACACACGTGATCCCCCGCATCCCCCCCCTTTTTTGGCACGCGAACCAAAAAAGGTTCGCCATCACTGGAATAGGCCAACTCATCTTTGCCTCTACTAGTAGCCAACCTCATTATTCAAACTTTTTTTTTTGTTGCATGCATGGGATATTGGTTATCATAGATTTTTCTTTCTCTGACAGGACAGTTCTGGTCCTCTTACGAAACAAATTTAATAGATGCTGCCATTTAAAGGTTAAGCAACATACCATAATTTAGTATTCTGATTTCTGATTCCACCCGGCAATAATCCGGATGGCCACTAGATAGCAGCATCTATATAAATGTTTCATAGTACTGTTGCTGTGATAGAAAAAGTGACCTTATATATTAAGTCGATAGTCCTGTGGTGAAATATTAAGGAGAAAAATATTGAACATCAATTGCTGGTCTTACATTGTCAGATGGTGGAACTGCATAGACGGCAGTACAGGATGTCCCCATGTGCACTTTAAGGACCCGTTGTGGGAACAGTGTGATTTGTGCAAACACAATTTCTTCCCATCTCTGGGATGAGAAGAAAGTATAGCCAAACAGCTGAGTGGATGAGGTTAGCCCTAGGAAGACCATAAATGGAGCCTTGAAGGCGAGCTGCTCTCATATGTCTTTTATAGAACATTCAGAAATAATATGGTTTCTATGCTTTAGAAAACGTTTGAGAAAACTTGGACCGACATTTCAAAATAAAGGTTCTGCCAAATGTGAAGAATATGTTTTGAGATAATAACTTTGGAGTTATGGAAAGCTGTATTTCAGGACAGGTCCTGTCCTGGGCCTTCTTCAAACTAGCAAAGCCTGACTTTTAAGTGGGTGTGTTTCTGGTGAGAAAGCCACAGGCCATTCAGCTATATTTTGGCACCTGCATTTCCATGTTGCATCACGAGCTTTGTTTTGTAAATATGCTGGATTAGATCCAAAGATGCTAGATCAGTGATGGCGAACCTTTTTTCCCTCGGGTGCCGAAAGCGTGTGTGTGCGTGCTATCGCATGTGTGTGCCCAGACCCATAATTCAATGCCCCCCACACCCTTCCCCCCTGAGCATGTGACCCCCCCACGCTGCCCCATCCCCGCGAATGCACACATGACACCCCGATCCCCCATTTCCCGACTTCTGGTGGGCCCGGTAGGCCCGTTTTTCACCCTCCCCAGGCTCCAGAGGCTTTCTTGGAGCCTGGGGAGGGCGAAAACGCCCCCCCCGCCCTCCCAGAGCCTCCATGTGAGCCAAAAATCAGCTCACTGGCGTGCACATGTGTGCTGGAGCTAAGCTAAGGCAACGGCTTGCATGCCGGCAGATATAGCTCCATGTGCCACCTGTGGCACGCATGCCATAGGTTCGCCATCACGGTGCTAGATGCACACTACTCAGAGCTTCACTCAAATTTATTTGGGTGTTACCGCTGCGAGATCAGTGCACATTAGTGATATGCCATCTGCCTCAGGGCAAATATTGGGATTGTGTAAGTGGTGCCCCAGGGGGGAAAATGTATCCGTTCGAAGAGTGCCAAGTTTTCTTATTAGAAATAATTTTAAAATAAGGAAAACATGAGCAAGACTCTTAATCATTGCATTTATGGATTCCGGGAGGACTTTGTGGCTTTGGGTTATAGGTAGTCTTTGGTTATGATTGCCCTGTTTAGTGACCGTTCAAACTTATGTCGGCACTGCAAAAGTAGCTTTACGATTTATTGTCTTGAATTTGCATCCATTGCAGCAACGACTGTGACATTTAGCAGTGGAGTTGCAGTCGCAATTGCAGTTGTTAAGTGAGGACTGCTTGTACTTTCTACATAGCTGCTTTTCACAGAAAGTTCATAGAATGTTATTTTAAAATTTAGGTAGGTAGTAAAATATGTGTGTGTGTACATTCACACATGCGGTATAAACATACAGATTATGATGATGATGTTCGTCCATCGTATTCGAAGAGGACCTTGACATCTATAATTGGGGGGGAATGTCAAGACTTGCACGTGAATTGGATTAAAGTGAGGGAGAGGTGCGCATAGTCAGCCTCACTCTCTCTTCCCAGATTCCATCTTGCTCCAATAGCAGGACTAGAGTCGAGACAGATGGGCACAGTGGTTGACCAGGGCGTCTTTCGTGTCTTGCCATGCTCTTAGCGTACCACATCACTTGCAGAAACCATCTTCATGACCGTTGTCCTATTCTAGTAGGTTTCATCCGCTCAGTCTGTCAGAATCTGACTTCACATGCTCAGGATAGACAAGTCCCTATCTCACCGAAGGTCGATGACCCAACGACTACTCTCAACCTGGTTTGGCCAGCCTGTTGAAGCTGTTGCCCGGGTTGTGACCGCTGTGCATGCTACAACTGCTAGGAGCCACAGGTGAGAGCTGAGTGACAGGTGGGGGACCAAAGGTGAACGAGGTACCCTAAAAGCTGCCCTAAAATGAGCTGCCATAAAGGACACAACATGCCCATACACCAGAGGTGCGACCCCTCCCTGAGCACCCCATACACCCCAAACGTACATATATAGATACACACACACACATTAAAAAAAAACCATGGCAAAATGCAAACTTGCCTAGTGGCCAGCTAAGTTTCATTGCAAGAATTGGTCCTTCATAGATGTCACTGATGTACATGGAATAGCCAAGAATGATGAACCTGCACAATTCTCACATAAAAAGCTTATTACAGCATAATATGAGCCGGCCAGCCATAAGATGAACGAGATGCACTGTGTATACACGGCCAAAAAAGCTCTGAAGTATCAGATCTATTTGGATACGGATTACAATTAGAACCCTACAGGAAGCTGCTAATGTACCCAGTGGATTCTGTTTCCCAGCCTAATAATTCCCGAACTCTCCAGGCTACTTCCAATTTTAGCTTGGGAAATCTTCAAAAACAATGCAAAGAATCATGGCTGTGAATGGGAAAGGAGAATGCCTAGCCATCCCCACAAAAAATGCTTGCTAAAGATTTTGAGTAACTTGTCATGATGTATATCTAATACATGAATCCTGGATGGATATAACACTAGTTATAAAAGCACTGTAAACAACATAACCATCTTTGGAGCAGAGTTGCGATATTGAAAGAGATTTAAGTCAGGTGCATGTGGATCACAGCTAAAATATAATACAAGTAGTCCTCGACTTAACAACAGTTCCCTTGGTGAACGTTCAAAGTTACAATGGCGCTGAAAAAAGGGAGGTACGACTGTTTTTCACACTTACGACTGTTGCAGTATCCCCATGGTCACATGATCAAAATTCAGACGATTGGCAACTGGTACATATTTATGATGGTTGCAATGTCCTGGGGTCGTGTGATCACCTTTTGTGGCAAGCAAAGTCAATGGGGAGCCAGATTCACTTAACAATTCTGGCAAGAAAAGTCATAAAATGGGACAAAACTCACTTAACAAATGTTTCACTTAGCAACAGAAATTTTGGTCTCAATTGTTGTCATAAATTGAAGACTACCTGTATGTCAATATGTTTAGTGGAGAAGGAATGGGCACGTCTTCCCTGGCATCAGCCTTTCAAGTGGCTTTAGTCCACCAATTACCATTTTGACAGCTATTCTGTCTGTCTCATAGAAGACTGAGCTTACCAGCTGCTGAAGCAGAGTAGGATCTTCAAGGAAAGTCTTGTGCAAGTTGTTGGAAGTGTGGGCTAGTGACTGCTGGCATAGGATGGCTTTAAATTGTGAGCTGCAGGGATTGTGGATCTCTCTGGGGACTGGTTTGGAGGAGTATGTTTCCCTGGTGCTTCCTTGTTTGATTATGTACCATCAGGTTGCTGTTGATTCTTAATAACCCCACAGATTTTCTCCAGGAAAATCTGTCCCTAACCTGGTCTTTGAGGTCTTCTAACAATGCATCCATTGCAGTGGTGAAATCTAAAAAATTTCCCTACTGGTTCTGTGGGCGTGGTTTGGTGGTCATGTGACTGGGTGGGCGTGGGTGGGTGTGGCTTGGTGGTCATGGGGTCATGTGACCAGGTGAGCTCAAAAACCAACTTTCACACTTCACACACAAACAACACAAAAGCCACACAACTGACACACACAATACAAAAGCATCTGACTTCACACAAAATGGCCCCTGCGACAAGCAAGAACCTCACAGAGTCACAGAGAGCTGAAAAACGAACTATCACACTTGCACAAAAATAACACAAAAGCTACACACTGACTCACACACAATGCAAAAGCACACAAAATGGCCCCTGCAACAACAAGCAAGAACCTCACAGAGCCACAAAGAGCTCAAAAACCAGCTTTCACACTTTACATAAAAATAACACAAAAGCTACTGACTCCTACACAACTGACTCACACACAATGCAGAAGCAGCTGGACTTCACACAAAATGGTTCCTGCTTTGTTGCAGGGGCACAGAATCACAGTTGCAGCGAATGCTTTAAAAAGGGGGGGGGAAGGAGTCGGGACTTTTTAAAAAACTTTTTAAACCATTTTTTTACTACCAGCTCCAGGGAATAGGTAGTAAAAATGCTTTTAATTTAGTTTAAAAAAAAGGTTCATCAGCTGTGCCGCGCAATCGTGGAAAACTTTTTTTTTCTTTTTAAAAGCATTTTTACTACCGGTTCGGAGAACCAGAAGTATTTGTAACCGGTAGCATTTCACCCCTGATCCATTGCTACTACAACTGAGTCCCTTCACCTTATTGCTGGTTGTCCTCTTCTCTTTCCCTCCACCTCTCCTAGCATGAGAGCCTTCTTCAGAGAGCTAGGTCTTTGCATAATGTGTCCGAAGTAAGACAGCAATATCAATAGCATTTAGACTTATATACCGCTTCACAGTGCTTTACAGCCCTCTCTAAGCGGTTTACAGACTCAGCATATTGCCCTCAACAATCTGGGTCTTCATTCTACCCACCTTGGAAGGATGGAAGGCTGAGTCAACCTTGAGCCTGGTGAGATTCGAACTGCTAAATTGCAGGCAGCCAGCAGTCAGCAGAAGTAGCCAGCAGTACTGCATTCTAACCACTGCGCCACCACGGCTCTTGAGATAATTTAAGTCAGGTAATTTGTGCCTCAAGTGAGAATTCTGGGTTGATTTGCTTGATGATACATTTGTTTGTTTTCTTGGCTGTCCATGGTATTCTCAGCAGTCTTCTCCAACATCAAAGGGTTTTTTAAACTTTTGCCGGAAGAAAGATTTAATATTGTTCAAATTCCCCCCCCCCCAAATTAATGTTGATACTATAATAATTCACCCTTAAGGAATTTCTGTACAGCTGAAGACGAGGATGCAAGCTGCAAAGTACCGAGAGTTCCTAGGACAGCTAAAGGTCAAAGCAAGGCAAGAGGTTGAGCTAAAAAGGAGGTTCAGAGCAGCTCCCTGCACTGCAGCTACATTGGAAATGAAATTGAAAGGCTGTGGAATTAATCTAGAAATAGCACAAACACCATGACCATAATCCAAATGTTTTTCCATTGAATTTCAAAAAAAAAAAAAAAGGGAGATGGATCCTTGTATTTTATTTATTTATTTATTTATTTATTTTCAGCTTTTAACATCACAATATTATAATATTGGATCCTTGTATTTTTATACATGTATTTACACAACTCATGTTACTTTAATCTAAGACTAAGAAGCTTGCAACTACCTCGACTTACGACCACAATTGAGTCCAAAATTTCTGTTGTTAAGTGAGACATTTGTTAAGTGACTTTTGCCCCATTTTACAACCTTTCTTGCTACAATTGTTAAGTGAATCACTGCAGTTGTTAAGTTAGTAACACTGTTGTTAAGTGAATCTGGTTTCCCCATTGACTGTTTGTCAGAAAGTCACACAGGACATTCACAGGACCCTGGGGACACAGCAACGTCATAAATATGAACCAGTTGTTAAGCATGTGAATTTTGATCACATGATTATGGGGATGCCACAAAGATCGTAACTATGAAAAATGGTCATAAGTCACTTTTTTAGTGCCATTGTAACTTTGAATGGTCACTGTTGTAAGGCGAGGACTACCTGTATAATAAAATATCAGCCAAATTTCCAAACCTACAAATTGGCCTCCAGTATCCCAGAAACAAGAAGGAACAATTAACATAAACCTTCTAATAAAAATTGCCAGGTAATATGCTTGTGGTTAGGAAATAGTGATTTATGAGATCGTGACCTTAAATCTTACTTGGCCCTAATATTTCTTTTCTGCTTCTGTCATGCCAGATTATTAGAATTCCCTAATTCATCACACAGGTTTTACCTAGGATGTTTCTTGTTCTGAGCCTTTTGCCAAGACAACTGGTTCTTAACAGCAAGAAATGAATAATAGCTGTAACATGTTTTACCCAATAACCTCTAAGTCAAATGAACAACTGGCATAAGTAGGAATATGGGAATACTTCTTCAATTCTGTCCTGGTTGAAAAACAGTTTCTGGGTTGAGGGGTGGGAAAATAGGTTAAAGGCAATAATAATTTTAGAAACGTTTGACTGTGTTACTACTGCAAAAAAAAAAAAAAAATCTCCCAACTCCTTTGGTTTGTGTGCAACATTCAAAACAATAACTCTGCTCAAGCCCTTAGGATAAAAATAAACTCAAAACGAATCTTTCCAGAGCATTTTAACTGTGAAATGTGCAGCCTATGGTCAAATGATGACATGGTAAGTTTGGATTGTGATTTCATCCTTTTAATGCTGTCTATTGGGATTTATAGCTTTAAGGGAGGGAGATGCAGCCAAAATTCTTTTACATACCAGGAATTCCATTTTCCATTATTAATCCATTTTCCAACACTGCAGAGTGTCATGTGGTCTTATTTTATTTTTGGGTTCCAGAAACAATAACATTTCCTGCTTTGAAAAAACAAGAACAACAAAAATGTTACTTGATCAAATTCAACTTATACATGGAAAACTCCATCTAGTCCCTGCAGCAAATACACTAAAAATCATTTTCCTTGTTCTTTAGATTATCTAGGGCCGTGATGGCGAACCTATGGCATGAGTGCCACAAGTGGCACGCGGAGCCATATTGGTGGGCACGTGAGGTCGGGTCTGGCGCGCATGTGTGCGCCGGCCAGCTGATTTTCGGGCCTTCTGGGCCCACTGGGAGTCGGGAAACAGGCTGTTTCCAGCCTCCGGAGGGGGTGGGGAAGGCCCATTTTTTGCTCTCTCCAGGCTTCAGAGCCTTTCTAGGAGCCTGGGGAGGGCGAAAACGGCCTCCCCCATGGAGGCCCTCTGGAGGCCAGAAATGGGCCATTTCCTAACTTGAAATGGGCCATTTCTGGCCTCCGGAGGGCCTCCAGGGGGGTGGGGAAGGCCATTTACGCCCTCCCCAGGCTCCTAGAAAGGCTCTGAAGCCTGGGGAGAGCGAAAAATGGACTTGCCATCGCGTGCCGGGAGCAGGGGGGGTCATGCACGCATGCGCAGGGGGGGCGCATGGAATTATGGGTGTGGGCACATGCACGTGCGACCCTCCCCACACTCCCCCCTTTTTGCACACGAACCAAAAAAGGTTCGCCATCACTGATCTAGGGTAATTCGTCACCCTCAAAAGTCTGTTCCTATGTCAGCGGCTACAAATAATGCTCAGAAAGTTGGAAATTTCAGGGTTTGAGTAATCTTATTGTTTGCATTTTGGGATTTAATATTACTGACTTTGTTTCTTCATGGTGTACATCTATGTATAGGATCATGAAAGATGGCAAGTGCTCCTGTCGCCAAGTAAGCAATATTTTAACATGAGCTCATGGATTTTTCCTCCTTTTTTTAAATCAAAAATCACTTTCATACTCAGAACATAGTTGGGCAGAATTAGGCATTTCTGCTGATGCCGATGCAGCTGCATCAACTGCTGTGCAATGTTTTTCTTGAGGATGCCTTTGTGTGTTAGCACACATTGAATTGCACAATGGGAGAAACCCTGAGAGTGCAAGATACCTGTGTGTGCGTGGATGCCATTAAGGCCTCTTCACTAAAAATATTTACACTGCATGTACAGACACTTGCTGGAATGTGAGTAGTAAATAAGCCATTAAGAGGGCATATATCAGAATTTGATATATGTGATATTTGATCTTATACCACCTTCCCTACTGTCTCCATTATCTCTCTCTCTTTCATTTTCTCTATCTATTCATCTATCATCTATCTTACTGTCTCCATTATCTGTCTGTCTGTCTGAATGTCTGTCTGTCTGTCTGAATGTCCGTCCGTCCGTCCGTCCATCCATCCATCCATCCATCCATCCATCCATCCATCCATCCATCCATCCATCCATCCATCCATCATCTTACTGTCTCCATTATCTCTATCAATTTTCTCTCTCTCTCTCTCTCTGTGTGTATATATACAGTACACATACACACACAAATAAAATCTATCTTCCTCCTCTTCCTCCTCCTCCTCCTCCTCCACCACCACCACCTCCTCCTCCTCCGCATTTGCTGTCAAACCAGCTTCAAGCACTTACACATTTGAGCAAGTTCAAGTTTTTCACTGCATGCAGTTGCATCTTTAATCATTTCCTACTTATTTCCTTCCGACTGTCTTGAAACTTCCTCAACACTACATGTTTTCACTTTTGGGACTAACCTCAAAGCTTTCAGTTTCCAATGGAGCAATACTGATGCCTGGGTTTTAAATAACTTCATAACAATATTTAGAATATGTTACCTTTTGTAACCAGAATAAATTGTTCCGGCATTGCTGGAATTAAGCTGGTGGAAAACACAGGAAATACAGATTGATTTTCCCCTACAACATAACTTTGCCAGCCTTTGGAAGCTTGCAGTCTAGGCTGTGCCTGTTAATTCTGAAATCTTGTCAAGCTCCTGACAAATTCCTTTTGCTTCACACTCACAAAAGAAATCTATATAAAGCCAGGGTAAATATTGGCCTGTTTAAGTGTATATGTGGGGGAAAAAAATTAGACAATCCAGGGTGGTCTTAGAATGAATATTGTCTTTGTATATTCATTGTGGGAAATAGCCCAGTTAGGCTAAGCAGTTAATACCACTATTGATTAAGCATCTCTTATCAAAACAAGTGGGATTTAACACTTGAGGTTGGGTGGTTCATGTTATGTGTTTGCTTGTTACAATTCTTTTGAGTTTCAGGAAAGCTATTCAGACATGGCTTTTGAAGAGAATCCTGGGAGTAGAAATTATTTAAGCAGAAAGCTTCCCCTTCCTGCCCTTTATGGATTATGTTTTATTCAAACACCAAGACATTTTGTTATACTATTTTTCTTTGTCTTTTAATTTTGTAATCGAAAGGAGACTATCAGAGTCCTTTTGGATTGGAGTGATAGAGAACGCACAAGGAAGGAAAGTAGGAAAATAGCCAGCCTTCTTGACAATTTCCCCTCTATGTGTGGCCCACAAGAAAATGAACATATAGGTAGTCCTTGACTTACAACAGTTCTTTTAGTGACCGAAGTTACAACGGCACTGGAAAAAAGTGACTTATGACTGTTTTTCACACTGACGACTACTGCAGCATCCCTGTGATCAAAATTCAGACACTTGGCAACTGGCCAAGTTACTGTGTTCCAAGGTCATGTGATCACTTTTTGTGACCACCTGGCAAGCAAAGTCAATGGGGAAGCCAGATTCACTTAACAACCATGTTATTAACTGCAGTGATTCACTCAACAACTGTGGCAAGAAAAGTCATAAAATGGGGCAAACTTCACTCAACAACTATCTTGCTTAGCAAACGAAATTTTGGGCTCAATTGTGGTCGTAAGTTGAGGGCTACCTGTAATGGAAATGGTTCCTTGATATGATGACCCGGGACAAGGCACGAAGGTCACACAGCCAGCTGAGAGTTCAAACTCCCCTTTAATGCTCCAAATTTCCCCCCAAATGCTCCCACGGTCTTGGCAAGTCCTAGAGCAAATCTCTCTCTCACATACACACACGGCAGCCTCTGGCTGTGCCCAGTCCAGCAAAGGAAAGCAACTGAGTCCATGAAACAAGGAACAAACAATGAGTCCACAAAGAAGGAACAAGGCACTGAGTCCACGAAGTAAGGAAGAAACAAGCAGTCCTGCTAACTCCAAATGTCTGTACCGACACACCAAACTTGACAAATTCAGCGTTTGTTCCCGACAAACGCCCCTCCCTACAGCGTCTCCTTAAATCTCAGTCCCCAGGTGTGCCTTGTGAAGAGGGATGGGGTGCTCCCCTCCTGAGTCGTCGGGTCGGCCTGCGCTGTTCCCGCCAACTCTCCACTCTCTGTGCTCGGGGATCAGGAGGGGGTGTTCCTTGCTCATCGCCTGAGCTCTGTTGCTCCTCATTTTCCATTGCTTGCTCTCTCTCAGTCATCCTGCCCCCGTTCCTCCCTTCTAACAAGCTGGGGGGGGGGCATGACACTTGATAAGTGGGTGGTCTGGGGATGAGTTTAAAAGTTGACTATGAAAAGTGGTGCACTTTGTAAAATTGTAATTCCCCATGCTGGCTGGAAAATTTTGGAAGTTGAAGTTAAGATCCTAAAGTGACTTAAGTTGATATTGCTATAAAAATGTATTTTAAATTATGTATAATGTAAAGAAATTTAGCTTTTACATTTAATGTAACACATTTTGATTGTCTGCTTTCAGATCATTCTTTCTTCCTTTTCCATCACTCTATATTTGCGACAGGTGAATACCCTTTCTTCCAGTAGTTCTGCAGCTGCTGGCCCTGGCTGCTCAGGCAACAGCCCTGAGTCCTGTAGCCCATTTTTCACCAGATGTCCAGGAACTCCAACACCTAGTGTGGTCTTTGTTGACTGGGCTGATGACCAAGCTGGTATGGATTTGTGTAATTTGAGTCTCACCGTATTTTTAGGTGAGAAATATATTTGTCTGATTCCTCTGATGATATTTTCCAGTATGATTGAACCTCTGGCATAGCAATCCTCAAAGCCCCACAATCAAGGTAGTGCTTCACTTGGTGTGTGTGTGTGTGTGTGTGTGTGTGTGTAAGCTATATATAAATATACACACACTTACACAATCATCTGCAGTAATTGGAAGCATCCTTTTTTTCTACCATTCAGTCTCTCTTTCTAGTCTTAATAGCTTTCACAGCAACAGGTATCCATTTTATCTCATACTTAACAGTCCAATTTTGAGGGAAATGGCTTGTCTTTTTTTTTCTTCTTCTCTCCAGCAATGTTGTTCTATTTTTGGGTATGTTTGCTCTCCTTTTTCAATAATTCTAGTTCTGGTTGAGGAAGGAGAGGTGGGAAAGGTTTAAGTGTTGTTGTTTTTTTACTTAGGTGTGTTTTATCCCTCTTTTTAAATTGCAAAATGTCTTTCTTCTAAGTGACAGAGCAGCAATAGCAGTAGCTGACAAATGTTGGCAAAAATACTCATTTAAGGCAGTGCAAGCTGATTTGCCTTACCGTGATGAGGTTTCATGCTGCGGAGGCAACACAGCTATTATTGAGGCAGAGCAACAACACGGATATCTTTCACTAGGCAGTTCAAAATGCCTCCAAATCTTGAGAATAGCTCCAGCTGCCAAACCCACCCACCCACCCACGGGTGCAGCGCTGGAACTGCTAGATATTGAAAACATGGAGGCCTTTGTTGTCACGTAGTGAATATTGTCAGTTGTTATGTCTATGTAGGGTGATGCATCCCTATCCTAATATTATGGTACATTCCATTACAAGCAGGACACGTGATGTGATCTTATGTGCATGTGTGCCTTCCTGATTCTCCATTAATCACTTGTGGTTTGATTCTGACCGGGAGCGGTCGCATTTAATTAGCAAGAATGTAACTATTTAGAATTTATTGTTTTTGTACTGAAGTAAATATTTTCTATTAGGCTTTTAACTTCGGCTTTATTTCTAAATGTCTGAGTTCCGAGAGAAAGATCAACATCGCCTCTATGGAGATTTATTCTCCTTAACATTTGTGGAGAGTCAAAACAAAATGGCCTCTTCGTTGTACTAATAGGAGCTATGACACTCCAATTCTCAGAAAGCATCTTTGGGGAAGTCCTTTGCTTGGGCCTTGTTGGTTAGAAGATCACGCAACAAGTGTCCACACACAGCTAAAGTAATGAAAGCCCGTGACCCTTCGTCTTCAACACATATCCTTAAAATGGTTTTTATTTTGGAATGAAAAATGTGTGCTTCATGGCCAATTGCCATCCTTAACCCTCTCCTTCCTGTTGGATAGAAGAAAAGCCAAAGGTACAGCTACATGGAGGAACCCATTCCTGCCAAGAGAAGTTCTTCTATTCTGGAGTTTCAGAAGAGATTCCAGGAGTTTCCTTCCGTTGATGGTTGAAGAGCAGCTGCCACAAACTTTAGAGCTGGAGGAAAAGGATTATCTAGGCCCATGATGGCGAACCTATGGCACGCCTGCCAGAGGTGGCACGCAGAGCCCTCTCTGTGGGCACGCGCGCCATAGTCAGCTGCTCTGGTTTCTGGCATGCTGGAAAATGGCCTGAAAATGGCCAAAACCCAGGCCGTTTCTGGGCCTTTTTCCAGGCTATTTTCCAGGCTGTTTTTGGACCCTTTCTCAGGCTGTTTTCCAGGCCGTTTTGGGGCCGTTTTCCAGGCCGTGTTTTGAGCCATTTTGGGGCTGTTTTGGGGCTGTTTTTCATGCCATTTCCTGGGCCGTTTTCTGGGCTGTTTTCAGGCCATTTTCTGGGCTGTTTTGGGGGCCGTTTTAAGGCTGTTTTTCAGGCCATTTTTGGGCCGTTTTCAACCCAAATACAGACGGAAAATGGCCCGAAAAATGGTCTGAAAACAGGCTGGAAAACAACCTGAAAAGGGCCCAGAAAATGGCCTGAAAAGGGCCTGAAAACAACTAAAAATGGCCAGAAAACGGCCTGGAAAACAGCCCGGAAAACGGCCAAAAAACCAGGCATGCATGCACCAGCCAGCTGGTCTTTGGGTTTCCGGTGCACCGGCACACAGACATGCATGTACGTTCCAGTTTGGGCACTCGGTGCCAAAAAGGTTTGCCATCCCTGAACTAGGCTCTGCAAGGATCCCTGCCTCTTCCCTGAAGACGAGGAAATGGTGGTGGTGATAGAAGAGTTCTTTCTGTGGAACAAAAGCAGCAACCTGTTAGGAGTTGCCTTCGGTGAGATCTAAATTGAATTTATCAGTTAATCCATTAAATGTCCTGCTTGGGAGCACTCCAGGGGCATCTGGTTGGGCACTGTGAGAAACAAAATAATGGATTAAAGTGGATCTTGTCCTGATCTACTAAAATAATTCTTATTTTATATTTGGTCAAGTTTTCATTGCATTTAACATATAAGAATCGAGTAAACAGAAGGCTTAAGGGATCCTGTTTAGAGCTAAGTGGGATGGCAAGAGCACCTGTATCAATCTAGCCTTCTTGCAGTCCAGTCATGTTAGTGTCTCTTGGAGTAGCATGATATGTCTGAACAAGAAAGTAATGGCGGAGGAGATGAGTTACTAGGAAGAGCCGAGGTGGCTCAGCGGTTAGGGGCAGTACTGCAAGCCAGTTTAGCTGACTCTAATCCACAGGTCAGCAGTTCAAATCTCACTGGCTCAAGGTTGACTCAGCCTTCCATCCTTCTGAGGTAGGTAAAATGAGGACCCAGATTGTTGGGGGCAATATAAATATACATTGCTCTAAGTAAACCGCTTAGAGAGTGCTTGCACTGTGAGGCGGTATATAAATCTCACAAATAAAATAAGAGCCATAATGTCAGTAAAGGAAGAAAGAATTCCCGTAAATTTTAAGGAAAGAGCCCAGGTCAGCTAAAAGAGGTGGGGGGGGGGACACATAAGTGGGGTGAGCTTAAATATTGCTGAGAAATCCCTGAGGATAGTGAGGAGTTCCTGAAATATTCAAGAAAATATGCCGTCACATCATGTAGGGAAGACAGGTGTTCTGTGCCTGTCATATACTGTAGTTTGAAAAGGAAAAAATAGACGGGAATAAGCAGAAGAGCCAGATGAAATTGGCCGGAAATTAATCCAGTTTAAGAAATTGTTCTTCAGATTTCAATCCATTCTTCAGCTTTGTCAACAATGCTAGACAGCTATTGTGTCTGGACAGTGGTTACCATGGGCCCTGACTGAGGATCCCCTTGATTTTTAATTCCCCCCTATCTACTGTGGGATAGTAAATGCCAGACACTTTCTTTTCATGAGTGGGTCTTGGAGGAGATAGTGTTACATTGATGATTCCCCCTCCCCACTTCCAGACACCTACCACCCCAATACAATAGACTGGTAGAAAAAAACCCCACTGTAGTTTTATGTGTTTGTTTGCTAAAGTTGAGTGCTGCCCATCTCCTATAGAAGTGACACTAGTTTTAGTGTCCTTCCTTGGTTTAAAAGGGGAAATTTGCAGGCAGGCAGGTCCATATTTTCACTGGTTCATAAATAAACCTGTAAAAAAAACCCAGCATTTCTCCAGGCCATTGGTGACAGTGAAGGAAGAAAAGTCAAGCATTTAATTAGTCCCTCTGACTGGTTATTGCTCGCCATATCCATTGGCAAACCACTCACTCATGTGGAAAGCTTCAGTGTGCCCCTTATTTGAGTTATAGAAAGAATCAGTCTCTCTCTCTCTCACACACACACAAAGTACAGTAGAGTTCTGATTTTAGGTGGGCATGTTCTCCATGGACACAGCCGTCCCAAATATAATTATGGAAAGAAACTACCAATGACCATTGGAATTTAAGAGAGGGGTCATTCTAGTTACTCCATACAATGACCAACAATAGTAGAGACATTGTCTGATTTGAACTGTAGTCCAACATACTTGCTTTTTCTACATTAGGGGATTTCACATGTGTTACTGTTCCCACACTATCAACCATTATTCCAGGCAGACAGCTATTTTTCTGTTCTTCTTCCTAGTCAGACTATTCTGTAGCAGAACATCTGAGCCCATAGGATGGGAAACTGAGGAACTCAAACCTCTCTTCCCAGAAGCCCTTTGGATCTTCACAGGGAGGGAGGGTAGGTGACTGTCTCTATTTTCTCCCTCCCTCCCTCTCTCTCATATATTTCTACTTTCTATCCTATCCTATCTCCCTCCCTTCGTCTCCCTCTCTCTCTGTCTCTCTGTCTCTCTGTCTCTCTGTCTCTCTGTCTCTCTGTCTCTCTCTCTCTCTCTCTGTCTCTGTCTCTGTCTCTCTGTCTCTGTCTCTGTCTCTCTCTCTCTCTGTCTCTCTCTGTCTCTCTCTCTGTCTCTTTTTTATACAGGTATTCCTCAAGTTACGACAGTTCAATTAGTGATTGTTCAAAATTATGACACACCCCCAAAAAAGTATTTATGACCCAGTCCTGAAATTATGTATGTGGCACCACCACAGCAGTTGTTCGTCCTTTCGACTGAACGCAGAGACACTGCAACATGCCCTCTACCTATTTCCCACCCCCCCATCCTGCTCCGCCAGGTCTCCCTAGGCACTGGGCCTGCTTTGCTAGATTCCCAGATTCCACTTACTCCTCCCCACCCCATTTCCCATCGCTTACTTACTTTTCAAAGAGCTCCAGAGCTCCAGAAGAGGCTGACCCATGAGGCAGAAAAGCAAAAGTCTTTTATTCGGATGCTGGCAACGCTGTTTTCCTTAGATCTCATGTTCTTGGCCAGCATCTGAATAAAAGACTTTGGGTTTTCTGCCTCATGGGTCAGCCACTTCTGGAGCTCTGGAGAGCGTTAAGAGTGGTTAACCTAATCTTGCGCAGCTTCTTCTCTTCTCTTAACCAGAGCATACAAAACATTTGCTAGACCGATTCTTGAATACAGCTCATCAGTCTGGAACCCACACTACATATCAGACATTAACACAATTGAGAATGTCCAGCGATACTTCACTAGAAGGGTATTACATTCCTCTGTTCACAACAGAATTCCTTATGAAACCAGACTTGAAATTTTGGGACTTCAAAATTTAGAACTCCACCGCCTTCGATCTGACCTAAGTGTAGCTCACAAAATTATCTGCCTCAATGTCCTACCTGTTAATGACTACTTCAGCTTCAACCGCAATAATACAAGAGCTCACAACAGAAACAAACTTAATGTAAACCGCTCCAGACTTGATTGCAAAAAATTCGACTTCAACAACAGAGTTGTCAACGCCTGGAACACTTTACCTGACTCAGTAGTTTCTTCCCCAAACCCCAAAAACTTCAACCTCAGATTATCTACCATCGACCTCACCCCATTCCTAAGAGGTCGGTAAGGGGCGTGCATAAGCGCACAATCGTGCCTACCGTTCCTGTCCTAATGTTCACATATATTCTTACCTCTTTTACTCTTATTCATGCTTGTACTATTACATATATATTCAATCATGTTTTACTGTTTATACTTTGTTTATAATCATATATGCTTGACAAATAAACAAATACAAATACAAAATACAAATACAAATGGGGTGGGGAGAACAAATTGAATCCGGGAGGCAAGGAAAGTAGTGCCTGTGGAGACCTTGCGGGGCAGGATGAGGGGAAGCAACTATGGGGACCCCAAGGGATTGTAAGCAAGTGAGAGGTATCTCAGTTGGTCGGGGGAGGCCTTGGATGGTCTGTTCCAGCCCGAGGCCCCTCATGGTCTTCTCCACCCTGAGATACCTCATGTGCATTTAATGACCTGCGCATTCGATTAGCAAATGCATTGGGTAAAGCAGGGAGCAATGGTGGGTTCCTACTAGTGCGGTCCACTCTATAGCACCGGTAGCGGCCCGCTGGTGATGTCACAGTACCGGTGCGGTCGGTTGCCGGTGCCTGGGCGCCGCCATTTTTTTTTAAAAAATTTTTTTACATTTTAAAAAAAATTTTCTTCTGCGCATGCCCAGAAGTTGAGCTTCCAGCACTGCGCATGCGCTGCCTTCCTACCCCA
The DNA here is from genome assembly GCA_023053685.1 of Diadophis punctatus similis. Classification (NCBI taxonomy): domain Eukaryota; kingdom Metazoa; phylum Chordata; class Lepidosauria; order Squamata; family Dipsadidae; genus Diadophis; species Diadophis punctatus. The sequence goes on along the minus strand of JALIGW010000002.1, from coordinate 65,594,226 downwards.
AAGTGAGTCCAAGCAGGGCAGGATGGCTGAGGGAGCGCGTGAGAGGCTGAAAGAACGGGCAGCAGGAGTTATCTCCATTCCCCTCCCTTCAGCAGTCCGAGAAGCCACGAACGTGCGGTGATGATCCCAGGCATTTTCGCACATTTGAGACTTCTCGAGTTGCTGAGGGGAGGGAGAATGGGTGGCAGGACCTATCTCAGTTCCCCTCCCTTCAGCAGTCCGAGAAGCCACGAACGCGCGGTGATGATCCTAGGGATTTTTGCACGTTCGAGGCTTCTCGAGCTGCTGAGGGGAGGGGGAACAGGTGGCAGGATCCTAGGATCATCGAATGGGGAGAAGCATTCAGGCCGGACGGAGCCTCCTAGAAGAACCGCTGCTGCGGTCTTGCTGCTCCCGCTGCGGGGGGCTGCGTTGCAGGTGGGCAATGCCCCCCCGCTTCTCTGGCCGCTGCCAAGCTCCTGAGGCCCACGCCCACCTGGTCACATGGCTGGCAAGCCACACCCACAAAATAAGCCATGCTCATAGAGTAGTAGTAAAAAAATTAGGAACCCGCCCCTGGCAGGGAGGGATCCTGTTCATTTAACGTGATCCAATTAAATGAATCCTTGGGTTATGAATGTAATTGGCAGGCTGCATTACATTTGTAACTCGAGGATTATTCCCCCTCATCTATCTAGCAATCATCCATCTATATCATATCTCTCTCTCTCTCTCTCTCTCTCTCTCTCTCTCTCTCTCTCTCTCTCTCTCTCTCTCTCTCTCTCTCTCTCTCTCTCTCTCTCTCTCTCTCTCTCTCTCTCTCTCTTTATCTATCTATCTATCTATCATCTCTATCATCTATCTACCTACCTACCTACCTATCATCTATTATCTGTCTAGCTATATCTTCTATGCCACATCTTATAAAAATGTGACTCTGGATGGCATACAATAAAATCATAAAAACAATAATTTCAAAAACACTCTACAATTAAAACATTAATATAATATAAAATATTATAAATAATAATAATATTTATTTATTTATTTATTTATTTATTTATTTATTATTTATTAATTTAAAATAATAAAATTAATATAATATAAAAAAAACTGAAGGACTAGGGAAAGCATGAGATGTTGCATACGATATAGCCACTTCGTTAGATCCTCATTTCTATGGGACCCTCATGTCTGTTAAAATTATCAGGATTTAAGGGACTTCTAAAAGGACATCACGAATGGGGCATCACCAAGGATCACCTTCCTTGAGAGGAATGATGATGTTCCACAGGGCAAGGGCCATGGCAGAAAAGGCCCAGCTTCTGGGTTCCACTAAACATAGTTCTTTAGCAGATGGGACCCAGAGCATACCACCTCTGCCACACAAGATGGATGGGCAGAAGTAATTGGGAAGTCCTTCAAATAATCCATCCCCCATGCTATGAAGGGCTTTAAGAGTCAAAACCAGTATCTTAAATTGGACCCAAAAGCAAATGGGCAACTAAAGCAGCTTACAGAGCAGAGGTGTAAATGCTGTTCTAGGGATATACATAACTGCCCGCCATGCCATTGCATTTTGCACTAGCTGAAGTTTCCTCATACTCTTCAAGGTTAGCCTCATGTAGAGAGCATTACAGTAGTCCATCCATCAGATGATCATGCCTATGACTAGTGTCTCCCGATTCAGGAATGGGTGCAACTGGATCGCAACACAAAGATATGTAAAGGGTCTCTTCACAACTTCTATCTGCTTTTCGAGCAAAGTGGCAAGTCCAAGAGAACCTCCAAGTTGCACATTGGGTCAGTCTAGGGCAGCATAACCCCATTTAGTACTGGAGATGATATAGTCCCAGAACTGGAAGGCCCTAAGCGCAGGCCTTCTTACCAGGATTCAGGTCAAGCCTGTTGTTTCCTATCCAGATCTTTATGGCCTCTAGACACTGGGATAGGACATCAACAGCATTGCTTAATTTGCCAGAGGCCAGAGATATATAATTGGGTATCATCTGTATATTGATAATACCTCACTTCATGATGATGGATGAGCTCACACAATGGATTCATGTAGAAGTTAAATTGGAGAGAACATTGAATCCCGTGGCACCGAGGGTGGGACCTCTGGCCCTCCATCCCCATTCACCACCAACTGGAATTGACTTCAGAGGAAGAAGGACAAACAAAGCTCCTGTCATGGCCCCTTCGGAGCCTGAGTCCATGGAACAGGACAAGCCGGAGCTGGGGCCGATGGAGGTTGAGTGGGCGGCCTCGTTGGCTTCGGAGGAACACGGGGAGGAGCAGGATGAAGCAGCTCCAGGTCCCTCGGGCTTGGGATGGCTTGCCAACAGGGAAGAATGGGGGCAGGATGACCAAGAGATAGGGCAAGGAAAACCCCCTCCTGATCCCCGAGCATGGAGAGTGGAGAGGAGGTAGGAACAGCACAGGCCAACCCGATGACTCGGGAGGAGAGTGCCCTGCCCCTCTTCACAAGGCACACCTGGGGACTGAGACTTAAGGAAATGCTGTGGGGAGGGGTGCTTGTCGGGAACAAGTGCTGAATTCGTGGAGTTTTGTATGCCGTTGCTAACGTCTGGAGTTCGCTGGACTTCTTGCCTTATGATTGCCGTTTTCCTTTACTTTGTGGATTCATTGCCTTGTTCCTTTGCTTCATTGAACTCAATGCCTTGTTCCCTTGCCTCGCTGGACCTCTTGCCTTGACGCTGCTGTGCTAACAGTGTTTTGCTGGACTACTAACAGCAGAGGCTGCTGGAGGTGTATGTGTGAGCACTTTGCTCCAGGACCTGCCATAAACGTGACAGAGTTTGGGGGAAAGTTGGAGCAATAAAGGGGAGTTTGAACTACCAGCTGACTGTGTTGCCTCTGTGCCTTGCCCCGGGTCATCCCAGCTCTGCTCTTTTTGTTTATCACATAGATTTTAATCACTTGGATATGCCCATTTTGACATCATTCATTACCCCTGAAGATGCCATACTCCTTGCAGACAGCTGGTCATTTGCATTCTTTTAGCGAGTTGTTAAGGCCACCTGGAGGTTTATTTCTGTCATCAGGGTCACCTTAGTGGTGTAAATGGGTGTGGAGCCTTCTTGGAACTGTGGAAAGGGCTGTGTTGTAGACTGGAGATAGATGATGTTGTATCCATCCCCCTCTGTTGATGGAGGACTGTTTAATTTTGATATACTGTAGATGGCCTCTTTGACCCCTCTTTCAAACCAGCGATCCTCTCTGCCCAAAATATTTTTTATTTCATTTATTTATTTAGTGTTCCTCTATACTGCCCTACTCCCTGAGGACTCAGGGCGGCATACAACATTTTAAGGAACAACTAAACAATAAAATTATTAAAAACAATTTAAAAAGAGTTTTAAAAAGACATACAAAACCATATAAACATGGGGGAACGTTGTCTCAAAATCACCCCGCCTGCAGGAAGAGCCATGTCTTAATGGCTTTTCGGAAGGCCAGCAAGGTGGGGATAATTCGGATCTCTGGGGGTAGTTGGTTCCAGAGAACAGGGGCCCCCACAGAGAAGGCCCTTCCCCTAGGCCCCGCCAGCCGGCATTGTTTGGCTGACGGGACCCGGAGGAGACCCACTCTGTGGGACCTAACCAGTCGAAGGGAAGTATGAGGTAGGATGCGGTCCCAGAGGTAACCTGGACCTAAGCCATATAGGGCTTTAAAGATGATGATCAACACCTTGAATTGCACCCGGAGATGGACTTTGCTGTCTTCAAAAGAGTGGCCTTTGTCTTTTAAATGCAGGTGGACTGCTGAATCCATTCCTGATGTGTTTGTTCTCCTATGTTGTGTCATGCGTTTATGAAGTGGAACTATATACCAGCTGTCTGCAAGGAGTATAAATCCTTCCATTCCCCACCATCCAGTCAGAGCTGAAGAAACTTCTTGGATGAGAAGCGAAATTCAAAGGAAAATCAGAAAGTCGGGTTGCCTCTTGAAAAAGCACCTTTGGGACAACCATGACCTGGATGACTGAGAATCTCCATAGACATTCCCCACAGAAGGCTTTGCCATAATGCCTTTTTCATGCTGGAGGATTAAGTAGAATTGTGCAGTATCTGGAGCAAGGCTGTAAGATACACAGTTGTGCAACCCTTGCAATGAATGCATCCAAGGCCACGGGTTTTAATTTTAAGATGCATGTGAAGGATGTTAACACTGCTGCTCACCTTTGACAAAGCCAACTATGCCTGAGCCGTTCATCACTGGCAGGGGCGGGTTCCTAATTTTTTACTACCACTCTGTGGGGGTGGCTTATTTTGTGGGTGTGGCTTGCCGGCCATGTGACCGGGTGGGCGTGGCTTCTCAGACTGCTGAAGGGAGGGGAACTGAGATAGGTCCTGCCGCCCATTCCCCCTCCCCTCAGCAGCTCGAGAAGCCTCAAACATGCAAAAATGCCTAGGATCATCACCGCGTGTTTGTGGCTTCTCGGACTGCTGAAGGGAGGGGAATGGAGATAGCTCTTGCCGCCCATTCTGTCAGCGTCTCACACGCTCCCTCAGCCATCCTCCCCTGCTTGGACTCACTGTGGGGTAGGAAGGCAGCGCATGCGCAGTGCCGGAAACTTGGCTTCTGGGCATGTGCAGAAGAAAATTTAAATTTAAATTTAAATTTTAAAAAATGGCGGCGCCCAGGTACCAGCAACCGACCGCACCGGTACTGTGACATCACCAGCGGGCCGCTACCGGTGCTATAGAGTGGACCGCACCTGTAGGAACCCACCACTGATCACTGGTCATGCCCTATGAAGCAAGTTAAAATGTTGAAGCTCGTAGGTTGAAGTGCACAAGCTCATCTCAGTTATGAAAGATGGCAGGGTCTTGCCATTTTTAATCCAAAACAGTAGCTAAGTAAAGCACGGGGTTAAACTGCTGTCCAGTGCAAGTCAGTGGGAAAAATCATAGTTACAGTATGAGATTTTTTGGAAAAAAAACTGGAATCAGCGACAGACAAACGTAACAAAGCACCTTTGCAGAACCCACACGTGTTGTGATTGGAGGGACGTTGTTGCCCTGGGTTTTCTTAACTATAATTAGATTAAAGACAACTGGAGGGGAAAACCCTTTAAGTGGAGAATAACAAATGAGCTCGCAGGGCAGAAAGTCCGCTCATTCACCAACCTTGATCTATGCACACCCATGTGGGTATTTTCCTCTTTTTTTCTTTCTTTTCCTCTGATGTCGATGGAGCAATCTTTTGACTCATCCAGATTGAGAGTTTCTCTATTGTGGAGCTGTTGCGGCTGCCACCACTGAGCTCACGTTGCTGATCTTGTTTTACAGCAGCTTTGCCTGTTGTTCAGGGAACAGAATGTTCTCTTCAGTGAACTGAGGTTGAACTTCCCAGCCCACTTGGTCTCAGAAATCACAAGGGGAAAGAGAAAGATGGATTTTTTTTGTTGCTAAAAAAAAAAGGGATCGGTTTCAATTGAACCTTTTAATATTCCATCCCTTTCCCATTGACATTACAACAAGAACACACATTTGAAATCGAATGCGTTAAGGGGAATACAACCTACTTGCTGCTCAGAAGTAGCTCTCCAGGGGTGGGTTCACTTCCTCCTGTGCTGCGTGGCTGTGCACACATTGCGCATCGCATGGCCGCACCATATGGCTGTGCAGCGCAGGCACGGGCGCACAGGTGCAGTGCCAAAAAACAAGCAAAAAAAGCAAAACAAAAAGCCAAAAACAAGATGGTGGCGCATGCGCAGTGCCAAAAACTCGGCTTCTCCGCATGCGCAGAAACAAAAACCAGCAAAAAATTAAAAAAAAAATCCAAAAAAAAAAATCCAAAAAAGATGGCGGCGTCCACGGACCAGCACTGACAGAACCGGCTCCGTGACATCACCACCGGTTTACTACCGGTTCTATGGAACCAGGAGGAACCCACCTCTGTAGCTCTCCTTCCTTCCTTTCCTTGATCAAATTGCCACGTCTTTTCCTCTGCCCTATTCCTTTCCCTTAATGTTTACATCCTTGTCAAAACTGGGATTGCAAGGTAAACTCCCATGCGTGAATCGTGCATGGGAAGAGAGGAGACACTAACCTCACAGAGGCATCTTGACCGGAAAAACAGCCAAAAGAATTCCAAAAACCTTATAAAGCCACCTAGAATCCTTTGTGGGGCCGGTACTTGCCTGAAGGTAGGACCAGCCTTGGTGGTGATGGTGATGGAGCTCCCATCTCAAAAAACAGTTGAATGCTAGAGAGGCCAGAATGAGATCAGGCGGGCCCATGGCCTGGCACTGTAATTCTTTCCCTCCCGTGTTCCTCCCCTTCATTAAAATGGTTTGATGTGACTACAGGTAGTCCTCAGCTTACAACCACAACTGAGCCGAAAATTCCTGTTGCTAAGTGAGAGATTTGTTAAGTGAACTTTGCCCCATTTGATGACCTTTCGTGCCACCGTTGTTAAGTAAATCACCGCGATAGTTAGATTAGTAACACGGTTGTTAAGTGAATCTGGCTTCCCCATTGACTTTGCTCACTCAGAAGGTCTCCAATGGTGACCCCAGGACACTGCAAAAAAAACCTGTCATAAATATGAATCAGTTGCCAACCGTCTGAATTTTGATCATGTGACCATGGGGATGCTACAACGGTCATAAGTGTGAAAAATGATCACAAGTCACTTTTTTTAGTACCATTGTAGCTTTATGCAGGTCACTAAATGAACTGTTGTAAGTCAAGGACCACCTGTATATGGTTTTGCTTGTGGGAAAAGGTATCGGTTCTATGCCATCTGAATGATGAAATTTGACTGGGAAGAAAGAATGAAGAAACATATTCCTGATTTAAATTGGATACCTTTTCCTTGGATACCATTATCCCTTGTTTTTTTTTTTTCCTAAAGAAGCCTAGGAAATGTTATTCTATGGATTCTATTTACTCTGTTCTTATACCTGTCCAGAGGAGCACCTTTTTGCTATTTCAAGGTTCAGCAACTGCATAAAATTTAAGGTGCCATACTCACTGCATGAATTATTTGTGGTTATATAAAGGCATATGGAGATTATATCTTTAGTATTTCCCTTTAGCATTCATTCATCATTTGAATTAAAACACATAGGCTGTGATTCTCAAAGACTCAGTTCTGCCACACACTTGGATATCAAGCCTTTCAGCCATTTATTTCCATGGTTACCAAATTTGTGCATTAGTGTAGAGTCACTTTTCCCAACTTGGTGACCTTCAAGTATGTGAAAATGTAGATGAACGTGATTTAACCAGAGCACTAATGTAAAAGGACTTGGCTTTCCAGTCCTGGGTCTAATATTTCTGAATGTACTTCTTAGTAATGTGTAGATAGATATCACAATTTTTTATTGCTGATTTTCTTTATCATTACACTGAAGTTATAGTTCAGTGATGGCGAACCTATGGCATGCATGCCACAGGTGGCACCCGGAGCCATATCTGCCGGCACACGAGCTCAGCTCCAGCACGCATGTGCACGCTGGCCAACTGATTTTCGGCTCGCACGGAGACTCTGGGAGGGTTTTTTCGGCTTCTGGAGGGCCTCCGGGGGACAGGGGAGGGCGTTTTTGCCCTCCCCAGGCTCCAGGGAAGCCTCTGGGGCCTGGGCAGGGCGAAAAACAGGCCCACCAGAAGTTGGGAAACGGGCCATTTCTGGGCTCCAGAGGGCCTCTGGGGAGCGGGGGAGGCCATTTTTGCCTTCCCCAGGCATTGAATTATGGGTGTGGGCACTCACGCATGCACAATAGCGCGCACGCACATGCTTTTGGCACTCGAGGAAAAAAAGGTTTGCCATCACTGTTATAGTTAATTGCATGGAAAGTCCTGATCTCTGTAAAGCTCTATCGAACCATTCATCTTTGGATCTGTTCGAGTCACATTTGAATGCTGAATTCCCTCAGCTTGCTGGATAAGAATTGTGGCACTTCAATTCCTAGAATTCCCTGTCCAGCAAGCTAAGAGTGGACTACATCAGTTTGAAAGGAATAGCAAAGCATGTTTGATACAGGTAGTCCTCAACTTACAGCAGTTCATTTAGTGACCATTCAAAGTTACAACGGCACTGAAAAAAGTGAGTTATGAGCATTTTTCACAGTTACGATGATTTTAGCATCCCCATAGTCAGACACTTGGCAACTGACTCACATTTATGACGGTTGCAGTGTCCTGGGGTCATGTGATCCCCTTTGTGTCCTTCTGACAAGCAAAGCAAATGGGGAAATCAGATTCACTTAGCAACCGTGTTACTAATTTAACAACTGCAGCAATTCACTTAACAAACGTGGTGGTAAGAAAAGTCGTAAAATGGGGCAAAACTCACTTAACAAATTTGTCACTTAGCAACATATATATTTTGGGCTCAAATGTGGTCGTAAGTCGAGGACTACCTGTACTTATAAAAACAGATTATGATTATCCACCAGCGTCTTGCGATTTCTAGAATGCTTACTTTTATGTGACACCCACAGTTTTTGTCATGTCTGTTTTTTTGCCATATGTCTGTTCTTTCTGTTATTTGTTGATAACAGAATTGGTATTTCTGTTCTGTACTGTGTCATATATTGGCAACTATTGACACATGAATTCAACAAACAGGTCTTTGTACTCGTAGATTATTTGAGCATTAGGGCATGATTTCCCCCCACGGGGCACAAAAATGTATGGATCTGGATGTACACATTGCCCACAGCTAGCACTGCGAAGGCTGACCTAGAATTCTAGAATGTCTAGGTAAGATCTTCTTAAGAGACATATAAGTTGCTGGATAAGCATTTGCCATGCCTGGGGATCTTCATTAACTTACCAAAAATATTTGCATTATCAGTACCACTTTATTGTTGTTGCATTTCCCCACCCACCCCCATACATTTAGGTTTTTAAGTATCTGTCATGGTGAGCATTTTTTTTTTAATGTTATTTCTCACTGACCTTTACATGTGTTTATCTCTCAGAGAGCAACCAATCGTGCATAATAGGAAGTAATATCTCATAATATAAGCTCTAAATAAAATATATTATCTAGATATCAACAAAGATAATCCCCCTAAATTAACATCGCTGCATCTTGAGAATCCTTTTGGATAACAGGTCTGACCACTTCAGCCAGTTCACATGTTAGGGAATACATCTAGTCCTCTCAATGTTGCATTGTTTGTGTGTGTGTGTGTTTTTACATTGACTTAGATAGAACACCTGACAGGGAACTATGGTTGTATAAAGAGATGATCAGATGAATCCTTTACTATGAAATTGTTCTACATCAGGGGTGTCAAACTCAAGGCCCACAGGCCAGATCCGGCCAGTGGGGTGCTTAGTTCTGGTCCACAGGGCCACCCTGGAAACGGAGAAGGACCGGCCTGTGGTGCCTCTGCCAGCGAAAATGGAACTTGGGAGGACCAAGTGCGGCCCTCCTGAGTTCCGTTTTCAGCTGCGATGGTCTGCTCCAGCACTCAACCAGTGAAAACGGAGCTCGGGAGGGTTGTGTGCGAGCTCCGTTTTTGCTGTCAGAGTGCTGGAGGAGGCTGTGACAGCCGAAAATGGACCTCGGGAGGACCGTGCATGGCCCTCCTGAGCTCTGTTTTCGCTGGCAGAGTACTAACGAAACAAACCCTGACCACGCCCACCCCGGCCACGCCCACATGCCACCCCCAAGTCAAACACAACCCTGATGCGGCCCTCAATTAAATCGAGTTTGACAGCCCTGTTCTATGTCATTCATGGATTTTTAAGAGGAAAAAGTGGGAGGGCATCATCCCAGTCATATAATATTGCCTTATTGGTGGTGCTCCTGGGATGAATGAATGAAGCGTATCAGGAATGAGCACCAAGAGCATATACTCCAACTAGGTTAACCCAACATATGAAGGTCATCTCAGCTCAGTTAAAGCAAGCAGGTATCTCTATTGGGCAGTAGCAAGGTAGGAAGATGCTAGTGGTGGACGATCGCTTTAGTAACAACAAAGGCCTTTCACAGGGCATGGAAAAATCCATAAATAGAGGAGATAAAGTGATTTTTAATGTAGTGCCAGATGATGGACCCTCAGGTCAGATGGTACTCAACATGCTACTGAGAAAGAATTGAGCATCTTTCAGAGTACTAATGGTGTTTGTGATGCAGCCAGTTTAAAGCCTTCAGGACATCTACTTTGTTGATGTTACCTTGCAGGAAAAGAGAATCCAAAGATGTAAAGACAAAATTGCAGCGGAATCATGGAATGTAAGAAACATGAATATAGGAAAGCCGCACCATGAGAGATTACAATGAGAAATCTGCTACACGTTGCCATCATATGACAAACTGAGAAGGACTGGGAATTGGACACTTTCTTAGAAGATCACATGGTTTACTACTCAGAACACAAAATAACAGAGAAAGGAGACGCTGCTTTCATTGTCTGAAAATACTAGTAAAGAGAGTTCTTAGGTACAGTGCAGTCAATAATGGAAGACTGTAAATTAATTTCTGCAGACAACCCTTTAAAGTAACACTTATTTGAGTTTATGTCCCAATCACTGATACTGAACAAGAGGAAGATGACAAATTTAATGGTCAAGTTTAATTTGAAATCAACAGAACGTGAAGTGAGAGATGAACCTGCTAAGCCAAAGCTGAAAATAGTAAGGAGGAAAATGTAGCTGGATTACATAGCCTAGGAAAGAGTAATGAAATAGAAGAATCAATTATCAGTTTCTGCCAATACAATTATTTCTTCACTACTAACACATTATTCAAACAACCAAAACAATACAGGTAGTCCTTGACTTACGACAACAATTGAGCCCAAAATTTCTGTTGCTAAGTGAGACGTGTTAAGTGAATTTTGCCCCATTTTACTACTTTGCTTGCCATGGTTGTTAAGTGAATCACTGCAGTTGTTTGGTTAGTAACACGGTTATTAAGTGAATCTGGCTTCCCCATTGACTTTGCTTATCAGAAAGTCGCAAAAGGGGATCACATGACCCTGGGACACTGCAACCGTCATAAATATGAACCAGTTGCCAGGCATCTGAATTTTGATCACATGACCATGGGGATTGCTGCAAGAGTCGCAAGTGTGAAAAATGATCATAAGTCACTTATTTTTAGTGCCGTTGTAACTTCAAATGGTCACTAAATGAACTGTTGTAAGTCGAGGACTACCTGTACACATACAATATACATGGATATTGGCAGATGAAGCCCACTATAAAATCAAATTGAATGTATTATGGATACAAGGAGATGAGGCAGTTCAGTTATAACGGCAGGGACATTGCCAAGGGCTGATCGTGGGATATGTCATGAACTGCTCATTGCTAAATTCCAAGCCAAGCTAAAAGTGAAAAAAATCAAAACAAAACATTTTCCACAGTATGAGCTTGAACATACGCTAATAATTTCCAAGAAATGGAAATTAAAAAAAGAAAAGAAATGGAAAGAAAACAGGAATTGCTATGAAGTCCTGAATGCAGGTAGTCCTTGACATACAACCATTTGTTTAGTGACAGATGAAGTTACAACGGCAGTGATTAAAGTGACTTATGACCATTTTTCACACGTACGACCATTGCAGCATCCCCATGGTCATGTGACCAAACTGGCATGTATTTATGACCATTACAGTGTCCCGGGATCATGTGATCTTCTTTTGCGAACTTCTGACAATCAAAGTCAATGGGGAAGCCAGATTCATTTAGTAACTATGTTACTAACTTAACAACTGCAGTGATTCACTTAACAACGGTGGCAAGAAAAGTCATAAAATGGGTCAAAACTCACTTAACAACTATCTTGCTTAGCAACAGAAATGTTGGGCTCAACATGTCATAAGTCAAGGACTACCTTGTGTGCCCTGAAGTTCAGCAGGCTTCTTTCTTCTTTCTTCTTAGTTTTCTGCAAAGCACTGAAGATGACGCATGTGAAAACAAACTGACAAAGACTAAGAAACCAAGTTGGATGTAACAGAAGAGAAGCTAAAGCCAAGAAAGACAAAAATTGAAGAAAGGAACTTTTATTATTATTATTTTTATTTGTCAAGCGTATATGATAACAGCAAAGTATAAACAAAGTATAAACATGATTATATATATATATAATAGTACAAGCATGATTATGAGTACAAGAAGTATTAATATATGGGTGCATTTGGACAGGAACGGTAGGCACGATGGTGCGCTTATGCACGCCTCTTACAGACCTCTTAGGAATGGGGTGAGGTCGATGGTAGATAATCTAAGGTTAAAGTTTTTGGGGTTTGGGGAAGAAACAATTGAGTCAGGTAATGTATTCCAGGCATTGACCACTCTGTTGTTGAAGTCGAATTTTTTGCAATCAAGTTTGGAGCGGTTAACATTAAGTTTGTATCTATTGCTTGCTCGTGTATTGTTGCGGTTGAAGCTGAAGTAGTCATTAACAGATATGACATTGTGGCAGATAATTTTGTGAGCTACACTTAGGTCAGATCGAAGGCGGCGTAGTTCTAAATTTTCAAGTCCCCAAATTTCTAAAATTTCAAAACTTCACGAAGAATTTCAGGTATCTAAGAGAAGACAAAAGGACCCATATTGCAACGTCTGTTCTACATCTTTTCTCCTTAAGAGGGGTGAAAAAACATAGAAAAAGAAGGAAAATCTTCCAAAAGATCTGCAAAGAGATTCCATATTCAAATTAATATGCCAAAGGATGCTAGCTACATAGTAACAGATTTTTAAAAATCAAATCAAGATAAAAGGAATATAATAAAACATTGTACAGGAAGAATGTTGTTTCTTTATACGAACCTCTAACCCAGGGGTCGGGAACCTATGGCTCGCGAGCCAGATGTGGCTCTTTTGATGACTGCATATAGCTCGCAGCAGGGGTGAAATCCTCCCGGTTCGCCCGGGCCAGTCCTTCGGCGTATAGCCGATGGAACTGGCGGCGGTTGCGGCGCGGAGCTTCTCCTGCCCGCTTTCCCGTCCCGGCTGAACACAATCACCGCTTTCCTGTCCCGGCTGACCACAATCATTTGGGTTATTTTTCCCTCTGTGCATGCGCGCGCATGCACAGAGGGAAAAATAACCCAAATGGCGGCGTTCAGCCGGGACGGGGGGAGCTAAAAAACGGCCATGGCCACATCCCCGCCGTTCTCCAGCCAAGCGGCTGAAGAAGCCCCGGAGCCCCGCCGCCAACCTGCGTCTCCTGCTGGGAAGGAGCCTCTGTCGCTGTCTCTCGCGGGGTTCCAGCCACCCGACTGAGTCCCTGACCGCGGCACCGGCAGGGTTAATGCGTATGGGAGAGGAGAGAGAGCGCTACCGCCGCCACTGCTGCTTTCACCGCTCCGATATTTCTTTGGTGGGCGCGCGCGGGAGGGACCATGGAGCAGAGGCGCCCGGCAGCTTAAGGCAAGAGGCGGGTGGGAGACGCGGGCAGGAGCCTGTCGCCGCCGCCGCCACTTCTGGCATCCCCACGCCTCTCACCCCGCTCGCCGGGTGCCTCTGCTCAGCGGTCCCTCTGGCAGAGGCACCCGGCGAGCGGGGTGAGAGGCGTGGGGATGCCAGAAGTGGCGGCGGCGGCGACAGGCTCCTGCCCGCGTCTCCCACCCGCCTCTTGCCTTAAGCTGCCGGGCGCCTCTGCTCCATGGTCCCTCCCGCGCGCGCCCACCAAAGAAATATCGGAGCGGTGAAAGCAGCAGTGGCGGCGGTAGCGCTCTCTCTCCTCTCCCATACGCATTAACCCTGCCGGTGCCGCGGTCAGGGACTCAGTCGGGTGGCTGGAACCCCGCGAGAGACAGCGACAGAGGCTCCTTCCCAGCAGGAGACGCAGGTTGGCGGCGGGGCTCCGGGGCTTCTTCAGCAACCCACCCACCTACCTCGCTTGGTGCGGTTCCCCGCACTCGACGTCTTGGAAGAGGGCTGGGCGAGGGAGAAAGGAGCCACGGTGGGGATTGGTTTGCAGAGAGAAAGAAAGAAAGAAAGAAAGAAAGAAAGAAAGAAAGAAAGAAAGAAAGAAAGAAAGAAAGAAAGAAAGAAAGAAAGAAAGAAAGAAAGAAAGAGAAGAAGAAGAAAGAAAGAAAGAAAGAAAGAAAGAAAGAAAGAAAGAAAGGAAGGAAGGAAGGAAGGAAGGGAGGAGGAGGAGAAGAAGAAGAAGAAGAAGAAGAAGAAGAAGAAGAAGAAAGAAAGAAAGAAAGAAAGAAAGAAAGAAAGAAAGAAAGAAAGAAAGAAAGAAAGAAAGAGAAAGAAAGAAAGAATCATTACCAATGCTATGATGGAAATCACCAACTCAAAGACAAATATCACTTTGGAGCAAGGAAGCTGCTACAGCAGCAACAAATTAAACAGCACAAAGACAGGGATTCTCTCAATATCCCATTGTCCCTATTGACATTTAGTTGAATTCACTTTTAAAATATATTATATGGCTCTCACTGAAATAAATTTCCAAATTTTTTGCTTTCATGGCTCTCTTAGTCAAAAAGGTTCCCGACCCCTGCTCTAACCTGTGGATTTCAACTCCCAGAATTCCTGAGCCAGGCAGGTCAGAACTTCATCAAATTGTGAGATTACAGGAACTGGGCACCTACACAAATATGGCAAGCATCAGAATAAGAATTGTTAAAGCTTCTAACCAAACAATGCCAGCAAATCTGGGGAATGACCACAGTGACCAACAGTTTGGAAGGGATCCATCTACATACCAACACCAAACAAAGGAGACTTAAACAGATTGTGCAAAGTATTATACAATATCCTTAATTTCACATGTTAGTAAAATAATGCTCAGAATAATCCAATACAGATCATTATATTTCCCTACAGGGGAAGGGGAATGCCAGATGTTAAAACTGCTTTTATAAAAGGCCAAGGATTATGAAATTTCCAGCAAGGGTTTTACTGATGCATGCTGATAACTTAGAAAAGTTGATGATACCCTGCTTAATGGCTGAGAATGCAGACAATCTGCACATGCTAATAAGGAAAGTCAAGGAGCATAGTGAAAAACAGGACTATGATGAAGAATAAATATCAATCTAATGAATATATGTACAGTAACAGTCTTAGAACTGACACTGAAGACACTGTTGTGGTAGATATTTTTGGGTTCAGATAACAACAGTAAAGGACCAGCAGTTAGAAATGCACCATAAATTAGCAGTAGGGTAAGCAATGAAGGCCTTGAAAAAGTTGCCATGTTGTCTCTACAAGTAAAGACTATCAAATAATGTAGGCAATTATTTTCCTTGTGACACTCTACAAATGCAAAAATTGAACTTTGAAGAAATGGGATGGAAAGAGTACTGGCACATTTGAACAATAGTGGTGGAAAAGACTTTTCAGAATACAAAGGATGGACTGGAAAACCAACAAATGCATCATAAAATAAATCGATCCAGAGTTTTTAGTCCAAGGACAAATGATCAAGTTCGATCTATCATAATATGAACACATTACATGAAGACCCCGATTCCTTAAGACGTCTACAATGCTGAGAAAAGTGGAATGAAAGAGAAGGAAATGACAACTCCCAACAAGAGGTACAGATGCAATTACAACTGCAATGAACTGAGAAATTTAAAAGGCCAGATTGACAACAAAACATATTGGAGAAAATCTATGTGGCCACGAAGGGTTAGGACTTAATCAATTGAGAGGTAGTCCAGAGATCATTATGATCTTTCATTTTGATCTCATATTTTTTACCACATTCACAGGTTTTTTTTTTTTGTTAATTTTAACCAGAAAAAAGTCTACTAAGGAAGAAAAATGTAGAATAAGTGATACTTAGCTACGTGGAAAATTTAAGACTCCAACTGAAGTCTTGAATTATCCTTGTTATACTCAATCGCTTTTGGGAATCCTCTAGCAAAGCATTGTTGTAAACTGTTAAACAATAAAAACCACTTTGCAATGACAAGAATAATTAGTAACTTTTGTGTGTATGTATGAAAGAGAGCATGTATGGCCTGAACTACTACTGCCCTACTCAGTATTGTCCCATCCCCACATGACTGCACACTAATCCATAATCTGCTAGACAATAGAATATGTATTGTTCTAGTTTCACAATATTTTCCTGGAAATCTGTTCATCAGAGTTTAAGAATCTTTTTGATAGGCATGTGTTCAGAGGCCTACTTCAGATACAAAGCCAAAAAGATCCTTCAGAATAAGAATAGGTAAGTACGTTGTACCTGGAAGCATCTCCTTAAAGTAGCTGGAAATAAGGAGAAACTTTCTGACAGAGCGATCAACCAGTGGAACAGCTTGCCTATGGAGGTTGTGAAAGCTCCAACACTTGAGACTTTCAAAAGGAGATTGGACTGCCATTTGTCTGAAATGGTGTAGGGACTCCTGCTTGAGCGGGGGGTTGGACTAGATGACCTACCAGGTCCCTTCCAAGTCTAGTAATCTGAAATATAGCTACATGGCAAGTAAGCAATCTCAGGAAGATAAAGGTTTAAGTTAAGAATCTCCACACTGTGTTCTTCTTTGCTCTGAATAAACGTTCTGGCTTTGGATCCAAAGTGTTACATATCCCTCCCACCTCTTTTTTTTCCACAGAACCAAGTGCTGTGCATAAAAATGTGGGTACCCAATTTTTGAAATGGTCCAAACCTTGTAAGTAAGATTTAATTATTCTGCCCTAACTTTTTGTGAGATGGTTTTCTTCCTGTCTGAAATCTTATGGAATTACAACCTTGTCACCTTAAATCAAGTGAGACTGATGTTTCAGCCATTTGGGTTTTTAAAAGTTCTGCAGGTGCCATCTTGCCTGAGATCACTGCATTACCAACATAAAATGTCTGTCCACATAAATATCTAAATCGTTTACATCTAGAGCTCACTTGTACATCTTTATGGATTGTACATCTCAAAAATTCTCCACATTGTTTATACTGTTTACTCATAATGGGCCCATATGAATATCACAAGCATTTGGTAAGTTACTCATAATTACATAAAATGTTATTTTCCTTCTACTGGATGGCTGATCTATAACTTCCTTGAACGCAGCAGTGGAGAAAATGTAAGCAAACCTGACAAAGGACAGGATAGAAATTGTGTACTTATTATTATGTATTGCATTAGTATTTTCAGTTGCTCCAAGGATTTGAGGCCGTATATTAATCTCTTAGCTGCTCTCTGGAGGTGGTGGTGGTGGTGTGAGGCTGACACTCAATGGCCAGTTTATGACCCTACCTGGCAAGCAAGACTTTGATCCCTAGTTTCTCTGCTGAAGTCTAATACTATAGCAACCATATCTGCTCCTGGAACACAGGGCCAGGAATTGAGAATATATAAATTAAAATGAAATTTAATTTTATGCATGAATGATTCAGAAAACAAATAATTTGACAGAAGTTGTGATGGACATAAAATCCAGTGAGTTGGCACAAGACTAAATTAGTTGTACAAGCAGCAATCCTATACCTATTTACTGGGAGTATCATCATTGAAATGAATAGGATGCCCTTCTAAGCAAGTCTTGAGAATTGCACAGACCATTCCCTTAAATCAAAGACTGAACTGAATGAACTTTTGAATAGTTCTGAGTCATTGTTGGTGGCCATTGTATATACCCTTACCTATGGGGCAAATGCCGTGCAGTTCAAGAGAACTTACTAGAAGTCCTAAGAATGCCTGCCTCCTTATAATGGACTTAGCCTTATATTTTTTGCAGAAATATGTAGCATTACCTTAGGGCAGTGTTTCTCAACCTTGGCAGTTTGAAGATGTGTGGACTTCAACTCCCAGAATTCCCCAGCCAGCGTTGCTGGCTGTGGAATTCTAGGAGTTGAAGTCCACACATCTTCAAACTGCCAAGGTTGAGAAACACTGCCTTAGTGTACTTGTATATGCTTCTTTTATATTTTTGGGGTGGGGGTGGGGAACAATTCTATTTACTATATCAATTTAATTTACTTCAGTTATGACCAGTCAGCTCCTTCATAGTTGCAGATATTAGATTTGGGCTGCAAAATTACAGGTGACCACCAGAGGGCTGCAAAAGGGAGGTTTTTTTGTACCTCTGGCCATCCACAATTTTGCAGGCCAGATCTGGCAGCTGTGTTCCTGGGTTTCATTTTTAGTCCATTGTTATCCATCTGTCTATTTTTTTTAAAAAAAAATATCAAGTTCATTGATACATTGAAATGGCTTCCTTTGATCACATATGGGTGTATTTATATACAGTGATTTCAGTGAAATAAAATACTTCTAAAGGAACATTCTTCTCTAGTTCTTTTCAAGGTACTGTGAAATCCATGGGCACAATGTTCACTTGACAGTTTATTTTTACCTGCATCCTTGGTCAATATAACCTTTTTTTTTGCCCATCAAAGTCACTAGCCCAGAAAATGCAAATGCATAGGACACAAAATTTCAAAATAACTGTGGGGGATTACATGCTTTCTGATCAAGTTTATTATTTAGATTAAAAGTGTTCTGAACCATATTTTGAAAGGAAGCCGAGTAGATTTTTAGCATCTGTACAGTCAAAAATTGGCTTAATAGCCTGCCAAGAGGCTTTATGCACTTTTAAGGGGTGACTGGATTATGAAACATCTAGTGATGCTTTATATTGAAAAACTTATCTGCTTTTTATTGGTTTTGTTTTCCTAATGTTTTTTTACCCATAATGCAATTTCCCACTGATGTCACCTAGTAAGAGAAAATAATTGATGCTATCAATGGACCTGGAAATATTGCAGTCCCATTTCATCATTGAGGACACTCTTATCACTTTCCCGTCAATAGGGGAAAAATGCTTTGGTGGATCTTGTCCTTTATTATAAGGTAAGTTCTATCAAAAATGTCCTTCTGGGGTTTTTTTTCTGCACATGCGCAGAAGCCAAGCTTCCGGCACTGTGCATGCAGTTGCCATCTTGTTTTTGGCTTTTTTTGGGAGGGATTTTTTGGGATTTTTGGCCACTGCGCATGCGTGGATGCGCGAAGCGTGTGCGTGCCCATGAGGTGCGGCCACATGGCACGGGAGGAAGCGAACCGGCAGCGAGATAAATTAGAACCCATCCCTGATCTATGCACCATCAGTACTACCAAAGGTCACAGCAAAATTAGACGTTCCCTCACATGTCCTTTCTCCATATAATAGAGGCCCTTTTGGATTCTACATAGGACATATGAGATAAACTTTGCACAACAGAACTAGTGGACACAAGTTTTACATTAGGACTCAAAGCAAGGTTGGATGATCCTTCCAGGACACTCCTTAGCAGACTTCAAAGTGACGGAGTATCAAGAGCACCAACAGCAAGAAACAAAATTGCATATATCAAAAGATTTCAGGTAATCTCAGAATGTCTCAACAAACACACTGGGTTTTCAACACATTACAATTGTTAATTGATAAGATAAAGTACTTGTAATCAGTCTCACATATAACCTGGATCTGTATAATCAAACTATCTTTCTTCCTTTTTCTTCCCTTCTTGTCCTCCCACCCCACCCCACCCCACACCGGATTAAATCCTACACCAGTCTAGCCACTCTGCATCTGATAAAATGAGCTTCCCTTGATTGACACAATCAAAGGCCTTTCTCTAATCAATGAAGTGTTATCTTGACTTTTTAAAAGTATTCTTTGGCTTTCTCAATTATCCAGTATGTATCAGGAATAACGTCCTGTATTCCTTGGCTTTTTCTAAAGCCTGCTTGAACATCTGCCTTTTTTTTTTTACATAGAAGACTCTAATAGAATAGAGGAATAGAGGAAGCCTTGACAATAAGTCCAAGAACACTAAATTTCTTCCCATTAGATATCATTGGAATGGGATAGTTGTAATAAAAGTATTGTTCGTCACACAGTCAGCCAAATGTTCAGACTGGATTTGACATTTTTGTCTACCTATCATGTTGTCCTGCCCAAGGATCTGGGATAGGCAGATGTGTATGTTTGATGATGTTACAGATATTATTGCAGGGTGGAAGCTGTTCCAAGTAAAGCTGCCTTTTGCAATTGACTGAGGGTGAATTTGTCAATGCCGATGGTGTTCAAATGCTGCTCCTGTTGTTTTGGGATTGCACCCAAGGCGCCTATTACTATTGGTACTACCTTTGCTTGCTTCTGCCACAGTCTTTCTATTTCTGTGCAGGCCTTTGTATTTTGTGATCTTGTCCAGTTCTTTCTTTTCTATTCTTCTGTCTCCAGGTATTGTCACGTCCACTATCCAGACTTATTGACAATTGTTAAGTCTGGAGTGTTATGTGGCATGTGCCTATCTGTTTGAATTCCCAGAGCAATTTAACTTCTTCGTTTTCTATGACTTTCTCTATTTTATGGTCCCACCAGTTCTTGCTTGCAGGCAAATTATATTTCTTGCAGCTCTTCTAACATACCATTGTTGCTACTTTGTCGTGCCATTGCTTGTAGTCAGTCTGTGTGATCTTCTTGCAGCAGCTGATCTGGTGGTCCACTGTTTCTTCAGCTTCTTTACATAGGTGGCATTTGCAGTCTTCTCACTTCTGGCTTCGTATGCATTTGTTCTTGAGGTTTGGTCTTGTGCAGCCAGAATTAGCCCCTCCATCTCTTTCTTCAACTTTCCTGCTCTTAGCCATTGTTTTCTTTGCTATTTTTTTAATGTATTGGCCATGTAATGATTTGTCTTCCCATGTCTCTATTCAGTTCTTAATTTGGTCTTTCTTGTAGGCCAGTTCTCCTCCTCCTCCTCCTCCTCCTCCTCCTCCTCCTCCCTCCCTCCCTCCCCCTCCCTCCCCCCTCCCTTCCTTCCTTCCTTCCTTTTCTGAAAACTAAGCACAATGAGTTTCTGTCATTCATTTGTTATAAGTTCTACACATTTGGGCACAGGATCAGGTGTTTTGTTCACAGAAGGAATGCAGATATCTCTATGATCTAGAAATACAATTCATGCATATTTGACCTCTGGTTTTTGAGACCTGTTTAGCAATAAGTCACATGCCATGGCTGGTAAACAAGCATGCATTTATTCCAACCCTATGTTTATTTTAAGCTGATTTTTACTTTTTCATTTCATCAAGAAAGTTCACAGCCTAAATTATGTTTCCAGATTTTTTTCCCCCTGGACTATATTTTATACAATATAAAACATCCCTCCCCCTTGGCTTTTGCCCAATGTATACATCTTTGCTGGTTACAATTCAGTTTCTGTCCATGAGTTAGGAACTGCTGCCTGTCTCTGTGGCGGGTGGGGCATCAGTCCAAGAAAGCTGAAGGCAGGTGGGTCATCCATGAAGGCAGCTAATGTTTGTATCTATGAGGGATTTACTAATGGCTGTAAAACAGCTTTTTCACTGGGAAAATAGTAAATGGGGCACAGATAAGCCCTGCTACGTCAACACTTCCATGATTGCTGTCTGAATCCCTACTAATTCAGTAGCTACTTTTTTTGAAATTTCAACTGGCAATTTATTGGCAGACATGGACTGCCTGTTTGTGTGTGTGTGTGTGTGTGTTTTCCTGATCTCTGCTGGTGGATTTTGGGAAACTGAAGTGGCTATTTTTTATTTATAAACATCACTAATCCCATCAGCAGCCGAGCATGCTTTTTCTTTCATTTTCAGGCCAACAATCAGGTGGAAATTGTATCAAGGGTGTTCACTGATTGCCCTTGAGGTTTTAGAGTCTGTTTGGGGGTGGGGGAGGACTACCATTTGAATGGACATGGGTTTCTCCCTCCCCACTCTCCAATTTCAGTGATGGGAGAGCTGGAAGTTGAAATCCCAGGAATGTACCGGTAGAAGAAGCTCCCCCCCACCACTAAAGTGGATAATTGGTCCATTTTGTCGCCCAGCTCAATTTATATATTGTATTGTCATAAAGTACTTTATTTATTTTCGGCTTTGTAAAGTATAAACTGTGCTACTGTCTTGTGAATTACAGTTTACGTTTTTATGTGTGAACCAGGCTACCGAGACCTTTTCCTAGAAAATTATTGTGCAAGCAAATTGTGGCAAGTGCAATGGCTGAATCAAACAAGGGTTTCATGCAAGGGGTGGACCTGAATCTTACCTACTGATGCTGGGGATTGAATTGGGGAGCTTTTGTACTTTGCATGCAAAGCATGCACTTACCCGTAAAGTTCCAGCCCTTCCATCATGAATCGGGCTGTGATTGAATCATGACGACATTTCTAACAGTTAAAGGTAATTGCAGGCCTTCCTTCCCCCTTCGAATGGGATTGGTGAAGAGAGGACATTCTAAAATATGTTTCCTTTGTGCCAGTGTCAAAAACGGAGGGTTTACTGTTGCTATTCATAACTGGAACATTAGAAGGCTACGTCCTGAGAGGAGCCAGTTGGTCCACCTATCAGATGTATAAATTGCATGTGGCTGTGGTCCTACTTGGATCAGTTCCTACTTGAACTTTCCCACCTCTGTTCTGTATCATTGTTTGTAGACAGCCATTTACAAGGGAATTTTATTTGTTTGTGCATTAGTGCCAAGTTGTGGTGTTTTGCTTTTTTGCCTGGCTTCTAATGGCCAGGAGCTATATTGTTGGGTTTGAAGTCAGGGTAGTGAAACAAACAAAGTTTTGTTACATAATGGGTAGGAATCAGAAGTTTAGCCCCCTCCCCTAAGAGTTTGCCATTTTCCTTCATTCTTCATTAAAAAAAAATTAAGCCATTTTTTGGTTGTATAGTGTCACCTTCTTCAACACTATGGGAAATGATATAACTGGGTTTCATCCACAGTTATTGGGCCACAGAAGGGCCCAAAAGAGAATTGGAGGTGGAGGGGCCACAGGCAGCCTTGGGACCATAAGGTGAAAGATTGCATTTGTTGTGTAGAGGCACAAACTGAGTTATGACTAGGATGGTTCTAATTTCTTTGGACGAATGAGACCCAAGGAATGAAGAATGAGCATTTGATTGTAGCCAAGCAGTCCCATGTCTGGATCTTACCTGAATGGGGTAGCTTGTTCAGAAACTTTTTTTGCTGTGGAAAAATGGGACAAAAGTAACAGCATATCACTACCATCAAGGAATTAGTAGTAGTAGTAGTAGTAGTAGTAGTAGTAGTAGTAGTAGTAGTAGTAGTAGTAGTAGTAGTAGTATTTTTCCTCTAAGGAATTGGATGTCTCAGAAACATGAAAAAGTTAGTTTCTTCAAATGGTCTGTTCTGTTCTGGGGAGTCCTTGTTGATTCTCCAAGGGCTACAGCTTGGTTCCAGTCTGCCTGGACCAAAGGACTGGATCCAGTGGTGAAATCCAATTTTGTTTACTACTGGTTCTGTGGGCGTAGCTTGGTGGGCATGGCAGGGGAAGGATACTGCAAAATCCCCATTCCCGCCCCACTCCTAGGGGAAGGATATTGCAAAATCTCCATTCTCACCCCACTCTGGGGCCAGCCAGAGGTGGTATTTGCCGGTTCTCCGAACTAATGAAAATTTCCGCTACCGGTTCTCCAAACTACTCAAAATTTTTGCTACCGATTCTCCAGAACCTGTTAGAACCTACTGGATTTCACCCCTGACTGGATCTCTAGAGAGCAGCAGTAGCAACCTGGGCTGAGACCGACTTGATAAACTGTAAGTGATAAGTTGTGGCAATCAAGATGGGAGAGACGTGTTTAGTCCAAGGCATTAATAAAGGAAATAATTTAGTATTTAGTATTAGAGACCTGCTAGGGTAGTTGAAAACAAGCTTCTGGGAAGCAGCAACCTCTTTGACAGAAAGGTACCGTATTTTTCGGAGTATAAGACGCACCGGAGTATAAGACGCACCTTAGTTTTGGGGGAGGAAAACAAGGAAAAAAGGCCTCTGCCTCCCAGCAATTTGCCAAACAGCAAACAGCACAGATGATATACATTGTTTGCTGTGTATTTCTGTGCATGTGTGCCTGACCCATAGAAATGGCAAAGAATTGGAGAAATGTACATTATGGCAGTATATTAATCCCAGAAATTTTTCTTAAATGTAATCACACTAACTCCTCCGAATTATTTAAATAGATCTACTCCAAACATGACTAAGTCAGGGTTTCTCAGCTGGCTTATTTTAATACTAATACTTAATACTAATACTTAATATTAAAACAGGACATTTCAGATTATACTTTTACAGATCTTTAAAATTGATGTGGCTTTCTGGAAGTATTCTCTGCTATTTAAAATAAGATACAATAGCACTGGGACTCTTCAGAGCAAGCATTTATTTTAAAAAGCTTCTTCATTTTGTTAAGTTGTCTAGAACAATAATAAAGCAGTCTTTAAAAAATAAGTCTAATAATTTGAACACTCTACAAACATTTAACAAAATAACATATTAACAGAATCTGCCTGTACCTCGGATAGAACTCACAACTTCCTGATTCTGAGGCAAGAGCTCTATCGCTGAGCCACAACAGCTCTAGCTTTCCTTCTTGCAATTTCAGCAGTCTAATATTGCCAGTAGTTTATCTCCCAACAATATGTCTCATCACAGCCACCATAGTTTCAGTTTCATTTTACCACGTGGCTTGCAAGCCTCCGTCAGCTGTAGGTCGGGAGGCAGTTTATCTCTTCTTGTGCTCTTCTTGTGCTTTGCCCTGTTTGCTGCAAAGAGGTAAATTGCTGGCAGGCAGAGGCCAAAGGGTGGGGGTGGCTGGGGGGGGTGGCTACATTCGGTGTATAAGACGCACCCAAGTTTTCACCCTCTTTTTGAGGGTAAAAAGGTGCGTCTTATACTCCGAAAAATACAGTATATTGAAGAATGAATGAGTATGCAAAAATACCGTAATCGGACACTCAGCCTATTTCTTCCAATGTTTACTTTTTATCCAAAGGTATCGTTGGTTTTCATGGAGAAATAGCCATCTAAATGGGAAAGGCTCCTCGTTGATATCAGCTGAATATTTCATCTCCCTCTGCATAGAATACGTTCAGGGAAATTAAAAGATGCTCTCCCATTTGAGTGTGGAAAAGAATTACCCAAGCTCATTTTAAGTAAAAGTGGGTGTGTATGTATGTGTGCATGTGTCAGATAACCTTCTATTTGGAAGAAAGTCAGGTCAACAGATGGGCAGCTGCTGAGTTTCACAGAGGAAATACTGACACCCTGTGGTCAGAGTTCAATAGCAACACAGGCACAGAAAAAAGATTTAAGAAGAAGAATCTAAGCAAAGTGAGTCCATAATAAACTGTATTTCTGCTTGCAGGCAGATCTAAGGAGGAAACGCATGGGATTTTAAATTGTTGTACTTGTTTTTAATGTTTTTATGCTTTTGTATTTGCAAATGTTGTTAAGCCGCCCAGAGTCCTTTGGGAGTTGGGCGGCATACAAATGCAATTAAATAAATAAATAAATAAATCTATGAAGCCAAGAGGGAGCCCTGAATCCCCAAGATTTTTTTGCGTTCCTTCTGGATTCGGTCTCAGGGTCTTCTAAATGGTCATTTTTTTTAACAGGGGGGAAACTTTTGAAAGACACGATTGGGTTGAAATCATATCCTGTTTTTAATTTTAATTAAATGCAAATGAAATCAAACATAGTTTTTCTCTCAGCACATGATTAATTAATCCATTTATTAGCATAGTCCCCAGCAGGAACATTGAAATGTCATATAATTAGAACTGCAGAAAAACAATTGCTACCAACCTGCCTTCCATTGAGGACCTGTATACTGCACGAGTCAAAAAGAGGGCTATGAAAATATTTACAGACCCCTCACATCCTGGACATAAATTGTTTCAACTTCTACCCTCAAAACGACGCTATAGAGCACTGCACACCAGAACAACTAGACACAAGAACAGGTTTTTCCCGAATGCCATCACTTTGCTAAACAAATAATTCCCTCAACACTGTCCAACTATTTACTAAGTCTGCACTACTATTAATATTCTCATCGTTCCCATCACCCATCTCCTCCCACTTATGACTGCATGACTGTAACTTTGTTGTTTATATCCTTACGATTTATATTGACTGGTTCCTAATATGATTTGATTGCTTATTTGTACCCGGACTATCATTAAGTGTTGTACCTTATGATTCTTGACAAACTTATCTTTTCTTTTATGTACACTTAGAGCATATGCACCAAGACAAATTCCTTGTGTGTCCAATCACACTTGACCAATAAAATTCTATTCTATTCTATTCTATTCTATTCTATTCTATTCTATTCTATTCTATTCTATTCTATTCTATTCTATTCTATTCTATTCTTTGCCCTTAAAAACAACAATGCTTTTCCAACATTAAACAATGTTGAGGCGAGGTAGGAAACCTGATGTCCCCTTTGGATGGTTTGGATGATTCCTTCCATGATACCCACCGTTCATATCTGCTGGCTCATGGTAAATTGTGATCTAACCTATTGGGAAGGTTGACAAGAGTTATCTACCTGTGCCAGAATTCTTAAATGACATTGAGAGTTGGGCGGCAAACAAGTTCATGTTGCCCAAAGTCACCTTGGATAGAAAGATGGGTAGCATATAAATAAATAAATAATCAATTGTTGTGTTAGAACCATTGCAAATTACTTTTACAGCGCTTCTAACTTTTGTGTTTTCCTAACTTACACAAAGTTTTCAAGCAATGCCAGCTTCCTTTGGTTTGTCCTTGGAATCAGTTGTCTATAGTGGCCCTTGATGATACCTAGCTGGATCTTGATACACGTAGTGTTTTATTAAGATTAGAGACTTTAGAGAGCTGCTGATGTCCCAAAATGTCACATATTGAAGAATTTACTAAGATTGGTGGTTTGGGATGCACTGTTCTGAAATACATTCAAGCATAGCCATGTTACTTTGATTTGAGACCAGAACTTTCATCTGAAGAAGGCAACTCTGGGTTTCCCAGATTTGCTGATATGACTATTTTCATTTTGAAATGATAACATCAATTCTCAATCAATAACATTATTTATATTTACTGTGGGCAGATATGGTTACTGTTTTCGATAAGTGTAACAGATTTTTTTTTTACATGGAAACCAAGAAAATTTATTCTTGGTCTTTTTTCACAAATCATAATTGTGTGGCATCAACATGGAGCCCAGTGCTTTTGTTCTGTAAATAAGAAAAAGGGAATAAACTGTTGCATTGAATACATTACATTGGGATTTATTGTTATTTAGACTCAGAAAATGGAACAAACATTCTTTTCACTATATTGCTCATATTTCTTCTGACAATGAACTAATACACTTAACAATAACACTGTGTGTTGCTGATAAGAATCTGACCACTGTCTCAACATGTATAGCATCGTAGTGCTGTAGTTTCTCTCTGGAATCGTATAAACTGGATAATCTGGCCATTCAGCCTAGGCCTCTAAACATGCTTGGTGTATTGCTTCTCTTCTTATTGTTTTGTTGTATTGTTGGTTTGAACTTTGGAAACAGGCCAATTTGCCTTCTATTATTTTGTTTAACCAACTTTTTAGATCGAGCATTTTCTTAACGTATATCACTTTCATGGTAACTCAGAACTTTTAACTATATGCATTTCAAGTATTATGCAGAAGGGCTGATAGTTGACACTATTGCTCCCCCCCCCACATTAAATTCCCATTTATATATCTCAACTAAGTAAATCACTTGTGGCATTGGTATATATGGCAGATTTAGTTTAGCCTTCCTGCTCTTAAATTACATTTCTAACTCTCAATAAATAGAGCAAAGCAATGTGTAAAGAATAAGATATCAATCTGCCCGTTGCTTGTATTTTATTTAACTGACTCATATAATTGGCCCTTTAAAAAAAAACCCCTCTAGCATGGGAATTTTAGTGTGATTGCTTCTTTGTTACACAGAGTTGATAATCTCTCTGTATCTCTTTGCTGCCATCTGTTGGTAACCTAATTTTTTACAGTTAGAGCTGGCAGCCTTTTCTGTGGTTTTTGTACCATTTAGTCTTAGATTTCCTTTTTCTAAGAAAAGGTGGCAAGATAGTCCTTAAGTTTTCCACTTGTTTATTTTGAAAGATTTGTGAGCCGACTGTTGTCCATAGGATAATCTTCTTTGTCTGCAATTGAACACACACTGTGAAGAATTATATGCAGTGAGGAAAGCACAGCCTTCATATTCATATTATAGGTAGTAATTTCCCAGGATTAAAGGCAAGCAAAGTCTGATATCACACTCTCATTTAACAATTTCAATTTTTTAAAGCATCCTGTTAGGGCAAGTATTAACTTTTATATCAAAGCTCAAAACTGCTCTGTGAATAAAATTGAAGCAACCATTTTTGGGAAGTCCGAAAAGATGTCAGTAACAACACAATATAAATGTAGACCATGTATATTTGTGGAATTGGTTAGTCACAGCAATTAGCTGAGTATTGGATTAAGAGAAAGGAAATGACCATAAACAGAAGTACCAAGAAACTGCAGCAATATTTTAAATGCAATACATCCATTTTTATTGCAAAACATTTGTTACAGAAATTTCAAAAGTTCTACTGCAGCAACTGTCAAGTTCTTCTTTTTATTATATATCTAATATACATCCTAAAAGCGCATTGTGAATCCAGTAGAACTTTTAAAGGACAATTTTTTCTAGATATATATTTTCCTGTTAAACAATTTTTTCCCTAGAAAATGATTTGAAATTACATTTTAATTGTTTTTATTTAAATGAGTGTAATAGAGCTGAAAATAAAAAAAATCCTGCTAATACATCTTCTTTAACTTTTAGGGTAAATTGTAAAACCCTTTCAGTTAGCAGAAAAGCTTGCTTCATTCTAGATAGTTGCAGATGTCAAAGACATATCCCTTTATTACCTCATAATTATTGTCTCTCTCACACACACTTATCCCACTTTTACTATTATTGTTTACATTTAAAATAAAATAAAATGTATTCATTTTCCAGCTAGTTTCTATCTCTTGTACCAATATGTAGGTTGTAATCTAGGCATGCTTACTTGGCAGTGAATATCACTGAGCTCCAAAAACTCTTTGTTTTTGAGTACAAGTAGTCCCCGATTTACAACAGTTCATTTAGCGACTGTTTGAAGTTACAACGGCACTGAAAAAAGTGACTGATGACTGCTTTTCACACTTATGACCATTGCAGCATACTCATGGTCACATGATCAAAATTCAGTCGTATTTATGATGGTTGCAGTGTCCTGGGGTCATGTGATCCCCTTTTGTAACCTTCTGTCAAGCAAAGTCAAATGGGGAAGCCAGATTCATTTAACAACCATATTACTAACTTAACAACTGCAATGATTCACTTAACAACTGTGGCAGGAAAGGTTGTAAAATGGGGCAAAACTCACTTAACAAATTTCTCACTCAGCAAAGTAGTGGGTTCTAAATCCCATCGCTACCAGTTCACACATGCATGCACTCGGTCGCGATGCTTCTGCGCATGCGCAGAAGCGTCCCAGGTGGGTGGGTGGAGCCTCCCGCCGCCACTGCTACTGGTTCGCTGGCTCAGCAACAGAAACCTTCGGCTCAATTGTGGTTGTAAGTCGAGGACTACCCGTAGAAATATGTGGGAGATGCACTGGTAAAAGAATAAGAATTCTTTCCAACCTGATACCTCATGGTAAGAATGGATTAATTTAATAGATTAATTTAATTTATAATTTAACAGAAAATTAATAGCTCTGGGACATCCAGGTCTGAGATAGTCAAATATAGCAGATAAGTGTTTCTCAATCCTAGTAAGTTTAAGATAGGTGGAGCTGAACTCCCAGAATTCCCCAGTCAACACTCTGGGGAATTCTGGGAGCCCAAAACCAACATCTTAAAGTTGCTGTGGTTGAGAAATACTATAATACATTATCCCATTGGTTACCTGTGCTAATTTGCAATGGAGTCTATGCTTATTCTCTGAGAAATCCTGAGTGGAATTTTCATCCATGTATGTGCAGGATGGATTGAAATCTCAAATTGCCTAGTTGTCAGCCATCATTTAAAAGGCAACACAAAGGGGGTTCAAATCCAGAAGGAATTTGTAGCTCTACTGAGGCACATCTACATGACTGTCCATGGAACTGTAGATCCGGGCATTAAAAACAATGACCTGCTTCAGGTTCACAGCTTAAAGAGATCTTCTCTACTTAGAGAAATGTTGGGCAGCTCCTCCAAGCAGCCTTCCCTCTTTACGGTTTGGACTGGAAGCAATTAAGGTAAAGAACAAGGATCTAAGAAGTCTCATTATTAGCGCTTGTTAGAAAGAAGGCTAAGGGTCCAACAAGCTCCTGCAAGTTTCCCTACAGGTTGAAATACCTGTATGTGGGCAATTTATGGAAGCAATGGTCTTTTTCTATGCAGAGGGTTGGAAGCGTGCCCTTTTTGTGTGAAAGCACAGCAGTCTGCATCTTTGTTTTCATAATATCATGAAAAGTAACTCTCACGTTGGACACAGATTGATTTTCAGAATGCTAGTAAGATAAAACCAGGACCCGAACATATTTAGAAACAAATCATTTGGTATACTAATTCCTAAGGCAGAGGTCTGTGATGGGATAAGTTAATACACACTATACAATAGAGGTGGGTTCCTGCCGGTTTGGACCGGTTCTATTGAACCGGTAGTAACTTGGTGGCCTGGGTCGCTGGAACCGGCAGCGACCCAGGCCTGCCATGCCCCTGAGCCAGTTTTCTCGGCATTGCCATACGCATACGCGCACAAAGCGCACACGCGGCACCTCCCTGAACGAACAGGCAGCAACAAAATCCAGAACCCACCCTTGCTACACAACATATTGTCTTGTGCATGCCCCACCTGAAATGTAGGATGTGGATTGTCAGGAAAAAATAAATTATAAATAGGTATGAACTTGAGTTTGAAACTTTGCATTATTTCTTGGAGTAGCCTAACAGGCTGTAATGTTTTGGAACTTTCTGTCCTTCCAGTTAAAATCTAGTTCAGAGTAGAGTAGATTAATATTTATATAAGTAACCATAGGAAAATATGTAATTTTTTCTGGAACTGGAATGTCTGTGCAAATATTCTGTTCTTTACATTTGTTTTTAAATATCAGGTGAACCACAGGTTTGTGCATTTTTATTCTCAGACAGTCCCTAATATCTTCACTGTTAAAATCCAAGAACACATCTAAAATGTTATTTCCATATTTGAAATTTAACTTGATAATATTCAACAAAACTATTATTAACCCAGCTGCTGTGGCCTAGAGGTAGAGCTCTTTCCTCACAATCAGGAGGTTGTGAGTTCTATCCTAGGCAGAGGCAGATGTAGGGTCTCCTGCTTGGGCAGGGGGTTGGACTAGATAACCTGCAAGGTCCCTTCCAACTCTGTTAATATGTTAAGTATTTTTGTTGCTTTAACAATTTGGGTTAATTCCTAATAAAAGTTTTATTCATTTTTCCTTCTGTCGCACTACTAAACTAATTATTTAAAGAGAAGTTCTGGATTTTATCTTCAGTCCAACTTCTTCTGGAAAATGTTTCTGTCCCCTAACATTTAACAAGGTCTCCTTAAAGCAGCTGATTTGAAGACACCCCCCTTCCTTGGCATCATTTTAAACATTTCATTGGCAGCCAATCCCCTTTTCCTGCAATCTTATTCAAAGTTGGGGTTTGTTTTGTGATGCATATATTTTAGGACTGGTCAGTAAAGCTGTGTGCAATACAATTCTCATTTGGCAACGTAAGCACTGCCTTACAAAGTGGCACATATTTCATTTCTACATTTATCCAGATTGCATAATCTAAAATATTCATTTGCTTCTTGTCATGCAGCCATCGTGTGCCCTAAGCCACC
The DNA here is from genome assembly GCA_023053685.1 of Diadophis punctatus similis. NCBI lineage: Eukaryota > Metazoa > Chordata > Lepidosauria > Squamata > Dipsadidae > Diadophis > Diadophis punctatus. The sequence continues at coordinate 65,562,614 of JALIGW010000002.1, read as the reverse complement.
TAAACCCTGAGAACCTACTTTCTATCCAAACATGTCTCTTCCTCAAAACTTAAAAGTTATATGAAAGATTCATATCAATGATTTTGCGTTATGGATTTATGGGTTTTATTTTATTACTGGCAATTGTTACAATTTCAATAATTTGCTGCTTGTCGCTACTTGCTAACAGGCATATGCTAAAACAAACAATGAAGTACCTTGTTTCCAAAATATATAATTATTTCAATAATAAATGCTGTAGGCTTAAGACCCTACTGTTCTATAAGTCATTTTATATAATACTAAAGTGCTATTAAAATCAGTTTCATTAAAATGAACATATTGGGAGAGAATGTAAAAGTCCAAAATTGGTATTTCATTCTAACTCAATTCATTGTTACAGGCAGGCAATATTGAAATGTTGAACCCCATAATAGTCCAAAGGAATTAATGGAACAATGCATGCATTTTCATAGGCACAAAATTAGACTGTAATTTAAGGAAGAAGAAATTATTTCAATCGTTATCACATTATTATTGTGAAAGAATTATGTGCTATAATTTACTACCTAGGACAGGTGATATATCCAACTATAGAACAGTGTCACTTGAACCGGAAATAACAGAATGGATCACTAGAAGAAAGTATTTTAAAAATACTGTACACTGCTTCCTCAATTGCACAGCATATGTAAACAAACAACAAACTCAACAGAGTTTTAAATATTACTTTAAAGAGGTTATTCTTTTTACCTTTTGCATAACTCCCTAGATTTATTCTTTCACATTCTCATAATGCACCTTTCACAGCTATTGGTGGCTCATTAGGTATATATGCCAGCTCAAAGGCTAGCCTTCTCTAACCTGACACCCTTCAGATGTTTTGGGATACTAACCCCCAAGAATGCCAGTCAGAAAGTCCCAACACATCTGCAAGATTCAGGCTAGAAAAGCTGTGCCAGAATTGATAGTAGAGCTCTGCCAATAAATAAATAAATGGAAGCCAAACAGCAATGACAACAGACTCTGATTCCTTGCCCAATAACTGCTAATACTTGGAAAGCTAGGTAGCAAACCATATTGTTCAGTGGACTTTATTTCCTATTATCAAACATTGCACTGTACTGCTGTATAAAGATATTATTTTATACTGCAGTGGTGGACAACCTTTGACTTCAAGGCTTCACATAATCTTTTTTTTTTTTTGTACATGATTGCTACAAACCGACAGCAGAGTTTCAGGTAAAAAAAATATGTAAACTGTTGTGCGAGGCCTAAATTAAGGACAACACAATGGAAAACATTTTAAAAAGAAAATGAAGGGAAATCCTAAAATGCCACTCCCTAAACCCAGATCTGGCCCTGTATATGTTGTGGCTTTCAAAGCCCACCTGTCCAATGTTCAGAGTGCCTTTGACTCACTAAAGTTGTCCTCCCTGATACAGTGCTAGACCCAAAAGTTGGTCTAATATCCCATTATGTAAAAAACATTGGATTATTCTGGTATCTCTTGTTCAGTTTGTAAATGTAGCCCTCTTGTTATTTTGAATGCTTGATTAGCATTTATCCAGAAATTATTATGATGGTATAAAAGTAAATACACTATCTTGAATTGAATTCATCTTGAAATTTTGTCCTTCCTATTCCACGGCTATGCAGATTAGTAATTTTATATTTTATACATAACATTTCAGATTATGAATTAAAACTTCGCATGGTTTGTTGCTTCTACTTTAGGGGCTAATACAGCATACCACACAGGATTCTAAAAACAGATATCCAGAGCACATTCTGAAACACAGGAAGTATTCAAGTGAGTATCAAAAGAGCCATCATGGTTTTAGAGAAAATGGGAACATTCACAGCACTAGTTTCAGTGTTCAATGTAATGCATTTATCTTGATATAAATACAATCTTTTAAAAAAATGAAAATAAGGGTACATCTGTTTCCATACTCTAGAAAAGTTGCTTATTTTAGCAGGAAAATGCTTCATTTGCTTACTTATTCTTGAGTTAGCAGCATCAACTATGCAGAAATGAGCATTTTACTGTTCAATTATTGCTGTTTGATAGCTTATGGAAATACTTCCAATTTTTCCTGTAGAGTGCAACTTCTAGTTTAATAATGCTGTATTCTAAGTTCCATACAGCATCTCAATTTATGAATATCTTAACAGAAAATATATTCTGAACTATTAACTGATCCTGTATATACTTTTTCAATACAGAAGATAGGAAGCTAAATGACATAATATCCATGATCAGTCCTGGTGATTAAAGTAAAATGCTAAAGTATGCTTTATAAATTCTACAAAGAGTACACTTTTTATCATATGTATAAACTGTAAGTTCAATGGGATGTGATTTTAAAATAGGTATACTGCCTAAGAATTATTCTTTGTAATTTCAATGATTCTGTGGATTCCCGCCTTCTTGTTCCTGTGTGCAAGGAATAATTTATCCCAAAGATGCTTTTTTTCCAAGAGGCAACTTTTCTTTGCCTCTTGAAAAAAGTACTTTTGGGACACCCATGATCTGGATGGCTGAGAATATCCATAGACATTAAGGAATATTTTAACAGTAACTTAAAAAAAACACGTAATACTAAACAATGATTTTTTTCTGTGATTTTAACAGCAGAACACCCATGGTAATTTATGAAAAATGCACATTCAAATACACTTTTCTTAACAAAAGCCACAATATATGCCTATGCATTTGTTTACAAGTTTGCAAGTATTTCAAAATAGGTTCCATTCCCAGGAAGCATGTAGAAGTGAACCTTAAAATTGTGCTTTGGTAGAAACGGTTATTTTTTTTGCGTTAAAACGTATAAATGCTGGCACTCCTGCCAGAATTTGGCTTTTGTCACACTAGGAATAAGGATACCGGAAGTCCCATTTGTCAATTTGTTTTCAAGCTAGGGCCCATATATTTTCATTACCGTAGGTCAGGACATTGTCACTGAAGGCAAACAGGAAAATTCAAAGGATGATTTGAATTGTTTTTATGAACCCATTTAGGAGTTCTTTCACACAGTCAGCTCAAATGAAATGGAATAATTCAGTAGTTTAAGAGAATAACGTTGATCTAGTCTGGGTTTATGTCCAAAGCAGAAATGACCCAGAATGGTAATACATTTTGACTTATTTAAAATAGGTCTGTTTCATCTGAGGTCATTGAAATATTGTCTGAATGAATTATCTTTAGAGACCCTATTCAAAATTATACAGGATTATTTTATAATCTCACAAAATCTGGAATGATTGTGATAGTATGAAAAAAGGCATTAGTAGTAAATTAAAAAGAAACCCTTCTTAGACACCATTTTGTGCATGGAAAATCTGAAATCCCATAGGAGACATGTTTGAAAAAGAATGGCTAATGACTAAAACATCTACTTCCACACCATATTTCTTTGCTGTAAAAAAGTTTTTTCTAACACACACACACACACACACACATACAAACCACACACATCAAAGCTCTAATAAAAGTGTGCAATGTGCAGTTATTTACAACAATCGGATTAAAGTTGGGCCTTAGAAGCAGTTTAGGAAATAAAGGTCATAATCAGTGTATCCTGCTTGCCATCTATCCAGATATGTTGGCATATGTCTTGATCTTTGATAAATTATTCTCATGGAAAAGCACATACTAAAAACATCTTGGCAAATTATAGAATAATAGCTGAGATAATAAGGAAGATGGAGAGTAGCATGAAAGTCAATTGAGTGGGGGCAATTTGCATTACATTTTATAACTGAAATCAATGCACAGTTGCGTTCAAAAAGATCTGTGGCTGTGTCTTGCCCCCAGCTACTATCAGGTGAATTAGGACTTTGGAAACTGTCAGAGTTCCGTGTTTATTTGGGTACCTTCCAAAGTTCTGGAGAACATCCACAATCCTTGATCCTTGCCAAGCTTTGTGCGGTTAACAGGAGCCGTAACTCAAAACAATGGAGAGTATCCTTTCTCTATGGTGGTTTGGAAGACTACTTTCACACATAGATTTAGTCTGAATGCTTAAAATTGAAAAACGGAATTGAGATAGCCAACTCAAAATAATTTTTAAAATGTTTTCTAAAATAGCACTGATGTGAGAGAGCGATACATAAATTGAAACTCTATAACTAGGCCATCTGCCTATTATCCTTAATTCTTGCACCCAGGAGGGTTATTGCAAACATTATTGAGGAGTAAACCTGAGGACAATAGACTTTCTCATCCCATTCTTACATGGTATAAAATCTCTTCTCTTTGCCACTCTAGACAATGGAAGCATACTTAAAAGAATGGCTTTTGAAACAATCCGAAGTCTTAATTTCACTTAGGCTAACTAACCTCTCAATCCTTTAATATTTTCAGTGAAGATCATCATTCAATACCTCTAACAATAAATGGTAGAACAATTAGAAGAGCAATGAAATGCAAATATGCCCAATGAAATCCAAATACTTGGGGGGGGGAGGGAGATAGAAATGTTGTACAGAACAATAAGAATATGATGTTGCCTCTGGACTGTTTTCATCCTCTCATGTAACATTTTAAGGAGGCTCCATGGACTTCTTTCTAAACTAATAGATGTAATTACAAAAATAAGTATTTACTATTCCACTTAATTACAATCTTCCTGAGCTTGGTCAGCTGTGCGAAAAAGCCTGTTTAATACAGGAACCACATGATAATGTATTACATAAATTCCCCCCTTTCCCATCATGCTGCTATATAAAAGGCATCTTTTTTTACTTCCCTTCTTGAAAATATAACATTTGTGGCACTACAAGTTGTCAGTACAAAAAAAAGACGTGTGAACCATGAGAGTGAAAAGTGGGAATTGATAGGTTTGTCTTCTATATTGTAATTCAAAGATACTGCTTCCTAAGTTATCACAAATGTACTGATGTAAACAACAACAGAATCATAATTAAAACACCCACTTTAGATGCATGTTATTTTGCTTCTTTTTAAAAAAAATCTATTTCTATTTTGAAAGGCAGATTTCTCAAACTATTTACCCATTTGTGCACGATGTCATAAAGCTTTTTTTAAAAAATAATGTCTTTAAAATCTTCCCTCCCACCCATCCCACCCCCTATTAAGTGCAAATGCCAACTGGGACCCGAGGCAGAATCTCGGTGGCTGGCACTGAGATTAAAGAGGGCTACTTCAACTGGTGGTAGAAGTCAGCTTTTTGCTGACACATCATAATCTGAGGTTACTTCATTCTGCTCAAGAGAAGGACCAAATAGCAGATGTTATCTCTAGCAATATTTGCTCTCAAAGCTCCGGAATGCACCTGTTCTAGAGAGTCTTCTCATTGACAAGGTGTCTCCTGTACTTTCTGGTTTGGATGACTTGCTCCTCTGAAATGTATTTCGAAGGCTGGCCGCATTGCGCTGCCTATCAAGTTTGTCACTGATGGAGTAGCTTTTCCGTGTGTGCACGTAGAGTAAGTTGGATTCATCTGCAGAATAACTATTGGCCCGCTCTATTTTAGGAAGCAGAATATTGTTAGACAAGGTCCTAGATGTATTGCTATCTTGAGGTGACAAGGAAACTGCTTTTTTGTCTTTGGCTTCAGAGTCCTCGTTGTCAGAACTTGGGTGACTTAGTTCTGCTTCCCTCTCTGGATGGCAGCATCCCAAGTCATCCATCTTATCTCCATGGATCCCAGGAAAACTTGACCTTTCTGCAATGGTTTGAGGAGCACTGACACACCTTGTATCAATGCAGTCGGTAATGCTAGTGTACTCTGCTGTTTTGACCGGTACTCCAAGGCTGCTGAAATAACTCCGGGAAGGAGAGAACATAAAACTATGAGATTTTACTATAGGTGCCTCTTCTATAATAAAGGGGCTTGTAGCCAGGTATCGACTACTTTTAGAACGCTCTAAGGTATGATATAAGGGGGGATCCAATTCCCAGGGGTTTTGGCTGTCTGTGATTTGGGAATAATCTGAAGAAAACACCCTCGTTTCCAGTGAAGAAGGCTCTTCATACTCAATACTTCTGCCTGAGATTCTATCACCAGAGGTACCACTGACATAAGCACTACTCGAGAGAACGCTGGACGTTATCTGAGCTTGAAGAGTGGGGTCTCCGGTCCCAAGGATGTTCATTGAACTGTCCAGGGGCTCTATTCCCGACTGCAGCTCGTCCATGGCAGACACATAAATATCAATGCAAGAGGAAGGCCTCCGAGAATCTGGAGCAATAGATAAAGTGCTTACAGGCACTAACGAAACTTTTGGTTCTTTTGAGACTGAGTGAGAGCTAGTGGCACGATGAAGGCTCAGAGACCGTTCTTTCAAAATACTTTCAAATTTCTCAAGCCCACCCTTCTCCTTCACATTCATCGCATAGAAGGAGTGACTTCGCAGTCGAGGTGTTAATGTTGGAGAGGTGGGGGATATTGATTCTTCCCCCGTGGGATCAATACTCTCTGGAAGTTTGTATGTGTTCCCTTCCTGGCTGTTGAAGCTACTTTGCCTCACAATGTAAGCTGTGTCAGTACAGTCGGAAGATGTTCGAGACCGTATCTTACTGGCCTCTCCTTTGTCCACGCCAGTGATTTTGTCCAGTGCTGTGGCCATTCGCCCAATCATATCTTCCAGCTGAGCAAGCCGTATATCTACAGTCTGAAGCGAGGCCTTCATGCAATGCTCTCGTTCATTCACTTCCTCTAATCGCATTGCCATATTCTCTACTCTGCAGGAAGAAAAGAGAGGGAAAAAAATGTTTTGATAACATCCAGTAGGGCAAGCAGGTTAGCTTGGTTATTTCTAAACCAATTTACTTAACCAGGAAAATTGATAACAATGTAAATAGTATGCCATTAATATGCTGATATGCACACTAAGAAAATTTATCCTCTTTTTAAAAATAAACAATTAAAAATAGGTTACTGGGTAACTGGAATCATAAATCCATTTACTGCTTGCCCCCTCAATGATTTTATCAACACATATTTAAACAAGAATTTGCATTTTGCTCCTGATTTAAGTTGTGAGATGCATCGATGTCCCTTTTAAAAAACATTTACATATCTTAAAATATAGACTTTCAGAGCTGTTCTGTATAAATTATTTATAGATTTAAAATGTGTAAACATGAGATTTACAGATCTACTGTATGTTATGCAGGCTCACATGCACAAAGACAAAAATACTGATTTCTGGTATACAAATATTTCCATTTTATGGGTTTTATGTGGCAAACTCCTTAGTAATTACCAAATCTATAGAAAGTAGAAATTGATTTATCAAACCGCTAAAATTGCACAGCTATACAGATTTTGAAAGCTGTCAGGAAGTTGGAAAAGTGCCTAATTCTTGTCAAATGAATATGATGGCAACAAGTGATCTCTGGAGAAATAAATTTAGAGTGTCATGATCTCCTCAATCCTTGGTTATATTATGAGTATATTCAAAAGTAATTATTTCACATACAATTAATGTATGCTTTATAACTTTTCTATAATTTTTTCTCTAAGTTTACAGCAACAATTCCCTTGCCTGGCTGTTTAAGTAGAAACTAAGAGACTATGAAATAAGACCTCAATTTGTATTATGGCTTCTAAGACCTATTTATAAAAGCAGACTTCACACAACCCAATGTTCTATCAAAAAAATGACTCTGAGATTCAGAGGTGATTTCCAATTCACCAAGAAAAGGAGAAAGAGAAAAAAGTGGGATATGCATAGGAAATATCAGAGTTGGATAAGACCAAAGGCCCAATCAGATGCTTCCTTGATGTATAGCTTGTAGCACTAATGTAACAAATTTTGGGCAGACGATGGTGGGTTGAACCGGTGGCGGCAGCGGGAGGCTTTGCCCACCCGCCTGCGACAGGATTTAGAACCCACTACTGGTTGCAGAGATCTTTTTTCTCTGGGGTGGTGGGAGATTTGGGTGTCAATTGCACTGGAGTCAGAAACAGCCCTTTCCTCCCATGTATTTCATGCCTTGTCGTCACCTCCCCCAATTTGATAATAGGATAAAGAAAGACTTGACACATAGCAACTAAACCTATATTTTTTGTATTCTAGTTATTTTTTCAGACTTTATATTCTACTGACGACTGAGGTCTCTATTTTAGCCAGACTTAACCAAGTAATCTAAACCAAGGATTTTTACTTGGAAATATGCTTAATTTTTGTGGGTTGTTTTTTAAAAAAATAAATACCACTTTTATGACAATTCCAAAATAGGTTTACCATCTTTTGATTACTAATAGTTTGCAGCCAATAAAATATTGTGGAACTTTTAAAACCCTTTTTGTTTTAAAAGAACAAAATGAAAATTTCTATGATTACAATTTTCAAAACATACAATCTCTATAAAGCCAAACAAAATGTTGTGTACCTTTCAGAAGTTATACGTATTCTCTCATCATTGGAAGAATTAAATCTATCGTCTTTCTCTCTGAAATATTCTTCTATGCACTGTTCTTCAAAATCATGAACCTTCTTCAGTTCATCATCTGTTATAAAAAGTTCTATAGGAGACATACAAGGCAATAAACAACAGTCAACAACTAATTAGCTGTAAGTATAGAGCACTGCCTATTTTATAATTTTTACAACTGGAAACCCCCTCCCCCATGTAACTTCATATGTAGATCATTTTGATGAGTCTCAGATTTGTAGCTCTACTTCTGCTTTCCCAAATTTGTGCCCTAACTCCCACCTGCCAGACATTTTCCAATTTATGTCAGACTTATTCAGATAGCGTGAGCTGTGATATTTGACTCCATTATTTTTTCTTCTTCTGACCCTCTACAATCTCAGACAGGGCACTGAAAGAGATAGGAGAATGTCTATATTGTCCCATCACTAAGGACATTGGGAGCAGTAAGTTTCTGTAGGTATTGGCAGGACTTCAGATTGACAGTTATTAGACAAACAAAGATGCAAGTGGAGTTAGTGGCATTCATTGCTGTTCATATCTTTGTAGAGCCCAATTTGTACAATATTTTTCCACTATAAGAATTAGATCGGAGACAGGAAGTGATGTCGCGCTAATACCAGTTGCAATACCGTCCCTGTGCTAGCTTTTCCCTGCTTGTGGGTTCCGAAAGGAGCCAAAGCCACCTTGTAGGGGCGGCGAAGCAAAGGAGGGGCGTCCTGTGAGGTCGCAGGGGAGAGCGCAACTCTCCTGCAGAACTCCAGGGCTTTTTCTTCCCTCTATGCCACGGTGAGGAGAAGAGGCAGTCTAAGATGACTGCCACAGAGCCGGAGACAGCATATCTAAGAAGAGTGCTGGAGCGGATTTGGTGAACAATGTTGGAACTAGGTGAGAAGAATCTTTTTTATTGAAAGTGTAACCCCAAAAGAATATTCAGAAAAAGAGAATCTCATAGTTATCTATAAAGTGGATGCAACTTAACACCTTGAGCAAAACTTTAAAACTTTACAATGGAAGGGAAAAGAATCAAAGGAAGAAAATAGAAAACCTGATAAAATATAGAAAATTGGATTTTCTAATTCTACAGGCGTTGGCTTGGGCTAGGCATTTTTAAATGCTGGAGCTATTTACATAAAAAGTTAATATCTTATTTATATTTTGGAGTTCTCTAGTAAACTTGGATAGGAATGGTTAAGACTGAAATTCCCAATAAAACAAGGGGAGAGATTTTTAAGGGAAGTTAAACAAGAAATGAAACTGCAGGAAGACTTCTTTGGGAGAGAGATAGGGGTAAGAATAGGCAACTTGAAAATTAGACAATGGAACAGGGTAGAGAAGGGAGAAATATTTAAGAGGATTGGCCAAAAAGTGGAAGCAGATAGAGATAAAGATCCAAGAGAGGGATATGGGAGACAAGCTAAGAAATGAATAATTAAAGCTTTAAAGTGGATGAGAGATGATAGATAAAAAAGGGAACATTTCTTAAAAACAATAGTGAGATAAGTAAAAATAGGGTTGGAAATTAGAGAAAGGGGAATTAATAGAATATATATATTTACATTACAAAGTGAATTAATAATAAGAAGGTAATTTAGAATTTTAGTGATGGTAATTTTGAATATGTTTGGATAATATGATGATGGTTATAAAAATATACTGAATAAGATAATAATGAAAGATTACAATTTAACAAAAACGTGTATTATTATTAGAATTATATAACTTGTCAAATGTAAATATGATGAATATTATTTTATTTGTATTAAAATGTGATTAGAAAGGGAATATTTTTTAAACATAACAGTGGAGGATTATAATTTAACATAAATTTGTGTAAGGCTATTACTATTAGAACTATATAAGTTTGTTTAAACAAAATAAATATGATTATTAATATTTTATTTGTAGTAAAAGGAGTGATATTTAAAATTTGTAGATTGGTATAAAAATAACATACTTGAAATATCGAATAATCAAAGAATGAAAGATTATAATTCAACAAAATACTGTATGTGTACTACCGGTATTACTAAAATTTTATAAGATTGTCAACTGCATTAAATATGAAGAATATTGTTCTGCAACCTTATTTGTACTAAAATGTAAGACACTCCAGTACCACACTGTTCACACAATGATATGTTTGTAAAAAAAATAAAAAAATAAAAAAAACTTAAAAAAAAAGAATTTGATCTATATGTTTGGATTAGTTTAATTTTTTTCACCTCCAACTATTCTGTGAGATAAGATGGGATGATAGACAATGACTGGCCTAAGGTCACCCAGTATCAACCCTACAGGGTAGACCAGAGTAAGAAACCAATGTCATGTAAGTTAGAACTACCTTTATTGTAACAGTTATACTAACAAAATCTTGGAAGTCTGAATGTGCTTCCCCTTGTGTAAACTAGTGAGGAGTTTGTCTGAGACATTTTGCTCAAGTTTGTTTATTGGTCTAGGCTCGAGGCCCACTTATCTGACTGAAGTATTGGTACCAGCTCTTTCTTTTGTCTGTTAAGGCCACACCCTATTCCCTCTATACCCAGGAAACTTCCACAGCTGAGGGTGGACCTAACCTGGATTTACCTATATCTAGGCCAGTTCCTTAACCACTGTACCAGTGTTGGCATTAATGTGATGAAACAATAATGTACAATGAAGTAAAAAATAGTAAAGAAAAGAAATAAACAGATAAAACAAATAAAGATACAGTGTGTGAGAATTTTTAAAAACAAATTAGAAAACATGTGCAAAAATAGAAATGATTTTGCATAATGACAAAAGACAGAAAACAAAACCAAAACAAAACCCGAAGGCATCCAAACTAGGAAAATAAGAAATTTCAAAGTTCGAGCATGAGCCTAAAGAAAACCACCCCTTTTATGATACCTAGCGACCAGTTAGATGCTCATGCCAAGGAAATATTATTAATTCATTCTATGCCTTGAAAATTTTTTGGAAATTTTATTTAGACTGGGAATTGAAACCTGTTTTACTCAGACTTTAGCCAATTATGCACATGCTTTATATACATAAGATATGGGCTTCAGTCCCAGTCTTCTTCAGTGAAAAACACCACAAAGCTGATAATAGGTGAGTTAGGTCTTGATACATATTTTGTCTATCAAACTATAAAATTAAATTTAATCAAAAGTGATGAAAACTTTTGAGGTAAAACTGGAGTGAGGGAATGCTATTTGAGAGATTTGTACAGCAATATTAATTAAAGCTGAAATGACTGTTTTAAAAAATAACTGATGAAAAGGAAATCACAAATGGTGTGAAAAATGATAGCACTGCATACATATAACAACAGAAATGCTAAAATATGGATGCAATTTGCTTATTAAGTAGCTATGCAGTGTAAATGTGTATGTGCGAAAAGAGCTTCTATGCCTCATATTTGATACAGTATGTTTTTATTCTCATAGGAAATGCATAGGAAAATGTAGCAACAGTGAATGCAAAAATGATTTAAGAATTAATTTGTTAAGGATACTTGAAAAAGTGACAGAATCTGATTGAGAGAATATAAGGAGGCAATGAGCAAAATTTGTTTAGTGCAGCGTGGTTTTATATTGGTCAAGAGGTATACAGAACATTAAGAAAACTGGAAATGTGAGAAGTTTATTGTATATTTGTTCATATACAAAGCTTATGATAAACTAAATAGGCCTAATCCAAGACAAAACAAATATACATGATGCTCCTTACATTGTTTAATGTATTTATGGATAAATACATATGAAAAGGTGGTAGTTACATTAGAAATGTATTGACTGGGGTCATGAGTGTTTGTGTATTTTCAATGCAGGTGAAGTTATATTGTTAGTCAAGAATCCAAACAATTTGGTCACATAGAGAGAACGAATAAATTGCAAAATGATGATATAAAAGAAAAGTATTGAGAAGAAGAAGAAAACTGAGGAGACTGGATGGAATTGATGATTCCTCAAAAGGACAAAGGTAAGAATTTTAAATAACAAAAGACAATGTAGTAATTTATTAATGGATGCCGCAACCATGCTTTGCAAGTATATAAAGATATGGAAAAGTTGTAGTGAACAATGGTGGAAATGAGACTTAATTAAGGATCCTTCTTCCTTTTATCTCTTGCTTTTAATTTCTTTTTCTTACTATGCCTTACTCTTTTTCTGTCCTTTGCAGAATGTTGCTTACCTTCAAAGGTAATTGTATGATGGATGGATGGATGCAGCTTCCTACGGATTTGCTTTCAGCCTTAGATTTCCAAAACTCACTGCCACAATGTGAATATTGTCAGTTTGTGCATCTCTATGTTTTCTACTGTTTCTTGTATTTATGGTCAAGCAGACGTGTGATATATTCTATTACGCATGCCTGCATTCCAGAAGTTTCCTCCTTCCTTCTCTTCCGCCATTTCTGCTGAAGGCAGAAGTGACTTTTTCATTAGCCGATAAGATGTAGCTTACTAAGGATTCTTTTTATTACTTTTCTACTGAAATAAATATTTTGTTAATTAGATTTGAATCTCGGTTTTATTTTCTAATGAGAATGGCTTCAAAAGGAGCAAAGATCCATCGACCTCCAAGGGGGATTGATCCCCCCCTCTAACACTCACTTTGCAGGCTATGACTAAGGAATGGTTCCAAATGTACAGTATCCCAAAGGCTGCTGTACTACAAAACCACAAATACCTCCCGATTGTGTATTCCTCAGCTGAAATTGTTGTTTGCTCATGGGTGATCCTGCATCTAAGTGATGCCAGTGCCCTCATGAAGCATAATGTCTTTGTCCAAGTAATTCTGCACAAATCCTATGACACTTACTGAGCCCATAGTCTGCTTCATCTGGATCGCTGTCGTGTTTCCGCCATCTACAGCATATGTGCTGAAATATCATGGTCATGTGACTGAAGATGATTAGCGGAGGGGGTAAGACTGGTTTTTCATGGAAGGTCATAATAAGCTGATATCTCTGAAACTTCCATACCTGGTTTGATATGGACTTAACTTCAAAAAACGTGTTGCTGAAATAGGAATAGAAAAAGGAACAGGCTTTTGATAAAACAGCTGAAATTTTTTGTTTGCATATGCAACATTGGGATCTGTTCTACACATTGAAAAACAATAAATTTTAGAGTGTATGTACCAGTAGAATCTGCAGTCAATTCCGACACTCTTTTTGATGGACTATTCATAACAGTATCTGTTATGTTTACATTGCTATACTGTTTATTTTACTCATATACAACATTTTTGATTTCTGCATAAAAATATTAGGAGATAGTCTACTTCTGAAAGAAATAACTGTTCACTTGGGTATTTAAATGTAACTGCTATAAGAACCAGTTTCCAAGATTTTCCTTTGATTAACACTGGCCATCATCTTAGGTTTTTTCAGTAGCATGAATGCAACACCACCACAACCTCCATTCTTTCCCACTTCACTAAGACAGCCAGAGGACCTCAAGTGCAAGTAAAAGCACTGAAATGCTGTTAAATTTGGACTTGGGGAAAAATCGTGAGGTGACTATCTTGTTTGATGGCATCCAGTAGAAGGCTGTTCCTCACTACTGAGATAGGTAACTGGAGAATACAACTCAGTATTTCAAACTAACCTCATGCCTTGGTCAAATAAACCAGGTGTCTTTTGCAGGCTTACTATATGGAAACTCTTGGCACTACTGGAGGGCCATGCTTATTCTGTAATTACCAAACTATTTTGGCTGCTAATACTGGCCTTGCACCTCTGCCTCAAAATTGCTGAACTTTGTATCAGCCTGTAAGTTTTATCTTTAATTAAACAGCGGATAGGGAGGAAGGAGATTTCCTTGATGAATCCATATCTCAGGATATCTTCAATATGTCAACTCCTTCAGGTAGAAAATAGTCTAGGATAGGAATAGTACAGTAAACACCTCCTGATATTAGTTGATTGGGGCATATATATTGGAAGAAGTGTTCAATAGAGGGTTTTTTTTTTAAATTCAATCTGCTCTCCACTCCTTGATGCATCCAAAATAACTGAAAAGAAAAATGGACTGAGGAGCAAGGGTTAATTGCCTCTTTTGAGCACTTTTTGACTTTGATCAAACTTAAAGATATATTTAGATAAATATATAAAGATAAATATATTCAGGTATATATTTAAAAATAACATAACTTGAAAATCTTTATTTGTTTTCCACATCATTTCTAGCTTGGAAGATTAAATTTTACCCTAAAATACAGACTCTTCTTATTCAAAAGTAAAATATAGTTCCATCTATTTTTTATCAGTTTATGAATTTAAACCTTATTGAATATGAAACACATCTGAGTTTTCAATTACAGTGAATTTACCTGTAACACAATCACAACTTTTATACTATATGTTTATTTCTATAACTGGGTGTTCTTGTGCTGTAGAACTGGACTGTAGAGTGCAGAAATGTAGCCTCTGTCTACAACTGTTTAAAACAGCTACATCTTTGTCAAGGCATACATAGTGCCTATAGAAATAGCCATGCAATTACAGGAAAAGTAGTTCGCGGTTAATGTCTATGAAGATTCGTAGTCATCCAGGTCATGGTTGTCTCAAAGGTGCTTTTTCAAGAGGCAACTGAACTTTCTGGTTTTTCTTTGAAGACATTTCGCTTCTCATCTAAGAAACTTCTTCAGCTGAAGAAGCTTCTTAGACGAGAAGCGAAATGTCTTCAAAGAAATACCAGAAAGTCTAGTTGCCTCTTGAAAAAGTACATTTGGGATAGTCTGCGGTTAATGATGAGTTCAGTGGCTAGTCCACTGTTGACCTCACCCAATTCCTAAGAGGTCAGTAAGGGGCGTGCATAAGTGCACCAGCGTGCCTACCGTCCCTGTCCTAATGTCCCCTCTTATCAGTACCCATCATATGTATATAAACAATGTTATATCTATGTATATTACCAATACGTACTTGACAAAATAAATAAATAAATAAATAGTTATTCAAAGTTACAAGGGTACTGAATGAATTGTGTTTGATTGGTCTTCCAAGTTTTGGCCATTGTAGCACCACTGCGATCACCTGGATTTCAAAATCGTAGAAATCTCTGGACATATACCCTCTGCAAAAGATACCCATGATTATGTACTCTAAAACTCTGTCATGGAATACTTACATTTTTTACAATTGCAAATAATTTCTGTTGGTAAATGCTTTAAATCAGTCTGGTGATAAATGCTAAAAAGTTTGGCATGGCTGCTGTGGATGGAAGAGAAATATATAATATTTTATCAACTCACTTAAAAACTGCAATCAGTAAGTTCACCAGCAGGATGTTTGCAACCAAAAGATAGCAAGCCATTATGGCAGGAACGATCCATGCTCCTGTTTTGCAGGGAGGAAGCTGAATTATTTTACCATCTTCTCTAGTTTCATTTTGACCACAAGGAGCTGAGGAAAAACAGGGTGAGAGTAGGTGAAAGAAAATAAATTTTAAAAAGAAATGATTGCAGAACATACTGTATTTCAAAATCTTAGAAATTTCTGGACATCTACCCTCTGCAGAAGATACCCATGATCAATGTACTCTAAACTCTGTCATGGAATACTTACATTGTTTGCTATTGCAAATGATTTCTGTTGGTAGATGCTTTAAAACCAGTCTTGTGACAAATATTTAAAAGTTTGGCATTTCTGCCAAATTCTAGGTACTTACTATGTGCTTTGAAATTTAACTCTCTTAAATGTGCTGATAAAAACATCTGTGTGAAATGTTATTTATATATCCATTTGCTTTTTGGTAACTAGGATATATATATATATATATATATATATATATATATATATATATATATATATATATATATATATATATATATATATATATATATATATATATATATATACACACATACATACATACATACATACATACATACATACATACATACATACATACATACATACATACATATATATATATATATATATATATATATATATATATATATATACACCGTATTTTTCAGAGTATAAGACGCACCGGAGTATAAGACGCACCTTAGTTTTGGGGGAGGAAAACAAGGAAAAAAGGCCTCTGCCTCCCAGCAATTTGCCAAACAGCAAACAGCAAACAGTACAGATGATATACACTGTTTGCTGTGTATTTCTGTGCATGTGTGCTTGACCCATAGAAATAGCAAAGAATTGGAGAAATGTACATTATGGCAGTATATTAATCCCAGAAAGTTTTCTTAAATGTAATCACACTAACTCCTCCCAATGATTTAAATAGATCTACTCCAAACATG
The DNA here is from genome assembly GCA_023053685.1 of Diadophis punctatus similis. Classification (NCBI taxonomy): domain Eukaryota; kingdom Metazoa; phylum Chordata; class Lepidosauria; order Squamata; family Dipsadidae; genus Diadophis; species Diadophis punctatus. The sequence goes on along the minus strand of JALIGW010000002.1, from coordinate 65,545,970 downwards.
AATAAATCAGGGTTTCTCAGCTGCCTTCTTTTAATACTAATACTTAATACTAAAAGAGGACATTTCAGATTATACTTTTACAGATCTTTAAAATTGATGTGGCTTTCTGGAAGTATTCTCTGCTATTTAAAAGAAGATACAATAGCACTGGGCCTCTTCAGAGCAAGCATTTATTTTAAAAAGCTTCTTCATTTTGTTAAGTTGTCTAGAACAATAATAAAGCAGTCTTTAAAAAATAAGTCTAATAATTTGAACAGTCTACAAACATTTAACAAAATAACATTAACAGAATCTGCCTCTACCTAGGATAGAACTCACAACCTCCTGATTGCGAGGCAAGAGCTCTAGCTCTGAGCCATAGAAACTATAGCTTGCCTCCTTTCCATTTTAGCAGCCTAATATTGCCAGCAGTTTATCTCCCAGCAATTTGTCTCATCACAGCTACCGTAGTTAGTTTCATTTTACCACGTGGCTTGCAAGCCTCAGCTGTAGGTCGGGAAGCAGATAATCTCTTCTTGTGCTCTTCTTGTGTTGCCCTGTTTGCTGTAAAAAGGTAAATTGCTGGCAGGCAGAGGCCAAAGGGTGGGGGTGGCTGGGTGGGGCTGCATTCGGTGTATAAGACGCACCCAGGTTTTCACCCTCTTTTTGAGGGTAAAAAGGTGCGTCTTATACTCCGAAAAATACGGTATATATATAACATATATCTATGTTATATATATATCCTATATATAAAATATATACCGTGTTTCCCCAAAAATATGACATGTCCCGATATTAAGGCCAATCGGACTTTTTAGCACATTGGCTAAAATAACACCACCCAAAATTACTCCCCCAACTACTTTCTGGGGAAAGGGGGGGACATGTCCCACGCACCCCCACGCCCTTACCGACGCGCATTGCTTGCCGCCTGCTCTTGCTCACCTGCTGCCTCGTGCCCCACACCTTACCAATAAGGCTGATGTCTCTCTTTCTCTAGCTGTCGAGTCCCCCTCCTGCCCCCGCTGCCCCCGGGCCAAGTCCGCTCAGGGGCAACAGATGCAGCCACTCCCTTTCCTGGTGGCTGCCCCCAGCGTGCGAGGCTCCCATTTGAGAGCCTGCTGAGAGAGTCGCCCACTGAGCCATAGGTGCAGGGAGGCGGATCCCAGAGCGGGAAGGGCCCTTCCGCATCTCTCTGCATTGCACTGGCGGATGGGGAGCTGGAGCTCTCCCCCTTCCCACTGCGGCATCTCCGGAGCTTTGATCCCTGCCTCGCTTCCTCCTCGCAGGCAGGAGCGCATTTCAAAACATCGCTGGAGGCAGAGCCCAGAGGAGCCGAGCCAGTCCCGTGGGGTGTGCGCAACTACGCGGCGGAGGGAATTGGCAAAACTGCATGCGCCCGCATTTCACTTGCGCGCTCTCTCTCTTTCCCAGCCGGGAGCCACTCTTTTTGCAGTGGGTGCTCTTTTGGCCGGTAAAGAGAGAGCGCAAGCGAGAGGCGTGCATGGGCAGGCAGTTTTACCAACTCCCTCCACCGTGGCATTGCGCACACCCCACGGGACTTCGCTGCGAGAAGTTGTTAATTGCTTGCCCTCGCAAGACGTTTTACTGTACTTTGCAAGGCGTTTCCCTGTACAGACCGGCCAAGAGATGCCACGGAGCTGTCACACTCAGGTAAGATGTGCGTCTCACAGCCCGCCCCACCCCATCCCCCGCCCCACTGCGAGACATGCATCTTACCTGAATCTGGCAGCTCCATGGTGTGTCTTGGCCAGTCTGTGCAGGGAAACACCTTGCAAAGTACAGAAAAACTTCTTGCGAGGGCGAGCAATTAACAACTTCTCACAGCGAGAAGTTTTTCTGTACTTTGCAAGGCGTTTCCCTGCACAGACCGGCCGAGAGACGCCATGGAGCTGCCAGACTCAGGTAAGATGTGTGTCTCGCGGCCCGCCCCACCTCCTGCACCCCAAAAATAATAAGACCCCCCAATAATAAGGCCAAGGCCATATTTCGGGGGTCAAAAATATAAGATAGGGTCTTATTTTCGGGGGAACATGGTATATATATATATATTTTGCGAACCGGTAGCGCAGGTGGTAGGAGTCTTCACCTACCCGCCCAGGATACTTCTGCGCATGCACAGAAGCTTGTGTGCATGCGCAGAAGCGTGCACACAAACCTGTAGTAATGGGTTTTAGAATCCACTACTGGATATACTGGATATATAACTGGCAGGTTTGGCCTTGGAGTACAAAATGAAGCAGGGCACAGGCTGGTAGAATTTTGTCAAGAGAATACAATGGTCATAGCAAACACTCTTTTCCAACAACCCAAGAGACGACTCTACACATGGACATCACCAGACGGTCAACACAGAAATCAGATTGACTATGTGCTCTGCAGCCAAAGATGGAGAAGCTCTATACAGCCAGTAAAAACAAGACCAGGAGCTGACTGTGGCTCAGATCATGAGCTTCTCGTTGCAAAATTTAGGCTTAAATTGAAGAAAGTAGAGAAAAGCACTAGGCCACTCAGGTATGAACTAAATCATATCCCTGATTAATATACAGTAGAGGTGACAAATAGATTTAAGGAATTAGATCTGATAGACAGAGTGCCTGAAGAACTATGGACAGAGGTTTGCAACATTGTACAAGAGGTAGCAACTAAAACCATCCCAAAGAAAAAGAAATGCAAGAAAGCAAAATGGCTGTCTGAGGAAGCTTTACAAATAGCTGAGGAAAGAAGGAATGCAAAAGGCAAGGGAGAAAGAGAAAGATACACCTAATTGAATGCAGAATTCCAGAGAATAGCTAGAAGAGATAAGAATGCTTCTTAAATGAACAGTGCAAAGAAATAAAAGAAAACAATAGAATACGGAGGACCAGAGACAGTCAAGAAAATTGGAGATATGAAGGGAACGTTTCATGCAAAAATGGGCATGATAAAGGACCAAAATGCCAGGGACCTAACAGAGGCAGAAGAGATTAAGAAGAGGTGGCAAAATTACACAGAAGAACTATACAAAAACGAGCTTAACATCTCTGATAACCACAATGGGGTGGCCACTGACCTTGAGCCAGACATCCTGGAATGTGAAGTCAAATGGGCCTTAGGCAGTCTGAGCAACAACAAAGCTAGTGGAGCTGACAGTATTCCAGTTGAGCTATTCAAAATCTGAAAAGGCGATGCAGTAAAAGTGCTACACTCAATATGCCAGCAAATTTGGAAAACTCAACAGTGGCCACAGGATTGGAAAAGGTCAGTTTACATTCCAATTCCAAAGAAGGGCAATGCCAAAGAATGTTCAAACTACCGCACCATTGCACTCATTTAACATGCTAGTAAAGTTATGCTCAAAACCCTACAAGCTAGGCTCTAGCAGTATGTGGATCGAGAACTACCAGAAGTATAGGCAGGATTTCGAAGAGGCAGAAGAACTAGAGATCAAATTGCCAACATACGATGGATCATGGAGAAAGCTAGGGAGTTCCAGAAAAACATCTACTTCTGCTTCATTGACTATGCTAAAGCCTTTGATTGTGTGGATCACAACAAATTGTGGCAAGTTGTTAAAGAGATGGGAGTATCAGACCATTTTATTTGTCTCTTGAGAAACCTATATGCGGGTCAAGAAGCAACAGTGAGAACTGGACATGGAACCATTGATTGGTTCAAAATTGGGAAAGGAATTCGGCAAGGTTGTATACTGTTGCCCTGCCTATTTAACTTATATGCAGAGCACATCATGAGAAAGGCAGGGCTAGATGAATCACAAGTTGGAATTAAGATTGCCGGGAGAAATATCAACAACCTCAGATATGCAGATGATACCATTCTAATGGCAGAAAGTGAAGAGGAACTAAAGAGCCTTTTGATGCGGGTGAAGGAGAAGAGTGCAAAAGCTGGCTTGAAACTCAACATTAAGAAAACTAAGATCATGGTACCCGGACCTCACAATTCATGGCAAATAGATAGGGAAGAAATGGAGGTATTATTTATTTATTATTTATTTTGTGAGATTTATATACCGCCTCACAGTGCAAGCACTCTCTAAGCGGTTTACACCAGTAAGCAATGTATATTTATATTGCCCCCAACAATCTGGGTCCTCATTTTACCTACCTCGGAAGGATGGAAGGCTGAGTCAACCTTGAGCCGGTGAGATTTGAACCACTGACCTGCGGATCAGTGTCAGCTAAAGTGGCCTGCAGTACCTGCCTCTAACCGCTGCGCCACCTCGGCTCTTAATAAAGGAGCAGGTAGCGACAGATTTTATTTTCCTGGGCTCCAAGATCACCGCAGATGGGGACTACAGCCAAGAAATTAAAAGACACTTACTCCTGGGGAGAAAAGCCATGGCAAAGCTAGACAGCATACTAAAAAGTAGAGATATCACCTTGCCAACAAAAGTCTGTATAGTCAAGGAATTGGTTTTCCCAGTTGCAATGTATGGCTGTGAAAGTTGGACCATAAGGAAGGCTGAGCGCCAAAGAATTGAGGCCTTTGAACTATGGTGCTGGAGAAGACTCCTGCGAGTCCCTTGGACTGCAAGGCGAACAAACAAGTCAGTCCTAGAGGAGATCAACTCTGATTGCTCTTTAGAAGGCCAGATCCTGAAGATGAAACTCAAATACTTTGGCCACCTAATGAGAAGGAAGGACTCACTGGAGAAGAGCCTAATGCTGGGAAAGATTGAGGGCAAAAGAAGAAGGGGACGGCAGAGAATGAGGTGGCTGGCTGGAGTCACTGAAGCAGGCGGCATGAGCTTAAATGGACTCTGGGGGATGGTAGAGGACAGAAAGGCCTGGAGGAACATTGTCCATGGGGTTGCGATGGGTCGGACACAAATTCGCAACTAACAATTACAACTAGGATATATCAGTAGTATCAAATGAGAGTACATTTAAAAAAGGAACATTTGATGAATATAGTATATATGACTAATATATGTAGAATCACAATAGGATTTTTGTTGCTGCCTTATTTTAGTCTACTTTAGGATATTTAACAGTATTCCAGAATCAAATGTGGGCAGGCAGGTAAGATTTATAGGCAACAGAGCAGACATTTTACTTTATTTTGTGTCACCAGCTGTTTGAAAAGAACAGAGGACAAAATGGCATAGTTTTCTAATGTTGATATAGTTTAGAAAATATGCCTTCTTATTAATTAACTGAAGTTTTAATTTGGGATGACTTTGGCTATTTTTGTTCACCCAAACAGCAACTACATTTCCTCACTAATACTGCAGATCAGTTTGCTACTTTTAGGAAGTGTCACTGGTGCAAGGAATGCTATTTCTCTCCTACTCCTGGTTATTTTCTCACACGTTCCCAATATAGCAGTGAATAAGGAGAAATTTGTGCAACAAGAAAACATCCAGTAAATTAATCTGTTCAAGAAGTGAAAGAACGTTTAGCAGGTGCAGGCTCATTTCATATCACAGAATGGATGAGAAAAATGTTGGCTCACAAAATAATCCCCCCCTCAAAATTAATAAAGATATTGAAGCTCAGATTGCTTTTGATTCTAGATGGGCAAATCTGCCTGGTGCAAATAGAAGAAAGGGAGAAGACAGTTCCATTGGTGAAATTTCTGAGTGAGGCATTGGTGAACTAAGACATCTTTGGAGAAGTGGAAACTATGCATTGGCAAAGACCAAAGAATCAGTGATGAATCTCTCCAGGTAAGGAGAGGATGAGAGTTTGCCCACTTATGCTCCAGATGTCTATTCCTTTTGAGGAGACCCTGGGAGAGCAGTCAACACACAAGTCTGAGCCAGGGGTGGGTTCTGTTTTTCTTCGCTGCCGGTTTGCTCCTTGATGCTTCGCGTGTGCTTTGCGGGCACACGGGCGTATATGCAGTGCTAAAAACCAGCTTCTGCGCATGCACAGAAGCAAAAAACAAGATGGTGGCGCCTATGGCGCCACCGAGAGAGCCAGTTCAGGGGCGTGGCAGGCCTGGGTTGCTGCCGGTTCTAGCGACCCAGGCCACCAAGTTACTACCAGTTCCATAGAACCGGTCTGAACCGGTCTGAACCCACCTCTGGTCTGAGCACTGGGAAGTAAGGAAAGCCATCAAACTCTCAATTTTGGCGGAGCCTTTAAGGACACTAGATCTGTCTACCTTACTTTTGAACACGGGGGTTCAACAATCTTTCTTTCTAAATATGTTTTCAAAGTTAAAGGAGAACTTCTAACCAAAAAGTTTTTAAAAAGCTATCTTCTGATGATAGAAGAGAATATTTATAGCTCAATGTTGAGCTGAGCTGAACTGAACAGAGAGCACCAAGGACCCCACACTACCTAATGAGTAAAACTTCATTCACTAAAAGAAGAAAAATTAAATAACAGTTTAAAGAACTTAAAAATATAAAATAAAGGACAAAAAGATAAATAATGTAATTCAAGAAAGTTTTAAATAGATTAAGGGACCAGAAGAATTTGGAATATTGGAACTTTTGCTAAGATTTGTGAAATAACATGATAAATAACATGATATTTTTTGATGGAACCTAAATTGTTTAGTTTACCAGGGAAGAGATGATTGTTGAGATTCTATAGAAATTTGACATTAAAGTTCCAAGTTGGGGAAAAAGAAAGAGATAAACCTTATTTATTTATTCTTTATTTTTAAGAATCCATATTTTATTATTTGAATGATTTGAAAGAAAAGTAGTGAAGCTCATATAAATTGACAGATATAGGTATGACACTAGATACATTTCAAAGGTTCTTTGAAGAATTGGGAGAGAAACTTAAATTGATAGTAATAATTACTGCTAATGCATTTCTTGAAAAAGATTCTAAAGAGGAAATAAAGAAAAAGTAAAATGGAAGAATTTACAGACTGACAGAATGAAGAGGTGAAAAAAATTCCAGCTGATATAGAAATGTTGGAAAATAGAGGAATTGTGGATTATAAAACAGAATTAAAATGGAAATACAAATGATGTGAAGAGATGAAAAATCACAAGGACAAAGATTTATTAATGGGTTTACAAAAGGGGATTTCTAAAATTTTTGAGATGGGAGAAAAAAAGTTTAAATGCAGATTCAAGCCCACAACAGCAACTGTATGATGTAAAGAACAAGATGGTTAGAACAAAACCAATCAACCAACCAAAAAAGGAATAAAAAGTTGGTTGTTTGATCAAGGGTAAAATAAAATATACTGCTGGAACCTTTTATGGACTTTTTGCCAGTACTTGGATAGAAAAGACAATGATTTTTAAATTTGTGAATGAAAAGGAGGGTTATAGTAAGAAGTTGATTATTTTTATAATTTTATAAGAGTTGGGCAAATATTAAATTTGCTTGTATTTGTTACTGAGAGGAGCGAGAATCACTTCTTAAAATATTATTTTTTTATTTCCATTTTATTTCTTTATTTTCTTTAACTTTTTGCACTTTGCATTTCTTTTCTTTCTGTTTTTTTTGCCTATATTGCTTTGTATTAACTTTGTTACAATCCTTAATATAAGATTTTTTTAAAAAATGAATTGTTCTTATAGGTGTAAGGGGAAAAAGAAGCAAAGTTCAAATTGCTGCATAGTTTTCATCAGAATATTGAAAATCAGCTTTGGATCATACTTGTTCATGACACCTGGTTTTGAAAAGTCAATAAAAGATTATTTACTTATTTTGTGTCAAATAATTTCTCTTCCCCGCCCACATCTTTCATCTTTTTGTGTCATGTTAATTAAATTGTTACTATGGGTAATAAGTGACCTCTAGAAGTGACCTCTAGCAAAAGAATGAGGTGAATTGGCTGTGCCAACCTACCGTATATTATCAAGCTAGTTGTTTGATTTGGATCACAGATTAGATTATACCATTATATAGATGGATTATTTCTCTAGAAGGAGCAGGACTTTCAGAAGTAGCTACATATGGATAGTGTACACCAGTGGTTCCCAAACTTTTTCAGTCCACCGCCCCTTTGGTGCTACAAACTCATCCTCACCGCCCCCACCCTACCCCCTCGGGTGGGCATGGCTTAGTGGTCAGGTGACCGGGGGGGCGTGGCCAACTTGTAAAGTGTGGTGAAACTCACTTAGCAACGCTCTTGCTTAGCAACCAAAATGTTAGGCTCAATTGTGGTCATAAGTCTTTCTTTCGTTCTTCTCTACCTTCCCCCTTCTTTCTTTCTTTTTCTTTCTGTCTTTCTTCCTACCATCTTTCTTTTCCTTTCTTTCCTTTCTTTCTTTCTTTCTGTCTTCCTTCCTACCATCTTTTCTTTCTGTCTGTCTGCCTGCCTTCCTACCTACCATCTTTTCTTTCTTCCTTCCTCCCTCCCTCCCGCTTTCTTTCCTTTTTCTTTCCTTCTTCCCTCCCTTCCCTTCCCTCCCTTTCTTTTTCTGTCTGTCTTCCTTCCTACCTACCATCTTTCTTTCTTTCTGTCTGTCTTCCTCCCTCTCTCCCTCTTTCTTCCTTTCTTTTTCTTCCTTTCCTTTTTCTTTCCTTACCTCCCTCCTTTCTTTTTCTGTCTTCCTTCCTTTCTACCATCTTTCTTTCTTTCTTTCTTTCTTTCTTTCTTTCTTTCTTTCTTTCTTTCTTTCTTTTTCTTTCCTTCTTCCCTCCTTCCTTTCTTTTTCTGTCTGTCTTCCTTCCTTCCTACCATCTTTCTTTTTTCTTTCTTTCTTTTTCTCTTTCCTTTTTCTTTCCTTCTTCCCTCCCTCCCGTTCCCTCCCGCCAGCCATGGCCAGGCCGCCGCCGCTCACCCAGGCCGATGGCTTGGTAAGCATTCTCCGGGTCGTGCACCAGGTCGCAGAGAGCCATCAAGGCCGGCTGCCGCATCAGCAGCTCGGGGTGCTGCAGCTCTTCATTGAGCTTGGGGAGGCCTCGGTGGCCGAAGGCCACAGGCGCCTTGGTGGGGTCAATGTTGGGGGGGCAGCTGGGCTGAGATCCGCGGGTGCTCCATGCCGAAGGGAAGCCCGCCAAATTGCGCGCACTGGGTTGCTAGGCTACAGGGACGCCGGGCGGAAAAGTCCGTGCACCTGCAGGTTCTGTGGCAGGGCTTTCCTGCGGGTCTGCGAGCGCTCGCCCGACCAGCTTCGGGAGCGATCAGCTTTCCTCGTCGCTGTGTCGTGCTCAGTACCTAGCACTTGTAACTCCATCGCATTCCACGCTCTTGGGTGCAGGGCAGCCCATTCTGAAAGAAAACGTCTCACGTTTTCTTTCAGAATGGGCTGCCCTGCACACAAGAGCGAGGAACGCGAGGGAGCTTCAAGTGCTAGGTAGGACGCAGTTTGGGGTGACCAGTTGTGTGGGGCGGAGCGGAGCGGAGTGGAGCCTGGGCGGGGACTGGGCAGGCCGTGAGACGGGCATCATACCTAGCACTTGTAACTCCGTAGCATTACACGCTCTTGTGTGCAGGGCAGCCCATTCTGAAAGAAAACGTCTCACGTTTTCTTTCAGAATGGGCTGCCCTGCACACAAGAACGAGGAACGCGAGGGAGCTTCAAGTGCTAGGTAGGATGCGCAGTGGGATGCAGTTTGGGGTGACCAGTCATGCGGGGCGGGGTGGAGTAGAGTGAAGCCTGGGCGGGGGCTGGGCGGGCCACAAGATGGGCATCATACCTAGCACTTGTAACTCCCTCACGTTTCTCGTTCTTGTGTGCAGGGCAGCCCATTCTGAAGGAAAACGTCTCGTGTTTTCTTTCAGAATGGGCTGCCCTGCACACAAGAGCGAGGAATGCGAGGGAGCTTCAAGTGCAAAAGCATGGCGAACCATCTACCGCCCCCCTGGCCCCTCTTACCGCCCCCCTGTCACCACCCTTGCCTCTCACCGCCCCCCTAAGGGTTCCCACCGCCCCCTGGGGGGCGGTACCGCCCACTTTGGGAACCACTGGTGTACACATATATTTTAATGAGCAATTTGTTTGAATCTCGGCACTCATAAAATATGATATTTTATTAATGTGTGAAATAAATACCTTAAAACTGAATGGATATTGAATCATCTTTATGAGCAAATGCATGACAAATTACAACATGCAATCAGTGCCTAATTATGGATAAATATATTTATAAAACATCTCTCTAAAAATTACATCTGATATTAGTAAATTAATTCTGTCCTGAAAAAGAAATAGAAATATGCACTGTGCAATAAGACTGAATTATTTCCACTATGTAGTTCTAACAAAGGATTTAATTAACCAATATTTGATTTACATGCTGTTAAATTAACACCCTATTTTAGCTTTCCTTTTGAGTTTCATAGGTTAGTTTCATTATACATTAAATAATTATAAATTAAAGAAACTATGAAACTATTGACATGACCTGTCTGGTGAATAACAGATAATAGAATTTGATTATTAGGAAGATTTTATTTTATATTTATAAATTACAAAACCTGTGATGTATGCTTATGTTTTTCTTTTGTTAAGATTGATGGTTCAAGCACTGTTAAATTATTTATTTATTTATAAAATTTATTTGTTGCCATCTCGTATCCTACAACTCTGGGAGGTTTACAACATAGAAAAACATTAAAATCATATGTTGTAAAAAACAGCATATAAAATCATGGACACAAGATGGCGAAGAGGGGAGCTGGACACAAGGGGAGGTGGAGGTAGGATTGAATTTAATTAATCAACCACCTTCTGTATGAAGCTTCCCCATTGGGTCCACAAGCCATATGGCAGAGCCAAGTTTTGAGGCTTTTACAAAACATCAGTACTTCTCATTCTAATAATTGAGCCTTTACAATAAAGAGTGCTTGATTCTTGCCCACCCATTAACAAAAATAGACTTTTATATGAGGAAATAAACAAGCTTTGCATATTTATTTTGATATTTATCTATTTTTGTGTAATTCTTCCGTCCTCTTCCCTATTTTCTATTCCTAACAAAGTTCGTTGAGTCTATAAAGTGACTAACACAGTCTTTAAAAATTGAACTGCTAAATTATAGGCAACTAAATCTAAGGTGGGTTTTTTTTGGCCTAATCTAACACTGTAACCTTCAGCCTCATTGATCCTTGGAGCAATCCAGTCTCTGAGATCATGAGAAAATCTATGATGTATTTAATTCTATTTTGTCTCTCTAAAATAGCCCATAATAGCTAGTGAGAGTTGACAGGAATTTGGTCTATTTTGGAAAACTAGGAAGATCAATTAATATGAATATCTTTTAGAATAGGCTTTCCCTTCAGCAGGGGGCATGGTTAGCTTGCAAAATTAATTCCTGTATTGGAATGAAATTTCTATCTTCCTTGGCTAGGAGTGGTAAAACCAGGAATTTGCCCCTCTAAGGCAATACAGAATTTTATTCAAATTGCATATCTTCAGATCACCTTGCTGTAACCAAAGTAACTAAAGAAGAACAACTCAGGAAATTGTAAATAACGCTACCAAGTTCAGAAATAATGAGAGAATCTGAAGTATTGTAAGAAAAGTTGGGGATGAATAAAATGTCCTCTCTTCTCTTTTGGGAATGGAAGATTTAAGGTAGGAAATGTCTCTTTCTCTCCATTCCACCAAGGCAAAGAAATTATATAAATGTGCTTCTCTTAAGTTTGTAAGGGCAACCGGAAGCGTCGTGGCCAGACAGTCTGGAAATAGCGGGCTCTGAAAATCCAGGCTGACAAACTGCTGTCGGAGGGTCTTCAGGCCAGATCCGTCCTGTAGGGATGGGGAAGAAGGAGAGACACCTCGGAAGACCAAGAGGAACAGGCAAGTTCCTCGGAGGTTGGAGGGAAACTCTTCGATCCGGCGGTGGGGGCAATGGTCAAGCAGCCATCATGAAGCTGGGGCAACCGGAATATGTTTGGTGCAGGAGTGGTGATTTGGATGGAGTACTGGTACCGGGTGAGTGATTGGCCAACTCACAGGTAAAAAAGAAACGTTTTAAAAAAATTTAAAAGCTATTCCCGGCATGAAAACAGCGGCTAATTGGCGTGGGGAAATTTTAATGGAGATAGATGAACAAAGCGGAAGTTTGAGTACCAGCCCAGAATGGAGAGAGAGATAACTAAAATATTATAGAAAGTAACCCAAAAAGAAATAGTTGTGTATGAAGATTGGAAATATCTTTAAAATTTGGAATATTTTTAACGAGGATTTAATATAGAAATTGATTACCTTACCATTTTGTTGAACGGAATTTTGGATTTGAGAGAGACACCTACTGGTGGGAAAAAAGAACTACAACAAAGAATTTGTAAACTGAAACTTGTTTTTTTAATACAAAATGTCCTTGACTTGCAAGCTGTGAGAAGTTTTAAGGAGGATTTGTTTTCTTGCAAACTGTTTGAATTCGACAATCAAAGAAGGTGGATTAACAGACTTTTAAATTGAAGAAAAAAACATTGTGAAAGCAACAATGTCCCAGGCACTAACTGAAATGATTAAAGTGATGCATGTATCACTAAAATTTGAACTGAAAGAAATGATTGAAACCATGCGTGGGCCATTTCAGTTTGATAAACCAGAAACTATTTCAGAATATACTCAATTACACTGGAATTAACAGTGGTAAAGATAGAGAGATTGGAAAGAAAAAAGGGAGAAAAGAAAGGGGGAAGAGACTAGGTATAAAAAATTAAATGATTACACTGGGATTATCAGTGGGGAAATAAAAAAGAGGAAAAGGGAAAAAGGGAAGAGATCAGATGGGAATCTAGAGCAAATTAGACGAGTAAGAGATTTTAATATTAGAGAAAAGAAACAGAAGAAAAGATATAATAATTATAAAAAGAAGAAAAAAGGGGAAAAAGGAAGATAATAGAATGGGAGGATGAGAGAAAAAATATTAAGAGGTAGAGTGCAGGAGGGACCAAAGGAAAATGGTTAAGGGAATAATTAATGGAAAAGAATGGGGAAGAAGATACTTACTATATATGTGAATTGTATTATGATTAATGTGTGTAATTGCAAGATCTGAATAAGTTGACTTGATGAATGAAATAGAAAGGAGTAAAGGAAAGGTGATATATACTTAAAATTATTTGAATTTTAGTATTTAGGATGGTAATAATATTTATGAGTGTAAAATGTTGATTATTGTTTATAAAATGATATTTGAAGAGCAAATTAGACAGTATTATATTATTATAATTAATTTTGGTTATTGAAGGAGATTGGAGTTGGATTAATGTTTGTGAGTGTAATATATTATTGTTTAAATGATGTATAGTTGAAAAAGGAGAGGTGAAAAGCAATTCTAAACAAATGTATTATTTTTGAAGAAAAATGGAAAAAATGCTGAAGAGCAAAATTGGATGGTATTATATTATTATAATTAGTTTGGATGATTGAAGGAGATTTTTAAAATAAAAGTAAAGAAAATACTGAATGTGATAGGGTTTCAATTTGAAAAGGGAAATAAGAAATATTTGGGGTTAGGGCAAATGGTAATATTGTTTAAATATTAGAAAATACAGGAGGAAAGTAAAATAAAAAAAATACAGAGAAATAACATTATGGCAGAAATTGAAATGTATAAATTGTGTTTGGGGATGTTATAAGCTGTATAAGTGTTTTGACTCAGCCAATACTCTGTTCAGAGATAATGCATTGTTTGTTTGTTTGTATGTGTGTTTGTTTAAAAAAATAAAAAATAAACTTTTTTATAAAAAAAAGTTTGTAAGGGAGGATTCTGGGTGAGAGATGTTTTTATTAACCCATCACTATATTAATGTTACTATGACATATTATAAGCAAATTATAAAGCTATTACTGTTACTATTGCTAGTGTTCATAAATGAACAAATGCCAAGATAAAAGTCACTAAGGGCAGCCATTTCCTAAACACAGTTGAAAAAGCTGCTTTCCTTAAAGCTTAAATCGTTTGGGAAGCAACTTGCCCAAAGACTAGAAGGCTCACTGATGCTTCCCCAGAGCCATTTAGGGAAAGTATTCTTAGAATCCTCTCCTTTCTTGAAAGAGAACAGCAGTTTTCACATTTCCAAAGTATCCTTTGCCAGGAATTCCTTGTTCGTTTAGACTATGTTAAACATTTGAACATGAATTGGCTTAGAGAAGAAGAAAGGAAAGACAATCTTGATATGAGCAGTTAGCTGGAGAAATAAAATAACCTTCTGCACAATAATGTTCTAAATTGGAAGTAGCATCAACCGACCCTTGGGGATTAGTAAAACTCTGTCCAGTGCGGACTGAAGCAACTCTTTTCTTCTGATTTAAGGATAACCCATTGAACTCTGATGTTCAGTGGTGAATAGTGTTACTTCAGCTAGCAGGCTGCTTGGTGGCATTTATTCATCTTAGACGTTAATTTTCACTATATCAAATTCTCATTTGGGTAATTTTTTGTCATTCTACTTCTCCAAATGTATGAGTAAATCATGCATAATTTATCTTCTGTGGCTTTGGTTCAATGGCTATCCCCAAGATGTATTCTATTTTCTTAAAGTCATGAATATCATCGCTTTGTGCTTTCTGTGTAGATAAAACCTCATAAAAACAAAATGTAAGTAGATTCCATCTGGACATTTCAAATAGTTTTTCCTTTGCCCTGGATTAGGTACTCCATATGGTGTTATGCTCTGTTCTTTATCATTCTGCATTGCGCTTATTTTTCCTTCCAGATTGTTTGTGTAGTTTATTGCTTCCTCATAAAGATAATCCCTGATGTCTAGGCCAGAGATCCCCAAGCTTTTTGGTTTTGTGGACCGGCGGCAGCAGCAGCTTTGGCAATTTTGGCAGTGGGGAGGGAAGTGGCAGATTAAGGCTCACTGGTGCCCTAAGCACTGACAAATCTTGGTGCCCCCTCCTTTGTACATACTGTTGTACATACGGGATTTTTTCTTTCTTTCTCAACTTTGTGGTGCCCCCTTTGGGCCTGGTGCTCTAAGCACATGCTTAGTCTGCTTAATGGTTAATACACCACTGGGGGAGGGAATGGTTTTGCACGCACAACCGAAATCTCGTGCATGTGCAAATGAAGCTTTGTGTGCTTGCCTGCTGTTTAGGCAGCCCTGTAGCAGACTGTGGCCCGGGGTTTGGGACCCCTGGTCTAGTCAGTTCAGGAAAGTCAAATCTTCCAACCTACATTTGTGTGTGAGTTAAGCCTAAGTGCCTCAAATGCATATTTACATAAAAGATTGTTTTTCCAATTCTAAAAAAAAAAAAAAAGGATACCTTAAACATTTTTTTAATGTAACCTATGTGCAGATCTGTGAAGAGAGGCTGGTGCTGGTCTGCCATTCAGCAGCATAAATGCATTCTAAATAAAACTATGTATATATTAATTGAGAATTTAAATAACGCTACTTCCAGAATCCTGCAACTGTGCCATATGGGACACCAATGTCTTAAATTAAATAATGGATTTTTTAAACTTTGTTATTGCTCACCTAATAAGATAGCCAAGTGGTGAACAACGGTGTTTTATCTAAGAAACAATGCCTAAAGTGTTTGTTAAGTGGTGATAGCTAAAGAAACAGTCTTCCCTTCTACTCAGATGAGAAGTTTAGTAGATGGTGGAAGAAAAGATTTAAATTCATGCATAAAGATATGAATGGAAAAAGATCCTGTGTATTCCAATTGTTCTCCTGTTTATTTTAATGCATTCAGGAAGGGAAAACAGTTTATGAATCTGTATATTAAATATATTGTAATATATTTCTCTAAAAATGTGCAGTGGTTAGAGTGCAGTACTGCAGGCTACTTCTGCTGACTGTCGGCTGCCTGCAATTTGGCAGTTCAAATCCCATCAGGCTCAAGGTTGACTCAGCCTTCCATCCTTCCAAGGTGGGTAAAATGAGGACCCAGATTGTTGGGGGCAATATGCTGACTCTGTAAACCGCTTAGAGAGGGCTGTAAAGCACTGTAAAGCAGTATATAAGTCTAAGTGCTATTGCTATTGCTAAACACATTCATAAATATGGCTCCACACCAGTAAGGTTTTCCACCATGGTGGTGGGAATAAATTAATTTGCTGTTGTTTTCATACCACTTGCATGTGGTACTAATATGGTAATATGGTACATATGGTACTTGCCAGACATAAGAAATAATTCAGGCCATTTTTTTTCTCATGTTGTGATCAAATTTTTAAAAATCACAGATGTAACACATATTTAACTAATAAAGATTAACAGAGCTACCAGGATAGAGATAAACATCAGATAACCATAAAAAAATTCATTAAAAAACCCATAGTGATAAGGTGAACATTTATTGAAGACCCGTTGCCTTTGCAATTAATTGCTGAATTTTAGTAGAGCAGATACTTAGCAAATATGAATGGATTTTAGTTTATGTGTCTCTAAATGAGAGACAGTTTGGGCTAATAACCAGAAAGCTGGAATTTTAGTCCTGCCTTAAGCATGTAGCCTGCTGGGTGACTTTGGCGGAGTCATTCTTGGTCAGCCTTAAAAAGAAGGCAATGCAAACCACTTCTGAAAATATTGCCAAGAAAACTAAAGTTTTTATAGATCAAACAAGACTTAAAAGCACACTCAATCAATCATTGTTGGATGGAACAGCAAGCAATCGGAACAATACAGGATAGCAGCCCGTCATGATTTCAGGTAGTTTTCCCATCCTATGCATATCTTAAATGGTCTGGGCAAGATGATAGGGTATCTAAATTGCTTATTATTCCCTGATGGGTAACAATTTTTCAAAATACAATTCAAGGTTCTCTTCCACACTGCCACTTTGCTTTGTTACTTAAAAACCTTTTAATTATAGACACGAAGGGATCACTAAGCGGTGCTCTCTTCCAAGTCAACAGTGAGAAGTCTAAAAACCAGATTCCATGAGTCTCAAATAGTAATATTCTTCGGACTTTAAGGAATTACCATTTCTGTAAGTGAAACTCAAAACTTAACAGTACAATCCAACCACCATATGTATTGTTTTTCCCATTCAAAAAGAATTTAAACATTTATTTACTGATACCCCATCAACAGAACCCAATTACAAAAAACATGCATTGGCCCAGAAATCATTAAATGCTTTGTTTAAAAAAAGTGATGAGGAATATAGAATACATTCATTGAATGGAGAGGCTGCCAGTTGATGAGACATTGATTGTTAACCTGGACAGCCAGATTTCATGCTTCACATACCAGTACAAAAGAATGAAACAAAAAGCCAAACCTATCTTAGAGTCTTACATAACACTTGGTATATTTCTCAAATTCAGTGAAATATTCTATGAAATTAAGATCAAACAAATAGTGAGAGATATGTGGGTTTTTAAAAGGAACCCAGAATTTATAACTAGTGTAGTAACAAGTAATACCAATGCAAAGGAATGGAAAGAAAAGCCTGAATCTATGTATGTATATAGCATACACTTTTAAATAAATGGTACTGAACTCTAAGATAGATGGATTGATAATTCAGAAAGATAATAATTTGCATAGTAAATTGTGGCTGATTTAGCTTAGGCTACTGTGGAGACTAACAGCTGTACATTTTTCCCCAAAAAAGTGAGAAAATAGTACCTTGAATAGATAAATAACAGTATGTGGTTTAATATCCTCTCTTTCTGTGTGCAAAGATACATATTGTTCCATGACACATCAATAATAAATAGGTTGAACATAAAATATACAGAAGCAGAAAGATGGACTTACAAGTCCTAGATTAACAGTTAGCATCTATTCATTTTTTCTCCCCAGATCTCAATTTTTTGTATCTTGGGACGTTTTCCGACTTTCACATAACTTGATTGAACAAAATTATCCTTTAAATGCAGTCAGACTATATTAGTTGTTTATGCATTTTGGATTTGTATTCTGCATAGAAATTTATCTTAGAAACAAACATTATCCTCTGGCTATTTTGCCAAGCAATTAGCCAAAATCATAGGGATTTTGAATAGGCTGCTTGCATTACACAAGTGCTGACAAATTCTGCCTTCTCTGTTTGGATGCTGAGGTTAAAACAACGTAGGGATTCATTAATTCTCAATTAACTATCATCAAGTCCTCCAGAGGAGGGTGATACATGGCCTTTCACAATCTGACTTTTGATAGTACAGTATGAAACACTTCATGCTGAAATAATCACTTCTGCAGCTTCATTAGGAGTTTAGTCATTGGTGTATATTTAAAACAGATGTAGTATATAGTTCTCTATATCGGGTCTAAACATATGCTTCTCTGTTCAAAGAGAACTACAGCATGCTCTGCTCTTGTCATTTCCATTCTCCATTTCCAGGGTTCTAAACTAGAATCAGCACACGGCAAGAAAAAGCATGTTTTCCTCAGCCAAGTTGCTGTGGAACATGTTGCACTATGCCAGCAGATTTTTTTTTTCTCGGTACAACAGCAATAAATGGCCACTTGTAGAGGAACAGACATTTTTGAAAAGAAATTCCACAGTCTGGGATTCTACTTTTCTCCCACTTCTTGGCTTTCCTAAACCCCAAATACAGAACAAAAAAGGAAATATGTAGTCAAGCAGAAAGTTAAAAAAGTCATGAAGGACTTTTGTTCATTTGAATTCCGCATTATAACTGAGAACAAAAAGGAAGGATAATTTGCAAGAGGAAAGAAATAATTGCTCTTTCTTTCTCTTTGGAGAATGATATGGGTTTCTTTTATCAATTGTAGAAAGAAAAGAATATATATAAAGGTATTTCAGCGAATGCTTCGTTCTGGTGGGCATATAAAATGAAGAAGAGGTTAAATAAAATGCAGCATTTTTTTTTAAAAAAACCTCTTCAAATTTGAATAATTGGGCAAAACAATCTGCTTCTCTCTTTCTATATTTTATGCAACTGAATTTTGCATTAGTCTGAGCTATACTATAGAAGCACACTCATTCCTGAAAGAAGCATCTGACATCGCAATAGATCTATGGGAATAGCTGAAAAAGTTTCTAACTATGTTCAGAGTGACTTTAAATGCCATCCTTGTGCTCTCAAGCAGAAGAGGTGAGCTAACTATATTCTTCTTACATGCCTGTTTGTGCAAGCTCTTCTTGCTCATTCCTACAGCTCCAAAATTTCATACGAGCATGATCTGTTCTGGCACATTACACAGACAGCCATCAGGAAATGCATTAAAAAGGAACTATGTTTGCAAAGGGCCAGGCAAATGAATTCTTACAACAACATATGTGGAAACAGATTCCAGGTTTGGAACACAAAAAATGAAGTTTCACATTTGTGTAAAGCTCTCAAGCTTCTCCCAGATAATATGTAGGTGAAATTCTTGGAACAGTCATCTTAATATCCCTAAATTACAATTAGGGAAACTGAGAACGAGAGAGTGGCTTCTTAAAGACACCTAGTAATTTCATGGCAAACAATGAATTTGATCCAGGGAATTCACAGGTTGCAGCCTAGTCCCTTAACACGATACCCCATCAATTCTAAATAAAGTACAAAGTGGTATACAGTCCTTATTCAATACATAGACAACACTTACAATATATTTTAAACTAACTATTATTTTACTAATATACCAAAACAGGGTGGTTGAAACAGGTCAAAAATATGGCATAAATTAGTGTAATGCTACTGTACTAACTTCAAAGCTGGGTAAAAATCTAGAACTGGTGCAGTAGCTTCTAGGATTGAACTGTCTATGAGCAAACAGGGTTTGTACATTCCAGCATTAAACTAATGGATGGCAACTGATATAATCTGCACTACAAAGTTAATCTGGTTAAGACTCCTCAAATAGGGACCTCATTGAGGAGTGATTGGGACATCTCAGCATACCAGTGATTCTCAGGGAAAGGCAATGATTAATTAAAATGGTAGAACATTAAAGTAAATGTGTACTTTGAATATGATTTATATGTATTAAAAGTGAAAAAAAAAAGCAGCCTGGGTGATATGGAAATGTTGATTTCACCTTCTGAGATTAATAGTTTAAATATATCATACTTTCCTGTAATGTTTGAGTCCTCTATCTTGAGCCATTTATTGAGAGTGTTAACAATAATCATGTAAGACATCACCTGATCAAAGTTTGATACCTGACTTTGGTGTATGAGAATCATAAACGTGCTTACGGTCTATCTGGTCTGCAAACACTTCCCCATAGATCATCCAATAGGGCATGTAAAAAATATTTTTTGCCAGTTTCCATGATGGCTCTTCGTTGGGGAAGAGAATTGCTTGCCTTGCAACACCAAAACTCATCAGAACCACCAACATAATAATGACAAAATACATCATGTCTATCATCTGAAAGAAAAGAAAAAAAATTACAGAGACAGAGAGAAAGAAGGCCACTTTGTTCTGGAGAATTGATCAATTTGTATATAAAGCATAAATCGTCAAATGATTTAAGCATCCGCATATTAACACGCTATTTAAGCTGCTTGGCTTGTCATGGTAATCTTCAAGTACTTGTGCTGTATCTTTGGCTATTACAATATTATGTTCTATTATGTTGAAGATCTTTTAATCATGCACCATAATAAATCCCAGGTTTTCATGCAGAAATATTACATTTTAAAATGGTATAGAAATTTTCTTTCCATATGTAGTCCAAAGGCAGCAATACAGGTTGCAAAATAAATACAAATGCTGTGGATTCTTTGGGAGTATTATTGATTGTTTCGGCTTCTGCTTGTTTCCAAGTAAGTTAATAAAATCTTATCTATCTATCTGTCTGTCTGTCTGTCTGTCTGTCTGTCTGTCTGTCTGTCTGTCTGTCTGTCTGTCTGTCTGTCTGTCTGTCTGTCTACCTACCTACCTACCTACCTATCATCTATGTATGCACACACATACATGTACAGGTAAATATTATGTGACTTTCAGTTTCAGTAGAGAGAAAACTAGCCCAACGCCTATCATAGCATAGCAACTACTTGTTTCTTTGTTCTTGGATTAGACAGACATGCAGTCAAAAATTTCACTCCTGTTAGTACTGAAGTGTTCCTGATTTTCAATAAGTGCCAAATCAAGTAATGCCTTTAGAACTTTTTTATTGCATCACCTCACCCCATAATATGTTTGAGTGGAAGCTGAGCATACATTTTATTATGAATCATTATCTGTTTTGTGAGGAATTAAATGCTGCACATGAATGAGTGAATCAGCCCTAAATTTTACTTTGAAGTCTCATTACTGGAACAGATTTACTCTAGCCTGCAAACTTTATATTTCTGTCACTCCCAGTAAAATTCCATGTTTCCACATTTCTATGAGAATGTGATGTGATATAACTTTCAAGTATTGCTGAGGAACTCACCTCACTCCATCTCAAGAATGCTTTAATGCTGTCTTTGCAAAGTAAATCAAAGATTAGGTATGCATGACAATAAAATAGATGCATATAGATTGCCCTTTTTTGATATGCATGCAAAAAGAAATGTTTTTTTTCCTGTGCAATGGGTGTGGGACTGTGTAAACATTTGTATTTTGGCCTATGGCCTAGGCTACAATTAGCACTATCAAATGAGTCAGTTAACTAAGCTGGTTTGGTAGATGTTGGAATATATCAACATGCCAATGGTGTTCAAATGGTGCTTCAGATGTTTTGAAATTGCACTCAAGGTGTCTTTTACTATTAGTGCTATCTTTTTTTTTGTCACAGTCATTCTAATTCCATTTTCAGGTATTTGCATTTTGTGACCCCCCCCCAGTTTTTTCTCTTCTATTCTGCTGTTTCCAAGTATTGCTGTTGTGTTGTTGTTGTTGTTGTTGTTGTTGTTGTTGTTGTTGCTGCTGCTGCTGCTGCTCTTCTTCTTCTTCTATTATTATTATTATTATTATTATTATTATTATTATTATTATTATTATTATTATTATTATTATTATTATTATTATTATTATTATTATTATTATTATTATTATTATTATTATTATTATTATTATTATTATTATTATTATATCCCTGACTCTGGTTTCATGGCTAATCTACCACTTTAAATAATCCAGGTTTATATTAAATTAAATAGCCCAGTTTTATATTTATTGCTTTTCCTCACATCTTAACCCTTACTCTTATCGACCTTACTGAAATGTATTATTCCTGCATAATTCAATACTAGACATGCAATGAAGGCTCTGTGATAAAGAGATTCCAAAATAATGAATAAGGGTGTTAAGATATTTGCTGCCATTTAAAATACTCCATCTCTTAAATAGCAAGGGCAGACTTGAATGATCTTAATTAATTTTTTATCCCACTTCCATCTGTGAGTTCCATATCATCTTAGTGAAATGTGAAATCTGTATCACATAGCTTAGCAATCTTTCCCAAACTTCCCCTGTAAGCTCAGTATAGACTGTGATTACTCCCACTATCCTAGCCTACAGTAGATGCAAAATAGATTAGGGCTATTTCTATCCCATTCCCAGATATTCATAGTCTGAGTGACGTTTGAATGTATCTGTATGTGTTTTCTATAAAAATAATGAGTATAATGCTGCTAACAATTTTAGACTTGCGGTCCAAATTCCTAGAACTTCCATAGACTTCTGTTTGAATCAATGATCCAAATAACTTTGACAAGGACAAGAAAAAATGCACAAGCCTTGCCATCAAAATTTATCTTTTCTCAAACTGAATACTATAACAAAA
Organism: Diadophis punctatus similis; assembly: GCA_023053685.1. NCBI lineage: Eukaryota > Metazoa > Chordata > Lepidosauria > Squamata > Dipsadidae > Diadophis > Diadophis punctatus. Next base: position 65,523,512 of record JALIGW010000002.1, on the reverse strand, counting down.
GGAAGCTGCATTGCACAGAGAAGTACTTAAAAGATTTACCCTAAAGATTGTACAAAACTATTACCACCTTCTACTGTTTTCGCTTATATCATGCAGAACAAAAAGGAAGGATGGGTAACTTTTTCTTACCATTTTCCCAATCATCATTACATATGGCCCCAAATATTTGTTCACCCCGAAGATGTCTAACAATCGGATATACCAATAAATAATGTTGACACAATATATGACACGACCATCACTCCTGAGCGGCAGATCTTGCAGGCGAAGTATCATGCCCACCGAGAATAAGAGGATGGCAATAAGATCGGTAACATTCCAGTATTCTTGAAGCCACACCTTCACCTTCTGGAGTAGTTTCCCAGGTTCTGACATTAATATCTAGAAATGGAAAAGGAATAGCTTTTGGGTCAAAAATAATATGATGAATGATTTGACAACTATGTCCTGGATGATAATTTCACAATCTATTCACAGGACTACCTCAAGCCTTATGGAATATGGGCATAAGAGCCAGCTAAGTAAGGCAATGTGAAATAGCCTCCTTGGTTTTGTAACAGAGTTTTAGAATACAGACAGGACTCTCTTGACTCTCTTTCCCGCACCTCTTGTCATTCCACTTACATGATCTGTACTTGAGGTCTATTCGTACCATTAGTACAGACTCCGATATATATTCATTCATTCATTCATTCATTCATTCATTCATTCATTCATTCATTCATTCATTCATTCATTCATTCATTCATTCTCTCTCTCCCTCTCTCTCTTCCTCCCTCTCCCTCTCCCCCCTCCCTCTCTCTCTCTCTCTCTCTCTCTCTCTCCTGGATACCATGTACAGTAATATTTCAGGATCTTCTTGCAGTTTGCCTCCTTGTAATCCATACAATTTTCAGCTAGAATCAAGGCTTCTGAATGCTTTATGAAAACATAATGGCCATTGCATGAAGACAAGAATGCTTTGTTTATTTATGTCCCTGCAAGCCATCTCTAACAGATAGTGTGTCTGAAGTAATAGTGACTTATTTCTTTTTTGTAGTATAAGGTGACTGAATGATACAAACATGGCTTTTCCCAATCTGGTGTCTTCTGAAAGTGTTGGATGTAATAAATGCAACTCTGAGGCATTTTCCAGAGTAAATATACTTTTCCCTATTGGGAAACATACAAATTATATGAAGGGGGGAAAAAACTACTGCTTTACAGATAAGCACATTAAAGTTCACCGTTAAATTTTACTTATTGATATACCATCCAAATCCAATCTTATGCCTTATGGTGGTTTTATAAAAGTGGAAACTAAATTAGCAATCAGCAGTCAGTTAAATAAAATCAATTTGCATATACAATTCTGTCACAATAACTATAGCTGCCCATAGATATCAGAAAATTCTTAAAGGTTATAGTTTCCTTAAAAGGAAAGAGAAAGTACTGTGGACTGTCAGTTCCAAGGGTCTTTTATTCCATTGGAAGTTCTTGCCAACAGAAACAATGTGGCTTTTTTTTCTGTTTTCCCTTCCTGGTGTAGTTTCCATTATTTTTAAGTATCTCAGTTCTTCACAGCACGTATAGAAAACCAGCCAAAGTCAGAAAAACCCAAATTTTCTGCTGATGACAGTATCCTATTTTGTTTACAGTAAGATTGATCTTTAGGAAAAAGCATAAGGAAGAACTGTCTTTAGAATAGTATTACCTCTCTCATCTTTTCTATTCCTGTTGTAAATATGTATGAGATAACTATCCACTCTTGCATGGAAGGCCAACGTTCCATTTTCACCAAAACGATATAATTAAACAGCATCAGGTACCCAATGTAAAACATCTGTAAAGAGAAAAACACAGTTTACCTGCATATATGAGTTAAATGTTTAGCTGATATGTTACTGAAATCACATTATTTATAGAAATAAAAAAAGTTCTCCTACAAGACGGCTAATTTTTAGTTAAAGAATGCTATATGAATACAAGAGTTTCTCTGCATACTATGGAATCCTATACTTAGATTTTATGAATTTATTTTAAAAGAGTGTACAATTCCTTGACTGCAAGCAAAGCAAATACCTTTTTGCCCAGTCTCTAAATGATTCTAAGAAGCAAATCAGTTCATGCAGAAATATTGTTAATGCAAAAGTTTAACTTTAACAATTTAAACCCAATTCAGTGGATTTTTATAAACTTAGTAAAAGAGTATATACCAGTTGCATCACTCTAAATCTATGAAGAGTAGTTATACAATGTAAACATACTGAAGAATGAAGCCTTTATAAATTAGTGTTACTAGAAATAAAATGATAATTTCTCCTTACAGTATAGAACCAAAATTTAACAATTGGTGCATTGTAGAACTCATAGATTTTACGTCCAAAGGGGATCAATCTATATCTGTTGTGAACTTCCTCCTCCTCCTTCTTTCTTGCTGATGACTCTCCATTGCTACGTCCCAACATTGCCTATAAAATAAGAAAACATTGGATAAATGGATGAGAGACAGCCGAATAGAAATAAATATAATTTGATATTCAGTATTATAATAAGAAAGCTGAGCGAAAAATCAATACTGTATTGAAATACTGATTGCATTTTCAAACAGTAAACTGATACCACATCAACAAACAAAATCTAACAGCAATTCACAAATTTCTTGGAATACACAAAAAGATTTGCTTCTATTTGTGTGATTTGTCATTCTCCTGATTAGTGTGTTTGAATCAGGTAAAATGAAAACATACAACAGTGAGTGGAAGGACCATAGGACTGACAATTGTAATGTTGGAATAGCAATATAATAGGATCTGAATGGTTGTGAAAGATACTTATTTCCCACTTCACATTTGGATCCAATGTTCTTAGCTACAAGAACAGTATGTGCCAATTGAACCAATCCTATCTCCCCTTTTCATATGTCCCCAAAAAATGTGGAGTAAGACAACCATATCTGATCTCCTAAAATTTGGAGGACCTTTTAGTGACAGCAAAGAACTAAGAGTTTTCAAAATCTCTTTATTGCTACCTACTGCCTATCTGTATTTTTGCAATCCAGATACAATAGCCATGCATGGGAGAATAGCCTGAAATAGATTTAGGGCATGTTAAAAGGGATGAAAGACAGACTAGAAGGAAGAAAACTTTTGTAGAAGCTTAGTCTAACTTAATTTTCTATCATTTAGTGGTGATTCTTATTTTTATTCACCGGGTATGATAGCTTTAACTAATTAGATGACATTGAATATGGTCCTAATTTTTTTGATAAAATGGAGTGCCATTCATTAGCATTTCACAGGAAATTCCAAAGTATTTTCTTTAACAAACAAAGAGAATAATGTATGAGGAAACAAAAGAAATGGTCTTTCTTTCAAGAGAACACAAGACAGCATTATTGGTATCCTTCATTGATTTAGAGCCTTAGGATGTAAAATGAAAAATTTAAAATTATTTGTTTAATCATAATATTTATTATAATACTGTAAATACTTATGATTAATAATAAATTATTGTTAATGGTAGATTTATCAAGCTGGATTAAGACAATTTAGGAAGATAATGTTTGAACTGTTGGAAGGAGAAAATGCTCATGGATTGGCTTGCAACTAAATTTGCTAAAAGGAAAGATTATAGTTTTCTAATCTTATTCTTTATCTATTTATTTATTGGAAAACATTTTGCCAATTCACTTTCCCCTCCAGCTAATTTCCTCCTATAAAGATGCAAGAGGCTTTTTAAAGGCCATGACAGTTTTGCACATGGAAAAGGGGCGAAGTTGAGATTGGATCCAACTCTGTTTTCAGAAATGTTGGCAGGATATATCTTTAAAGGTGTTGTAAATTACTTTTAGTATCTAATTATGGAATTTGTATTTTAAATTGTATTATTGCTTTGGTTTGGTTTGCATGAATTTATAAGATACCGGTAGCATAGTAATGCATAAGTTGATTAAATATTACTTACCGTATTTTTTGGAGTATAAGACGCACCTTTTTCCTACCTAAAAGTGGCTGAAAATTCAGGTGCGTCTTATACTTCGAATGTAGCTTTTTTTCCAGCCCTAACTAGGTGCTAACAGATCTTCCCAGCTCTTACCTTGCAGGCTTTTTCATTGTTACTCTCTCCAAAGAATGTTTTTCCAGCCCTAAGTCTTTGCAGGTTTTTTTTTCATTGCTCTACTTGCTCCAAAGAAGTTGTTTTCTAGCCCTAACCAGGTGCTAACGATCTTCCCAGCTCTTACTGGCTTGCAGGCTCTTTCATTGTTATTCTCTCAGAAGGTTTTTTTAAGTCCTAACCAGGAGATAAAATAATGTGCTGCAGCTGCTCCAAATAAGGTTTTTTTTAGCCCTAACCAGGTGCTAACTATCTTCCCAGCTCTTACTGGCTTGCAGGCTCTTTCATTGTTACTCTCTCAGAAGAAGGTTTTTTTAAGTCCTAACCAGGAGATAAAATAATGTGCTGCAGCTGCTCCGAATAAGGTTTTTTTTTAGCCCTAACCAGGTGCTAACTATCTTCCCAGCTCTTACTGGCTTGCAGGCTCTTTCATTGTTACTCTCTCAGAAGAAGGTTTTTTTAAGTCCTAACCAGGAGATAAAATAATGTGCTGAAGCTGACCAGACTAAGGATGCTAGCCAGATGAATACCTGGTAGGCAGATTGTTTTCCCCTATTTTCCTCCCCAAAAACTAAGGTGCATCTTATACTCCGGTGCGTCTTATACTCCGAAAAATACGGTAGGTTAAATAATTAAAATATTAACAATGAATAGCTAAATATTATTGTTATAAATCCAAGACTGCAAACTTTGTGAGGTCACCTTATCTGAAATTTAAAGGGATATTCTTGTGATTCCTTCCAGACATACTTAACATTTCAAGAATTTTTCCCGATTATTTTACATACAAAAAATAAAGAAAATCTTCAATGAAAAATTGTCTGCAATAAAATGATCCTTCTGTCAGTTACATGAAAGAACTGGTGGAAATCAACCAATAGTTTATACCTGATCAAATTGTCCAAACAAAATGCAAATATCATTAAATGATATATATTATGCTAAGATAAGAAACATGAAAAAATATTATAATGTGTAATTATATTTGATTTATATCTTTAACTATTAGTATTTATAAAAAGGGTCTTGGAGGTTTTTGTCAGCATAAAGTTTGGATTTTTGATTGATATTTTTTAAATAAAAAAGCAAAGTAAAAAAAATTAAAAATGAAGTTATAAAAACAAAAACAAACAACACAAGTAATGTAGGGATATCATTAAGACATTTTGATGTCATCACATGTTATGGCTACTAGGTTTTTTTTAGAATTCCCCTTTACCCTTCAGTTTCAATGAGGAGAACATTATGTTTTTTCTTTAAAAAGGGAAGGATCTATCTGTTCTAGTTACAGCATGCTTTTCTTCAAATGTGTGGTATAGTGATTCTAATCCAGGAGCGTCAAACTCGATTTCATTGAGGGCCACATCAAGGTTGTGTTTGACTTTGGGGGCCAGGGTGGGTGTGGCCAGCTCAACGTCACTCGTGTCGGGGGCGCCTGTGGTGGCCCAAGTCCTCTGGCAGAGGACCCGTGGCCCTCCCAAGCTCTGTTTTTGCTGGCAGATGCACCACAGGCCGGTTCTTTGCTGTTTCCAGGGCGGCCCCATGGACCAGATCTAAGCACCCTGCGGGCCAGATCTGGCCCCCGGGCTTTGAGTTTGACACCCCTGTTCTAATCAGTGTTAGTTGGATATAATATAATGTTTGATATTCTCCATGTCTTACTGCACATTGCTGCCTCATTCCTATTTTTCAAACTGTATCCTGCTTCCTTTCTAGGCATACTTGTTTAATATTCATGACTGCTCACCAGGGCAGTCTTTCAATCTCTCCTTTTTTTCCTGTCAACAGCATTTAACCCAACAATGTGAACTTTTTGCTCATTTAAAACAATTACACACTTGAAGACTCTGAAAAAGAAAATCACAGTATCAGACTCCTTCAAACCAACCACTCTACTGTTGATGGAAGAAAGTCTGATTACACTCATGATCCTTCCATATACATTATACTATAGGTTCACTAATTTAATATTAGACATGGAGAAAATACAGGTAAAGGATTGAAGTCACAATAAGAGGAGGGAGAGGAAAACCATGCTACATCTGTTTTGGTATTTGCATGCCGGAATTTTGCTCAAACAAAACATGGTACTGGAGGAAATCTGGGTTCTGGGGTATGACAGAGACCAATTGCTATTCACTACGATGTAGACCCATTAAACAATCTGTGCTTTTTGGATTTGAATCAGCACGTCATCTATTGATCAGAAGCCAGCAAGAATTAACTACTATTAAAGCAGAATAAGTTCATATCATAGGAAAGCAACCTGTCAATCTTATGCTGGCTTATGACCTTTTCCTCTTTTTCCGGGGTCCGGGGTCTTGCCTGCATAGGGGTCCTGTAGGTTGATCTTGTGCCTACGGTCGTCTCCTTCCCTGAATTGTGATTCTTGTAGGCAGAGACTTCTGCCTGCCCGCATATAAGATCCTGGGGATAGTTCTTGCTGGTGGCCTGAAGAAAATAGCCTCATTTTTAACAAGCAATCCAGTTTTTAATGGCTTCTCTAAACTGAATAGGGCACTGAAAGAAAGTCAGTAGATGTAAAAATACAAATAAATGCTTATAAAATCTTATGCCAGCAGTGAACTTATGAATATTTGGATTATATTAGGGGCTTTGATTCTCTGTTTTATGTACAATAAATTGATTTGAATTAGCCCTTCGAATTGCTAGAGCCGTCAGTGTTTGTCATAATAAACATGCTATCTAATGCGTGTTTATAATGATTTAAAGAAAAGCAAATAAAATAACGGAAAAATAAAATGAATGAAAACTGATCCTAGTGGTATCAGAAAAGGGCAACGTACATTTTTTACATTAATCTTTAGAGAAATAGATTTTTAAAAGCCAACTACTTTCTGTAGTTTCAAATGTGAAATGTTTTCCAAACATCCTATTTTAGTCAAAACCCCAAATAGCTTAAAGCTTTTCTATACAAATTAGCCTTTCACCTAGTTGTAAAGCCATTATCTTTGCTTTGCCTAATTTCAAGCTTTCAAATATATTTTATTAATAATTTTATAACTGGAATCACCCTAAAATGATGTGTTTTGCCTTAGTATATTGCATCTACCCACACAGTATTTTAGATTAGAAAATGTCCTTGCATCTAAACAGAGGTGAAATCCAGCAGGTCCTGACAGGTTCTGGAGAACCGGTAGCGGAAATTTTGAGTAGTTCGGAGAACCTGCAAATACCACCTCTGGCTGGCCCCAGAGTGGGGAGAGAATGGAGATTTTGCAATATCCTTCCCCCAGGAGTGGGGAGGGAATGGGGATTTTGCAGTATCCGTCCCCTGGAGTGGGGAGGGAATGGAGATTTTGCAATATCCTTCCCCCAGGAGTGGGGAGGGAATGGGGATTTTGCAGTATCCTTCCCCTGCCACGCACAACAAGCTACGCCCACAGAACCGATAGTAAAAAAAATTGGATTTCATCACTGATTACACAAGCATGTTGGTAAAGTGTTTCAAGATTCCTACATATTTTTTGGGGGAGGGGTTGGAGGGGTCTAGGGAATGGGCAGTGTTAAATATTGAGCATATTGTTTTAGGCACATTTCTGGAGTATATTTTCCTAATCGTAAATGGAAAATAGATACAAAATATAATGAACCTAAATAATAAGGAACTGTATGCTAAGCATTATAGCTTTCAGTGGAAATATTTTTGCTTAGTTTTTGTTTTATTTTGTTTAAATGACTTGCAGAGAGGTTGTTGTTGATGCTGTTGTTATATTCCATCAGGTTTAATAGGCGTTGTATAGAATGAGTTTTATTCATTAAAGTATTATTGGAATTTGAACTTAATATCAACTAACAACCATCTTTCTTAGTTTATTAATTCTCTTAACTTTTTTTAAAGTAAAAATTGGATAATTGGGAACCTCCTGTAGTTTTATACAAGGTAACTTAAGGTATGTTCTTCAAAAAAGTATTATAAATAACCGTATGATAAAACCTCAATGTATAAAATACAAAATCACTAGTGCAATTTGGGACGCATGGTTATTCATCTCAACGAGTTTTCTCCTAATAAATATACTGTACTATATTGCATTCAAATTAGGAATTATCTCTGGTTACTGTTAATACTTGGGTATAGTTTGTTTAAAAATGGATGCCTGAAGGAACGTATATTGAATTACACTGTGTGCCTTGACACAGACGACAACGATCAAAGAAATAATAATTATGCAGATCACTTCCAGCAATGTTTTCTCCTTACTGTGAGTTCCATATCTTCCTCTTCTTTTTCTTTTACTGTTTTTTCTGGCTCTTCCGGCTCTTTTTCTTGCAGATGGATTTCTTGAGCCTGAGACATGTAAGGCATATCGTCTTTGTTTTTGAATTCCAAGCTGAGAATTGAAGGAGGAAGTAGAATTCCCAGAATTACCTAAATCAATAATAATGATAGCAACAATCATCACAACTAACAAAATTATGGTTATTGCCAGTTGCTCTTTTTTTAAATTACACATGCACTTTATGCATCTAGGAATGAGACATTTGGGCATATGAGTTTCAAAATTATGTAACTATTTTGTAGGCAATGGTAAGAATGAAATTAATAATTGATTTAGTACTCTATAAAGTCCCTGTCCATAAAGCTTTAAAATAAGTTGGCCATCCACCTTTCTGAAATGCAAAGAGATATGGCTGTTCTCTATTTTTAGAAAAAGTCAATTCTTTATATTATATTTATATGCTGTTTTAACATATAAACTTTCCCATAAGTTTCACACTTAAAACAATCCTGACCTTTAGACTTGAGTTTTTGCGCATCCGAAGCCTCCCCATCCACATATCTGTGAGTAGCATTTGGCTACACGTGTGTGCAATGAAATCTCGATGCTTGGCTGCCACTGCAAGTTGAAGGCATGTGGCATTGCTCCAGTTCTTCAACTCATATGTCAGCAGTTTCATAGCCAGCTGTTCATCCTGCTTGTAGGATTGGTCTAGCAGCTCCACTGCCAGCTGGCCAAAATCTCTGCAAGAAAAGGCATTTTTTTTAAAGCTTGTGAATATGTTACTGTTTGTGGCATCTAAACAATTGTTAACAGCTACTTCTGCAGGGATTGCATCACAGCTTTGCATGTTTGGCTAAGATCCTGAGAGCACTTGCAGATATTGTGCTTCAGATTAGACCTTCATTAAATCAGTTTCAATTTTGCTAGGAAACCTTAGCTTCCACTTGTCTGCTATCCTCTCCTTGTTGCTAATCTGGTTGCTCTGATCTCATTTGTATTCGAACTCTGTGAGAGGATCAGATTTTCAATAATAAAAATATAGTGTAATTTAACCAAGCTTTATGACTATAGGAAGTCTGGACTGAATATAACAGGGGTGTCAAACTGGATTTCGTGGAGGGCCAGGGGGGGATGGGACGGATGGCCTTGCGTGCCCTCCCCCGCAGCCCATTTTCGGCCTCCATGGCCTTCTGCAGCACTCTGCTGGCCGAAAATGGGCTGCAGAGGGGCCTTGTGAGGCCCCCCATGGCCCGTTTTGGCTGGCAGAGGCACCGTGGGCCGGTCCTCTGATATTTCTAGGCCAGCCCTGCATGCCAGATCTAAGCACCCCGCGGGTCACATTAGGCCTGCGGGCCTTGAGTTTGACATCCCTGGACTTTATGATTAGAGGAAAGTCTGGAACATATAAAGAATAGTTGCAGGAATTGGGTATATCTAGTCTAGTGAAAAGAAGGACTAAGGGAGATATGATAGTAGTGTTGCAGTACTTGAGGGGCTGCCATAAAAATAAGGGGGGGAGCAAACTATTTTCCAAATCACCAGAAGGCAAGACAAGAACCAATGGATGGAAACTAATCAAGGAGACAAGCAACCTAGAACCAAGGAAGAAGCTTCTTGGATGAGAAATGAAACATCTTTAAAGAAAAACCAGAAAGTCCAGTTGCTTCTTGAAAAAGCACCTTTGGGACAAACATGACCTGGATGACTGAGAATCTCCATAGACATTTAGACTGAGTTTAATATGAAACAAGATTCCAATAATGATAAAATATGCTTGCCTTGGCATATTTTATTACTCAGATATGTACATTTCTGTATTAAGAATAGTCATAAAGGCATTTAGCATGCCATGGTTAATCAGGCTATAAATGTTATCAGCAGTCACTTATATCTTTATAATATGAAGGTTAAATTATTGCACACAGCTGTCAAACTCCTGGCCCATGGGCCGGGATGCGTCACGCTCTGGCTACGCCCATGCCCGGTTAAGCGAAGGGGGAAAAACTCCCGATACATCACGGGATGATGCTGTGACGCCGTGAGTTTAACACCCCTGCTATTGCAGTATGCTTTTTATAGGGTAGCTCTTTAAAGGACTGACATGTAATAGAAACTGCCAGATAGGGCTACTTGGGCTTTAGATTGGAATTCCAGCATCTGCATTATTTTCTGAGCAGAATGTAAAGTACTGTTTTTGACCAATAAAACCCTAGCTTTTTATGGACCTGGAAGATTGATTTCCCATGTTCCTAACAACAATCTTTGTTATAACTGTTTTCCCTTTTGTGTGGCTAACCCTCAATTCTAATAGTGAAGTCTTATAAGCCAATATTCTCAATGGCTGTTTGAAATGGTTTGGCTTAGAAGCATTGTCCTGTTCTACAAGGTCAGCCCATTGAGCTCTTGGCTTGGAGTGAAATGTTTATTTCTCTTGCAAGCCTTTCAATCATCTGTGAAAGTATCTGCAAACATTCCAAGAGGGAGCCCTCATGCCAACACAGTTTACACTGCCTGGTTTTTTCTCCTAGGATTTGGAAAGCATTATGAGACTTCTAGTTTAATCAGCTCAGTAATTAAAAGAAGTGGTGTTATTCTATCTAGATTCTGTGTCATACAAAATTAAGGACATCAATGTAACATTCATGAATAGCTCAACCTGGAGTTGTAATTAAGTTCCTGAGATATGTCATCCACCATATCGTTTTCAGATGCTTCATGGGCCATTGCTTTGCAAAGTTTACAGGCTACCAGAGCCTTAGCCATGGCTTCCTCTCCATGTTGCCAGAAGAAAAGAGCCATCTTCTGGCGCTTCATCAGCACAGCCCATACCATCAGTTCATGAAAGGGGAAAGGGAAATGGTTAATCTCAGGATCATCTAGGTCTATATCCACTTCCTCTTCTCGTTTCTTAGTGGTCTTTCTTCCCCTCCGTAGTGGAACATCATCCTGATGAGCATAGAAAAATATTGTTAGGCTAAAGGTAACTTTAGGAATATAATGCCATTCTTAAAAAGACATTGAACTTGTTTCTTTTCTATAGTTGCACAGGAGCTTACCTGGATCCAATTACTCAGAAAGATCTCTCTCTCTCTCCCTCCTTGCAATGATAATGCCTAATAGCTTTCAAAACTGTATAAATTACCCTTAATTTATTTAACAGCAATAATTTAGAGATATACTTAACAATCAGCAATTAAGCACTCCAAAAATACTTGTCTGGTATGCCCACTGCTGATTTAATACTCCTGGGAAAATCACTTTCAACATCCTGATGCATTCTCATCTAAATATAGAAATTTTAATAATATTGATTTCACAATTAGTTTTTTGATCATTTTTGAAGAGGTTTTTTTTCCAAGAAAGCTTGTAATAACATTATAATTTTCTATACTGACTCTTACCTAATACTTTTAATGTTTGTGGTTGTTTCCAAATACAGATATTTTAATGCATTATTCACTAAAACTGTGAAATTTTATTAGAAGTCTTTAAATAAACTTTCCTGCCTCTTTTCCATAGTTATACATATGAATATGTGCACAGTATCATAGATGAAAATTGACTTTCTTTACGAACTATCTTGAAAATGTGTAATTATTTTCCTGCCAGGATTTAAAGATAAATTTTAGGTACGCTTGATGCTCTAGGCATGTCCAGTGGGATGTTTGATTTCTTTTCCATCATTTCTTCCTTCCTTCTCTTCTCGTTCTGCTTCCCTCCTCTATGGTGGGAAAAGAAGCTCCATTTGAAATCTTAAATTGCAAATGTTCTTGAGTACATAGAAGTAGTTACTGGGTTTTTAAAAATCATGTAAGCCATGTGTTCACAAGAAATCACAGTCCTGAATATATTTTGTGCTGTTGTAAAAGTTTCTAAAATGTCATTAAAATGAGTGAATTGCCACTTACCTCCATTCCCAGAAGTTTTAGGGCCTTGGGCTGTGGGAAAAAAAAGAAAAGAATAATTCTATATATAACTTTTCAAAAAGCACAGGGACTAAATAAAACCTATCCTGTTCATTCATTATTTCTGGATTCAGCATACATACTTTGCAAGCTTCTTGATGTTATTAGTGCAATCACTTTCTACTATTTAACTGTTTTTACATATACCTATTGTTTGGGAAAGATCTGTATTATTGCACAAAAATTCCAAAGCTCATTAAAGAAAAGTAAACTTTCTTTTAATAATGTGGACCCTTATGTTTTTTTCCCTGGCACCCAGATTTATTCCAGCATTTTAAACTTATTTATTTGGCTTTCTTATATGCCGCCCAACTCCCGAGGGACTCGGGGCGGCGTACAACACAAGGAAAATACAAGAATATTTTTGTCCAACTTCTGGACAAAAAAAATCAGATGTTGCTCCCTAAACTCCCCAGAAAATTCTGAAAGGATATTCTAAGTTTCCTATATGTTAGGAACTGGATAAAATGTCAGCAACATCCTTTTCCACTTAGTGTCAGGCCAAGCAATATCTTGCATCTAATGCTTAGCCCCTTGCATCTCTTCAGCATTTTGGAGCTATAATTAGAGTTTTTTGGATGCACCTGTAACTGAAGAGGCATTCAGGTACAAGCCCAGTTGCTGTAGGACAGGGGTGTCAAACTCGCGTTGTCACGGCAGCATCACATGACGTATTAGGACTTTCTCCCCCTTTGCTAAACCGGGCATGGGCGTGGCCAGTGCGTGACACATCTGACCCACGGACTGCGAGTCTGACAGCCCTGCTGTAGGGGGTTGGGATGATATTATTGATTGATATCTCCTCCTGTATTTGTAAAGTGTCATACTGTTATGTGCTTCAATTACTTTAATTTTAAAAAGAGATGATTGGGCACATTTTAGAGCAGAGAATGATTTCTTCCAACTGTCATTTTATTTTCTTACATATTTATGAAATAAATATATGTTGGGCTAGGTCCAGAATTCAGTAGTTCATAATTATTTACAGTGAGAAATGCACTGGAAAATGAAAGGAAAGAATAATAATATCCCATTGTTATTATCCAGGAAGAAACAGGGAGAAGGGGGTGGCGTTCCTGTCTGCTGCCATTTCTGTGTGCTTATGCTGCTGTTCCCTGCTGGGGGATCCCATGCAAAGAAGGGAACAGCAGCGTTAGCACACAGAAATGGCAGCATGCAGGAACGCCGCCCCCTTCTCCCTTTCCGTTCCCACTGCTGGGGGATCCCTTGCGAAGAATGGAACGGCAGCATTAGCACACAGAAACGGCAACATGCAGGAACGCTGCCCCCTTCTCCCTCAGGTTGCTGCTTCTGGGATTCGGGGACTAGGAAATCTTCTGGGTCCGGCTCACTCGGCTTCTCTTCCTCTCACAGCCAGCTTTCCCAGTCTAGTTAACCCATGCCCCCATCCGTTTCACCCCCCCAACACCTGGACAAAGCTAGGCAAAAAGCCAGTCCTCACTGGCGCCCAGCTTCACCGACAGTGGGCTTGGAAAGGGCAATGTGAACTGTGTTGCCAGCTGCGTCAAACTAGACTGGGGACTGAGAACGTGAGCGAGCCAGTGGTGCTTCCTTCCAGCCTTCTCCCAAAGCCCCACGCCACACCAGGAGGCTAAAGTTGGAATTTCTTCCCCCCCCCTCCAACCCATGTGCAGTTTGGCAACGGGACTGTTTCTCTCCGCCCCCTTTCCCTATTTTGTCTGCCGGATTGGCACAGGGGGACAAACCTAGCTTTGCTGCCCATTGCAGCTAGGAATCTCAAAGCCAAGAATGAACGTTTGTTTCAAAGCTAGCATGGGTGCTGGATCGGCCCCCTGAAAACTCCATCTCTGGAGGAGCCCGGCCGAACTTTTGTGCGCCACTCGCTGAGGGTGGGGTGGAGCTAATAGGTTTCAAGCTAAGCAGGGGCGGGTTCCTAATTTTTTTACTACCACTCTGTGGATGTGGCTTATTTTGTGGGTGTGGCTTGCCAGCCATGTCACTGGGTAGGCGTGGCTTGCCGGTCATATATTAGTTATTTCAGAGAGACGTTACTACTATTTTTGCTATTTTGTACCTTACATGAAAAGCTTTGCATACAAAGTGCGTGTTACACCATGGCAACACAGCAACCTTTATATGCAGAAAATGCTATAGTTAAAAGACAAGCAAGTCTCATACAGCATTTTTGGTTTCAGTCATGGATTCCTTAGACAAAAATATTGAGGACTATTAAAAGAACAGTATCTTTTAACAGTCCTCAATGTTTTCGTCTAAAGAATAACAGTATAAAACTGTATAAAATTAACAGTATAAAAGGTTAAGCTTTCGACACAACGCCCACTTTGGGAAGCTTTAGGCAAAAGCGAAGGAAAAGTGTCAAATGCGAGCTTCTTATTATTTTCAAGCGAAGGGATGGGGAAAGACTTAATTGTCAGGTTTCTGGGCATGCGCAGAAGAATTTTTTAAAAAAAATTACAATTTTTTTTAAAAAAATGGCGGCGCCCAGGCACTGGCAACCGACTGCACCGGTACTGTGACATCACCAGCGGGCCACTACCGGTGCTATAGAGTGGACCGCACCTGTAGGAACCCACCACTGAAGCTAAGTGCCTGAAGAAGCCCAGTTGACTAGTGGGGAGGCATCCCAACACAGGCATCTCTGCAGGAAAAGAAGCTGCTTTTTTTGCCGAGCAGAGACGAAGCAACTGTGCGTGCCCACAGAAAAGGCTCTGCATGCCACGTCTGGCATGTGTGCCATAGGTTCGCCATCACAGTTATAGGAGATAAAGCAGAAACTTGAAAGCCTGCCAAATTTTCCCTTTCACTCCCTCTTACACCCAAAAAACTCAAGGTGAACCATCCTTGAGTTTATTTCTCACTTCCTCCTCACATTCCTGGGAATTTATTCCTCCTATGCCTAAAGTGATGTTTTCACAGTGATTGGTGCATATTGTCTCAAGGTTAATTTTTGCACTCCTCTAAGGCTATTTTATGAAAAGAGTAGAGGAAGCAGGGACAAGGAACAAGTTTTCTTGACATGAGAGATGAAGGAAGGAGAAATTGAAGTTGAATCTCAGATCAGCCTACTTCACAGGGTTGTTGTTATGGAGGAAAACACATGTACACTTGTGTTCCTGAGTGAAAGGAGAGATGTCAATCAATACAATAAACAAATAAAAGAGAGGACAGGAAAGAAATATACTTTTGTTACAGACTGTGTTTTTGGTATGTTCTATGGGTTGAGAATGAAACAAGGTATGTAATAGAAGTAAATAATTTAAGTGTATGTTAGAGCAGGGAGGTGGATGATGACTTTAGAATCTAAAAGTTTAGAATTTAGGAAAGGAATTACCTTTGAGTAAGTGTATTAAAAGGAAGGAATTTGTTCACAGAATGAGCTCAGAACACACCATTTTCTTGTACTGAAGTAACTGGCTCAGCCCCGAATCATTATACGGCAGTGCCCATAACAGTTTTTCAACATTCAAGATGTATCCAAAAGGCCTAGTAATGTCATCTTACTAAGTCACCTTTGACTTGATCACCTGTCAACCCACCTCCTTAAATTTACTTTTTATGAAACAGGTTTAAAAAACTCAATAATAACAATCCTTACTCTCTTGGGGCCAAATAAGTTGTGATAGAGTGTTCGGAAGCGTTTTCGAGTATAATTACAGCGATAAGCTCCTCCCATCAGGTACTCAATCACCAGGCCAATATCAACTAGACTTATCCTGTAGTCTGGTGGTAGGTTTCCCTATTTTTTTTCCAATAGAATAAAAGACACACAAAACAAGGGAGGGGGGGGGAAAGATACAACTGATTATTAAGTCTATTGCACACATTATTCTATAACTATGAGAGTTTTAAATGAAACATACGGAAACATATTATTATGCTTATTAATTAATTCACCTTAAAATAGATCCAACCGAAACCTGGATATTCGCGCTTGGAAAAAAGACATAAATTAAGTAAGAAAATGTGTTAAAAGATAGCAGTAACAGAAGATAATAAGTTTCAGAACACAGGATTTAGGCTATTCTGAGAAGAAAAACAGGATACACTACTGCAGAACAAGGAAAGCATGAAGGCAAAGCATTTTACAGAAACTCTACGTATTTGCTGGAACCTGGTGGTGTCCCAAATAAGCCATACAACAGTCTTATATCCTGAGGAATATGTTTATGCTCTGGCAAATGTCTTGGGGTTGGGTGTCTTCCTGTTTCTATCACACTTCTAAGAATGTCTTTTCCAAACTTAGTCCTGGAACAGGAAGACAACTTTATCATAAGCAGATGCTGAATGCTTTAATCACAAGTTTTGCTCTTTTACTGAATATTAAATATTTATTAATATTAATTAATTAATATTAAGTAAATATTAAATACTGAATATTAAATATTTAGCAGAACTCTCCTCCTTCTGATTCTTTAATTAATACTTTCACTTTTATTTCCTAAAACACCAAAACTGTCTTCATACACATGGTTGACGATTGAAAAGTGAAAAATTCCTATATCTACCCACCTGCAGGAATTAAAATTCTTTCACTTGAAGTTTTGGTTACTGACTTTTTTGCTATGTGGACCTGCATCTTCCAAAAAGGAAATATATTTGGCTGTAATAACAGTGAAATAATATCTGATATCTAGGAAAAGTGTGTGCAGAAGAATTTATTTTCACTTTTTAGAGACAAATCTATATGACAGTGAATTTGTCCTCAATTTTTTTTGGGGAGATTCCAATGTGATCTCATTTAAATAAAAGTTTATTTAAGTTATATCTAATTATTTTCATACACCATCTATCATTTAGTGCCAAAATTAATCGGTTACCTCATTACTTAGCACTGAGTGGGCCAAATAATGAATTTACCTCATAAGCCATTTCTCAGATCTTGCTCCACTGACTTTCAATTCTCTTAATATCAAAAAGGACATGTTTCTATGTTATTACTGTCATGCAAAAATAGTTTATAACCCACCCACCCCCATGTATAGAAATCATAGGCCTATTGTTGTATATTCAAAATCTTGCACTTACTTATTTGTCCTCTCTAAATAAATATATTGATTTAAGAATGATAGTATAGTTGATGTAGCCCGCACTTTATATGCATAGTAAATAAACACAAAATGCCATTTGAAGATTATTACTGTAATCGTGCCTATATTACCTGTCTAGGATTTATATTATGAGCTATTAATCTTAGTGGTTCTAAAGACGTTTGAACGGATCAAATTTATATAATCTGGTCTATTGCCAATTAAAATAACATGAACATAAAACAAAGTTTTTGATTCCAAATATTTTAAATGATTACAAAATCTATTGGTATTTTTACTAAATTTTATTCTACTCAGGTATCAATCTGCTAGCTGCAAACAGAGAATCATTCTTCTGATTTCTTTCTAGATTAGAAGGCATCCAAACCAGAGGTGGGTTGCTCCCGGTTCAGACCGGTTCTATAGAACCGGTAGCAGGAATTTCCCCCTGTTCACCGAACCGGGAGCAATCGCCGGTTGGCCACACCCCCAAACCGGCTCTAATGGCGGCGCTATAGGCGCCATCATTTTGTTTTTTGCTTCTGCTCACGCGCAGAAGCTGCTTTTTGCTTCTATGCATGCGCAGAAGCTTGGTTTTTGCACTGCGCATGCGCGCGTGTGGCACGGCCACGCGGCACGCAATGTGCGTGTACCCGCGTGGTGCGGGAGTAAGCAAATTGGCAGCGAGGTAAGTTAGAACCCACCCCTGATCCAAACCTATTCGAATAATGTCTGAATACCCAATAAAAGTGAAATATTTCTATGATATTTCTTATGACTCAGATTGTAAGGCTTAGTCGTAGTTTTGTTTCTTCTAGAAAACCCCAAGAATCATTCCTTCTTCTAAAACCTTTTAAAGTATAGCCTGGTTATATTGATTCTAATAACATTTCATTATTTAAGAACTTTATTGCTTTATTTGAAAAGCAATTTCTGCTCAAATGGCTCTCTCCTTTTAAATTGACATGCTTAGGACTAAAGAATAAATTGTTAGAAATCCAGAAAGTGACACCTTTTCTACAGATGCTTAATTTTGAGCATAATCATAATGTATAGATACAGCCTACTGGTCATGAATTAATCAGAAAGGTATCTTACTAAATATATATCTAGTAAGAGATTGTGGGGGGAAGGGTAGAAATGTTTACTATATGAACGTTAGAGGGCACTCTTTAGCCATCAAAGTTCCCAACATGTTTTCTTTTTGTTATTTGAGTAATCATTAAACATCAAATTTGGCAAAAAAGTAGTCATTATAGGCCCAACACTTTTCTGACTAATGACTTGTTGTCAGTGCCCTTGATATTCAAATATAGGAAAGCCTTTATTAACTAAATAAAAGAGGTGAAAAGGCCACATTGTCCATTCTTTTCCATAATCTCATTAGAGCATACATTTATTTAGAACTGAAATTCAAGAGTTATCCATTGTTATCACTTTTAAAGTCTTTTAATATAAGGAAAAGTGCAAATTTGTGCCATTTTTGCTAACTTCTCTTTTCTTGCATGCAAGCAAAATTATTTTTAAGGTTACTTGAACAGTGTTCTCTTTGCACCCTTTACAATTAGAAAGAAATGATTTTCCTTAACATAATTGGGGCAAAGACTATCTCCAATATTAGGTTCTACTCACACTGCACTTTTATAGTATTGAGAAAAACTGGACTTTGTTACTTAAAATATATAACTGCTACATATAACCACAAGAGCTTTTCTGGGAATTTTTCATATGCAACTTTAAATGTGCTCACATTCTGCTTTATATTTAGCATTCTGCTTTATATTTATATTTATTTCAAGTATTATAAAGGTGCCAGAAATGTACATACTAAAATTATTTATCAGTCTTAATATTAAACTGCTCTTTAGCAGAATAAAATGAATATAATTTATTTCTCTAGGTAATACTTACAAAGTGCTTCATTTTAACAAATATTTATTTGATCTTAAAGGTTTACAATAAAACTGAGGTTAAGCTACTGGAAATAAAAATTCATCAGAATGAGATAAGTTGCTTTAGACAGTCATCTGTCTCTGTCGTAGGCAGTGAAACATTGTGCTGTCAACATAATGATATGTTGCATTAAGAGGTTATTTTCTAGAATTCCATTTCATTTAAATTGATGTCAGATTTGTTGATAGATTCAGAAACTGAAGAGAAAGAAATGTTATCACTAAGCTATAGGTCAACAGAGTGCCAAAAAGGTCGACCGGAAGCGTCGCGCGTGCGTGGTCTCATTGGGGCTGCGCTCCGGAAAAGCCGAACTTCTGGGTTCTAACGTGCTTGTGCACCCAATGATATATATATATATATATAAATATTCATATAAAATGAACAGGGAAGCAAAAAGCTTAAATTAAATTAAGGGGAGACATGATAGCAGTGTTCCAATATCTCAGGGGCTGCCACAAAAAAGAGGGAGCGAAGCTATTCTCCAAAGCACCTGAGGGTAGGACAAGAAGCAATGGGTGGAAACTGGAAACTAATCAAGGAGAGAAGCAACTTAGAACTAAGGAGAAATTTCCTGACAGTTAGAACAATTAATCAGTGGAACAGCTTGCCTCCAGAAGTTGTGAATGCTCCAACACTGGAAGTTTTAAAGAAGATGTTGGATAACCATTTGTCTGGTGTAGGGTTTCCTGCCTAAGCAGGGGGTTGGACTAGAAGACCTCCAAGGTCCCTTCCAACTCTGTTATTCTATTCTATTCTATTCTATTCTATTCTATTCTATTCTATTCTATTCTATTCTATTCTATTCTATTCTATTCTATTCTATTCTATTTAATCCCTGATTTTGAATTAGGCAGCACTGTGCTACACATTCATGACATTTTTAGTTGTAAAAAGTTCTGTTATTGTACCAATAGACATTTAGCTCTGTTATTGAAAAAATTGTTACACATTTTGGCCTGGTTCTCCAAAATTAAATGAAGTAACAAATGTAAAATAAGTTCTCAAAAAGTTTTTCTCCTGCTTCCAAGCATATTCAAACGTTTCAATTTTTCCCTCAAACTTCTGAGTTACTTATGATTTAAAATTCTTTAAACATTTTGTTGGAAACTCTGTCTCTGTGTTTTTGTTTTACAAAAGTTTAAAGGGCAACCCATTTTAAATCTATATTTTTCTCATTCTCTGGACATTTATGTTCTAAGGCGAAATTGCCTTAAAACTGAAATCTACAAATATGTAAATTTATAGCTGATGGTCTTTGGATTTTATGCACGGGTTTCAAGCTCCAGATGATTATAAGATTGTGATTAAGTGTAACTAGGCAATAGATATTAAGTTCACCTGTTTTAGTACCTATTTCTCCCCTCCTCCCCATTTATAAATAATCAATTTATAGTTTTGCCAGCGAAAAGAAAATTTGGGGAGGGGTGAGGTTTTATTTAGCTAATGTTATGCTCTGGTTCTTCCCACGATTATTCTTATGGACAGATAGAGGTATGACTTTCTTATACCACTTTAAAGTTGGGGCTTAATTTATATCATTGTATCTCCATGAAGAAAATCAGCGCCCAACATAAAGGCATGAAGAAGCTGTAAGAATTGCAATCAAAACCTGTAGGGCCAACAAGTTTCTTTTCACTTTCTTCTTCACTCTGCTGCTAATCATGCAAGAGATGGAATATGATTGAATAGGATCCAAGACATATTGATAAAAAGCACAATCTCTTTCCACCAGTTCCTTTAAGTAGCTTCAGTCACACAAACTGAGTTATATCTAAACTGTTTTCTTTCTAAACTTGCTACTTCAAAAAGATAAGGGGCTTTATAAAAAAAATAGCACTTAACGAAGCTGAAAATAATGCAATGATTCAAGATCCAGCACAACAATAATATATATTGCAATGTCCAACACTGGTTCACAATATGGAAATCAGCATTCATAACACTGATGGCTATTAAAATACATCTATTGCATAAATCCACGTGACATGAAAAACACCTACAGTTCACTAGCAGAAGCAGTATACCTAAAGCAACTAAAGCAGCGGTTCTCAACCTGGGGGTCGCGACCCCTTTGGGGGTCGAACGACCCTTTCACAGCGTTCGGGAGAATCCGTCCGGACGCCGCCATTTGGGTTCTTTTACCCTCTGCGCATGCGCAGAACGCTTTGCACATGCGCAGAGGGTAAAAGAACCCAAATGGTGGCGGCGGTGGGCGCGGCGGTGGGGTGGGCCACGGTGGGGGCGCGGCGGCAGGTCACGGGTCGCGGCATTAGGAAGGTTGAGAACCACTGGTCTAAAGTAATGACTAGCAGCCACTAAATAGTTAACTGTATTGTACACAAGGCTGAGAATCATTACAAACACATACTGCACAACTGCAATGGCAGAAGGTGGAAGAAAGCTCTTGTTGGTAGCCCATGCAAAACAGAGGCTGTCTCTAATGACAAGAAGCAGCTACAATATTACCTTCATGTTACTGTCCACCTTCGGACTCTTACCTTTTTGACATCTCTGACAAGGTGATACAAAGTGTTGGATGGCCCATGTCTCTGAAAAAGATCACAACAAACAGCTTAATAGTTCTGATGTATCTGAAGAAGCTATTTGGATTAAAGGACAGAGAGTCCAACTAAAAAGCTCATAACACCCAAAGCACTGAATGTGACAATTGTGTAGTTTCTTAATGTCTAACAAAACACTTGAATCAAAAAAATAGAATATTTGTAGCTTAGGGTTGAGCTTTGTTGTTTTCTTGCAAATGTGTCATTACCCAACTAGGTAACATTATCAGTGCTAGTAGGGAGTGGGGTTTGCTAGGTAATGTTACCTAGCTACAAACATTCTCTTCTTTTGATTCAAGTGTTCTCCTTCCATATGAAAAGACTTAGTTGCAGTATATTAATTTTTTGAAAGATGCTCCGAATGGGTGGAGATAGAAGTAGACTTAATCCAACTTGTTAATGTGGATCAAAAGGTATTAAGCTGTAGTTCTTTAAACATTTACTACTAGGTGAAAAGTTTGAGTCATGGACAAATAGTACTAATGGTCTTTAAGTATCTCATGAAACTTATGTATGATGTATTATGTATGCCTTATATAGAGATTACCAAATCATGCAATTCTTGATTTTTTAAAATGAGTTAATGTTGGGGAGTGATTAAGAAAACAGAGCAGGAGGCAAGGTAAACTGACCTCTGCAGAGTTAGAATAATTACCATATGTCCTTAATATTATACCACCCATGCAGCCTGAAATAGACTTAAGATTACCATTATTACTCCCCACTATTAGTAATTGAAAATCAAACAAAAATTCAATAAGCAGCATTGCCTTTTCTGGTTGTATGAGGAAAATGGCTGTCTATTGAATTTTTGCTCATCTTTTAAGTGAAATACATGAGTTGCAGCCTGCTGGTAAGTGAAAGTTTTATTATTTTGACAAGGCAGCTGGTGTTCCCTGAGAAATAATAGGAACCAAATAGAACATTTGAAATGGTCTGCTTTAGCCTAGCCAATTCAGTGGTGTTTTGAAAATGGCTTTTTTTTTTAAAAAAAAGCAATTCATCTTGGGAGCAAATTATTTTTAACAGAATCCAAACTACAAAAGGGTACAGATGCGGTTTTTTTAAAAAAGGCATAGTATACAGTTTTATTAGGCTTTAATAAAAGAATAAGCAGGCAAAACATTATGAGATTTTGTTACAGGAACACTTTAAGGAAGGCAAGCATTATTTCGGGAATGAAGAAATTGGATGAATTTCTGGGCTTCATGCTAGGGCTCGAAGGAAATTAGATAAACAAATAGGGCCCCTACCGTATTATACAGCTCTTCTAGTCTGGAGAGGGTGAGAAAACGATGCATGCTTACTCCATTTTCTATGAGTAACTTCACAAAATCCACTCTGTCTAACATCAGGGCATCCAACATTGCCTGTTCAAGGGACCCCACCTAAAAAGGAAATAGCTTAATCAGGGAGACCTTGTGATCATTGGAGAAAGTTCATACAAAAAGGGAAATATTTTTCATTTTCCTATCATTTAAAAAATGGGTTCCACATGACATTATTTTTCAATACAATTTTGGGGTGTTGTAAGCTTCTTTTTACTTCTATTCAATTGGTGTGGACATCTCCTGTCAGTTTTTACCAAACTGAAAAAATGGTATTATTTATCATTAAACACACTAACCCCAGTACAAAATATTGAGTGACTCTTAAAGCTTGCACTTCTCCACTGGAAAATTGTTCAATATCCTTCATTTTCTGTTCTTCAGTTTTAACAATTGTGAGAGGACATATTCTCTTGGTCAAAATTTGTGGAATTGTTTTGGAAATTCAAGTATGCCAGTTTTACCATGGACTTTATCAAAATTCATTATATTATCAACAATACTTGTTTATCTGTGGCTCTGTTCAGGATTTACCATAGTGTGTTCAGTCAAAATGGAAGAAGTAGTGAAGAGCACTTGCCTTTTCCTACTTGTGCTGGTGACATAAGTGAAATTATGGTCTCCACATTACACATGATTGTCTGTGGCAGAGAGCCTTCACACAAAACAACGCTTCCATTGGACAATTCGGAATTCCAGCTTATGTGGAAATGATCCCATATATAGCTAGCCTTCTTACTGAAGACAATTGCCCTTTCCGCCACTAATCCTCCTCCAGGTTCATCTATCCCAACCTATTCAACAACTTTCCATTAATTTCCCCCTATGAAGTCATTATATTTCCCTTCTATAACACTCAGAAATGCTATTCATCCCTCCCAAATTTTCAGTTTTTTCTCTCTGACACAGAAGCTGAGATGGAAATTGTTGAATTTTCTGAATAACGGAAGATTCTGTATCTGAATTGCATCTGCTCCATTACTTGTATTTGCATATCTGCGCCCTCTTTACACATGTGCAAAGTTACAGGTAGGCAAAAACATTTTTCCAACCTCGTTATTTGAGGTTTCGTTATCTGGAGTTGCTGAACTGGAACAGAGCCTCTCAAAATATACAGTATATCGAGAGAGAACAAAAGTGCATAATATGACATTTCAGGCATCTCAAGAGGCAGACTATAGTGTCTGAAAGCTTAAGCCACAATAAATATATTTGTCCTTAGATTTTTTTCTGCAAAATAAAGAACAAGTGGTTATGATGTATTTTAACAGCTCCACTAGATGACACTATTTCCTACAAGAAAAATTACAGACATCTTTATTATGATTATATGACAATGAAAATAACCATGCTCAACTGGAAAAGTATTTGATAACCATATAGATACCGTACCGGCCACTGTTGCCCATAAATAAAAATCTGGCTGCGAGCAATGTCTACCCTGTTCCAAGCTAGTGCCAAACTCAGTTGATCTGGAGCAGAGGCATTCGCTCCTGTAGAAATTGAGAAGAATAAGAATATTTAATTAATTCAATACAGTGCGTCAGTGACAAAACAGACCCCCATGAGAAATAAAAGGAAAGAAAGTAGACATACAGTCCAAATGAGAGTGATTACAATGATATTTATACGATTTTCTTGCTGAAGTTAGCAATCTAGTTCAAGATATTTAAATAAACCAGGATGCCTGAATATTTTGGAAAATTAAGATTATAAATTAAAGGTCTCATTGTAACAAGGAAATAGTAACTAACAAATTCCATTTTATTCTAACTTTGATAAGCTAGGGTTTATATATGCAGATTTATGAAAAAAAATCTGGAACCCCTTTCTCAAAAAGTGGGGTAACAGAAGCAGAACTGTCTTACAACTGAGGAGATGTGGTATAGATAGAAGCTTGTATTAATTCTGCTTGCTAGATTAATCTAATGTTAAAAGAATCTCTCAGAGGTCTCCTTTGTATATTCCTCTCAGATACTAAACTCAGGCATTTGCTTAGTCAGAAGGAAGCCCACAGACATAACTTTGTTTAGTTATTTTATACAATTGAAAAAATTGTCTACTGTGTATACAGAGAACAAAGCTTATATAACATTTTAAATTGTAGGTTATTTTCTGCCTTTCCGATGATCACGTCAATGGCCATTTTTGCAGTACTTTTCAAGGCCACTGGAGGCAGCTTACTATGCTGGACATGGCAGTCCTCCCAAGCCTGGGCACTGTGGTTCCTATGTTGCCAATCTCTTTCCTAGCAATTCCATTCCTTTTTAAAACACAATACAGGTAGACCTCAACTTACAACCACAATTGAGCCCAAAATTTCTGTTGCTAAGTGAGACAGTTGTTAAATCAGTTTTGCCCCATTTTACGACCTTTCTTGCCACAGTTATTAAGTAAATCACTGTAGTTGTTAAGTTAGTAACACAACTGTTAAGTGACTCTGGCTTCCCCATTGACTTTGCTTGTCAGAAGGTTGCAAAAGGGGATCACATGACTCTGGGACACTGCAACTGTCATAAATATGAGTCAATTGCCAAGCATCTGAATTTTGATCACTTGACCATGGGATGCTGCAAATGATCATAGGTGTAAAAACTGGTCATGAGTCACTTTTTTCAGTGCTGTTGTAACTTCAAACAGTCACTAAACGAACTGTTGTTGTACCTGTGCAGAAAACTAACCAGAAATAACTAAAGGATACAATTGCCTCTGTTTTAAAAATTAAAAGCCAGAATAGATGCAATCAGTGGAAACTGGAACATTTCCTGAGCATTATAAAAAAAATTGTTTTATAAGAATCGAACAACTTGATTGTTAAAAGAAGTGGTTGCTTCTTGAGTGAAATTGCAAATGTGCTTAGGATCTTACTTCAGTTTTCCTTTGCTTTAACAGACCTGTGAAGGTCACAAAAGGAAGAATTGGTTTTCTTTTTCATCACGATCATAATTGCAAATGGTGGCTAAACAAGGACTATATATCTGATTTTTTTGGGGGGGGAAGATAATTTGCTGGGATTTTGTTAACAAAGCAAAAAACTTGTCTTACAGAATTTGTCTCACAAAAACTTTTCAGAAAAAAATAATCTTTTAGAGCTTTATTTATTTTAATTTAATAAACTATTATATGTATTTGGAACTTAACATATATATGCATCAGTGGCGGGTTGCTGTCTTACCGGTGCCGGTGCGCTGTGCGCGCATCTCCAAGTTTCAGGGGCAAGGGGACACGTGCGTGAGAGAGATTTCAGCGTGATTTTGCTTCCGCGCATGCGCAGAAGCAAAATTGCCCAAAAATTAACGAAAAAAAATGACGACACACGGTGGACCGGCAGAGAGGGCTCCGGAGCGGTCGCGTGCAAATTGCGCAATCGGCCGCTCCCTACCAGAGCTGCGCACTGGGCAGCTCCTGCAGGAACCCACCTCTGATATGCATACAAGAGAGTAACTGAACAGTGTCGGCATAAAGAAACAAAACAAAGTGTATTCTGTAATTCAGGAAGAAGCAGCATGTAAGAAATGTATAATATTATTTCAGGTCAGTGAAAGATTCAAAAGTAAAGTAAAATGAAAAGTGACATGAGTATTGATGCAGATACAATATCAGTCACTGAGCTGTAATGAGATTTCCAATGCAACTGTAGCTCTTCAATGGCCTTTATCAAAGGTTTGGATTAGATTGCTGCACCACCAAGCATGTGAATGAATGAATGAATATATTAGATATAATGTAACACATTTTTTAAAAATTAGATCAACAGTTCTTGTAACAAGGACGAAAACATCCTAAAGTGGTAGCCTGAATTGTCCAGGGCAGCTAAATTATTAGAAAATGAGAAAATAGTATTGTATAATAAAATCTGTGGCAATTCTATACAGATTTTAATCTTACAAATCTCATTTTGTATACTTTAGCAGTCATATATGTTTATGTTTTATCTGAAATACCCAACTTTGAATCAGCCTGTGAACCTGCTGAGGATAATATTGTATGTGTTTAATGCTCTCTATGAAAGTTTATGAAATCTGATCATCTTTAATATAAAGAGGAAGCTATAATGAAAAACATCAGCTGAATTAAATAATTACTGGTTTCATACATGGTACCAAAGAACTGTTTTTTAAATAATGGTCTTTTGGAAAAGCATAAAGCATAGTTAATAAATGTAATGGCTAGGTTAGTATATCATGCCAAGCCAAAACAAAAAACCCAAATGGTTAACTCAATGTGTGAACACAAATAAGTGCATTTTATATTCCGGGAAGCAATTTTCTACAGCTCTGGATTGAACAGTAGTATCAGCCTCTCTTTTCCTTCCTTGCCTGGGTCTCTAAATTCTAGGGAGGGAAAGTCTTGGAACCTTTTTATTAAAAAATGAAGGGAACAGGTGTTTTTTTCTTTATAGAATTTGAACATACTACTCTGATTTAAGATTTCTGGATTACAGTTGATGCAGCATGATTTTATACATATCATTTATACATTATTTTGTCTCTTCATATTAATCAATCCACTGCAAACACTGTTGGGCAGGAGGTGAATTCTCTATTTTACACCCCCATTTCAAGGGGACTAAAACCTGATCAAGGCAGAGAAATGGTTCTGAGATTCATCACCTGGTTTTTGTGTTGTTGCTAGGATACTCCCTTCTTGTCTGCCTGAGTTAGAAAGCTGTCTTGTGATTCTCCAGTGGATTTGCATCATGCCAATGTTATATCGGAGCACAGCAATATCTCTGTTGCTGCATGTTTCCATTAAATGTACAGATTGTACAGATATAGTTAAACTGATCTCTCCTTTATGGCCTGACATTCCAGCTAGATGGATGACAACAGATTATAATAAAATGTTCTTGTTTTGCAAAAGTACGGAGGAAAAATGTTCTGGACACTCTTGTTATCTAGATTCATTGGGGTCAAATTTATTTGGGTTCAGTTAAAAATTTGAAAACATTATCCTAAACTTTACAATTTCTCAATAATAACAAATGCTTACTAACCTTTTTCTAGAATCTATTTGATACATAGCAAGAATATATATTTATTTCTGTGCACAGAAGCAATCTTAGCAAGGATCAAGGGAAACCAAATGATAGAACCAGCATTTTGTTGATGTTACACAATCTCAAAAAGTCTGTAGAGATTCTCAGTCATCCAGGTCATGGTTTTTCAGGAGGCAACTGGACTTTCTTGTTTTTTCTTTTGAAGACGTTTCACTTCTCATCCAAGAAGCTTCTTCAGCTCTGACTGAATGGTGAGGAATGGAAGGATTTATATTCCTCACAGACAGCTGGTCATCTGCATCCTTTTAGAGGTAGTTGAAGCACTTGGAGGTTTATCTGTCTCCTCAGGGTCACCTGAGTGGTACTAATGCCACCATCCTGTTCCAGAGCTGAAGAAGCTTCTTGGATGAGAAGCGAAACGTCTTCACAGAAAAAACAAGAAAATCCAGTTTGGGACAACCATGACGTGGGTGACTGAGAATCTCTACAGACTTTTAGCTATGCAATTTGGGATGGATACCGTTCGAATGGTGTGGGAATATGCACAGATTTCCAGAAAAAAAATGCAGACTACAGGAACCATTTGCACTACTCAGGTGACCCTGAGGACACAGATAAATAGCAATAGCAATAGCACTTAGACTTATATACCGCTTCATAGTGCTTTACAGCCCTCTCTAAGCGGTTTACAGAGTTCAGCATATTTCCCCCAACAATCTGGGTCCCCATTTTACCGACCTCAGAAGGATGGAAGGCTGAGTCAACCTTGAGCCGGTGAGATTTGAACAGCTGAACTAGCAGTCAGCTGAAGTAGCCTGCAGTGCTGCACTCTAACCACTGCACCACCTCCGCTCCTCAAGTGCTTCAACAACCCTCTAAAAAACCTCCAAGTGCTTCAACAACCCTCTAAAAGGATGCAGATGACCAGCTATCTGCAAGGAATATAAATCCTTCCATTCCCCACCATCCAGTCAGAGCTGAAGAAGCTTCTTAGATGAGAAGCGAAACGTCTTCAAAAGAAAAAACAAGAAAGTCCAGTTGCCTCCTGAAAAACCCCTTTGTGACAATCTCAACAATTTCTTGTAGTTGTATTGTGGTGGAGCTTGCACCATTACAGGAGGAACTTGTATTACTACAGCAAAACACTGCTTCATTAATATGTTAAAAATGCTGGATCATGTGGAAGCCTTTGTCTTTGTATACACAGACAAAGTGTATGCATGTGGGTATATTTCATAATATCTCCTGGAAATCCAAATTCTATGGATAAAATAAGCTATTTAAATAATAAAAAAAACAAACCAAGCAAATCTTCAAGAACACCTTATGCCCAATCTATCAACAAATCTGTTTTCTAGTTGGCCTCTTTCAGGTGTGTGTGTTTCAGTGGTAGGTTGTAAAATATTTTGCCACCGGTTCGCGCATGTCACCGGTTCGCACCTGGCAGGTGGGCAGAGTCTCCTGCCACCAGCACTACTGGTTCTAAGAACTGGTCCGAACCGGAAGCAACCCACTGCTGGTGTGTGTGTGTGTGTGTGTGTGTGTGTGTGTGTGTGTGTAAATGTCCTATTTGCTGCTCCAGACACCTTGCACAGAAATGGCATTCACAAACTGCACATCTCTCAGTACAACATGTTACTAAGCTTACTCCATCATTTTTGTTTCAAATCAAATGAAATTGAATTATAACCATTTCATGGTTGACATGCATTGCCCTATGCATCACGCTAGAGAATAGTAGCAACGTTGGTCCAGAGCTGCAGGACAAATGCTTTGTGAGCATGAGTCACGATACCTTAGCAAGCTAGAAGAAACCAAAAACATCAGAGTCAGGTTATCATAGCAATATGCTTCAATGAACACAACATGGATGAGGTAGCACTTATGGAAATGAACATATTGTATATCATCCATTGTGCTTCTTCCATCATTTCATACAGTACAAAAATTTGGACTCTCCTACAAATCATACTGATGAAAGGAAAAAAAGTAGCAACTAAAATAACAAACCTCTTGTGAAGCAGCTGTGTTCTGCATCCTTTAGAGAAACACCTCCCAGATTTTAACAAAAAATCTTGAATTATATCTTTTTTGAAATATAACATAAATTGAATTAAGAATGTCTAAATGTATAGATGCAACTTCAGAAGATAGGGGCAATATTAATGTTACCAATAGCACTCATTTGGTAAAACCTTTTATCTTTTACCTTTTCTTTTCACTTTCACTTTTTCACTTTTACTTCACCAATGCACCAAGCATCCCATTAGAATAACTATACATACTTCTGTGGCATTCCATAACATTTTACTCTCTTCCATGCAGCTTCCAGATTCTATTTTCTTCTAATTTTTCAATATATCATAAGCCATCAAGTAAATCATCATTTTAGATTTATATTCACACCTCTGTCATGTTTCAATGCACTACTGAATATATAAGAAATGTTTTCCAGACATATATCAAACCATGATAATTCTTACTCATGGTGGGCACTTTTCTGTACTTTCACCTTGTTCCAAAACATCCATTCATGCCTTCTAAAAGAATATATTTCCCCTGGATTATATTCATTTAGAATTTGGTACAAATTTCCTATAAAATCACATGTTCGATTATCAAACATTCACTGGATTTCAAACAAAGCTATCCAGTCTTTAACCTATTCCCCTTAACATTCTCTTTGAAGAAAAGTATAGATGTAAAAAAGGAAGACTATGATGTTTTAAAGCAAAATTTGGATTCCTACATATTTTATAATACTACATTTATTTATTAGACTCCAGGCAGCTGAAAACAATATAAATTAGAAAGTGTAAAAGCTTTACAAAATTAGAACACAGATTGCATTGATATGAACTACTATGCACTACTGAGGTCTCTCCATTTGAAAAATTCAACAAGTTTGGACTTGTTTTCTGAATACAAAAAAAGATGGTGTCCTTTCTGATCTTGGGAGATTGAGTATCCCAAAGTGAGTGGGCTGCTGTTGAAAAGGTTGTCCTATAGGCCCTCTCTACTTATTATAGCTGCAGCAAAAGGCCCTAAAGGTAGGCCAGGCAACATAGATCTTTATAATCATTAATCCTTATTGAATCATCTTGAATGAGTCCCAGAAGAGTATTGGCAATCAATGAAGCTCCTGCAAAATAGGTGCTTTGCTATTAAACCAGTTTTAGTCTGTTCTAAATTCTATTGTTGGTAGGTTACACCATTATTTGTAAGAGTTTGCTGTATAGATTTAGTATAGGCTTGTTGAGGCAAACAATTACATTACCTTTTAACAAAGCTGTCAAGATGGCCAGATCAATATCCTGGTGTCCTTCTGACCCCATGCGAAATACTGTAATCTGAAATGAAAAAAACAAACAAAAAGTTTCACATGTTTAACTAAAATGCAGATAGTTATTAAAACAATATGTAAAATTTGCAGAGTCTGAATTCAGAGATATTGGGAGCAAACAAAATTGGTTTATATCAATACAGGAAGACAGATTCATAATATATAGCAAATATTAAAGATTTAATAGATCCAGAGTCATCTTGCTGTTTAGATTTGCTATATGAATTCTATATGGAATATGGAAAATATTTTGCACAATTCATAATAATCCCTTCTCTTTGTCAACTATTGAGGGTAATTAAAACATCAAAATTGCAGAAAGCCATTAATGGAGCAGTGATCAAACTTGTAGCAAAAATACCATTAGGATTTATATTTGTTAAAAGTACTGTAGTACTATGTCTCCACTATTCATCCGTGTCAAAGTATGGATACGTTGTAGTACAGATTTATTCAGTGTCAGCATCTTCTAAAATCTGACTCTAGGGTGCATAGGGAAAAATTGCAGGTATAGTTTCTTCTACCATGCAGCACAAGTGAAATCCTATACAATGTTCCCTACCCATACAGTAAATCACAATTTCCTCATTAAAGATGAGTCAGAGAACTCTGCAGTAGATAAAAATTATCTAATAAAGCAGAAACATGGGATATAGAGATTATATGCCACTATCAACTTTTGTTGTGAATAGTGACACTGATATAGTATTAAGGTTGTTAACATAAGATCAATGGGGTTCCCATAGCAACCAAGTGAGTATATTTTCCTGTATGCAAACAACAGAAAAGTAGCATTCAACAGTCGCAAAAGGATGCCCTGAATACAGAAACAAATACTCTCCAAAACTACATTTTTTTTACTAATGCCTGTAGTAATTTGTGCTAGGGCCAATGACAATAGGATTTCATTTAAGCAACAATTGTGTATCAATCAACAAATATGCAGTGAACCCTTAAACAAGAAGTATGATACAGCCTGAAATTAATCAATAGGTAGCAAAAAGGGGAGGAGAGAACAAGAACACCAACATTCATTTGCCAATAATGATACACTCTGATGAGGCTTGTAGATGCCTGCAACTGGGGATAGAAACGTCTATTCAAATAACTGCATTATGTATGCAGGGCAGAACTTTTTCTGGGCTGACAGATGCATTTGGTTTTTGAGTGAGATGCCTGGGGGCTGCAATCTATAAAGTGAACAGTACAGATTAAGAATTGGGTGGGATTGGAATGGATACAAATTAACTTGGATATTTAAGTTAAATTGATAAAAGATAGTTACTATTATTCTTCTGTGCATATTCAATGCACCAATTACGAAATAGCTCTGAGGGCTGCAGCCATGTTTTTGAGATGGAATGTGCACTCTCAGTAGAAATACAAATGTGTTCTCTTCTTATATTAGGATTCCATGCTTATTATTTAAAACATTTTTAAAATTTATATCTATTGTTTTAAAACAAGAAACTTGCATGGCTCTTACTTTACGTTTAGCATTATGTAAATGCTATGAAACAAGGCACATTTCATTTGGGCTTTGGGCATAATTCAGATCTGGGACTGCTTTAGTTGTGTCATGGATGATCCAAGAAGGAAACTGAAAAAGAGAAGCATAGGCCTACTAGTTTGACCATAGTGTCTCCCTGAGAAGGTTGGGCACTGAGGACAGCATCCAGAAGCTTTGACTTCCTTTCATGACACCAGCAGTCAGATAGTAGGTGTGGAACTGAAGTCTGGCTCTTTTGCCAAAAAAGAAGATATACTAGCGGTGAAATCTACTTACCTTCCCTACTGGTTCGGGAGCGCGTGCATGTGCCACCGTCACACATACTTTTTCACTCTCTGTGAATGCACAGAAGGCGCATGCGCAGAGGGTTAAAAAAAGGAAATGGTGACGTCTGAGTGGGTGGGCAGAGCCTCACGCTGCTGCTGCTACCAGTTCTCCGAACCACGGGTGGCCGCCGCTACTGGTACACCCGTACTGGGCCGAACTGGTAGCATTTCACCCCTGAGATATACCCATTGTGGATGACCTGTTCTATATAGTTTGGGTCTTTTAGGTATCAATTCAAATTCTGTTCACTACAAATAAGGAATTTTGGAGAACTACATCTCTCTCTCTCTCTCTCTCTCTCTCTCTCTCTCTCTCTCTCTCTCTCTCTCTCTCTCTCTCTCTCTCTCTCTCTCTCTCTCTCCCCCTCCCTCCCTCTCTCTCTCCCTCACTCTTAAAAAAGGGGATACTAGTAATTATCTACTGATAACCCTAATATGCATACCTGGAAAGAAGTTCAAACAGATAATAAAAGTAGTCCCTTTGTAAATGTTTTGAAGTCAGTACAGGTTGTCCTCAACTTACAACAGTTCATTTAATGACCGTTTGAAGTTACAATGGCACTGAAAAAGTGACTTATGATCATTTTTCACTTATGACCATTGCAGCATCCCCATGGTCACGTGATTTATATTTGGATGCTTGACAACTAACTCACATTTATGACAGTTGCAGTGTCCTGGGGTCATGTGATCACCCTTTGCAACCTTCTGATATGCAAAGTCAATGGGGAAACCCAATTCACTTAATCACCATGTTACTAATTTAACAACTGCAGTGATTCAGTTAACAAATGTGACAAGAAAAGTCCTAAAATGGGGCAAAACTCACTTAACAAATTTCTCACTTGGCAACATAAATTTTGGGCTCAATTGTGCTCATAAGTCAAGGACTACCTGTACTATGATTGCTAAGAGTCAACAATAGATTTAAAAAATTCTCAAAAATAGAACATGTAAGACAAATCTTATCTCCTTCTTTGACAAGGTAACCACTTTAGTAGGCAATAGGAACATTTTTGAAAGCTGTTAAGTGTGGTTCAAATGGCACTGCAGACAGGTGAGTCTATAACTAACTGCCTATGTAATGATACTCAGAGATTTGGTATTAATGTTTCTATATTGAGTTGGAGAGCTTAATGAGAGGGATCTTGCAGGAAGCTGTCTCGGGGCCAGTATTATTCCACATTTTTATTTTTATATATATACTTTATTAAAATTCTACAGATAACATAAAGGCAGAAAAACACAATACATACACATATCAGAATATAAACCTACAAATACAAAACTGTGTACTAATACTATGTGCTGTATTCATTAGTAAAGTTGACTTAAAACCACAAATGAGCCCAAAATTTCTGTTGCTAAACAAGACAGTCATTAAGTGAAATTTCCCCCATTTTATGACCTTTCCTGCCACAGTTGTTAAGTCAATAACTGCAGTTGTTAAGTTAGTAATATGATTGTTAAGTTAATCTGGCTTCCCCATTGACTTTGCTTGTCAGAAGATCGCTAAAGGTGATCACATGACCCTGGGACATTGTAACTGTCATAAATGCATGCCAGTTGCTAAGTGTCTTCATTTTGATCACAAGACCATGGGAATGGAGCAATGGTGGTAAGTGTGAAAAATGGGCAGAAGTTACTTTTTAAAGTGCTGTTGTAACTTGCAACAATCACTAAACAAATGATTGTAAGTTGAAGACTACATGTACTGTAAAAGGCAATTATATACCAATTAAAATGTTCCAAGTTTTTGCTCTTCTTCAGTGTTCTACCTTAGATGAAATCCCAAGACTGCTAACATTGTAGCACAGGTGTTGCTGCAATAGGAATGCTGCTTGGGTCCACAATTCATGGATGGCTTAATAGAATAATTTGTTATAATGTCTGCCTTACTTGGCATAAAAGGAAAAAGCTGAGTTAATTCTAATGTCCTCTTTGAAGCACAAAGAATGATAATGCATCCAGCAGTCTGCATTTGGTGCAGTTTCATTTTTTTCACTTTGAAGGCAATCAAAACAAATATTTGGCTTAGTAGTACAATTGTTCATGTTTATTTAACTACTGCAGATGTAAATTATAAATGCAAAACTACTTTGCTTAACGATAAGAGATGTTACTAGGATAGCCTCTTTTGTTTGCAGCCTAAGTTACTCATACATTAAGTTTCTCAGACTAGAATGGTAATTCTATTCTGGTGTGTAGGCAGCAATAATGATTAAGTTGAATATGCCTGCCTGAATATTTTGATACAATTGTCCCCTGGAAGAGAGAATTAAATGAGAATGAATGAGTCCACACACCTACATACAGTCTTCTACATTTTAGAAGAAAAATGTAATAAAAACCCATTAACAGGCATGCAGAAGTTACAGAGTTGTTTCCCATTTTCATAAGCACTAAGAAATATCATGCTAAAGTGATGACTCAGCTATACTGCTGACTGTAACCAACTGCTACTAATAAATAGTGTGTGTGTGTATTAAAACCAAAGCAATATAAAATATATAGCAAACTACATGCCAGGGAAAAATGGCACAACTTTGAATGGTCACTAAATGAATGGTCGTTAAATGAGGACTACCGGTATTGTTTTAAGAAGATTATTTTTCTTTGTTTTTTATTTGCATTTTAATAGTTATTTTGTTGCATATTGCCCATGATTGCTATAGCATTTGGAGGTATTGTAAATCTAACAAAATAAATAAATAAACTTACATAGTTTTCTGCTATCTTTTTCAATACACAATTACCTTATATAGATGTTTTGCTCATGTCCTTTTACAGTTGCTGGAAAAAAGTTTTCTCTAACACTGCACAAAAATCCTTTCTCTTGTTATAAAGTTATGGTTTATACCGCACTCTATTATTAACTGTAAGTGAAATTTTGAATTCAGGAGCGGCCAATATATTAAACATATTTTTATGAATAATGACAGGAGAAAACAGCTCTGGCACAGAGTAAGGAAATCAATTACATATATGTAAATTCCACTTTACATGAAAAGGATGCCTATTTTAAATAAACTCTTCTGAATTAGATGTTCATTTATCTTTTTTTGATATGTGTTCAGCTTTCTCAAAATTTGATAAGGTGGGGATTATTTACACCATTAGTTATACTAGGAAAACAGCCATTTGAATTGAAGCTAACCTCTAATTTGTCTACAGATGGAGTAAAGTATAATAAGAGAATTACTTTTTTCATTTAATTCTACAAGGGAAGAGGAAAATAGCAGTGGAATAATATAGAATTTTGTTGTAATATAAGTGAACACATAATGAAGTTGAAATTCTACACTGATTTCTTGGGCTGTCTTTATAAGTGTCTGTGAAAAAGAGAGACAAAGTTGAAAAGATGCCTCTTTCCAGGATACTTTTCTATGCTTCCAAATGTGCGCTATAGATAGTCTTTGTTTAACGAATGCCTCATTTAGCAACTGTTTGCAGTTACAATAATAATGACAAAGTAATTTTCTGATCATTCCTCAAGTTTACGACCTTTGCAGGTCTGTAAAGAAAAAGAAAACTCAGGTAAAATCATAAGCACAGTTGTGGTTTCACTTAGTCACTGCTTCACTTAACGGCCAAGTTACTGGTACCAAATGTAGCAGCTAAACAAGGACTAATTATATTTGGTTTATTCTTGTATTTTTCTCTGTTGTACGCCGCCCTGAGTCCTTCGGGAGTTGGGCGGCATATAAGAATACCAAAATAAAATAAATAAAATAAATATAACTGAAACAGGAGCACAGGAAGGAGTTGTTGTAGTTGTGTGTCCTTTCAAATAAATAGTTTGTCCAGCTTTGTGTACAGGTCTTGGATTCAGTTCTTGGCACTAAGAGAATATCTTTCTCCAGGACATTCAAAGAGCCAGTTTTGTGCAGTGGTTAAGGCACCAATCTAGAAACCGGGAAAGTGTGAATTTTAGTTGCCCCTTAGGCATAAAGCCAGTTAGGTAACCTTGGGCCAGTCACACTCTTTCATCCATAGGAAGCAGCGCTTCCAAAAAAATTTACCAAGAAAATTGCAGGGATTTTTCCAGGCAGTTGACAGGAATCAAAAACTGACTTGAAGGAACATGTACACACACACACAAGGTTATCCAAAGTGACTAACGCTCAAGTTTAACAAGTGTGAAGCAATTTTATAATATTCACTCAATCCACAATTGCCTGGATGATATACAGGCAGTCCTTGACTTACAACCGCAATTGAGCCCAAAATTTTTGTTGCTAAGGAAAACAGTTAAGTAATTTTTTTTCCTCCATTTTACTTCATTTTTCTTGCCAATTGTTAAGCGAATCACTGGATTTGTTAAATTAGTAACATGGTTGTTAAGTGAATCTGGCTTCTCCGTTGACTTTGCTTGTCAGAAGGTTGCAAAAGGTGATCACATGATCCTGGGACATTGCAGCCATCATAAATATCAGCTAGTTGCCAAGTGTCTGAATTTTGACCATGTGACCATAGGAACGCAGCAACAGTTATAAGTGTGAAAAAAGGTCATGTCACTTTTTTCACTGCTGTTGTAACTTCGAATGGTGACTAAATGAAAATTTGTAAGTGGAAGACCACCTATGTGCTTTAATATTTATGTGCATCTCTGGTTCGTCCCTTTTCTTCTCAACTCCTTCCTTGAGGATGGCTGTAAGGTTGCATTTGTAAGCAACTTCTTTTCCCCCCAGCTAATAATAATCCATTACAATAGAATCAAAAACAATATTTTACCTTTCTTCATGTATAGTTAGATAAATGTTGTGCTAATTGGTTTTTATTGGTGAGGGCCTTGGATGAAATAGAGTAGAGTAACTAGCCCTTTCACTTAGGCTTCACACTTGGGCATAATACTGATAAAATATCAACTGCACTTGTTGATGACTTTGGGCAGAACTGGGACAGGAGCGGAGCAACAGCCATGATTATCCTTTCTCTCTCAGTGACTTTCAACTTCATTGATCATTGTATCCTTCAGGACTGGCTTCAGAGTGGGAAGCATGATGTTTGTGGTGGGTCTCCCTTCTGTTCAGGAGGGGAGAAATCAAGCCCAAAGTCTCTCACATGTGGGGTGTTACAGGGTTCAATACTCTCATCAAAGGGTTTCTCTCTCTACTCTGCTTTTGTTCAAACAGTTCTTAGAAATATGTTTTCTGCCCAGGCTTGGACTCAGTGGGTAGTGGGGCTCTTATTGGATTGGGCATGTTTGATTGCATATTTTACATATACATGAAGCCACTGGTTAAGGTAATCAATTCAGTATGTTGATAATGCTCAGTCTAGACCAGGGGCGGGTTCCTAATTTTTTACTACCACTCTGTGGGCGTGGCTTATTTTGTGGGTGTGGCTTGGCAGCCATGTGACCGGGTGGGCATGGGCCTTGGGAGCTTGGCAACGGCCGGAAAAGCAGGGGGGGCATTGCCCACCCGCAACGCAGTCCCCCGCAGCGGGAGCAGCAAGACCGCGGCAGCGGTTCTTCTAGGAGGCTCTGTCCGGCCTGAATGCTTCTCCCCATTCGATGATCCTAGGCTCCTGCCGCCCGCTCCCCCCCCCCTCCCCTCAGCAGCACGAGAAGCCTCGAACATGCGAAAATGCCTGGGATCATCACCGCGCGTTCGTGGCTTCTCGGACTGCTGAAGGGAGGGGAACTGAGATAGCTCCTGCTGCCCATTCTTTCAGCATCTCACATGCTCCCTCAGCCATCCTCCCCTGCTTGGACTCACTGTGGGGTAGGAAGGCAGCGCATTCGCAGTGCCGGAAGCTCGGCTTCTGGGCATGCGCAGAAGAATTTTTTTTTCTAAAAAAAATTTTTTTTAATGGCCGCGCCCAGGCACCGGCAGCCGACCACACCGGTACTGTGACATCACCAGCAGGCCGCTACCGATGCTATAGAGTGGACCGCACCGGTAGGAACCCACCACTGGTCTAGACCCTATGTTAAGGAATGCTGTCATTGTCTTATCTCAGTGTCACGAAGCTGGGAGAATCTGGATGGAGAGAAGACTGGTTGTCTGTGGCCATTTGGATCGCTGGATGTCTTGGGATTGGTGAGTAATCTGATGGTTTTCCTGGACCAACAGTTCCTGTTCAAAGAACAGGTGGCAGTTATGACCAGGAAAACTTTTGCAGAAATTCATTCAAGAGCAGCTGTATGCAAACTTGGACCAGGTAGCATATAGTCCCTTTGTGCTTTGGTCACCTTGTGCCTGGATTACAAAATTCAACAATAATAAATAGATAGATAATAAACTGTCATGGTGCAAATATTTTAACACTAATATTTAAAATATCTGGAAGATTAAAGCATTATCATATTTCCAACCGGAGAAAAGAAATAAGCAAAATAGTTTCATAACACTGAAGCAAAAATATCCTTCACCCTGAAGCACACATTCACTTTGCTATATCAAGGACTGCCATTTAATTTATGCATGACATTTCACTTGTCAAAGAATTAGTTATTCACCATCTTCAAAAATGTACTTGTCATATGATAAGATCTGATCTATTGATCCAATGGAAACATCTAAACAAGATAAGCTTTCTTGATAGAGTCATTGTGAAGGACAGGAAGAAAGAGCACAGCGTGATAAAGAAAAACATGAGTCAAAGGGAGATTCGCAATATTCTGTTTCAGAAGAAAATGAAGCTATGAAAGGCCAATTGCTGATAAATAGCTTTTTGTATATATCTGCAAGTTCAGAAAGTAACCAAGACCTTGTTCCTTTGCTGAACTTTTTGTATTTTGAATGACAGAGTGCCAAGTTTGAAAACCTGATAATTGTTTGATTCATAAAATCACAGAATGAAGTGACTTTATAATATGTATAAAGAGCTTGTTAGTTTGGCCCACCCAAGGAGACTGATAAACCTTATTGGGTTCCAGACGGAACTTGGAACCTGAGGACTTGGCTGCAGGCTGGGATAGGCATGTGACTGAAACTATGGACTGGATTCTCTTATACAGCCTTTTTCTGTGCACTGATCCTGACATCCCCTCTTGGTTTTCCTGTGAATATTGGGAGATGAAATGCCAGAAGAAACTCCTGGAGTGCCGCTGGAGAAAGACAAAGACGAATCTGACTGAACAAGAGTAAGAACCCATAAGGACAGTAAAAACTTGCTATTTCTCCATTCTTATTGTATCTGCCAATAGCCACCCAACAGCCCTGTTTAGGGTGCCCCACTCCCAATTGAGGAAGAGGGCTGGGCCATAGGATTACCTGCAGGTCATGGTGAGGAATATTCAGTCTCTCTGGCAGACAAAATAACTCAGATTCGCTCAGAGTTGGATTGTGACTGGACAAATCCTAGTGAGTTGCCCAGGGCACAGTCTTGTTATATTATCTGGACTTTTTGATTCTGTTACACCCCATTGATGAGCTAAAAATGTAAGATCTGAGTATAAGGAAGTAGGATCGAACCTAAACTATAAACAGCTGAATATATCATTATAATCACCTTGAAAGGGTTCAGATCATGATTGACAAACAGTGAATTTAATGGTGATAGCAATCAAGTATATTATTATTAATAAGTACAATACCCAATGCTAAATCATAATGGTTTAATATTATGCTACCTAACCATAAGACAGGGATGAATGATTATGGAAAGGATTAAACTTAAGGTGACCAGACGTCCCGATTTTGGCGGGACAGACCCGCTTTTTCATGATTTGTCCCGCGTCCCGCCCGTCCTCTAAAAAGTCCCGATTTTTTGAAAGAATGCACGACTAGGGCATTCTTTCAAAAAATTGGCCTGAAAGGGCGGCGTGCGAGATTGGGGGAGGAGTTAAACTTTCGGCGGGCACTGGAGGGCGGTGAAGAGGCGCCTGATGCAGCCCCGCCCTCTCGAAACGGCCGGCGTCGTGGTGGGCGGGGCGGCCCGAGGGAAGGAATTGCATCCAAGATGGCCCTCGGGCCGGCGCTGGCTCAGCCAGGGCAGCCGGGACTGGGGGCCCAGCCGCAGGGGCAGCAGCAGCAGCAGCAGGCCTCTCAGCTCGGCCCGGCCGTGGGCGGCGTTGGCGGCGGACGTGCGTCCCGCGTTGACTCCTCCGGCGGCGGCTGGAAGCTGGCGGAAGAGCCGGTGTCAAAATTCACACTGGCTCTTCTGCCAGCTTCCAGCCGCCGCCGGAGGAGTCAACGCGGGACGCCCGCCCGCCGCCAACGCCGCCCATGGCCGGGCCGAGCTGAGAGGCCTGCTGCTGCTGCTGCTGCCCCTGCGGCTTGGCCCCCAGTCCCGGCTGCCCCGGCGGCGGGAAGGCTGCGGCGGCGGCCCCGGCCGGCTGAGCCAGCGCCGGCCCGAGCTGAGAGGCCTGCTGCTGCTGCTGCTGCTGCCCCTGCGGCTGGGCCCAACCTGGCCGTCCTCGAGTGCCTGCAGGACGTGCCGAGGTCAGCGGGCGGCGCGGGACCCCCGGGTGGGCGGGGGGGAGGGAGGAGGAGAGCCAAGAGACGCTGGGGGCTGCTCCCCTTCCCAAGCCAGCCCAAGCCACTGCCGGCTCCCGAAGGGGAGGCGGGAGGCGAGGAAAGGCCTCCCGCCTCCCCCCCCACCTGGATGCCGACATTAGCCGTCTTTTGCCCTCTGCACATGCGTAGTGTTCTGCGCATGCGCAGAGGGCAAAACTCAAATTGCGCCCCCCCCATGTCCCGCTTAAAAAAAAAATCTGGTCACTTTAATTAAACTGTTCTATCTGCCTGCTGATTTTTCTATTGAAATTTTCCATCCCTGCTACATCCAATTGGGATTAGAGCCAGTTTTCCTACTGGTTAAGGCACCAGGCTAGAAACCAGGAGCCTGTGAGTTCTAGACCATTTTAGGCATAAAAACTGGGTGACTTTGGGCCAGTCACTCTCTTTTAGCCCAACCCACCTCACAGGGTTGTGAGGAAAATAGGAGGAGGAAAGAATATTAGGTATATTTACTGCCTTGAGTTATTGATAAAAATAATAAAGGTGGGATATAAATAAATAAATAAATAAATAATTAAAAACACTGTGTCTGCTGTTAATTATAATAAAGCCCTCAACCATTTCCAAAGTTTAGCACCATATCTTGCTTGGTCGTGGGTTTTGATTTTTTTGAGATGAAAAAAGGAAGCCAATTCAGATTCACAATTAACATTGTGATGGGCCAAATTTGTCTTTAACTTAACATTTTCTTTATATATTCCCACTAGTTGTGACATATAGATGAAAAAACAGCTGGAATTTATAAACACAGTTTCTTTTTAAAATGGAACTTTGTAACAATACTTTGGAAATCAAAATTGGAACTTTTTTCTTAGCAAAGAGAGTACATGTATCTCATACATACCAAATACAGGTGCAATGTTTTTGTTTCCCTTTATCTGGAGTCTAATAACATGGTGGGGGTTTTTTGTACTTCCTTAATATAGTGACATACCCCTGGGATTCAATAGCCCTCTTAGTTTCTGAACATGAATTTTTATGCATCTGCCACCTAAATTTATATAAGCATAAACAATTTAACAGAATGGTGCTTCTTAATCAACAAAAGCCAACTGCATTGCAAAAGAGCTGTAATACAAAATGTAAATGTAAGGTAAAAATAGAGGACCAACTGAAATGCAAATCCAGACTTATGTAATTGCTTATACATGAATGACAAGAGAGTGACTGGTGAAAATTTTATCTTTAGGGTTTTCAAATTCAAACAGAGGCTTAATATCATTATCAACATTAATTAAGTTTTCATATTCACAAGCGGCTTTAATTAAACAAATAATACTGTTTGTTGTAAGACAAAAGTGGGTAGCCACTTTTTAGATTGTGCTTTTTAGAGGCCTCCCAAGAAACTTGGCTGAGATCAATGCACAGATCTCTTGCTTCTTTCAGTCCTCCTCAGTTAAATGCTCATGTTTGTGGCTCAAGTACATACATTCCCTTTGGCTTCCTTCAGCCATAATTGAACACTACTTAATTTAGTGTTATTCAGTACTAACATTAACTATGGGTAGGTGAACAAGGATTGCACAGGACCAAGATATGCAAACCCACTTTTCAAATACTGATTTTAAATTACAATTTTGAGACAATATAAGTTTGACTTAGCCATGTTTCGTGCAATTGAGACCTGAACTTATGTTCGAAATGACCCCGGAAAGCCAAGTTTCAAACATTTTTAACATAACAGACCAATATGAACATTATGCTACTAAATACATTTGCATTACCAGTTCCTTCTTTTTCATGCATTCCATAAGGATTATGAAGAGATGCTGAGCCTGTGTCCGAGTGTAGGTGAAGGTTTTCTGGATAGTAACAAGTAATTGGTCTCTCAGAGATTCATTGATAAGCCTGAAATTTAAAAAGGACAGCATCTAAACATTCACCAATAAGCAAAACTTAAAATTATGAATTAACTATCTCCAAGTGTAATACCAAAACATCAAAAGCATTGAATTTAATTCTCTTGTCCAACATTTATTCTGCAGTGCTTGTTCCTTTGCATAATTTGCTTTGCTTCCACTAATGATTGGTGGGGGGGGGGCATGAAGAGCTGAGTACTAGAAATCTGACCTCTGAGATTTCATCAAAGCATTGCTTGCATGGTTTCATAAGCATAAAGGCTAAAAATGCACTTTCTGTTTCTTGTTTTAAACTGAAAAATAAATTGTATATTTATACCCATTTTGATTCCCCCCACATTTCACACTTGAAGAATTGGCACGTATGCCGTTCTGCCTGGGAGGTAAGAAAGTACTCTGTTGTGTTTCATATGATTACAGTCATTCTGTAAAACAAAAGGCAGGAAAAGCAGATTAAGAGCCAAGGTTGCGCAGCGGTTAGAGGCAGGTACTGCAGGCCACTTTAGCTGACACTGATCCGCAGGTCAGCGGTTCAAATCTCACCGGCTCAAGGTTGACTCAGCCTTCCATCCTTCCGAGGTAGGTAAAATGAGGACCCAGATTGTTGGGGGCAATATAAATATACATTACAACTGGGTCTGGCAGAAGCAAAAGGATTTTTCAGATTTCTCTCTCTGTGGCCAGAAAGACAGCTCTGACCTTGGAGGAGGGTATCTAATATCAGAACCACCTCCAGGCTCAGCTGAAATTTCCAGACACGCTCAGCTTATTTTGGAACTCTGACAGTGAGAGATGGAGAAAAAGGGCAGATAATTTGCTTAATATATGCACACAGAACTTTCTTATATCACAGGGGTGAGCAACTATGGCAAGTTTGCAACCTATGGACTTCAACTCCCAGAATTCCTAAGACAGCACGACTGTAATTTAAAAAGTACCAAGCAACAATATAAATAAAGTAATCAGTAAATTCAGGGACCCCC
The DNA here is from genome assembly GCA_023053685.1 of Diadophis punctatus similis. NCBI lineage: Eukaryota > Metazoa > Chordata > Lepidosauria > Squamata > Dipsadidae > Diadophis > Diadophis punctatus. Next base: position 65,478,842 of record JALIGW010000002.1, on the reverse strand, counting down.
TTTATGTCACATGATTAGGCCCATTTAAACAGGGGGCTGAGCATTTCACTTGGAGAAGAAAATGTGATCGATGTGGGAAGCCTTTTCCAAGGCTTCCCCCCACTCTGTGGAAAAAGTAAACCCCTGAGATGTGCTACTGGCATCTATGAAGATACTTAAAATCATTCTTTCTAAAACATTTGACATCTAGCTATAAATAATGGGTGACTTTCTGTTTTTAAATTAATTTCATGTTGATTTTAGTGAAGTGAATGGAATTTGATTGTTTTTAGTCTATTATCCTTTTATACACTATCCTGAATCCTCTGAGTGGTGTGAGGTAAATCTTCAAGTTGTTTCCCTCAGAAGGAGAAAAGATTTAGAAGAAGAGCAAAGAATCAAGAAGCCCAGCCAGGAATAAACAAGCAGAAAAGATGAAGACAAAGTAAAGACTTGGACAGAAAAGAAACAGGTAAGTGGAAACTAAAGCCGTTTATAGTTAATGGTTAATGGTTAAAATAGAGAATAGTTTTATTATTAAAATTCAGCTCTACAATAGTTGAACACATTTATCATTTACAGTCTCTTTTTCTTTTATTTGTAAGTTTTTCTGTTTTAAAATAAAAGACTCTCCCATGCCCCAGCCACTAAAGGAAGATACAAAAACCCAATAAATTGTCCAAATTTTTAATGCTTTGCGTCTATTGAGTCTGGGTCAATCTGGTTATTGGTGGGAAAGAAAGAGAGAGAGGGGGGGGGAGGGAGGGAGGGAGGGAGAGAGAGATCCTATGACTTAGGTACATTAGGTAAAGCAGGAGTGTTCCTATCTATTAAGGACTGCCATCTGGTCGGAGCAGGGAAGGGTGCCTTTTCTGTCATGGCACCCAATATCAGGATATTTGATTGGTCCCAGCTCTGCTCCCTTGCCTTTCAGAGAGGATGATACTATGAAACCATGACAAAATAGCACTGAGACAAAAATTGAGGGTTGGTAGCAATTGTTTTTTCTGCAGTTCTAGTTATTCTCTGAAGTCTGTGTCTGTCTTGTTGGGTTGCAGAGCCAAACCAGACATTTATAGAGGTGCAGATGACAGACTCAATAATTTCTCTGTAGAACTGTATTAAATTATTTTAAACAGTTTTAGTCTTAATTACAAATAATACATTTTTAAGACAACTGTTTTTTTTTGTTTATAATATAAAAACTGACTCTTTTTGTTCTTATCTGGGCTATCTTTCCAATGAATGATATGATATCATCATCACAATGAATGATATCAACCCTTTTTCTGTTCTTTGATAGTTGGTTAATTATTCTCATGACCTCTTGAGCTTACGGTAAGATTCATAGAGTTGAATGGGGTCATTTAAGCAGAGGTGGATTCCTCCCGGTTCGGACCGGTTCACCTGAACCGGTAGCAACCCGCTGGTAATGTCAGGATGATGTCATGGAACCAGTTCGGTCGGTGCCAATACGTGGATGCCACCATCTTTTTATTTTATTTATTTTATTTTATTTTATTTATTTTTTTTAAATATTTTTCTTCTGAGCATGCGCAGAAGCCGAATTTCCGGCACTGCACATGCATCGCCATCTTGTGGGCACGCTGTATGGATGAGGCGCGCCCACACGGTGCAAGAGGAAGCAAACTGGCAGCGAGATAAGTTAGAACCCACCCCTGCATTTAAGCCATCAACCATCACTAATCCAAATTAAAATACTTCTGCCATCCAGTCTGTATTTGAAAACATTCAGTAACTGGTCACAATAATTATTGATTCAACTATATTGTTGTGGTTAAATGGTTTTAGACAGTTTTTGTAATGTTAAGCAAAACTGGCTTTCTTGTAACTTAAGATTATTATACTATGTCTTGCATTTTGGGATAATATTAGAGTTTATGTTACTTATTCTGGACTTGATATATATGCTAGTTAAGCTGTTGAAAAGTACTTAATCATACGGGCTTCCTCTTTAAAGTTATTTTGCATTAATCCTTTCATTATAATTTATTTTTAAATAAATTCCTTTTTGAAATAAAATGTGACTATGTTGGGTTCCTTTAATAATTTTCCACTTCTATATAATAAGTCAGTGGCAAGTAATCTCTAATTTCAATCAGTTCAACAGCCAATACATATTGTTCTAGATCAGGGATGGGCAACTATGGCAACTTTATGATCTGTGGACTTCAACTCCCAGAATTTCTGAGCCAGTTCTACTCCATCAGTCTTAACTACATTTCCTCTCTTTACTACCATCAGGTCACACTTCTCCAATCTGGATGATTCCAATGTCCTCTCTGTAGATCCATGTCAAGTTGATTAGCAAGTCAATGTTTTGTTCACTCTTAGCATACAGCGTGATATACAGGAGATGGCTTATGGTAACTCCATTCTTGAACTTGTATCTGTATCCAGTCCTTGCAATTATCTGTCTGAGGAGGTTCAAGCCTATGAAGAACAGCAGCAGGGACAGTGCATCAACTTAGCATATGCTGCACTTGATGGCCACTTGTGCAAGCTATCTTGAGTTGACTTCCAGTGTTTCTTTCACAGTCCCACTGAGTTCTTAAGAAGGAACCTTAGTTGACTTTGTATGGTGCCAGACATTCACAGATCCATGTGTGTGTCACAGACATTGCTGTAGTCAATCTAGGCTATTCTCAGATTAGTCTGTCTAGAACGTGATTGTTGGGCAACTGATCTATCTAGGAGCAAATGATGTTTTGACCCCCCCTGGTGTTGTTCCCAATGCCTGTCTTAGCTGTGCTGGTCCATATGGTACTGTAGCTTGGCAGCTATAATAGGGCTTTCCATGTTATGGGTAGGCAAGTTATCATCTGGTAGATGGATGGTCCTGTTCCCTTGTGGGGGTCTTTCATAATCAACACTGTCCTTCGTATTAGCCAGTCAAGATGGGAGCCTGTTGCTAGCAACTGGTTCATCTGTGCTACTAGGTGTTCAAGCACTGCTGTAAGTTCTTTAGCTATTAGGAATGAATCATGTCTGGGCCAGGTGCTGTCCAGCTTTTCATGTTCTGGACCCATTGTTGGATGCTTGCTACTGAGGTGGTGATTGGTTCCTGTTGCTGTTGTCTGCTCTCAGGTGCTCCAGCAGTGGTACTATGTGATAATCTTTTTCTCCAATTTGTTCTTCTAGGACTGTTCACAGTCTGCTGTTGCTGACTCTGCCATTACTATGTTGCTGCACTGCAGTTGGTAATACACCTTGCATGGTTCTTCAATGGTAGTAAGGTTTGTCTCTATTGGCATCTTCTAGCATACCATCTGATGGTACTACTCCATTGCACCTTGGTAATCGTCTCAAGGATTGATTTTTATCCATGATCTTATGTCTCATATCAGCTGCTGTATAATGAAGGGCATGGCAGTGACATTCAACCTTTAGGTATTGGCTACACATCCAGTTGTTTTTTCAGGTTTTCTTGAGTCTGGGATGTAGTTGTGTGTCTCAAGTTGTGAGAGGAACTTTCTACTCACTATGGTGAAGTGTTGTTAAAGCATTGGATAAATAGCTCTTATATATCTTCTATCCATTCATAGTTCCCTCAAATATTTCATATATTCCTCTAATTGCTGTATAGGGTTAGGGTTAATTCCAGGTTCTCTTGACTCGTCCCTGTATGATTTCATATTCAAGGTAGGCAGGTGAAGTGTTAGGGGGGTCTTTGCCCAAAGATCCTTACTGGTAAGGTAGGTACCAACAGAATTGAAACCCAGTTTCCCACATGATATGGCGGTGTTCCTACTACTAAACTAACCACATGCTATGCTATGCTATGCTATGCTATGCTATGCTATGCTATGCTATGCTATGCTATGCTATGCTTCTCTCTCTCTCTCTCTCTCTCTCTCTCTCTCTCTCTCTCTCTGTGTGTGTGTGTGTGTGTGTGTGTGTGTGTGTGTGTGTGTTTGCAAACATATAAACATACAGAGAGTTCTTTGTAGTCTATCTATCTGTGTACAAGCTCCTTCATATAAGCGAATTTAAACTCTTCACACATCTTATATTGATTAAAGGAATTAAAAGATGCAAACAGTTATGTGAACAACTAGAAGAAATATTATTCTACTTAACAGAAACCTTGTTGGTCAAATTTGATTTCTATTTTTGTCACCAAAATTTTTACCTCTCCATCTGCTTTCTCACTTGCAAGGAAAAGCAAAGGGATCCATATGTTTGTTCACTGCAGATGGGAAAGCAGCTGCGTTATGAGTAGATTTTGATAATAAAAATAGCATGGGCAGAAAGGATTAGGAACTTCATCCGTCAGTGCTGGTACTCAATTAAATTAAAATCCTTCTATTTGCATTCTATTTTAAAAAAAGAAATTGGGAGATTATCACACCTATCTATCCATTCTACTAACTTTTATTTAAAAATGCAAATTAAATATTTGATGCATATTTTTTCACTTGCCTGGAAAATGTCATACTGATTTATACATGCCACATAGTTTTAAAGAGTTATTTTCAAGTTACTTTCAATTATTTTTACAGGAGCATTTTGGTTCCACATAGCTTTAGTAAAGACCCTTTAATGAAAAAAGTGAATAATGACAAACAGGTCCCTGAAAGAAAGCTCTCAACCAGATTTCCCCATCTTTCTTTACAACACACAACTGCGGGGAGTATTGGAATCATTCTGACACACAGAATCAATTTTTCCAGCAAACTATCCAGGTCCATTAGCCTTGGACAGTGGTGTGCTTCAGAATGCAGCTATTTCTTAGTAAACAATTGATAAGGACCTAAGGATACAACTTTTAAAATGACTACTGTAAAGTGACAAATGTTAAAGTTATTTTTAATGCAATTATATACATTTTTTCAAATACGTGGAAAAGATATTCCCCCATTTACATCTATATCTATATCTGATCCAGCATTGGGAATTTACAAATATATTAAGATATATCTTAGGGTCATGATGCTTTGGTTCAATTTTCAATGCTTCTGAATTAGGAATTCACACAAACATGTTTGTTTGTTTGTTTGTTTGTGGGTACACATGCTTTCTCTGGCTCTTGGCATTTCTTAAACTGGGTTCTTTCAGATTTTGGACCTCCATTTCCTTTTTGAATCAACATGTTTCCAATGACATTTCCTTGAAACATTAGTAATCGCATAAAGCTTCCACATAACTTAAGTTATCTCAGGTACTGAAAAATATGAAACAATTCATTAATTCTTTTGTATTTTAAAAAAGACATTTGAATGACTGCACATGTGTATTTTTGTTCAGGAAATCACTGGTGGATGTTTTGCAGACTGACAACATTTTAATAAGGATATTTGTCCGCTACCCAAGAACAGTGATTTGTGGCATTATATTTTAATCAATATGCATACTTAGGATTGCAGATCACATTTACTTGTTTCAAGTAAGAATATTTAGGACTGAAGATGACATCTATAACAGTATAAAGCATATCAAGCAAATAGATTTGTCAGTTGTCCCAGGATATTGAAGCAGAAAAATAGGCTATAAATATTTCATAAAGATTAAAAAGTAAACAAAAAAATAAACATGCATCAGTCAAACACTAATGAAGCTTGACTTGTTGCAACACGACATTGGACCCATTGAAAACTTATTTATTAGGAGTATATGAGATGGGATGAGAAATGTGTATCGGTTTTCTTTGTGCCACCGAGGGGATGCAATTTCCTTTATGAGGTGTGCATTACTTGTTTCTTCCAAAGTCACTTCCATTTGCCACTAGATATGCCAGAAGGATCTCAAAGCAATTTTGTATGCAGGTATATGTGTGTCTTTGAGTCAATGTTGACTCCTAGCAACTGCATGGACAAACTCGGGTAATTTTTTTGACAAAATATTTGGAAGTGGCTGGCCACTGCTTTCTTTTTACGGCTGAGAAGAAAAATGATCGGACTAAAGTCACCAAATGCTTGGCTTCTGCGTCTAAGACAAGAGTGGAATTTAAGTCTCCCTGACTGTCAATATCTAGGTATACTTTTTAAAAAGACCATGTGGGGAAAATTCTTAAATTATCAAATGAATCCCTTGTGATACCAAAATGCATTTTAACAGGAAGGAAAGGAAAAGTAAAAACATTCCTTGGGTTCTTTTGAGATATACTTGGGCCTGAACTATGAAAATTTAGTTAATATTAGAAGCAGATGTAAATTAAATTAATTAAATTAATTAATTAAATTGATGTAAATTAATGAGCTGAGGTGGTGCAGCAGTTAGAGGCAGGTACTGCAGGCCACTTTAGCTGACACTGATCCGCAGGTCAGCGGTTCAAATCTCACCGGCTCAAGGTTGACTCAGCCTTCCATCCTTCCAAGGTAGGTAAAATGAGGACCCAGATTGTTGGGGGCAATATAAATATACATTGCTTACTGGTGTAAACCGCTTAGAGAGTGCTTGCACTGTGAGGCAGTATATAAATCTCACTAAATAAATAAATAAATAAATAAATAAATAAATAAATAAATAAATAAATAAATAAATAAATAAATAAATAAATAAATAAATAAAATAAATAAAATAAATAAATAAATAAAATAAATAAATAAATAAAATAAATAAAATAAATAAAATAAATAAAATAAATAAAATAAATAAAATAAATAAAATAAATAAAATAAATAAATAAAATGGAGAATGGCAAATATACATACTTTACCTACTGGAATATTAAATAAATAATCTTTTGATCCAGAAGAATATATATTCAATGAGACCTTTCCCAAACTCTTCAGGGGATGCAGTTTGCAGGACTGATACCTGCAAAAATTCATTCTTTCATTTGGCAAACTGATTTTAAGTCAGACAGACCTGAGAACAAAACATTCTCGCACAAAACCAGCTTTCTTTGTTATGGGAGATCCAGTAGAAACAGATGGCAGAGATGGCATCTTTCTGTCTCACTTAGAAATCTCTTTTGAATTGATGTCCTGTGTCAGACAAGAGAAGTCTTTCCACACTAAGTTGCACTACGGTCTTTCAGCTACGATTCCTGCTAAACTGCAATGACCAGATGCAATTGGGAATCTGGTCTGTGTCCAATTATAAATCATTTAGTAGACTGTCACCAGATAACTTCCAAGTTTTGCTTTGTTTTGTTTTGTTTTTGGGGGGAAACGGTAGATTCTGCCAGATCTAAGCTGCTGTTCAAATACATTTTACTGATAAGATTAGTCAGTACAATGGGTTATGATTTTACTTAATCTTCTGCACATCCTTTTCTCTCCTTTACATTTTGCAACTTTGTTCTTCCTCCAAGTTTCATGTTCTTCAGGGCTAGAAGGTCAGGGAGGATACAGAGCAATGAAAGGAAACAAACAACAAACAGATTTGCAGAAAACAAAGAGCATCAGTCTCACAGTGATCTGCAATGTAACGGACAAATATTTTATGCATATCTGCACAATAATTTTGACAATATGGTTTAGTTGTGAAAAACTTATGATTGAGCACATGGGACATTAAAATGTACCAAGAGAATAAGGATAAGGATGAAGATTATGACTAAAGACATTTCCCAAGCACTGCTTTATTTGGGTTCATTTTTGAACACTGCAATAATCTCTTCAAAGATTTTGCCACATCGGCTCCATTTTTATTAATACACCAAGTCTGAATATTTGTATCTTTCAGCAAAAAGACATTTAAGATATTAAAAGAGAATACTTGATACTGCTTATTCTAAGCAGAAGAACCGTAAGGTGTGGGTGTGTGAATATAGAGCAGTGTTTCCCAACCTTGGCAACTTGAAGATATCTGGACTTCAACTCCCAGAATTCCCCAGCCAGCGAATGCTGGCTGGGGAATTCTGGGAGTTGAAGTCCAGATATCTTCAAGTTGCCAAGGTTGGGAAACACTGATATAGAGCATGTGGTCTTTGGAATAGTGTGGTATGGACTTTTCACACAGGCAGTAGTACATAAGAAAAATGATTATGCTCCTGCTACTTCTGAAATATTTAAATATGACAATGACTGAGTTTGCAAAGAAAGATTTATATGAATACAGCGTTCGGCTAATAGACTTACCCTCCTTCTTCTGAGTATTTGTGACCAAATGCAAGGATGTCCGATGCTCGGCCACTCCCATCACATACTACCACTGGAACTGGGGGCGTATCACGCAGATATTCCAGGACGATGGAGATGACATTGGGTCCACCTTCTACAATGAGGGCCACTACTGGTACCCCTTGACCAATCCCTGTTATGAAATAAACAAAAGCAAAACAAACAAAAAAGCAGGCAAATCAAATAAAAATACACCAATAGAAACTGAAATTACCGCCAATACTATTTTGCTTAAACAACATTAACAAATTATGTGTAATTTGTATCTTTGTCTTAAAGTGCATAGCATCCAAGTGGAGATATAAAATAATAAACTAGCAAGGTTTTGCTTTTAAAATGAAGTTCGCCATGAAATGAGGAGGGAGAAAGAAAAACGTAGCCCCTCCTCCCCACATTTTAATTCTTGGCCATAGCTTTCTAAATTACAAGTAAGTCATATCTGAAAGAGATATAGGGCATCTGTACAATATCATCATAAAACATGAAAGTTCTGTTGCATTTCAGAAAGTACATATGGGTCTTATAGGAATGTAATCCATGAATGCAAAAAATTCCTTTTTTTTGATAGAATAAAAAAAAATTTGAATAAATAATAAGTTGCATGTTTTACACTTTTTTTAGAAGGAAATTTAATGCAGGAATTCTATGGCAGGTCTTAATTAAGGCTACTTTCTCACAATTATAACCTATAATAATGATCCCAGGTAGCTGATGCAACAATGTAATATGTTAGAATTTATCTAGATTATTATTGTGGAAGCATTCCCATAAACTGACATAATATTGCTTTTGAAATGTAGTCACCATGAAATGGGGAGGAAGAGAGAGAAATATCATAACATATAAACTTCATTCTAACACCACTGAGGAGCACCTTAATCAGGGGTGTCAAACTCAAGGCCCGGGGACAAGATCCGGCCCGCGGGGTGCTTAGATCTGGCCTGCGGGCCCATCCTGGAAACAGTGAAGGACTGGCCCATGGTGCCTCTCCCAGCGAAAACAGAGCTCGGGAGGGCTGCACACGGCCCCCCTGAGCTCGGTTTTCACTGGCAGAGGGTTGCAGGAAGCTGTCGCAGCCGAAAATGGAGCCTGGGAGCCCGTTTTCTCTGGCAGAGCACTCAGGCCACCACAGGCGCCCCAGACATGAGTGATGTTGAGCTGACCATGCCTACCCTGGCCACGCCCACTCCAGTCCCCCAAGGTCAAACACAACCCTGATGCAGCTCTCAATGAAATTGAGTTTGACAACTTCCAACTCTGTTAATCTGTTAAAAAAATCCTGACCTAAATTGATTATTCTAGTTCACAGAAATAGCCATGAATGTTATATTTCAGAAGGACTCAGGTCCTGCTTATGACAACAATCATATTTTGTCCATCTCAAGTGGTAAGGCCTTTCAAGAATCAGCACTGTGAATAGTATAATACTCTAAATATATTTAATGGTATAAATCAGATTTGCCATCATTTAAATGTTGTATTGAGCAATTATCTTTTTATTTTTTTAAAGCTCAAAAAAGCCTCCACATTTCATATATCAAAATTCTTTTACATACAATTTTCTCCAAGTTTCTAATCTGCTTTTCCTTGTTGGCTTTTATGTAACTTTAGTGGTGAAGTATCTTGGGTATTTTGGACAGGAGGTTTAGGCAATATTTCTGATAATCTCAAAGTATGATTCTCTTCCCACACAGCTAACAACTTGGATTTATCTATCTGTATCCAGCACCAGCTCAAGGATAGCTGGCACCCCGAATGACAATGACTAATGGCACTACCTCCAGCTAATGTGAAAATTTGCATTTTTAGAATGACTTGGAAGGAGTGGCTGTGTCCTGGGCTAGTGCCTAATTGGCCTGAACCTAAAGCTTGCTCTGCATGTATTTATTTATTTGCACCTAAATGAAAATGAAAGAAAAGCAGCTTGCTTGCCCCTGATGTGTCCTGGTTGACTATCTCTCACAGACCTTTCATTAATTTTGAATTTGGGCTTATTCACCTTAATCAGAGATGGAAAAAAAGAGAAGTGAAACCTATCAGTCAGAAATATATGACAAAGGCCAATTCACAATAAGATAAAATAAAAAATATCTCATACTGTATATAAGGCATTTGTAAGGCCTAGATTAAAACTTCAGCTATCTAGAGATAATTCCCATTTAGGATTTTCTCTGTAGGATTTAAAATTGTAGTTCATAAATATACAATAAGTAAAACTTATACATATATACATGAAATATTTTATTTCCAAGGTTAAAGATTTTACTTTCTACAATCTTCTCCAGTTGGGTTAAGCATACATTCCAGAATCATTGGAAGTCAAGCAGCAAACAAGTTTAAATAATAGTAAGAACAACTTTTCTTTAATTTCCAGAAATCAGACCAAACTTTGTGCTGTGAAAATTTTATATGAAGCCAGAGAGACCAAGATTAGCTGACCATTATTTTTATGGCTATTGAAAAATATAAAGAAAGGAATTGTCACTATGAAGCAAAAGTTATATAATAACATTTAATGTTCCTTTTTATTTATACATGCTTGTAGCATGTATTACATGTAATGTCCAGTGGAGGGGGGGAATGACACTTTTTAGTGAATAATTTCTCTCCAACAAAATATTCTGATTGTTACAATTTTCCAGTGCCATAAAAATGCTCTTCTGATGTTTGGTTCCATTTATTGGCCTGCCTGTTAATCTCTGAAGAGATTGCTTTTGCATGCATTGTATTAGGGACTCACAATAATGAATTCAGAATGGCTTCAGAGAAGCTGCAGTTCAAGCATGCTATGTGGAATGGGCTGAAAAGGCTCAAAGCATTTTTTTTTTGATGCTAGATTTTTAATGACTGGTTGTTTGCTTATTGGACCTTGAACTGCACTCAAAAGATTTGGGGCTAGTTTCAATTTGGCAATATTGAATCTTAAATACAAAAGATTAATGGCTCTTCACTTTTTATTGTTCTCAGTGGCATATACTTGTAAGCCTGTTTATGACATCCCAGAACACTGTCATTACCCAATAGGAAGATAAGCATCTACACAAAAGGAAGATGAAGTTTTCCCAACAAATACTTACTTTTGAAAGGTAAAAGTAATCGTATATGCACTGAATAGAATTTCACTGAGAGTGAGATCTCTAAAACATACATGAGTGTGCAGATGAAGCCCTCCTCTTATGAAGCCCATTGCAACTTCTTTCCCTTCCTGCCCTATTGCAGACCATCTACTTAGTAAGGTAACAAGCGGGATCAATGCTCTTGTCTGCCTTCTACTTGAGTAGAACTATACTATGGCATAGTGACTGAGCAGGATTAGAAACCTAACCATGCTTACTTGGCAGGAAGAGATGTTGAACTCAGTAGGACTTAGTAGAGTGACTGAGTCCGTAGATTTGTGCTGATCCCAACATAAAAACCTGTTAAGCCTTCTGTAGGCCCTTTCATTTCCTGTCTAGTCTCATCAAAATCATGTCATCTCTATTTCTTTTTCTTTCTGTCCTTTGTTGTCTGTTTCTCCTTCTTTATTGTTTTTTCCATAGGAGTGGAAGAAGATGTGACTCTGCCTTGTCTATAATAAGTGAAAGACAAAATTGTTTCTGTGCAGATGGGAGAAAATTTGCCTTACTTTATAGGCAGTTTATTTTAATCAGTAGATAATTCAGTTTGCTAGGTTTTTCCCCCCTGGTCTTTTCTTTTTTTTGAGAATGGCTTTTGGCCAATATGTACAGTATATACCAGTGATGGCGAACCTATGGCAGTATATACCAGTGATGGCGAACCTATGGCACGCATGCCACAGGTGGCACGCGGAGCCATATCTGCTGGCACGCGAGCTGTTGCCCTAGCTTAGCTCAAACGCTGATTTTTGGCTCACGCGGAGGCTCTGGGAGGACGTTTTCAGCTTCCGGAGGACCTCCGGGGGTGTGGAAGAGGGCGTTTTCGCCATCCCCAGGCTCCAGGGAAGCCTACTGGGCCCACTGGAAGTCGGGAAATGGGCCATTTTCAGCCTCCAGAGGGCTTCTGGGGGCGGGGGAGGCCATTTTCACCCTCCCCAGGCATTGAATTATGGGTGTGGGCACTCGTGTGTGTGTGATAGCGCGTGCGTGCGCGCTTTTGGCACCCGAGGAAAAAAAGGTTCGCCATCACTGGTATATACATAGATACTGTGTGCAAATACATGAACAAATATGTTATGTTTATTGATGAGAAAATCTAGAGGTTTAATCTAGAGGTTTAATCTTGAATTGACAGGAAGCTAGATATTCCATATGATTTTCATGTGGACTTATACTTTTTTCTTTTTATAATACTTTTTTCTCTTTATAATCTTCTCTTTTGACTATTTTAAATTTAGAATTGTCTTTCTTTTGAGCAAATGTTGTAGCAGAAAACTGACACTTCATCATAAATATGGAAAACACTGAAGGTTCCAAAATTTTCTTGTTTAACTTCTAAAAATACACTTAGAATATATACTGGCTCCAAACTAAAACTGCAGAACAGCCTGATAGGCAAGCAAATGACAAGAATAAAGGAAAATAGAAAGAAAGTAGGAAAAGAAGAAAGGCAAAAAGAAAGTAAGAAAGTTGATGCATTGTGTTTTATGAGGGACTACTGTTCCAAGTTGTTAGATTCGCGTGGGAATGAAGAGTTGAGACGTAGGAACAGTTCAGCACCTTTATTGTCTATTAGCTAGAATTAATACGGACTGCCGGCAGGCTGCAGGGAAGCCGCTTTTAAGGGCTTCCCTGAAGCCTGCTAGCCATTGACAGCAGTTTATTTCTCCCACCGCTAGATTAGCCAATCAGCGGTGGCTATGCAAATCCATACTCCGTACATCAGTACATAACACCAGTCATTGTCACACATACAATAAAATACTTAAAATATGTTAGGTTGGATCCAGAGTTTCTATTATCTCTTTCAGTTCTATTCATAATGTGTCAGGCAACCAAAAATGTGATGAGATACCTTTAGGCATTTTCCCTACTTTTGAATCATAGAAAGTTTTGTGGGACACATGAACTTTGGGGGAAGGAGCAAATGGAAATGTATTCCTGCATTCAGTAAAAGAAAAGGTCCTAGGAGACTTGTATGGATCCATCCCACCATGTGAATGACATTACTTACAGCCGATTAAAAAAAAAATCACAATGTAACCTGGATGTTTACAAATCACTCTATTTAACCTGCCTGTCTGTTACTACTTTTGTTCTTTGGATTCAGATTCAGCACAGTCATCCACATTCTAGTCTAACTATGTCAAATCCCAAGGAAGCACCCAGGGCATAGAAATGCATTAAATATTGAACAGAGCATGAAAAAAAAAGATTGGGACATAAGCAAATGAGCATTCCAATGCATTTGATGATAGTGCAATGATCAGAGAAGATGCTGGTGATGACAATTGAACGTCCCTTTGCCTTCCCAGCCCCCTTCATATATCCTCAGGCATAGGATGACAAAGGGAAGTCCACAGGTCACATGAATAGGTACTGCAGACACTTTACAGTGTTAGAATTTGCCACTTGTTTTAATTTTCCCTATATTCTTCTCCAGTTCATTTTCTATTCTTGTTGAGGATGAATAAATTTAATTTTATAAATTTACTTATAATGGACTACAATATGCTACACATATGTTAATATAAACATTTAAGATTTGTGCAAGTCAATCAATCTGAGGATTACCTAGTTTGCATAAATAATGCAAAATATTTTGTTCATATATAAAAAAACAAAGGTGACTCATGAAAATATCTTTTTACAGTATTTTTATATGATTTAGTAAAATGTATACTTTTTTTTGGCTGTCTCTGTGACTCAGTACAGATTCCAAAAACCAAGCAAACTTTCAGGCTTTTCGAAATATGGACCTATTTAGAAGAATGCAAAACATTTTCCGCTGGAAATATGCATTTATAAATATTCCTAATTAGAGCCAGGATTTGGATTCAATTTTTTAAAAATGGCCCTTTCTATGTACAATAGGGGGTGCTTATATAGCCCCTGTCTTCAATTTCTTAAAGCAGCTTTTTTTTTGCAGGACAACATATGGCCATTGTGTGACCCCAATTAACATACACCTGGTTTAAGGTGCTGCAGAGAAGTTCTGTGCCAGCTCCCCCTAAACCCGTTGAAGACATTTTTGCTTTTGAATCTGAAGTGCTACCTCACTCTGTTACTTATTACAAGATCATAAAAAGGCAGTTTATTATTTTAAGACATGAAGTACAATAACGTTGGGCATACAAATAACTGCAAGGGAAAATTGAATTTTATAAAAAAAAATTATACTATGTTTGGAACTCGGTTTGTTTAAAAGATTTGTTCTGGAGCCACCTGAACAGTGTATAATTCTTTAATGTTATTGTATATCTCAAGGTAACTTCTGTTTTTGCTAATTTTGAAAAAAGATCAGCAGATATGTAAGATGCTAAAGTCCTTTTCAGTTCTCTTCTGTTCCTTATTGTTTTGCCAGGCTTTGCCCTCATTTCTTGCAAGCATAATTTCAGCAACTTTAAGCACTATCAATTTAAGATGAAAACTGGCATTTTCAAAACTTTTAACATTGTGCCCAGTACCAAATTCTGTGTAGTAGAGTGGATTTGGAAATATGAAAACCACCTAGCCTTTATTAAATCAACATATTTCAATAGGTCTAGGATAATTTGTCAATCATGAAATGGTACCATGCATATTTATTATAATTACCAGGACCTTTAAAGGTATTTTATGGGAAAAACAAGTGCAACCTTTTCTATGAAAACATTTATTTTGTAGGTTTTTGAGAAATAGGATCCTTAGGAAGATTGTTGGATTGCTTGTTCTCAATCCCTTCTAAACTAGATAGGCACCCACTGGTGATATTAAGAACTGATTTTTCTTGGGCAGAATGTCAAACTAACCCTTTCAAAATGCAATAGTACAAACCCAAATTAAAATAATTATAGGTTTAACATTACATTACTCAAATACAATTGGTGTGATTTGATTGATTGATTGATTTTGTTAGAGCAGTTCAATTGTTACAAATGCCTTTTCAAGGTTACCCTGTTCTCTTTTTCCCCTTCATAATACAAATATATGAAGGCCACACATTTAAAAGTATCATTACTTCTCTATTTTCCCAGTAGGCTTACTGTGTTCTAGCAGCTGTCCAAGGAGAAACGTATTAGCTACTTTCTCCTGAGAACAAAGAACAGTGGTCATAAAATAAAACTGCATGGTTTATCTGGTGGTTGGCTTCTTATTTATGATTATTACTGTTGGATACAGAATACTAGAATTAATACACACAGTTTGAATATTCCTGTGAGCTCAAGATTCACATACACATCCCCTCAATTTTTTGTTTCGTGTCATTTTGGATATTTTGGCAGAAAAGAAATGAAAATAGAAATAATATATAACAATTGAGTCTATTATAAATAATTACATAATGAATGGCTCATTTGTAAGAGCAATTGTGCAATGAAAACAGTTGCTAAGAGCAGGGATCCCCAAACTTGGCAACTTTAAGACTATGCTGGCTGGAGAATTCTGGGAGTTGAAGTCCACAAGTCTTAAAAGTTGCCAAGTTTGAAGACCTCTGTGCTAGAGGGTGGAATATCTCAGCTATTACACATATAGTGAATCAATAATGATACTACATCAATATTGGTACTCAGTTATATAACATTGTAAACAATTTTCTTAGAAATTATTGAATAGATGCTGACACTGAATTGCCAAATTGGTTCTACATGAACAGAGCAGCTTATTTAAACAACATCTCCCTGATCACTATAAATAAATATTTTTTTCAAGCAGAAAGAGAGGCTTTTGGATAATGAGGATTTAACTAATTTGTTACGTTTCTTTATAAAGGAAAATGTAGCGTGACCACAGGCTAATGTAAAATGTGTACATATTTTATGTGGCCTATTTTCTGCAATTATACTTGCAGGTTTGAGATAATCAATTACCTTTCTTCTCTGATAATACTGAATAAAAACTTTATTATCTAATAAATATTTATTAGCTAATAAAGTTATTATTAACATGTAAATGATATTAAAGTCAATAAATAATGAAGTTAATAAATAATATTATTTATTAATTATATTAGCATTTATGTGTTAAATGTTGGGACTCCATGGTAGTCTGCAAAGTGCAACAACACAGATGAGTATACAATAACATTTTAATAGACCCAATTATATTTACTGAGAATTCTACACTACTGTAAAATTGTAGGACATACTGTAACTTGTGATAGATATTACAACTGTACAATACAGTAGAAATTAATCAAAACCAAGAAAATAAGGAACTCATACTTTTAACTTATCTGCTTTGGAGGTCCTGCACTGTTTCTAACAAGTATGTTTTGCAGTTAAATATTGCAGTCAAATTCTGAGCATAAAGAAAACTAATAGAGAAAGAAAAAAATACACAAATACTCCTATATAAAAATTAAATTAAGTAATAAGTTGGGAAAGGTTGGTAAAAATATATTAAAAACAGTGACAACACTCAGCTTTTACCTTTAAAAGCATGTAATGGAAAATAGGTTCTATATAGTTCTCACTGCAGATTAATTGATAATGTGTGTATTAGGCTATGAAATTGAGGAAATCAAGGTGAAACGGAAAATACACTTGATACAAAGAATAAGAACAAGAATGCAAAATCAGGGAACCCTTTTCACAGCCAAAAGACCAGAATGAAGCATCAGCAGTCTCAACCAGAAATAAATGGTTTCATTTCCAACAATCCTAAACAGAGCATGTGACAAAATGTAGCTGCATCTAGTGTCATATTAACTCCAACCCTTCTGTATTTGCAATGTGACATCATGACATCAATGTGGAAGGATGGAGCTTGTTAAGTGACATCATGAAGCAAGCTGTCATTCTAGCTAGAAAAGGAGCCTGTAATTGCTTAAGCTCTTCTGTATATACAGACCTTGTTGTCATTTTTTTTCATTTAATTGATGGGAACAAAACCTTTTAGATTGATCTAATAGGTTTGTTTTTAATTTACTCTGTGAGATCTGGGCTAAATGAAAGGGGCTGTGCCTTAACCAAGTATAAATAATATCATTTCATTAATTTTTCCAAGGTATTTTAAATAATTATGCAGTAACAACATAGATGACAGCTTGTGCTCTTTCTTGTAAATCTTGTAAAGTGTTATCATAGGTGGGGAACTATCCATTGCTGAAGTTTAACTCACCATCCTTCTGGCTGTCTAGGAACGCCAGAAGTTTTCCTGGGGCAGCATTTCTAGAGGGTCATAGGTTTCCCATCCTTGTCTAAACAAAATCAAGAATGTTCTTGCTGCAAAGTCATTAGACTTCAACATGTTAACATTTTGGAAATAACCTTTAGTGTAGCAAAAGTAGCTGAAGTTAGAAAACAGATAAACCAAGGAAGACTGAAAAAATCATCTTGTTTATCAGATTTATTTTTCTCTGCCTTCCCTGATTTTCATTGTGAGATAATTCTAGATTTGACATCCTTTTAGCGTTCTTTCTATTCCTTTCTGTTATTTACTTAGGCAATAACTTCTTTCCCTGGTTCTTGGATTATGATTTGAACCTTCATTTCTTAATTTGCTTTCTTATGTGTGCATATGTGTGACATTTGTGAAGTCATCCTAATGAAATTCTTTAGCAAGGCCAGAAATGGAATAAATATATATAAAAAAGCAATTCATTATAGGGGCATAATACTGTCAATTCACACTACACCTGTTATGTGGTAAATGAGAAACTAACTTCCCATGGGATCGGACGTAAACTGGAATGTTTGGCCATAATTTATATCTAGTTACAGTTAATATAGTTTACTTTCTCTCATTCCCTTCCTTTCTCCCTTCTCATGGTTTCTGATCCAGAATTGCAGCAAATGGTATAAGCAGGCACTTCATTTAAAATTTTAAACAATACTATTTTATTTTGTTTACAATGGAATTCAGATAGTCCTCGATTTACGACCACAATTGGGGCCCCCATTTCTGTTGTTAAGCAAGACAGTTGTTAAGTGACTTTTGCCCCATTTATGACTTTTCTTGCCACAGCTGTTAAGTAAATCATTACAATTGTTAAGTTAGTAACCTGGTTGTTAAATGAATCTGGCTTCCCCATTGACTTTGCTTGTCAGAAGGTCGCAACAGGTGATCACATGACCCTGGGACACTGCAACCATCATAAATGTGAGCCAGTGGTCAAGAGTCTGAATTTTGATCATGTTACCATGCGGAGTCATAAGTGTGAAAAATGGTTATAAGTCCCTTTTTCAGTGTTGTTCTAACTTTGAACAGTCATTAAATGAATGGTTGTGAGTTGAGGACTACCTGCATCTCTTTTATATATTTACTTTTTATCATGGATTATAATAATAATTTTAATTTTTAGGTATTCCATGTATTTTTGAATTTTAATAACTTGGTAATTTAGGGATGATAGTATGTCATTCACAGAGCATTTTTCATAATTCAGTCAGTTTTCTCTAGGTAGCAAAACTTTTAGCATTCTAGTATTTGTATTTTATTGCTCAATAATATTCAACTCTTTTATACCATGTTCAATTCTGGTTAATGATGATAATAAAGATACGGATGGTACAGTATATGTGTACATAAAACTGATCCATCATTACTGGAAGAGATACA
Source organism: Diadophis punctatus similis (assembly GCA_023053685.1). Taxonomy (NCBI): domain Eukaryota; kingdom Metazoa; phylum Chordata; class Lepidosauria; order Squamata; family Dipsadidae; genus Diadophis; species Diadophis punctatus. The sequence goes on along the minus strand of JALIGW010000002.1, from coordinate 65,460,115 downwards.
TTAAACACTCTTTCAAACAACAGTCTTTGTACTATTGCTGTTCAATTTTGATACCATGATTGTAAGAAGAAGTAGAAAGTGAACTGCTCACTTGTGTTTATCTTCTGAAGGGAGATGTGCTTTTCCAACTGTCTGCGAAGTTTAACTTCTGCACCATATTTTCCTGTGGTTCCATTATCAGCCAGAATAAAATGAGAATGCATACTGTTGAGTACTGTCAGCTTACTCATTGGATTGGACATTGTTTGATACGGTCGGACTACCTGCATATGTGAAAAAAAGAGAATATAATCATCGATTGTTGTAGTAGCGTGGAAATCCTGATAAAGTCTAGTATTGAGATAACAAGCCAAGACCAAGCTGCTGAAATCAATTTCCAAGCATTTCTAAAATTCAAGTACTGTTGGAGATTTTCAAACTCACAAAATCAATAATAAATTATTGTCTAGATATAATAGTAGAAAAGTGACATAACTCTTTTTAAATCTTATTTAAAAACAAACTCAACCAACCACTGTGAAGTTTGATTCCATGTAAGTATTCACAAGTTGAATTTATTCATATTATAATGATGGATACTGAGAAATAAAATTCCAGTAATATTATCTGTTTTTCAGTTTAAAAAATACTATAAAATGGGCAGGTTGGCAGGGGGAATATGGCCCATGTGATGACATTGTGTAAGTATGTTTACCAGTCATCATTATGTCATTATATAAGAATATCATTTGTGCAATGACCTCATGATATATGTTGTTGTGGCTTGCAGATGCTATTTGAAGTACTTATTTATTCAATTTCCATAGCCACCCAACTCGACCAAGAGAGTGTGAGGCTTACAATTCTGAAATTATAAAAATTAAAAACATGAAAACAAAACATCCACACAAATAAATAGATCTAATTAGCTGTGATCAGATGTTTTGGACTAACTCTCATCAGTTTCAACAGTCATGGCCAATGACTGTGGGAATTGCAATCTAATAATGCCCTATAGATGTAAGTCATCAAGTTACTTATTCCTTTTCAAAAATATAGGGACTAAAACAATTAACTTTGCTGTTGGTTTTTCTGTTAACTACTTCTTTTATATAAATATGGTAGATAAATGTATAACAAGCCAAACTGGTTGTAAATAGATGTAGAAGTTTATAAATTCTGGGCCTGATTCGCAAGAAGAGGAAGCTATCATTGTTTCAATATATTAATCAGTATTTAACTAAGGGAGACAATAGTGTATATGTATATATGTTTTTACTTTTTGTCTTTTTAATGCACATTTTTAATGTGTTTGTCTAATTTTGTTTAGTTTTTGTAAACTTTCTTTTCCTTTGTTGGAATTTGTATTTTAACTTTCTGAATAAAAAAAATATATTGCTAAAAAATTAAAAACTAAAATAAACAAGTTTATTTATTAGATAGTGTATATATGCCATATTGCCTCCTATATCAATGACCTTCAGTTGTTAAGAGAACATGAATGCAAAATGCTACTTCTCTCATATCCTGTTGTAAACTGTCCAAGTTCTGAAAAAACATGAAAACATAGTTTTATCATCTGGCCTGGGGATCCATTAATGTAGGTATGGAATATGTTAGGGAAACTGATTGCTCTATTCTGCAAATTAGATTTTATGGTTTTAACGGTTTTATTGCTTTAATGTTTTTTGTTATGTTTTTTTTTTATTATTTGAGGTATAGTTGTTTCTAAACTTTGTTCACTGCCCAGAGTTACATATGTGAGATGGGCGGCTATCTAAATTTTCCAAACAAACAAACAAACAAACAAACAAACAAACAAACAAACAAACAAACAAACAATATTGAACTAAATAGATGTATGAGCTGATTGCATTATCTTGTAACTTATCTATGTGCACATAAAAGTCTTCCAAAATTATTCATTTGAAACATGATGTCATCGTTTTCCCTATTATCGCAGGACCTCCACTACAATGGAGAATATACTGTCCATAAAGCAGGATCAGATTACAAATAACATACCTACAGTCCTATCAATCTATGGTTATACATCATTGTAACCGAACAACCACAAAACAGCAATGTACACCTAGCTAAAACTTAGGAAAATCATAGTTACTGTACACCATTGTTTTGGATTGAATTCTTATTTTCTTTTTGTTGCGTAGTCCGATATAAAAGCCAGGGGCTAAATAAACATCTTTAAAGCTTTTTTTGTAGTAAATCAGATTCATCATGATGATATAATAATAATTCAGTTATTAATTCACTACTACCACCACTTATTCTGCTACCAATAACAACGTAGGCTTTGCTGACAAAAAATAGGAACAAGGGCAAAGACAGAATATTACATCCTGTGGCTTGATAAGTACATTACTAGACAATTCAAATCCTGTCTGGTACATATAAGGCTTTAGTAAAGATTTCATTTTGCTTCTGTCTTCAGAATCCTCAGATACTCATAATCCACTGCTATTTCCAAGTTCAAAGAATAGATAAAAGATGTTTTCTACTATATAGGGTGAATTAATCTAAAATTATAGTATCACAGAATGTACAGATTGGGATAGACCTTGGAGGTCATCTAGTTCAACTCCCTCTGCAGTGCAGGAATCCATTTGTATAGCATATCCTGCAGACTACCATGCAGCTTATTAAAGGAGCAAAGGAGAATTTGCAGCCAATTGAGGCAGTTGGTTTCATTGTTGAATAGTAATTACCATTAAGATTGGTTTTTCTGTCACATCCAACCAAAATCAATTTCTTTGTAAAACTGTTACGTCTCGAAGAGCTTCAGAAACAGCTCCAGGAAATTCTATCCCATCTTCCACATGACAGCCCTTGAACACACATCTATTGTGTCTTCTTGCAGATTTCTCTTCTCAGATAAAACATGCCATAGGTGGCTTCACATAATTTAACAACCGGTTCGCCCAGAATAAAAAATGTGAGCGGATGGAATCGGCTGAATCCCACCTTTGAAACATGCCCAATACCTCCAAAGATTCCTCATAAGTTTTCCCTTCCCTTTCCCATCTTGGTTGCTTTTCTCTCAACATTTTATCAATGTTTTTATACAAATGCAATGCTAGAAAGGGACACCATATTCTAGATGCAATCTGACCAGTGCCATATAGTAACAATGGCTTCTCTTAACCTTGATCCCACTTTATGGGTGAACTGTTGAACAGTAAAGTTGTTCCTACTACCTTTACCTGCTCTAATTAGGTGTTTCATTTTTTCCTAATAGGTTTCTGCCCATTACCACAGCTTGCCAACATGCCCTCAGATTAGGATAATGACCTCTAAAGTGTTTGCTATATTATGATTTATAGAATAAAATAGTATATCTTCTAACTCCTTCATGTAATCATTTACAAATATGTTGAACGGCACAGGGTCTAAATGGAATCTTGCAATACACCAATCCAGAGCTCTCTCCAGAACCACAAACATACACTTATTGGGCACTGCTGTTCAATCTCTATCTGCATCCACCTAACATACCATAATTAACTCACATTTTCTTATCATCTCTATTAGAATCTCGGAAAGATCTTTGTTGAATGCTTTGCTTTGAAAGGAATGTTTTCACATGATGGTAAACATATGTATGTAGTACCTAATGTTTTTACATTACTCATTTTTTATTACAAAGTGCCAAGAATGGAATTCAGGTTTGGATTTCACTATATATTATAACAGATTTATATTTTGCCTTTATTTCACATAGGTCCAGGTGGTGTATACAATGCTCCCACCTCCTATTTTCCCTACAACAATGACCCTAAGAGGTGAGTTGGATGGGAACAGCATCCAAAGTCACTCAGCTGCCTTTTATGCCTAAGGGAATGCTACACTTTACAATCTTGCACTTTCTAGCCCAGCTCTTATCTTCTCCATCAAACTGGCTCTCACAATTTAGCACCGGTCTAATATTATTTTAAATTTAGGATTCCTGAAGAATTTCTTCTCTAGCAAAATACTTGGTAATGCGTGCCTGTGCAACTTGTGAGCTGGGAGACGGGAGAAATATGATTAGTTCAAAGTGCAGTGCTACTGAATTCTAAAGCCGCAAATCAAAGGCAATAAAACAATTTCTGACAGAGAGGATGAAAAGATAGATTTGCTATTATCCTTCTCCCATTTAAAAAAAAAACAAAAAAAAAAAAACACAGGCGATATCAACTCCATTACAGGAGAAATGGAGAACACAGCTGTTAGGTACCCAGGAGAAATTAAGCTGGATAACCTCCAGGAAAAGCATCAGATTTCCTTTATCTGTCTAACTTGCAGGCAGCAGTTCCAACTATCAAGGAATCTATGAATGCTGCAGCAGGTGTGTTAGTATGAATATGAAAAGCAAAACGAAAAGGCTTCATTTTCTCCTTCAGATTAGTACATTTCAGCTTTAATCACAGAGAGAAGTGCCTGTGTCTTGACTGGGTGCCATTCAAAAATGATTTGAAGGAAGTGCTCTGGACCTTGTGAGTGCAACACTCCTCTGCTATTCATTAAAGTAGCCTGACTTTTTTTCCCCAGGTTTCTATGTAAGCCTGAAAGAAAGGCACCACTGCTTCAGAGAATCCACCCATTAAAGTTAACATGAAGCAACCGCATCTTTTCCTATGGATGTGTGATGTGTTTGGTTAAGGAGTTGGAGGCAGATGCTGTATTTCCCCCCCCCCCACCCACGAAGAAACAAATGTCAGCCTTCAAATCTGAAATGCTATGTAGCCTTTCAAACACCCTTTACTCATTATTGAGGACCTACAGCCAATATTTCTACCAAAAAAGGAATTTGGCCATATATTTGCACTGCACTGCATTCAGTATTATGGTTTCTATGAAGCCTGGGAGTTCATGATATCTAAGTTTTCAGTAAATAACAAACATGCTTGGCATTATACAGGGAAGACTGTTTGACAGAGATCTATAATGCCACTATGTAATAACTTTAACTCAAGATGTTGCACTTGAAGTATATCTTCATTTTTGTCTAAAAAACAGGCCCATCATAATAACAAAATGATACACCTCAATTCATGACAACAGAGGCCTTGAAGCATCACTTTGATATAGAAATGAAGTGAGAATCCCAAGAAAGGGTACTGAAATAGGGAAGCAAGACCAAATACTATTCTCTTCTGAAAAAAGTAACCTTGAGGATAAGGTGACCAGATTTTATTTTTTGTAAAGCGGGACACCATTGACGGGGGGGGGGGTTCTAGGGGAGCAAGATGGGAGGGGTCCATCTCTCTTATCCTGTAGCTTTGTGCACCCCCCCAAACACCCCCCCTTCATCGCAGCCAGGGGTGGGTTCCTACTGGCGCAGGCTTACCTGTTCGTCGCCGCAGAGGGGTGAAATCCTGCCGGTTCGGCCGGGCCAGTTGTTCGGCGTAGAGCCAATGGAACTGGCGGTGGTCGCGGCGCGGGGCTTCTCCCGCCCGCTTCTCTCGCCCGGATGGACGCCGCCATTCGGGTTATTTTGTCCTCTGCGCTTGCGCAGAACTGGCGGTGGTCGCGGCACGGGGCTTCTCCCGCCCGCTTCCCCCGCCCAGCTGGACGCCGCCATTTGGGTTATTTTGTCCTCTGCGCATGCGCAAGCCCCGCGCCACAACCACCGCCAGTTCCATCGGCTCTACGCTGAACGACTGGCCCGGCCGAACTGGCAGGATTTCACCCTGCAGGGCAAATTCAAATTAAAAAAGCAGGAGTTTTTGGAAACGCTGCGGGACGCGGGACAAATTACTGAAAAGCGGGACTGTCCCGCCAAAAGCGGAACGTCTAGTCACCTTACTTAAGGAGCAAAAAACAAAACCTCAAATTATCCTATGATCCGCTAAGAGGTTTTTTTTTTATTAATGCAAAGTTTTCTTGGAAGAGTAGTTTTTACGTCATCAACTATTTTTCCAGGCATAACATTGGACATTTGTCTACTTCTACCACCAATTATGGTTTTCTTTGCCACAGATTGTTAGGGATTTTTTATTTCCCCCTCTTCTTACCATATTCAGGCTTACCCAACATGCTCCCATGATGAGAGATTAGATCTGTTTTTTTGAAAATGGGAATAATTATTTTTTATTTGAGAATTCTTTTTCAATACCAACAAAAGCTCTTGAGGCTTTCTAGGAACTAAAAGGCAACATTTCACATATCTGAAGCAAATACAGGGATCTTCTCTTACCCCTACACAACTCATATATACAGCATAAATCAACAACCTCACAATGAAACACACAATAAGAAAGATTTTTATCTTGCAAATAACCACTATATTCAAGCTCTGAATTTTGGCCAGTAAAAGCTTGGATACTTGCTGGATTATTTTAAACTAGTCATCATATCTCAGTTTAAACTATCTCAGTGGCTGTTTTGAGGTTAAGGACGAGGGAAAGATATATAGTGCCTTCAGTTACTGGAATAACAAATTAAACGAATATCATTGCTGATTTGAATTTTGTAAACAGTTTATTGTAGATCATGAATGCACAAACGTAATGTCCAGGTGTCGCCACTTACATCTCCTAGTATCTTCCCTATTGGTGATTCCACTAGGCCCACCGTGATTTATTCTTCAGAAATATTTGCAAAGCTTCACGGATACATCAAAAACATACAGGGATGATTTTTTTAAAACCCAAAGATATATTTGCATGTGCTTTTTGGCAATAGATTCGTACTGAATCCAACAACTGCATATTGTTTAGTTTTCAATGTGTAAATAGATGTAAATACATTAAAAACTATATCAAATTTAATGGAATAGATATTAAGCACATGCACAAGTGTATATATGCACGTGCATTTTGCTTTGCCACAAAAAACTACCCTGCCATATATCAAGAATTGTGGGCTTAGTATGCAGATTATACGGTAGTAAAAAGCTAGATACATATCAGTGAAAAGAGTCTGTCATACTTGAATAAAAACTCTAGATTAATAAGATACATTTGTCCAATCTCTACCTTTGGACTTGTTTTTATTAAAGATTGTCCTAGTCCTTGTGCTTAAGGTTTAATTCAATGTTTAAGAACTGAATGTTTTTATTTCTTTGTATGTGTTTGACTGTCATAATAATGAATCATTATTATGGTTCATTGCACAGTACACCAAATGTTTAGACTGGCATTATTATTGTTGTTGCTGTTGTTGTTATTTTAATGCAGTAAAGCATTAATTACAAATATTATGACTTAATTGATATGAATAAAAAATAGAGATTTACACCATGAAAGTAATAACTATAAGCTAAAAGAGACCATGACAAAAACAAAGTCATTTTTTTCCTCCAGAAAATGCTGCCATAGGCACTAATTATAATAATATGAGAGACAAGTAAAGAGATGTGCCCAAAAACTTTAATGTTTTGACAGGAAGAACAGTGAAATTACCAGTGTTATTAAACCACAGATAAGTGAGTGGCACAAAGAGCAAAAAGAATAAGGAAGTCTTATTGGCTTGGTTCACAGGTCAAATATGTGCCTTAAGCTAAAGCTGGATGAAACAAAGACCTGTTTTAGGGGATGTTTTAAGGAATGAAATAGATTCCATAGGGCTCTGCAAATTCCTAAAAATGTAAAGCATAGGTAAAAGTCTTAGTTTCACCCAATTTGGGGAGCTTTGCCAACTGCAAAATGGATTGCAAACTCAGGCAGTCTGCAAAAACAATTTTACATTTGAGTATAAGGAGGATGAGCCAACATTTGCATTGCTGTATATGTAAAACAGATGTCCAAATAATACAAATTGTCCTTAATTAGTAAAAAAAATGGATGGAACTAAATTGTTCATCCTTAAACAAGAATGTGAACTCTAAATGGTTAAACGAGGAATTACAATATTTTTAAATTATCAAAACATCTGAGAAGAGCTACAGTATATATGCTCATAAAAGCATTCTGTTTTAATCTTGGTGTCATGGTAGATTCCTTGGTCAGAAAGTTGTGACATTATCAATATCTAAAACATACGAACAAAAGCATATTTTATAGATGAACAAGAGACTCACATCCTTGCCAACTAGGTCCTCCTGATTTTCTACAATTCCCCAGGGAGCTATTCCAATAGTGCAGATTTTTCCTCTAGATTTTGAAGCATGGTCTTTCAGTGCATCACCAACATGCCGAATAACTCCTGAAAAAGAAATGCTAACATATGACAGGATGACATTAATATCTGCTATTAAAATGTCTGTAGGTTAAATTTTATGATACAAAAATGAAAACATTATGAGTCAATCTAAGATCAAGCAATTGGATTAAGATTTAAAATAAAAGCGAGAAAGCCAGCCACTATATAGTTCAGGATTTCATGGAAAGCTTTGGACATAAATAGAAAAACTATAAGTTTACCTATAACTTTGTTCTAACATTGCCTTAAGTCACATTTTGATTTAACCGCAGCTTGTTGAAAAAGCCAGGGGAAAAAATGAAAAATTAACCTTGCAGATAAGTGATAACAGAATTCATGATCATAGCTAATTCATTACATGCATTCTTGCCTCTTTTTTTTCTAATCATGAGTAGGGATACAGAATTTGTGGTGATCCTGATGTTTTTGGCCTGCAACTCTCAGCCACCCCAGCCAGTACGGCAATGGCGAGGAATGCTGAAAACTGTAGTTCAACATCACTTGGATCAGAGACTTGGCAAAAGCAAGAATTTTGCAAGGTCTTTTGTCTTTTTGATTTATACAGCAGAATGGTTTCCATTAGGCAAGCTAATTTAGATTGTACTATTTTTGACTGACTGGATGTTGGAGGTAAGCTGACAGGATACTGGAGGTTTCTACACTGGGTTGGAATACAAAGTGTCCATGTATGTATCAGGGAGAAGAAATGAGCGATGATCATCAATACCTTATGAAGATCCCTCCATTTCTATTGTAACTATGAGGCACATGCGAAGTTCTCAAATGTATACTTTCCATGCAGAAAACAGATATTAATTTTTCTGATCCCTGAATTCTACCTATTCAATCCATTATTGTTATGTTTAATTGCCAAAAATAATAATAAAAAGAGGTGGAGGTAGCATGGTCCAATGTTTACCTGCCTGTCTGCCAGTTCTATATCTCTCTAGTCTGTTCAATACTCTGATGTTAATTTCAATTTAGGAAGACACTTTTAATAAATTATTTCAACCCTCTGGAGTTGCATTAAACTATCATCAGTGCCATGGCTTTTTTGCTCTTTGGTTATGGTTATTGTCTTTGCTGCTGTTTTAACTGAAAATACCTGATACAATTGGCAGGCAAGCAAGCAGCAGGCATTTAACCTTCCTCTCCTCCCGGACAGTATCTTGACAAATATTGTTAATGCACCTTTCCTTCCAATGAGAATAACAGCAGGGGTGGTGTGAGGGTTGTGACCATGTCATTAAGAGATTTTTTTTCCAGTTCTTGCTTAGAATCATATTTTGGTTATCTACATTTTTTATAAAAGATGTGCCTGCTAAATGAAAATGTGTATTTAATGTGATGTTTATGAAAAAAGGAAGGAAAGGAATGTGCAGTGATATATTTCTTTGACAAGCCTTCTGAGATATACTTGCTCCAGTGATTTTTTTCCCTTGACAGTTTTTATTACCTGTATTTACTCCGCCGGTAAATATCCATGCTCCAGTTGTCATAGCAGCTTTAATGAGGCCTTTCCCAAATACTTGTTTGAGTTTTGGTTGCAGTTCAAAATTCTGGAGACCTCCATGTACTGAGATGAGGAGTTTCGGTAGTTCAAGCTGCCATTCCTTGGTCATCAAGTGTAGAAGAAGATCAGGTTTTGTGTCAAAAGACACCCGCACATACTAGAGAGCAAGGGGCATTGATTGAAAATGTAAAAAAAAAAAGAGTTAAGTTGTTAATAAACATATTGGTTTCATCTCTGGTAACATGAAAAATAAGAGGCAAGAATATTAAGTATGTTCATCATCTTAAGTTGATCAAATATTAAAAAGAAAAAAAATCCCAATGGGATCAAAATCTAATAATGGCAACATTTAGCTAAATAGAAATTCTATCAATGGGGTTTTTGTAATAAAGTAAGACAATTCCATGAAATTGTTGTATGTTCTCTATGGTTATAAGATAAACTAATAATTTACAACAAGTTACGAAACATCTGCATATAAGGTAGCTAACGCTGAACCATAAAATTTCATTTCATTTCAAGGTTCATCATGCACTTCATCATACAAGATTGACCATGCGTTTCATGATCATGATGATTATGATCATGATGATACAAAGTTCATCATGCATTTCAAGGTTCATCATCATGCTTAATCAAAAATGGTTGGGAAAAGTATGCCACAACAGTACTTGGGGTTCTGAGCCTTTGGACCAGATTATGAGAAATAGTTTCCCTTCATATGTCCTCACTACTGATTCATTAATTTAACTCTAAATTAACTATTTTAATCTGTAGCAATACTAGTGGTTTGCAAATGCTGGCATAGAATATATCTATTCATTATCCCATCTTTATTATTTTTATAAATAACTCAAGGTGACCAACATAATAATATTCCTTCCTTCTCTTATTTTCCTCACAACACAACACTATGAGATTGGGTTGGGCTGAGAGAGAGTGACTAACCCAAGGTCACCCAACTGGCTTTCATGGCTAAGGTGTAACTAAACTCAATCTCCTGTTTTTTGAACAAGCATCTTAACCACTGCACCAAACTGAAAGTCACTCATTGGAGGAGCTAGCAATGGAACGTGGACACTTATGCATCATCTTCAGTTTATCTATTTCATCGTTAAATGTGAAGCGTAAACGTTGTCTTAGTATGAAAAGCCTATCAGCAAAAATAATTTGCCAGTAATGGGAAGAAATGTGTTGCAATTAAATGAGACAGGTTTTTTTTTAACTCAAGCAATATTCTATTAAATATTTACATAGCATAAGATCAAGAGAATTTTAAAATCGCTTGGAGGTGGGAGATACTTCCAATGTAATCTACCGAATCCCTGCATGGATTGCCCCTGTGACTATGTAGGACAGATGAGGAGGAAGCTAACCACCAGATCGCAAGAACACAAGAAAGCGGTCAGATGAGGAGACCCAAACTCTTTGGCAGCCTCACACTGCAATGAACAAGGATACACATTCAATTTTGCAGCTACTAAGATTGTTGGATAAGCAGGCACAAAAACAGCCAGGGAAGTGATTGAAGCCTGGGAAACAGGCTCCTCATCAGTCAACAGGAGTGCTGATTTACCACCAGCCTATCAAGTACTTAGGAGGCGAGGACTGGGCAACACAAGCAAATGACAGTTAATGACTTAAAAGCCAGTCATCAACATACCTCAATCAACATCTAAAAACCCACACACACCAGGCGCTAAAAATACCACACACAGAATAGCACACACTCTGCTAGAGAGAAGTTCCCTGAAGATGGGCTGCAGCATGAGTCCGAAAGCTCAGAAGACAAAACCTCTGGTACCGATGACTGATCCAGATTGGATCCTGCAACATTATCGTGGCACACGTATATTCGCCTTCATTCATGAGAATCTTAAAACCTACTCAGCATACTGATTACCATTTTGAATCGATAATTTACAAACAGCAGTAATACAATAAAATACAATCTTTTTCCAAGATTGTGAGGTACTTAGAATAAGTTATGAGTTGCTTTAAAGAAATTCCTGCTGCCTTTATAAAGAGAAACTGTTTCTATCTCCATGGCAGTAATCATCCCAAAGATAGAAAAAATGGATTATGTAAGCCAAGGTCCATTCATGTAAGTACAAAGGCAGTAAATCTGTGTAATTTATTTGACAAAGCATTTCATGTGCAAGCAAAACAGCATCCTGAATTTGCGTCTTCAATAGGCTATACCAACTATTGGATCCTCCCTAAATATTGGTGTAACTGTTTCAAGGCTCTCTATAGTCTTCTGATGTATGTACGTGTGTGTATGTCCTTGCGTGTATGTGTGAATACTCAGAGGCTGCTTCCAAATTATTTTATAATTATTCAAATTATTTACATATGCCTCTAAACCCAATTGTTATTATCTCTTTAAGAAGTTGCCATTTAATGATATGCCAAGTTTACATTAATCTTTTAACTCCCATTTATTGAATCAAGCCAACTTCAAACATTGATTTAGGAAGCTTTTAGATTTTTACAGTAAGGTTATATTAAATTAATATTAGAACTTGAGCTGCAGGAAAAGGTATGAGAAGGGGGAAGGACATGAATCTAAGGTCAGCAAACTTAATAAATTCTCATTAATCTAAACACCATAATTATCTCTCATTTAACACAAAATAATGTTGAAATTTGACATCTGGGGGACTGGCATTTAGGTTACATTGCTTTTACAATTACACAATTGAATATATGCCAGAACACTATTTGCCTTCCATTTACAATTATATAATCAGTAGCATAGCATAAAAACTGGCCTGGCAATATCCACACTAGAAACCCACAAAGTTTTGTAGTACCCCTAATCCTTAGGAACAATGAACACAGTGAGACACCAAAAGCAGAGGTGCTTCTGGGAGTACAGGAGAGAGGCAAGAGAAGGCAAGTGACAAAATGTATATTATGGTGCCAAACCTACAATATATATAATTGTTGGGATCCAAGTACCCAAATCTGGGTTTGGCACTATAATGACATTGCACATGTCATCATTCTTACATAATCTCAGTTTGGTGCAGATGCCCGCGTAGCTGCATGTTTGCTAAATTTTATTAAGATGGAATTGCAAGTTCAATGCAACTTTGATTATTTAAAACATTTATATAGCCATCCATCTTTCAATCAACTTTGAACAACTCCCAATCATGTAAAAGATATATGACATATAAAGACAGATAAAATTAAATATAAAATATACATTAAATTATATTAAGGCTATATAACTCAACTGATAAAAACATTAAAAACAACAAAACGTGGTGCCAAATAATTTCCATTATGTGATTATCTAGTCTTCTAGATCAGTGTTTCCCAACCTTGGCAACTTGAAGATGTCTGGACTTCAACTCCCAGAATTCCCCAGCCAGCATTCGCTGGCTGGGGAATTCTGGGAGTTGAAGTCCAGACATCTTCAAGTTGCCAAGGTTGGGAAACACTGTTCTAGATAATACTTTGAGGAAAAGGCAAGTCTTCAAAACCTTATGGTGGATGCCTGCCAAACTTCAGGGGGCACAGCGTTCTATAAGGCACGGGCTGCCATGGGAAAGGCATGCTTCCTAGCTCCCATCAGATGGCAGTATTTAGGGGAAGGAACTAGGAGCATGCTCATCCTATCTGACTTGGTAGGACATATGTCATTAGGGAAAGATGGTTCTGCAGATAACCTGTGCCTGTGCCATATAGAGATTTAAAGAGATGACCAGCATCTTGAATTGTACCTGCAAAGAAACTGGAATCCAGTGCAGCTTGTGCAACACAGGTGTTATATGGGCAAACCTAGCCCCCCCCCCATTACTATGTTTACTGTTGCACTCTGGAGAAGTTAAAGTTTCTGTGTGGTCTTCAAAGACAGCTCCACTATACCATACTTATTCCTCACTGTTACATTGTAATAATGAAATTCATAAACCTTTTTCTCTCTTCTCTGTCTTTATATATGTATGTTGTAGAATAAGCAAACTAATACAGCTGGTAAAATAAATGAAACTACAGCTTTTCAGAGCAAAATACTTTTGGAAAAGGGTAACCTGAAAGTTTCACAGGTAACCTGAAAGTTTCTCTAATCACACATATTCTATTTTAAATTTGCATTGCTCTGAAACAGTACTTCATATTTTCCTTGGAAATTACACAAGGACAAATCCTTTCTTCTTTTAATAAATGCAGTACACTGCACTACAATAAGGAGTTTGTCATTCTATACTGTCTTAAATAAGTACAGTTTTAATAAATACAATTTTTATTACATGGTTTTCTACTGCAGAGATCTGTTCTCCTTTTAGCAGAATTGACAAAATCTAATAAGAATATGCTGCAATAAAATTTTATTTTTCACTGACTCCAAGATCACATTAATTTCCATTGACCAAGTTCATTTCAAAATGGTATATATAATGTAAAATACCTTCAGATTTTAATAAGGAGAGAAATGCATTCACAGTAAAATGGAGCAATTGAATTTGGGCTTGGCTTTATAATTATAGAAAATATTTGAAGTGTAGAATGTAAAGATCAGAAACCCAGAAATGTTGCTAAAAATGCCAAACACATTTTGATAAATCTTCATTACTAGTTATAACTATTCTCAATTCACTCTTATTCTACACTATCACTAAATTTCCATTTTTACATTTGAAAACCAAAATCTGACCACTGATCCATCTTTGTTCATAAAGTCTGCAGGGAGTATCAGTAGCTTCCCACTATTTCAGACATGTACCTTCAGCTGTCTATGTTGATACCAAGAAGAAAAGCCACATTTTTTACCTCACAACATGTGGGTGTTCTATCTTGCCCACAGATTTCCTACCCTGTTGGTTTCTTTCAATTCTGTTTTATGACTTTCCTCATTGGTTTTCTTAGACCAGTGATTTTCAAACTTGAGATACCCAAAGAACATTTCTCAATGTGAAAAATCAGTGTGTAACACATTAATAGATACGTTTCCACACAGACTTTTCTCTTGTAAATGAAACAATGGAATGAAGGTTTAAAAAATTTGAAATTGTAACAATCCTTAGAATAAACTGTCATATATAACCCCTGGATGATTCTCTTGGAACCCCTGGGATCCAGGGAACATACTGAAGTTTGAATACGGTTGTCTTCAATAATAAACTCTTTGACAGCAAGGGTCTATCTAAGTTACCAATGGATTTCTGTAATATATAGATTTCTCTATATAGCATAAAAATAATTATAATGGTTCTTATATAGCAGCTTAGAGAGATATATTCTTTACTAGAAAATAAACCCCTGTATAACAGATAGAGTAAGAAATTCATTTGGACATTAGCATTTTTAAAAATTACCATGGCTTTATTTGAGTGACCACCTCCTTGAAACTCAATGGTTCCAAAGGCATCCGTGGGGCTGAGTTGTGTGTGCTTGCCGACTGACCACTTCTCTGACTGGATGTCATTTCGAGCGAGCCGGCTTTCATTTTTCTCATTCTGAATAATGGAGATACTTGGAGTAAGTCCCACATGTTGACCTATTAGGCGCCCACAGCAACACCTATGGCATTAAGCAAAAACTACTTAATATTTTGTTATAATAAACAGAAGACTAAAGTTACTAGAAGTCGTGCATGAAATAAGTAACCATTTTACCAGGAGATTGAGGTATAGATAACTAGGCCAATTGTAATGATGTACAAAACTTAGCACTTGTGAAAAGAGGTTTCAGTAGTATAATAGTCTGTACACACACGTACACACACACACACACACACACACACACACACACACAAACACACAATAAAACCAAGCAAAAAACTTTGTTAAACTTTACTTTATTTTCACAGTGGAAATAAGATTATAACATTGACTGGCACAGCTGTGGCTAATTCTGATGCAAGTGAATATATTTAGAATAATCATCCATATATTTAAAACATATTTTACTTATTGTTCTCTCAGAAATCAGAAGCCAAATTAAATGCATTTTGCAACTATTACTGTCTTTTTAGATAAAGTACTGCAAAGAAGCAGCCACAAGAGCTAATGTAGTCTATTGCAGAGGTGTCAAACTCAAGGCCTGCAGGCCAGATTCAGCCCACAGGGTGTTGAGATTTGGCCTGCAGGGCTGCCCTGGAAACAGCAAAGAATCGGCCCGCAGTGTCTCTGTCACCGAAAACTGAGCTCGGGAGGGCCGCGGGCGGCCCTCACAAGCTCCGTTTTTGCTGGCAGAAGGTTGCAGGACGCTGTCGCAGCCGAAAACTGCACTTGCGTTTTCGTTGGCAGAGGGTTGCAGAAGGCCATTGCAGCCAAAAACAGAGCTCGGGAGCCCGTTTTTGCTGGCAGAGCGCTTGGGCCACCACAGGCGCCACCGACACAAGTAATGTTGAGCTGGCCACACTCACCCTGCCCCCCCGAGGTCAAACACAACCCTGATGCGGCCCTCAATGAAATCGATTTTGACACCCCTAGTCTAGTGGTTAAGACACCGGGCTAGAAAGTGGAAGTCCTGCCTTAGTGATGGAAGCCAGCTGGGTGACTTTGAGCCAATCTCTCTCTCTCAGTTAAATGTACTGGGCTGGGTACAACTTTTTACATCTGTCAGTAAAATGGAAGTAACCACAGGAAAAAATATTTTCTCCCTGACATGCCCTCCAAAGCTTCTCCAAAAATTGAAAAGCCCTGTGGAATGCCATTGGCCACACATGGGAACACAGAGGAAAAGAACAGCCCTATGACACAAAGATCTGGTCATGTGATCTTAGAAATGATCCATTCCTGTTTAAATGGAAGAAGAAATCTATTCTCTTTGTTTTAAATCGTTTAAACGTTTTTCATAAAGTAGCTACCATATCTCCATCCTGAGGTACTGGAGGAGATCAAAAATGAAAGTGTACTATAAATTCTAAGTGCAATGTATATTTAAAGTAGTTGTTGCTTTAAGATGTTGTTCCTGTGGCATATATCAAAGGCTTAACTTTTTACAGTATATATTATAGCATGCTTACTTTCGTATTCAATGCAAATTAAGTAACCAAATATAGCACTCTTACCTATGGGGGTCTTTGGTGCTGGGTATTATATGGACGCATTCCCTTTTGCAAAATGCTCTCTCTATCCATGACTTCTGAGCCTGAAAAGAAACAAGAGATGAATTTTGAAAAAAGCTGTTATTAAATTTTAAAGAGCCATGAAGTATTTTAACAGATGCCCTGCAACAGCACAACTCAGGGATGGTGTTATGCTCTAATGCACACCAGCGCATTCCTTCCAGATGATGGACTGCACACTCTATTAATATTAATACCACACAATCTATAAAATATGATTAATGGAAATAAATGACAAATCAACATTCTCCAACTGATAAGAACGGCCTTGATGGTGTGTTATTTTTCTTTTATGAGTTCTCTTTTTTAAAAAATCTGTTGTGCATTTTGGAATATTGAAAATTTTCGTCCTTTAAAACAATTCAAGGTCATCAGAGAACCTTGATATTTTTTTATATACTGACATATAAGTTTTAGACTCGAGCATGGGAGCATAAAATACCACACAATTCATATGGAAGGCACTTGGGAAACAAGGAACACAGATGCAGCATAGAATGTTAAATAATTAAGAAGAACACACAGAAATGTAGGCATATAAAGTTGCAGGCAGGTTGAGCTCTGGTGGGAAAATATTCTCAGCAAGCATTGTCAGCAGCTCAAAGTTCAAAAATTATTTTTCCCTCCAGATTCATGACAATTATATATTCATACCTGTAAGGATAAATCTAGAGTAGGCACATACTTCTATTACAAATTTTAAAGCATTCTATATTAAAGGTTAATTAAATGTCAGTATCAGGTTTAGCTGAAAGCAAAAGGTTGTGAGAATGGAAACTCCACAGGCTACATAACACAACCATTATCTTTATCTACTCCGATTTGCCATTTTCTACATTATATTCAATTTTAATAAACGGCATAGCAGCTTAGGCAAAGAGGTCTGATTTCGCTCCTTCCCCTCCACAAGCCAAAATTGCTTAAGCTTCGGAACAGATTTGGAAGAACAGTGGAGGAATTCACAGGGAAAAGAGGGGATGGATGGATCAGTATGCTGGGAACATAAGTGTCTGCAGGATAGACATGTGATTAAAATACTTTGTGACATTACAATGCAAACCCTGCCACTTATATATTATATTCATCACTGGAATGTTAAAAGTGTGGGCTTTACTCATGATGCCACAGTACGTTATCTCATTTTTCTATCACCATGACTATGTAGGGCTGCTCATGTGATAGAAGAACATCAAGATATACTATATAATTCTCATTAATGACATTGTTAAAATATAATTGGATATAAGAAGTGACATAATAGATGATTGTTCATATAGCACAGGCACAGCAAATCCAGTGAGCCCAAAAGGGAGTAATAAACCAAACCAAACACACACATACATATGCTGAGAGAGAGAGAGAGAGAGAGAGAGAGAGAGAGAGAGAGAGAGAGAGAGAGAGAGAGAGAGAGAGAGAGAGAGAGAGAGAGAGAGAGAGACCTATCTGGCATAAAATCATTTTCACTGTATATACTCTGAGTAGAAACATTTATCATTACTCATGTTACCAAGGGTGAGAAATGCAAAAACAATAGAAGGCATGCATAATTTTAGTTTCTGTATAATACAAAGCCCTTACTTGAAAAACAAGAAATTATGTCTAGATTTTAACACTTATTAAGCTATGAATGGAAATTATTACCTTTTAAGCATTAGGAAGTTGTTTTAACAAATGCTCAAAACAACTTATTGATATTTAAGCTGTATTAATATATAATGTTATTTAAATATAAAATGTATTTGACAATATAAACCAATTTAAAAAATCAATTTTGGTCATAGGTCACTTACAGAATATAAATATGGGAAACGTTGACGGTAGGATAGCATATATGTTTAATAAATATAACAGTAAGATTTACAGCATAAGACTGTTGGAAACTTAATAATTCAGATTCTAACCAACAATTTTAGAATTATTAAGGTAGTGTTCAAGAATATAGGCAGTTCCAAGCAGGGTGGATTTTTATAAAATTAAAGTGTTGGACGCATACTGAACATGGAACTATTTATGTACATTTATTTTATAATTGCCACTTTCTTCTTTCTATTTCCTTTTAATTTTGATAAAGCCCACTGAGTTTTGGATATTTTCTATTACTTCTTATATTTTAGCCTGAGGTTGGACACAGGGGCCTGATACCTTTAGTGCATTTTAATTCTGATCTGGTGAGGAAATTGGATTTTTTAAAAACTGTTTTAATGCTCAGTGATGAAGTTGGATGCAAAAACTTCATACTTAGATAGAACATTTATTTAGAGATCAAGCAAAACATTTAATAGCCTGCTTTTATTGTTAACAAATGCTTAAATAATGCAAACTGTTTTATAGTGATTATCAAATAAAATCCACTAATTTTAATAAAGATGAAATATGACTTGATTAATCAAGTTGCATCCCTTTGTGTATTACAATATAAACAACTGAAACCATTGATTTCTTAAATGTAAATGCTTTTCCTAGTCACCAGAAACCAAGTAGGAAAAAACAATCTAAGGATTCACTTTTTTAACGCTGCCCTTTAAATTCTTGCTTTATTCAATTTCATTTGCTTACTTATTTAGTTAACCTTTGGTTGATTAGAAGCTTGAAAATAAAGAATAAAATTATGTTATGTACAGGTGTTCTTAAAAGGTAACTTGGATTCACCTTTAGGAATATAAACAAAATATTAAAAAAATCAAATGTAAAACATTTTATGAAATCATCAGAAAAGCTAACTGATTAAACCAAACATATCTACATAATCATGCCTTCTGCTTTAAGCATCATCTGGCAGACGAAACATGTATGCAATGGTTTGGTAGGCACTAGGCAGTGTTCAACTGATCACCAAGTCAAAAGAACAATAGTTATGGCATTAACACAAACATGATTGCATTATTATATATGCTCCAATTGCTATGAAACATTAATGACAATCAGAAAAATAATGAAAATATTTTAACATTCAATTGTAAAGTGCGAAAAATATATCTTACAGTTTACAACAATATATTTAAAAACTACCTAGATTTAAAATGTCTATCACTATTTAGTTTCGCCTCATGTTCGCTGCCAATAGCTTATTACCTATTAATATTTCCAATACAATTGTAAAAGAAAATACTCTGCTCTCTGAACTGATTTATTACTGTACA
This sequence comes from Diadophis punctatus similis, assembly GCA_023053685.1. Taxonomy (NCBI): domain Eukaryota; kingdom Metazoa; phylum Chordata; class Lepidosauria; order Squamata; family Dipsadidae; genus Diadophis; species Diadophis punctatus. The sequence goes on along the minus strand of JALIGW010000002.1, from coordinate 65,440,257 downwards.
AAAGACAAATCGCAGGAAAGACAAATCGCGAGAAACATTGCCATTTAGTTTAAATCGCCAAAAATGAAGAAATGAAAATAAACCGTACTGCACATCCAAAAGTCTGTAAATGATGTTTTATAATCTTCATACGTTTGTAGTCTTTATTATTTTAGCTTTAATTAATAAAACACAACGTTATGTTAAATGTTATACCATTTGAGCGAATATGGTTTCAATGTTATTTTGTTATTTAGACTAACAACAACAACAACAATAATAATGTTTACCTTTCCTTCCACACTGAGTCTGTTTCATGCTCTCTGATCTATTTGTGCTGTCCAAATTTCACTGCAGCTGGTCATTCTACTAATACTAATGCCCCATGACTGCCCACCAGACAAGTTTTTCATTCCAGTTTTGACCATGAGATGTTAAAATAAGCAATGAACTTGCGCCCATTAGCTACTTGGAATGTCCTGTCATGGGATTAGCCTCATTAAGAGCTCAAAAGAGATTCACTCACAGCCTCCAAATACTGCCTTCATTTGAAGAACTAAGCTGGTGCCAAAAAAAACCTGTAACCAATAAACAAAACATAGCCGGAGATTTTGGATTTAACTGGCACAAGCCCTGACAAGCTAGTTAGATGGATTTTCTTCTTTCTCTCTCTTTTTTCATTTCCACCAAAGGTCTTGTGCAATTGTGATATGGTGTTCTGAGTCCTGAAAGTTCAACTTAGAAAAACAAATCCATCAAATGAAACAGTGTATTAAACTGGAAAGGATCTGAAAAGTACAGGGGATATTTTTAATCTTCAAAGAATGAAGATTAAAGTGTGCTTGTTTGACAACTGCCGGGAATCTTAAGAACTAAAATATATATTATAGTTCATTAACAAGAGCATTTACTAAAAGAGATGGAATTTGCAACTGCCTTTCGGCAGTCTTTAAATACAGTGCAAATGTATTTTTCAGAAATAAGTTTTAAAATGTAAAACTCTTAACGCATAGGTAAATTAAAATTTAGGGACTGATTTTCTTGGATTCACCACAAGGGCAAAGGAAGTCATGAAATAATAAAGATATGCAATAACAAATTAAAAAAAACTTATATAGAGAAATTATCACTTTCTATGCAGCATTTTGGGATTTTTGTACAAGAAAGATTATACTGTACTTGTTCCAAGGTCACCCTCACACTTTGCAGATACTTTCTACTGACTGCAGCCTTTTGTACTAAATTTTATATTTTTCCAGCAGTTGTATTTCTTCAGAGTAGCTCTTGGGGGTGAAGTGGGGGCAGAAGAGAAAAGAATGCTCTTTGCACATCTTCATTCTCAGATAAAAGCATTTTGCTTCTTCTTTCAGGGAACTTATTCTATGATTTTGGAAATGATTTGTATACATATCTATTTAAAACAAAAGGATCTATGATAGCAGTTCTTAGAGAAAAATATTGGCATAAATGGTATGAATATGGGAAGGATGTATAATGATACTGTTATGTCAAAACAACATGTCTAGAATAAATTCAAACTTGAGATTTCACAATGTTTTCAAGGAATGGGAAATGGATGTCTTCAGACAAGTGACTTCATTTTTAAGATTATCAATGTGCATAAGAAATACGACAAAACTGGTTGTGGGGTGTCGAACTGCAAAGTGGGTAGTGAAATTATAGGTTTGAGGCTTTGAAGTTATCCTTTTTTCTTGCTTTTTCAGGGCTCATTCAAATGGGATTCGGTACTTTGTGTTTCTTTTTGTAAGGAATGCCGCTGATAACATAATTTCACACTTAGTATAGTTTAAAATAAATCATGCCACATGTTTTAAGGAGAATTATTGTATTATGAATCTTTTTTCTTCATGGTTCAATTGATTTAGACCAGATTTACCTATTTTGCCTCACCACAAACTTATAAGGGCTACAAGCTCTGTAGAGTTTGGATTCAGACTTAGCTCCCCCTGCATTGGCTAGGAAAAGATACAGGTAATTCTCGACTTATGACCACAATTGGTATCATAAATCCAGTTGTAAGTCATCGTGGTCATAAGTTGTCCACATGATTGGATCAGGTTTTTTGACATTTTTCACGGCAGTTAAGTGAATCACTGTGGTCGTTAAACATATGCTGTGGTGATTAAGTGAACCCATTCTTCTGAAGCGGTGCAAATTGGCAAAAATGACACAAATAATGATCACATGACTGAGGTACAGAGCAATCGGTTGTAAATGTGATCTGGTTGCCAAGCACCTGAATGCAGTCACGTGACCAAAGGGGGAACATGATATTTTACAACAGCCGGAAGTGCTTTAGGGGCCACAAAGCACCTGTTCCAAGGGCCATTATAATTTGAGGATTACCTGTATATCTATTTCAAGAAAACAGAAATATACCTTTTCTCTGTTATGTTGGATGAGTCCAAGCATTAAGAAATTTGGTTAAGAACTGCAAATTGCAGGCACAATTTCCATAGCAGCCAATATCTTCATCACAATGTTCTACATTTCAATGGTTTATATTTGAACCCATTGGCATTATATGAGATTATAGTATGTGAGACAGCAAGGATGGGTATATAGCTCATTTGACCAGAATGCTTAAATAAGCTTATTAAGCACCAGAGGTTTAAATGTGGCAATTGATTACATTTATTGATTTTATTTTATTATATATGCAGTATCTTAAAAAATCATTTTGCAGCTCATTTATAGCATGAAACCTAGGATAATAAGACACCTACATATTTTGCAAGAAATCTAGTTCATCTCCCTTTAAGGTCACTATAATGTATCTCTGATATAATTCATTCGATTAAATTAGACCATCCTTTACTGTTTGGCAATACATGAAAAAGTAACGGTTGCTTGGTTTTGGCTTGGAGTTTGATGAACGTGGATCAAAGCAGTCAGAGGCACTGGCATTCACTGAGGGGACAAAAGTGACAACATGGGTGTCATGATGTCTTAAATAAAAGATTACAGGATGTCACTTTGACACGAACTTTATTTGCTGAGGAAGCTCACAATCAGTGGCAACGCCACAAAATGTTTAGGTCTCATTTATTTATTTATTTGGTTTAGTTTATATGCTGCCCAACTCCGCATGGACTCTGGGCAGCTCACAACCAGAAACTAACAAAAATCAAAATAAAAACATCTAAAACATCTAAAAACTCTTTAAAATATATCATACTTATAAAATCCTTACAATCTCGCATCTTCTCTATGGGTTATTAGTTCCAGGCCTGCCGGAAAAGCCAGGTCTTAACGGCTTTTCAGAAGGCCAACAAGGTGGGGGTGGTATGGACCTCAGGCGGCAATTGGTTCCAGAAAGCCGGAGCAGCCACAGAGAAGGCCCTTCCCCGCGAGCCTGCCAGCCGACACTGTTTAGCTGACGGGACCCGGAGAAGCCCAACTCTGTGGGATCTTACTGGTCTCTGGGACGTGTGAGGTAGCAGACGGTCTCGGAGATAGTCTGGTCCTGAGCCATATAGGGCTTTAAAGGTCATAACCAACACCTTGAATTGTGTCCGGAGACCAATAGGCAGCCAGTGCAGCTCACGCAATATGGGTGTAACATGGGTGAATCTAGATACACCCACCACAGCTCGCGCCGCTGCATTCTGGACTAGCTGAAGTCTCCGAACACTCTTCAAGGGTAGCCCCATGTTATCTACTAATTTTGATTTCTAAAGGTGTTATCAACCTTAGTTTCTATTTTCATTTCTAAGAAATACCTCCTAATTTTCGAAGCTTGTTTGCTTCTATATTGATAATATTAAAATTATTCACTAATGCATCCATTAGTAAAATAAATTGAAATGAAATGAAATAATTAGAATCAGGAAATGATAGATTAATATGTCACACTTTTCTGTAATTCCACAAAATACTACAAAACAGTGAATGTATTAGCTGTGACAATGAGTTACTAGTGTTTACTTACCACTGAGACTAAATTTGCAGGAGCTGCTTGATACAGATTCAAACCACTGGCTAATGCAGTGAATGAAAATGTTAGGTAGTGAACTTTGTAACTCTTTGTAATGCTTCCATATGGACTCTGTCACAGAACTATAGCCCCATACCCTTAGCATTTAAGGACAGGTTTGAATATAAAACAATAATTTTTATATTCAGCAGTGTTTAATCTCTAATTGCAGTTACCTGACTGATCTAGATCAGGGGTTAATTCGAATCATGGTGCACTAAGGAAGAAGCATTTTTATACCTAATAAGAAGAACAGGTTATTTTTTCATCCCTTTCTCTTTTCTTCTTTTTCATTTTGTCTCCAACAGGAGTTTGGCTTTACTTCCTACAGAGCAATATAATTGCACCTGAAATAATACAGCTCAAAACTGTAGGAGCATAGACAAACTGTATATAAGTACAAGCATATTTTTGTGGGGCCATTTCAACTGCTAATGTAACATTGCAGAGCGTGGAATAATGTTTGCCAGAAAAAGTAAAGGTTCTTTATACTTTTCATGAGATGTATTGCTACAAGAATTTCAATTAAACCTTTATCTGTTCTCACAGCCTGAATGCCAGAAAGAATAGTTGCCAATCACAATGAATAGCAAAAACAATGAAGTATCTCATTATCACCATTCATAGTTTATTTGATACTTTTTGAACTATAATAGTAAGAAACAATTTGGAGAAAACCCAAAGAAAGGTTCACAAGAGTCTATAATTTAGATAACGCTTTATACCAGGGGTGAAATGCTACCGGTTCGGCCCGGTTCGGGTGTACAAGTAGCGGCAGCCGCTGGTGGTTTGAAGAACCGGTAGCGGCAGCAGCATGAGGCTCTGCCCACCCGCCAGGATGTCACAATTTTCTTGTTTTTAACCCTCTGAGCATGCACAAAGCTGTCTGCACATGCGCAGAGGGTGAAAAAGCGCATGCGACGGTGGCGCATGCTTCCGAACCAGTAGGGAAGGTAAGTAGATTTCACCGCTGCTTTATACACTGAATGTTCTTCTTGAGGCTATAAATAGCCCAGAAACCTTCACAGCAATAATTCAAAAATATTAAGTATTTTTATACTTATGACTAATTTATACTATCTTAACAGATTCTGATTTAGAAGAATCATTTATTTTATGAATGCTGGAGACCGAAGATATAGTCTATGCTCAACTATTAACTTCCTTATCTAAGTTCTATGAAGTTTGGCTCACACTTTTATCTTCCTCTACACCATGACATTAAAGGGATAACAAGGGTACAGAGGAAAGTTATGATCAACCCCCTTGTCAGACAAGAAATTAACAGTGTGAAAAATGGCAATTCTTTTTGCTAGCAGCCTGGATTACAGAGATAGCTAATATCAGAAAGATTAGTTTATGGTTGTTCTTATTTGACTACAATGATATATGGGCTAACACAGTCCCATTAAATAACTTCACAGTGCTAGATCCTTGCACAGTAAATTAAGGGGATCCTAATGTAGCATGCAAATTAGACATACATGCTGTCAGGATGAAGCCCCATTGTTCATTTTCATACTCTATGATTAAAGAAAAAAACCACATGCACATCAGTGACAAGTCTGATTAAAAACTATAGCATGTATTGCCTTCCTTTTTGGGAGAGGCAGAGTGGTATAAAATACACTATACACAGACAATCTGGTATTCTACACATAGTTGACTAGGAGCTGCTTCAGGGATCTAACACTTTCATCCAAAGCAGATAATATGGATGCTGTTTCAAATATAATTTAACCTGCTCAAAGTATACACTGTTTAATTCAGGTAAACTATTCTCATTGGTTTAGCACAGATAGACCAAGATGCTATGCTACTTGAGTATGAAATAACAGGGGGAAATGATGTGTGCATTCTAGACAAACTCTAGTGTTTTCCATCATTACAATATTATTATGCCTAATCAAAAAACTTCTCAAGCAAAGGAACTCAAGACAACAATACTGCTTTATTTATTTATTTATTATTTATTAGTGAGACTTATATACCGCCTCATAGTGCAAGCACTCTCTAAGCGATTTACACCATTAAGCAATGTATATTTATATTGCCCCCAACAATCTGGGTCCTCATTTTACCTACCTCAGAAGGATGGAAGGCTGAGTCAACCTTGAGCTGGTGAGATTTGAACAGCTGAACTGCTGATCACAGTCAGTTAAAGTGGCCTGCAGTACTGCACTCTAACTGCTGCGTCACCTTGGCTCATTTTCTTTCATCGTTTATATGCATTACAGCTGAATCGAGATTATGCTTGTTACAGCTTGATATACCATTGATATGTTAGCGATATCATGTTAAGATTTGCTGACATATTTATGTAAACAAAGTATTTTTAAACAATGGCATATTAAATTGCTCTGAACATGAGAAGGACAATACCTAAATTTAATAAATAAATAAATAAATAAAATATCTTACATGCACCTGTAATATTAAATAATCTTTCAGCCTTTGGAAAAAAATATTGACTAGAACTGCAATAATCATAACTGCAACCACAGATAAACATAAATAGCTAATGGCTAAACAGATATGTAACAACAATCATAGCAGGATGATAGTTGAATATATAAGTGTGTAATTTATTTGTCTTAACAAGAAAAAATAATAATTTGATCCTGGGTTTCAAATGCTCCATGGGGGAGGGCAGGGCAAAAGGTAATATATAATAAAATGTGCATTCTAACAGAAACTCCATAGATTTTGTGCTTGTATCCCATGCAAGTACTTAAAGAGTGGACTTGCACTGTGAAATCACAACTCCTGTTTTACTATTTTGATGCAATCTTGGTTTGCTATGGATGCCACTAAAGTTGATCTAAAAAGCACATCTTTACATTTTCCTTGTTACTGGTTTTTTTTAAAAAAGGGTTTTTTTTTTGCAATAATCAAGAAACAATTCATTCTGCTTTTTGATATATTATTAAAATGAAAACAATTCCTGGTATATTAGATTGACAGAAATTGCTATGGCATATGCTAAGCAAAATAACAATAATTATGATGTATTTCAGGATTATATTGGTAATCTCTAACAAAGAATCTTCCAAATTCAGTGAATATATCCAGAATATTGTCAAGCTCTATCACAAACCATCTATGTTCTTAAGACCATATGCAAGAAATAGGAATGTGTGAATAGCCCTTAACTGATTTCTCATCTATGCATCTGATTTTGGATTTGTCAGCCACTTTAAAAACTAGGAATAACGTTTTACAATTTAGTATTGTATCAAAGGCACGTTATTATAGTGTCTCTTTTTCAAAGTGGAGAATAAAATATTGGGATTGTTTTTTAAAGGCAGACATCATGAAGAGCATTAATCATGTCTACAATAAAAATGAATGATTAGTACTAAAGTTTTAGGTATTGGAAAGGTACAGTTAATAAAGGGACTAAATAAAAGCATTTAAATAACTTAGTAATTTGCATGCCTTGACTTGATTTGAATGACTGATTTGGCTACTTTAGTGCTTAGTAAGTACTCCAACTGCAAAGATTGTAAGTATTTTGGTTTGGAAAACTTACTTGTAAACCTTGGACATGTTCTGATAGTTGGTAGAAGTAAATTCTATGGAATTTGATTAACTAGAGCATTCCAACTATTTGCCCCAACAAGATCCTGCGTTAAAACATGTTGATTATTTCTTAAGCATTGTTTGAATGTGATTTGTTGAAGAATTTCATTAATACAGATTAGTCCCTATATTAAGCCATGGTTAATTGGAGTCTCTGAGCTTGGTTAAATACCTTCAGAAAAGTGGATTAGTTGCTTTAATTTTATGTTCCTTCATAGGAAAAAAAAAGGCTGAGAAGAGTATTGTAATTACTTTTTCTGTTAGACAAGAAAGGGAAAAATGACTGCTTTTATGTATTAAGTGAAGCATTTTCTCGATTAGAATATCTAATATAGATTTTCTTTCCAAGTTAGAAATGTACTAGTGGCCTAGTAATATAAAGATGATAAATTGGATCACAACAGGCCCCATCTTGATCTACATCTGTTCTGACAGACCATATGGGAGCAAACAACGTGTCTGTCGGCTATATATCTGCAGGTGGGAATTGCATGGAAGCATTTTTCTGTGCTGAATATCATAGTCTTGTCTATGTGTGTTGACTTTGTATGCATGTCATTTCTGTTTTCCCAATCGACTATAGTTCCTTACTAAATGCAATCATGATGATGGGATCTAAAAGAGGCAGCCCTTAAAGTGTGTAGCAAAATCTAGCTGTCATTCTCAGAAATGTGTTCTTGGGTGGTCATTTAACATTTTTCAAGCTGGCTAAATATTTATGCCAAATACAAATTTCTAAATTGAGAAGCGTCCTAGTTCTGGCAAGATTTAATCCCTCCCAACAGCTGTTCAGAAGAGAAAACCACTGGACATTTCATTTGAACAGAACATTGGCCTTGTGGTGAATGAATCCATGAAACACTAACCCATATTATTTTATATTGCTCTTATTACAAGGATATCTGGTTGCAGTTAATATCTCATATATTCAGATTTCAAAACCAGCCAAATAAATTTTATTTTCAGTTGCTATTATCTGATCAATGAGATCTGATTTTCTTAATATGGCTAAGTTTTGTTTTACTATTTGCAAAATATATGTCACCAATTTTATAATGATGGGTTTTTCCTATGGTTTTTATTGTTTTCTTTCTGTTTTTTGAACAGGTCTATGACTTTAATATGTCTTCTCTCCCAGTCTCATTTTCTCCTTCTGTGTATATTCAGCAGACAGTGAACCCTAGATATCCAACAACTATAAAATTAATCTGCTGAATTAGTTTTAGCTAAAGAGGCTTCATTAACATAGGATATTCTAGTATTAATACACATCTCACTAATACTTTTTAATTGATGGTGTCATAAAAATACTGAACTCTCCATGACTTAAACTCAATTAAATTTAAATTTAAATTAAAATTAAATTAAATGACTTGACTTTAAGGAAGAATTAAAAAAACAAATAACAAACAGCAATAAGACCTAGTTTGGGACAGGGGATTTATTATATGGCAGTGGTCTCCCACCTTTCCAGCTTGGCGGACCAGCGGCAGTGGCAGGAAGAGAGGGGATGGCTTTGTGCATGCACCGCTTCCACAAATGCTGCTTTATCTGCAGGTGCTTGCCTGCTGCTTATGCAGCCCAGTTCCCAATAGGCTGCAGCCTGACTCCAGGCTACAGACTGGGGGTTGAGGACCCCTGTTTTATGGGACACTCTTGGCTCAATGACTTTGATCGACGAGTGCTAGTAGCAACTGTTCCAAACAGAGTTACTCTTGACACTGGACCAGAAGATGCAGCCATTCCAGCACTATGCAGTGATAAAATATTAGATTTATTGAATTAACTATGTCTTTTTCCAGAACTGCATGATTGCTCTGTAAACACATGCACATGCTTCCATTTTCAAAGGATTTGCACAACCAAACAGCTGTATGCAAGCCCAAAATACCTGGAAAACATAGTTGTAATGGAAAAGTTTCCATTTCCATTTATGAAGTAATTTGTTCGATTGTTAATACGTGAGATGGAGCAAGCACACTCAATGCAAAAATGAGCAGCTGAGTGGCATTACATAATGTATTCTCACATCATTGCTGCATAACTGTGTTTTTAAAAATTACACCAGAGACAGAGCAAGCATTGTGTTGCTCTTTTTCTTTATCTTCAGTTATTTTTTTCAGTCTTTGAAGGTTTTAATTTCTGAGGAGGAAAAATACAGATTAAAATAAAACTTCACAGCAGTGTCAATTAAAAAAAAACTTTAACTGTTAAATGTTCTAATGCTACCTAGTCCTAGGATAAGATTCTTGTCTTATGAAAGGTATCTACAATTGGGGAATTATTTTATAAGTAAAGATAGAGGCATAGATTTTTCCCACTACACCAGGCAATCTGTCATACTCTCAGATTGATAGTTTAAAAATTGGTAACTCTGATATCCTGAAGCGGGGATGGAGGAGATCGAATCAAGAGACATTTTGACTTTGGATCTGTGGCCTCTAGGGTATAGCTATATGCTATAACTATCCTTAATAATTTTGTGTAATTTCTTTTTTGCAGTTGCTTAGTTTGTCATAAACTCATGGTCTCACATTCAGTAGCAACTTTGAAGGCACATTTAAACATTGATTGAATTCACATGAAGAAGGAACATGTATACATCTCACTTGCAGTTTGCTTAGCTGTTTTGCTGACTTTTTTCTTTTTCTTTCTTTTTCCTTTTATTTTCTTTGATTTTTTAAAATCAGATGAGTGCTATGTGATCATATGTCTACTTTTACAATTCTTTTAGCACTAAGCAATATACTGTATATAATTCTTGCAAACTTGAAGAATCATTGAATAATTAATTATATACTGATAACAGTTTCTGTTCTTTCCAAGTACTGTCTGTTCATATAGTTCAACGCGTAACCCATGAAAACATTACTCTGTGAAACAGATCAATAAACCACATGCAATTAATCTTTAATTCAGCTGGAGAGGGAATCCTTTCACAGAAACAACTCAAATCATTCTTGTAACAAATAACCTATTTGTTTTGAAAGAGCCCTCCAGGTTTCTGTATTTATGTGTTACATAACATAAGCACCTTGTACAATACTGAAAAGTACTGTTTTGCAATAGTAGTTTCCCTTGAGAATAAGCCACTGGGATTTTGTTTTTACAGCTCTTGGTGCCTGCAGTCATAAGAGAAAAATAACTATATTGGATGATAATTCAGTATAAATAAAGAAAAATGATACAGTTTCAAGAGAAGTAAAAAATAATTCAGAATGTAACATATAAAGGAAAGGAATGGAAAGGTTGCTAAAATAAAATTTGTTTTAATCTACCAGTAGCAATTCCAATCCTTTTTAAAGCTATGAAAATTTGAGTAAGATAGGGCTACAAACTATGATTTCAAGTTATTGTTAAGATCTGAGAAGAATACAAAGTTCCAAGGTCATGCAATACAATAAATAACAACAGTCATAAACAACTGGACCGATTTGTTCATTTGTTTAAAAAATGTACATAGCCGCCCATCTAATGTAAGATAAACCTTGCTGGCTTACAAACAGTAAATACCGAAGAAAATCCATAAAAATCAGCTACTAGAAATAGGAAATGGCAGGAACTTTATGCCATAAAAGTTAGCTAGATAACCGAAGGTATTACAGCATTCTTTCCATAACAACTCTTGTATAAACATGTCCAGAGATTACCACATTAAAATATATTAATGCATTGTTCTTGACAGAAGTAAAATAGAATCTGTTTTTTAAGTCAGTAATAATTCTGGTTTAGCTTGGAGTTCCTGTATTTTTTCTTGAACCTTGTCTTCCCTAGTGCAACTATATGTCATTCTTCAATACCCTCTTTGAATGAGCTTATTTGTTGTATTGTACAAAAAGGAATGAGGATGAAAGTGGAAAGTAGTGGTGCCAGTCCGTGGACGCTGCCATTTTTTTGGGGGGGGATTTTTTTTTAAATTTTTTGCTGATTTTTTTTCTTCTGTGTATGCGCAGAAGCTGAGTTTCCGGCACTGCGCATGCCTCGCCATCTTGTTTTCTGCTTTTTTTGGTGGGAGTTTTTTGCAAATTTTTGGCACTGCGCATGCGTGTGTGCGGCCACACGGCGCAGCCACATGGCATGCAATGCACGTGCAGCCACATAGCGTGGGAGGAAGGGAACCGGCGGCGAGGTAAGTTAGAACCCACCCCTGGTGCAAAGGATATTCAGTTTTAAATCTCAGCAAAGCAATTCAGGAGAATGTAGTAGACAGGGAAACTGTGGAGTGAGGTGGACCTTATGATGCTTTGTACAAGCATAATAATTTACTATTTTTACTGAACTATTTAGAGAGAAACTGTTTCAGTTAAAGCTTGCTTTCAGCAGTTAACATGTCATGCATTGGGCAATTTTAGTAATTTACTCAAATTAACTTGTCTTCATTCACTATTACAGCTGTTTGATTTTCCTACATATTATAAAACATCTTTTATGCCTGCTATTAATTTTAACCCATGCACCCAAAGAACAAAAAATTACACAGTTGTTTTCTAACATCACCTCAACAGCTGACATTTACATTACCAAGATTTATAACCTGTAAATGACTGCCGGAAATATTGGTTTACTTAAAAAAAAAAAAATTAGGCACATGAAAATTAAAAATGTTTTTTTTCCCTGTAGAACTGCAGTATATCATATCATGGCTATGTACTGTACTTTACAATGTTAATAATTTATGATCTTGAGTTAGGTTGGGCGATTTGCTGGAATATCTAATTATGTATGATGGTTAAAATGGGAAATGGGCAGTGAAATGGTAAATGCAATTCAGTGTAAGTATAAAATTATCCATAGGAACAAAAAGTTTCCATTTTCACTTACATAGTGGTGTAGGTGAAGATGGTAAAAATTTATGGGTAAACAAATATATTACTTGGAGTGAATATTTAAGTGAAAATGTCAACCACTTGTGTGCTTGCTATGAAAGATAATATTATTGCCTGTATACAAAATCCTGGAGAAGGTCTATATGTATGGTTGTCCAAGAGTCAACACCAATTTGAAAGCATATAATCAATCTTTATACAAATCTATGGAATACAATATACTGGAATACAGTTTGTGGTTAGTTAGTGGAGTAGTCTGGCTTCAGGCCATTTGCTTCTGGCTCTGAAAATTCTTTCTCTCAGGCAGCTACAAATCAATAATAGCAGCTGCAGCACCCAATGGTTGAACATAATGGGGATATTATGCCTGATTTTTCCCCCTCTTGGATCAATGGGAAGTTCAATGGTAGCAAACTTAGACATTTTTGCCTTTGACTTAGCATTGACCTGACTGCTTACATGAACAAGTTTATGTAGTTTTCACAGTAATGCTTTTCAGAAGTGATTTTTTTTTCAAGTTTTCAGAAATTGGCATTCTTCTGAGGACTGATAGAGAATGACTGGCTCAAAGTCACCAGCTGGTTTCATTTTCTCCTAGTTTCTAGGCAAATAACTATAATCCCTAAATCATGGTGGACCTCAAATGTAAATTAGTGGACTAAGAAAATAAGTATATGAATTTTAGTAGCATCCTTTTTAATGTATGATTTTAAAAATCTGAATATTTCCTATCTTGGATATGGTTAGTACATCACTTAAAAGAATGTGGGCAACTTTACCTTGGATGTAAGGTAACCTCTAGATTAGAGATTTTAGTTTGCAGACCATGGTATGAAAGTGCTTGGCTAAAACTTTGGTTGTGTTTATGTTACACTGGCCAAAATTGGCCAGCACTGTCCTTAACAATAATATTGCATATAGTCTAGGTCAGTGATGGCGAACCTTTTTTTCCTCGGGTGCCGAAATAGTGTGTGCGTGCGCTATCGCAGGCGCCTGCATGCCCACACCCATAATTCAAAGCCCCTCACTCGCTCCATCCCCCATTTCCCGACTTCCAGTGGGCCCGATAGGACCCTCCCCAGGCTCCAGAGGCTTTCTTGGAGCTTGGGGAGGGTGAAAACGCTCCACTCCCGCCACCCTGGAGGCCCTCTGGGGACCAAAATAGCCCTCCCAGAGCCTCCACGTGAGCCAAAAATCAGCTGGCGGGCACGCAAATGCGCACTAGAGCTGAGCTAGGGCAACGGCTCGCGTGCCGACAGATATGGCTCCGCGTGCCACCTGTGGCACCCGTGCCATAGGTTCGCCATCACTGGTCTAGGTGGTATCTTAATCAATACCCTCTTTTTCATTAAATGTGAAAGCCTTGATTCAACAAACTCAGAATGGATGATACAGTATCTCTCTCTCTCTCTCTCTCTCTCTCTCTCTCTCTCTCTCTCTCTCTCTCTCTCTCTCTCTCTCTCTCTCTCTCTCTCTCTCTCTCTCTCCCTCTCTCCCTCTCCCCCTCCACGTGTGGCAACTGTCTATCCACCCATCTATCCATCCATCCATCCAATTATGACCATAGGTGCAGAGAGTTTGTGACTTGTAAAGTAAGAGGTTAAATGAATCAAAGTAAAACACAAAATAAATAAAAATAAATGTGATGTATGCTTATAAAACTAAGAAAAGCGGAAAGATGAAATACATCTGAATGAAAATAATCAGATTTTGTGAAATAGACTACATTAAAGAAAGTGAAGTAGTAGTTTAACTCTGAATAAAAGGAACAAGATGTATGTCAAAAAGAATGTTCTGCTATGATCTAGCTGATATGGGTATATATAAAAATAAGTAAAGTAGGAAAACAGGTTGTTATGATCCACTGAAGCATCCAGATATGAGTTTTAGGAATACTTCTGTAGCATTCTGGATGAATTCAATTTAAGGGAAAAGTGAATGAATGAGAACAAGACAAATTAATATAGAACCATTTGGCATCAAGAATGAATCAGACTAAAATAACTATTTGGTAAGTATCTGCTTATAGAAAAGTGTGCTTACATGATTTAAACATAAATCTATTCATACATCTGGATTCTGGATGTCAGAGGAATAAATCTAAATTTAAAAGCATAACTGATTAGATTCTTTATGCTGAAACACAGAGATAATTAGTGAATATTGTAAGTCTTCCAAAGTGGGAAGACCATTATTTGGTAGTATCAAGACTGGATTAGGAAAAAGTACATGGAAGAGAAAGATATGAACATTTGTTTTTTTTATTTATCAAGCATATATGATTATAAGCAAAGTACGAACAGTAAAACATGATTGAATATATATGTAATATTACAAGCATGAATAAGAGTAAAAGAGGTATGAATATATGGGTACATTAAGACAGGAACGGTAGGCACGATTGTGCGCTTATGCACGCCCCTTACTGACCTCTTAGGAATGGGGTGAGGTCAATGGTAGATAATAAGAGGTTGAAGTTTTGGGGGTTTGGAGAAGAAACTACTGAGTCAGGTAAAGTGTTCCAGGCGTGGACAACTCTGTTGTTGAAGTCGAATTTTTTGCAATCAAGTCTGGAGCGGTTTACATTAAGTTTGTATCTATTGTGAGCTCGTGTATTATTGCGGCTGAAGCTGAAATAGTCGTTAACGGGTAGGACATTGAGGTGGATAATTTTGTGAGCTACACTTAGGTCAGATCGAAGGCGGCGGAGTTCTAAATTTTGAAGTCCCAAAATTTCAAGTCTGGTTTCATAAGGAATTCTGTTGTGAACAGAGGAATGTAATACTCTTCTTGTGAAGTATCGCTGGACATTCTCAATTGTGTTAATGTCTGATATGTGGTGTGGGTTCCAGACTGATGAGCTGTATTCAAGAATCGGTCTAGCAAATGTTTTGTATGCTCTGGTTAAGAGTACAATGTTACCAGAGAAGAAGCTGCGCAAGATTAGGTTAACCACTCTTAATGCCTTCTTTGCTATGTAGTTGCAGTGGGCTCTGGCACTTAGATCGTTGGAGATGAGTACTCCGAGGTCCTTTACTGAGTGAGGATCATCATCAACATGTGAAAGTAGAATTGTTGAAGAGAAAATACAAATTCAGTATGAAAAAATAATAGAAGTTAAATTACACTCTCAATGGAATAATAGAAAGAGAACATAAGGAAAGACGCTACAACAGCTGCTTGGAACAAACATGAAAAGAATAATACCATAGAACTTTATGGAGTCCTGCTAAATACAAACAAGACCGAATAAGGTAGAGTTTGACTTCTGGAATCTATTCTCCCCGTTAATAAGAACCCTAGTTTATGTGACTGGAAAAGAAGAGGGAAGGGGTCTTAGAATACAGGTGTTAACAGCATCCTGAGCCACTATCATACTTTTTTGAAACTTGATCTTACTTTTGCTGGCTTCTTCTGCCAGATATGGCCACATTCTGTTCAGTTTTTTGGAGAATTATCTTGCTGATGGACAGACAGAGAGTCTGGAACCCCTTTACAGAATTTCTTTCCAATATACTGTTGAGTTAGAAAGAATAAAAAGGATGATTAGCTTACTGATGAAAGGAGTCAGTGGATGAGAAAAAATAATGTAAGGAAATTTTAGGTTGAGAAAGATATTGTCCAATGTGTATTTAGAGAAAGAGACTTGCAGAGTATATACACAAAGGAACAATGAAGAGCTAAGATTAAAGAAGAGAAAGAAAATTCAGAAAGATATTGATGGAAATAAAAATGTGTTTTACAAGAGATGGAAGAGAACAAACAAAATATCCTCTTGCAGAGTAAATATAATTAAAAATAAAAGCAATGATATGTTTTCTAATATAACTGAAGTGAAGGAATAATATAAGTATTTTTGAGATTTATGAGGGAATGATAGTGGTATTAGAACTAAAGCAAATATTGCATATTTTAGTGTCTAAGAAAAAAACTGATGAAAAGTAAATCTAAAATATTGCAAGAATGTTGGAAATGGTAAGATCAAATGGTAAGACTGGAAAAATATTGAAATATAGATGTGACTTGCTTATTGAAAGCTGTGCAACATGTTTGATGAGTATTGTATGGTGCATCTATGCCTGATGATTTGGAGAATGGAGGTGTGAATTCACAAACAAAAGAGGATTAAATGGTTATGTGTGCCTGGGAAGATACCTGGTAGAGTTCTGATTGAAAGGGCATAACATGTTGACAATGAAGATGATTTCAAAAATACAATATGGTTTATGGTGATCAAGAAATGCAGACCAGATGTGTGTAAGGAAGAAATTTTAAGACTTTACATATCTGTGGGGAATAGCATTCTTGTTATGGCTGGAATTACCTTATTTTCTATTTCCCCTGTCAGTCTAGGAATTTCTTAAAGAAAAAAAATGATACCAATGGCTTCAATACTCAGGAGCTAAACCACAAGAGGACAATTGTTATGCAGTCATATTACAGAGTAATAAATAAGAGAGATGGAAATTCTAGATGAATTATTTTCTTTAAAATCCCCCCCCTCCCAAAGTCCAATTCTCAATAGCCCTGTCGACACTGGAATAAACGTTCGCTTGAACTCACTGTTCTCAGGTATCAACTAATAAATAAAATATAATATCTGGCTGAACTTGTGTAAGCTGGGAAACTAAGCAGACTAGATAATACTTAGATGAAAAGATATAAGAGAAACCCAGGATAGCAGACCGAACCAGAACTGAAGAAAAAAAAATCCTAGAAGAAATCAAAGGCAAACCATTTCTATACTTCCTGTCAATAAAATTACATAGACATTACAGTAATGGCAAGAATGGATCGGACTGGCAATAAAAAGCAGCATTGCAACATCCTAAAAGGAACTCGGCCTTTTTTTACATGAATAGCAACATCACAGGTATGTCCCAAAGGTGTAGAGTCTGCAGTGAAATGACATGAAGCTGCTTTCATTAACCTGAACCTTCACTTACAGAAAGAAAATGACCCTGTAGCAACTAGGAGTCAATTTCAATTTAAGAAAGTCTTAGTTCTATAATAGATGAAATCATAAGAAAAAAGATGGGTTTGCTAGTTTAGTTCAGAAGAAAAATACAAAAATATCTCAGTAATCACAGGGGAGAAATCTATACAATCAGTTTTATATTCCTTAATGAGTCCATAAGAATTCATACACATATAATAACTCTGTTGATTAATTGAGAATAGCAGAGTAACAAGTTGAGATATAGGCTTTAATTTCCCCCTTGGGTATTCTCTTGAAAAAAAAACATAGAGTACAACATGTACTTTCCAAATGTTCTTGTGTGGATATTTTAATTGTATACTTTAATTTCATATTGTTTGAGTACTTTATCATGTGAATTACAAAGTCTTTTGAGACTGCAGTAGTCGTCTGTAAATGTGGTAAATAAATAAACCACTGTACATCACTTAACAAATCATTCTGATTAAATCATTTTACTCAATCAATAATAATTTTGATCTAATCTACTACTACTAAGGATGGGAAATACTTTATGCAAGGCATATGTATCCAATGTTGGATACATATGACTTCCAACCCTTTCTGCATCAATGTGAAAGAACAATAGCAATCTAATAAGAATTAAGAATTAGGTTGTGCAAGCACACTTAAAGTCAAGTGTTCTGTCTATCTTCACTTTCTCCCAAATCTACCTGAATGATTTCTCCAATCAATAAGGTTGACTAGAGGAAGAATAGAGGAATGAGGATAGAGGAAGAATCATTCCACTGGCACATTCCATCAATGCCCAACTACAATTGGATATACCGGTAGTCTTATCCAATCTTTTCTTACTGATTTAAAATACAGCAAATACAGGGCAAAGATGAGTGGTTGTTGCTGATTGTCTTCTCCTCTAATCTACATCCTTCCAATGGAAGATCTGAATATAGATTTATGTATCAGCAACTGTACAAATATCGATTCTTTTGCATGCCTTTTGCATTCTTTTGCAAAAGGCAAAATCCCTATCAGAAGCTTATTGGTACTTGTTAAAATTGGAATGTTTGTAGGGAACTGTGAGGAGGTTCAGAGAAATATGACAATAGGTAAAATCCTGTTTTACTTTCCATACATTACAGTTCAAATCAGGGGTGAAATTCAGGAGGTTCTGACAGGTTCTGGAGAACCGGTAGCGGAAATTTTCAGTAGTTCGGAGAACCGGCAAATACCACCTCTGGCTGGCCCCAGAGTGGGGTGGGAATGGAGATTTGCAATATCCTCCCCCCAGGAGTGGGGAGGGAATGGGGATTTTGCAGTATCCTTCCCCTGCCATGCCCACCAAGCCACACCCACAGAACCGGTAAGGGAAAATTTTGAATTTCACCCCTGGTTCATATGCTTTGAATATATGATTTGTAATACACGAAAAAATGTTTTATCATTTTAAGTTTCCATAGATATTTCACCTATAAAGAAGAATGGAAAGAATGCAAGTGCTTCCTAAAAACAAACATATTAAATCCAGCCTGATACTTATACATACTGTGTTCACATAAGAAATACAGGCATCTGATTTCAACCATAATATCATCAAAATAACAAAAAGTGGCTTGTGAAATCACAGTGTAAGATTCACTCTTTCATAGTTGACTTTTGCCCTTTTGGACATCCGGCATAAACCCTTGAGAAAAAAGTTCCAATAAAGCTCATTTCCAAACACAATTGTAAAATATATTTGCACTCCAGTTTCTTAAAAATAAGCCGTCTGGATCCCAAATCAAGTGACAGTCATACTATGATAATATTTTGGACATTTTTTTCTGTACTGGAAATCTTATTCATTCAAGCCTTTGTTTAAGTTATGTTCTGTCATCACTTACCAACAATGGAAAGGACATGAAATCAGACTAAGTGATGAGCTTCCTCATGACAAATTACATAAGATCTTTTCGTTGTTCCAACGGTCATCATTGGGCTAACTTAATTCTCCTTCCATTATTAGCACGAAAAATGACTGACACTTTTGATAATAGAGATTATAGCCATTGTATATACCTGGCCAATCAGCACCACCAGAAACAACTAAAATAAAATAAACACAAAAGTAGCATTAGCAAAATGCTACCCTGTTTTCTATTCTAGGTGATACAGTAAAATATAATGAAGTAAAATATAATTATATTTGTGTGATTTTATTAGAAATAAAAACAGTTCAAAGGTTTTTTCATAAATGTGGAAAAGTATAAACTCATCCAATGTCTACTAATAAATATTATTTATAAAAACAAAAAAAGTTATTTGGATTATTTTTTTAGCATTTATATAATGCTTAAATACTATTTTAGCTACCAGCCCTCTCTTCCACAAGTGTATTTTCAATAGCAATTGTATGATAAAAACATTCATCCCCAGTGACATATGAAACAGTAGATGAAACTTTTCTACTAATTGCCATTTTAAAAAATGTAAGTATACCTCGTTGCATATTTATAAAGTGTAGGTTTTGATACAAAATAATCTCAAAACAAAATGATTGAAGAATTCACTTGGCAGCATTTTGGATGGATATTGTAAACAAGTGGATTGTGGCTCAACACCAGATGATTATCATGATAAATATTATTTATTATTTAATAGTTAAATATTTGAAGTGGTAATCGCAAGTATGGATGGTTGTCAGAATTATAAAACAAAGCACAGAATTAGGAAGGAAAATCTCCAAGATCCCATTATTTTGTATTATTCAAATTTCTTATACAGTATCCTACAGATTTCCAGAATCTTATTTAGCTATTCATTCTCACACAGAATATGACGTTTAGAAAAAACAAATATTGAAATACTGGATGCCACCATACTGCAAACATATTTCCACAGAAAATTCTTTTATTATTTACTTGATTTAAAGTATTTTATGTTGTTTCAATCAAAACAAAACTAAGCACTTTGTAAAAGCTATACATTATAAGCAACTGTACAAAACATGCATATGCATTTCTTTAGGAGAAAGTAGTGGACTATATTAGTGTGATTGTGTGACAAAAGCTAAATTTTTCAGGGGATAATATTCTACTGAATTATATACCTAGTATGGAATTTGGCAACTAGACAGTGTAAATGGATTCTTTGTGCCCTTATTAAAACTACAGGACTGATATTGCAACAATGGAAAAATAAAAGACAGATAAGAGCCAGCTTGGTCTCTTATCTTATTTTCTATTTCCCCTGTTAGCCTAGGAATTTAAGTCTTCTTAAAGAAAAAAACACCAATGGCTTCAATACCCAAGATCTAAATCACAAGAGGAAAATTATTATGCAATCACATTGCAGAGTAATAAATAAGAGAGATGGATATTCTAAATGAATTGTTTTGTTCAATACAAAAAAAAAGCCAAATGCTCAATAGCCCTGTCGACACTGGAGTAAATGTTCACTTGAACTTACTGTTCTCAGGCATCAACTATAGATAAAGTATAACACCTGTTTGAACTTGGGTAAGCTGGAAAACTAAACGGTGTCCAACTAGATACAGGCTAGTAGGCATTTTGAATGGGTGAATTCAAGTCCTGCCTTAGTCATGAAAGACAGTTGAGTGACATTGGACCAGTCACTCACTCTCAGCCCAATTCACCTTACAAGATTATTGTGGTGCTGAAAATAGGAGGAAGGTGTGTTGTATATATGTTCACAGCCTTGAGTTATTTGTAAAATAATAATAAAGGTGGAAAACAAACAAACAAATATTTCCATTTACTCAATGAACTGAAGATCTGATTATACTTGCTACTTGCAAGCAGATTGCCCATAGATGTAATCTTTGAATTCATACCAGTAGTAGGTTAAAAATTGGTATATTGGTTGTATAAGTATATTAGAAATACACACCCACACACAAATATAAACTGTATTGATGTAATGTTTGCATTAGATAATTGTATATAAAATTGTAATTGTTTACTGTTGTAACAACATATTTTACTCTATATTTTATTTTTTCTGTTGTATTTTTCTTCACTTGCTTTTTAGCCACTTGTTATGTATTTTTTGATAATGTATATATTTGTGTTTTGTTCCCTGCATTTTTTCTGTTATTTTAAAATACAATAAAAGGTTTTATTAAAAAAAGCATATTTGCATGGAAGACTTTTGCAAATTTGTAGACGGAGTTTGCCATTTTATGTGCAATGAGTTTACTATTCAGGAAAATCTTTAACAATTACTATATTAAACAAAAAGACATAAACTAAGAGATGTCATGAAATATATTTTAAAATCTGAAATTCTATCCCCCCCCCCCAATTGCACTATATAGAGCTTGCTGAGTGAGTTAACAGAGAGATAACAGAAGGGGGAAAGTAACCACATAAGCTGTGTGTTCTGCATGTTTGTTCAGCTGTGGGAGTGAAAATGTCATGGCCCCAAACCCAGTTGAGTGCTTTGTGTGGGTGAAGAGTGATTGCTTCTTGCTGAGTAAGCAGCTACTAGAAGAGGAATATGAGGCAGCCAAATTTCAGGGAGCAAATAAGCAGGAGAGGCCAACAAGAATTTGTCAGGATAATTAAATGTTTAAGGCAATATAGCATGTTAACCAAGGGTGGGTTCCTCCCGATTCGGACCTGTTCGCCCGAACCAGTAGTGACCTGCTGGTGACATCACAATGACATCACCGAACCAGATCAGTCGGTGCCGGTCTGTGGGCGTCACCATCTTTTTTATTATTTTTTAAAAAACAAAAATTTCCTTCTGAGCATGCGCAGAAGTTGAGTTCCCGCACTGTGCATGCGGTCGCCATCTTTTCTTTGGCTTTGTTTTTTTATTTTTTTTGGATTTTTTGTTACTGCGCATGCATGCACCCATGTGGCGCGCCCACGCGGCGCGGGAGGGAGCAAACCGGCAGCGAGGTAAGTTGGAACCCACTCCTGCATGTAACCGATTTTTCAATCTTGTCATGATTGGCCAACTGAAGAACCCCAAAACCTGAGAAGGAACAAGAACAAATAAAAGCCTTTCTACTAGTAGAGTCCCCAAGAAAGCAAAGTGATAACAAATGTTCATTAGTCTTCAAGTGCAATCTGAAGCATTTCTGGTATGCTTGTCTTCCACATTGAAAAAGAAAGGATTGATGGAGTGAATGGCTACACTTTAGCTGATGATAAAGAACAAGAATTTATCAATTCAAAGAAAGTAGGCTCTGATAGGGAAACATGCCAAAAAGAAAATAGAAACACAAACTCAATGGATGAGGTAATAATCAGAGTCTGCACCCTGGAATATAGAAATAGTTTTTTAACATGTAACATGTTTCAAATATTCAAAGGGGGGGGGTAGAACAACTGCAAACCTGGTGACATGACAGTGGATCCATAAATAATAGAAAATATAGGACTATGCCCATAATACACAATAAAAAAAATTATGGTAGTTACGTACTTCACCCAACGCATTGCCTTGTGAAATATACTGTTTGTTGGAGCAAGAATTAGGGCTGTGACAGAACAACTTCCAAATCTTATCAATTCCATTGGCAATGATTATTTTTTACTATTCCTTCATGAAGACAAATGATAGTACTACAATCACAGATTTTGAAAATATTGGAAGAAAGCATACATTTATTTATTTAATTTATTTATTTAAATGGATTTCTATGCCGCCCAACTCCCAGGGGACTCTGGGCGGCTCACAACATATTGGAATCCATTACAAAATATAAAATACAGTAATTAAAAAACATACAAAAGTTAAAAAGAGTATCTCATATTCACAATCAAGGGGGGAGACCATATCTAATCTAGTTGGTCTCACTTTCACCCCGCCTGCTGGAAGAGCCAAGTTTTTATTGCTTTCCGGAAGGCCAGCAGGGTGGGGATGGTCCTGATCTCCAGGGGAAGCTGGTTCCACAAGGAGGGAGCTCCCACAGAGAAGGCCCTCCGCCTCGGCCCCGCCAACCGACATTGTTTGGTCGATAGGACCTGGAGGAGGCCGACTCTGTGGGCCCTGACCGGTCGTAGGGAGGTATGCGGCAGGATGCGGTCCCGAAGGTAACCTGGCCCTGAGCCATGTAGGGCTTTAAAGGTAACGACCAACACCTTAAATTGGATCCGGAGACTAATGGGCAGCCAATGCAGCTGGCGGAGGATCGGTGTTACGTGGGTGCATCTGGGTACACCCACGACAGCTCGCGCAGCTGCATTTTGCACCAATTGCAGTCGCCGGACACTCTTCAAGGGTAGCCCCATGTAGAGCGCATTGCAGTAATTGTAGGGCATAGGTGGCATTCCAATCCATCCTTCTCTGGAAGGAAACTGTAAACATAACAAATAATACTTCGAGTCCTGTTCTGGTTAGGTAAATGGGAGCACATAGTTCTGGAACTACTGAGTTACTGTATCTGAGAATATTTTAGTGGCATAAGATGTGTTGCACTTCAAAAATTTGATGAGTTTGATTAGGAGACCTATAGACTGACCTATAGATGGGGGAGAGGGGAAATCAAATCTCTCAAGTAAGTACTTTACATAAAGAATATTGGCTCATAAATAATTTTAACACATCATTGTCTTCACTGTTTATATGCTAATGGTCAAATAATTAATAAAAAAATCGCTCCAGTTTTTACTACAAAAAGGCAGAAATGATTTAATACATAATACCAAGCGGGGGAGAGAGGGGGTGGTTCCTTGTGAGTGCGGGAAAGCGTGCGTGGTGTGCGTGCAGCTCCATTTGCGCAAATGGAGCACACATGCACACACTCGCCTGCTATTTGCGTAAGTGTGGCTACACATGCATGCTCGCCCGCCACTTCCGCAGCCCAGTTCCGAATAGCTCAAAGCCCAGAAGTGAGCTGCGGCCTGGGGGTTGGCTGCCCCTGATATAGAGAACAACAAATACACTAAAATAAGTGGTTGAATGAATAAAAGCAATATTGTATAAATTTTTTTTATATAATACAAGGAATAAAAGCAATATAAGAGCCGAGGTGGCGCAGCGGTTAGAGGCAGTACTGCAGGTCACTTTAGCTGACTGTGATCAGGTCAGCATTCAAATGTCACCAGCTCAAGGTTGACTCAGCCTTCCATCCTTCCGAGATAGGTAAAATGAGGACCCAGATTGTTGGGGGCAATATAAATCTACATTGCTTACTGGTGTAAACTGCTTAGAGAGTGCTTGCACTGTGAGTATATATAAATCTCACAAAATAAATAAATAAATAATAAATAAATTGTTGCTGGTGCCTGTCCATCCAAGATAATGTGAACAACACTTTCAAAAACCAAAATACATAACTTTTAATGAGGCATGAAGCTGTAGTAAAGGGTCATTTTAATTACCCTGACATCTGTTGGAAAACAAATTCTGCCAAGTATAGTCATTCCAGGACAATCCTTTTTTCCCTTTCTAACCACTTCTCCTTCGAAGACTGAAGGAACAGATAAAATAATCTTGACTGAGGGAAGTCAAGAGTGAATACTTAGTTGAGGAACTAGAACACTACTTCAAAGTAAATATTTATTAAACTTTGCCTTCAAATTTGTATTTCAATATCTGAGACATTTGTACCATGATTACATCCTGTCTCTATTTGTGAAACACATTTTCAGTAGCCATTAATTATTTTACTAAATGTTAGGGAATCATCTTTCTCTTCACTCAATCACTCTGCTAAACAAATAATTCCCTCACCACTGTCAAACTATTCACTAAGGCTGCATTACTATTACTATTAGTCTTCCCATCGTTCCTATCACCCATCTCCTCCCACTTATGACTGTATGACTGTAACGTGTTGCTTGTATCCTTACGATTTATATTAATATTGACTGTTTCCTGATTGATTATTTGTACCCTATGACAATCATTAAGTGTTGTACCTCATGATTCTTGACAAATGTATCTTTTCTTTTGTGTACACTGGGAGCATATGCACCAAGGACGGGTTCCTTGTGTCCAATCACACTTTGCCAATAAAGAATTCTATTCTATTCTATTCTATCCTATTCTCTCCAGACTAGGAATATTTCTTCTTCTAGTCTTGCACAATTGATAGTGGTAGAGCTGACAGGCTTGGAGAAACCATTATAAAAATGTAAGAAAATATGCTCCTGGGAACAACAGCAATAGCAATAGCACTTAAACTTATATACCACGCCACACTGCTTCACAGCCCTCTCTAAGTGGTTTACAGAATCAGCGTATTCCCCCCAACAATAAAGGTCCTCATTTTACCGACCTCAGAAGGCTGAGTCAACCTTGAGCTGGTGAGGATCGAACCTCTGGCAATCGGCAGAATTAACCCGCAATACTGCATTCTAACCACTGCGTCACCATGGCTCCTGGTGCACTGATCTTCATCAATAAATTCAAGCAATAGTTTATTTCGTATTCTTCAATTATGTTCAGGGACTCAATATGTTTCTTGCCTGTCCTAAAGAGATGTATTTGGAAATATCCCAATTTCACTAAGTATACTCATCTCATGTATGTTTTAATAGTATTCTCTAAAAGAAGAGTGAAATTTTCTTTCCCTTAAGTGCCCACCGTAACTACATTTTGAGAGCATCATTTTGTTAAATTACCAGTTTGCATGCTGGCTGCTACCCCTGTTTAATTTCCATATTAACATAAGATCTGTGCTGCAGCAGATGAAGAGTTGTCATAGTCCACTATTTTGTTCCCACAACAATTAATCAAGCACAGAGCATAAATGCTACAGAGGCATGCTGTTTGGAAACAGAATTATAAACTTTTTCTTTTAATTGGTGAATTTAAGAAGCATGTTAAGAAACAAATAAAAACAGTGTAACAGGTATAATACAAATCAAAAAGGTAAAAAATGTAAACATTAAAAAATAGACAGGAATAGATCCTTATTAGTATACAACTAATGTAGTCCTTTACTATGTTACTAAAACTAGACAATATAGAAATAAAATATCTTCTTACCTCTACAACAGGGGTGTCAAACTCACAACCTGTGGGCCGGATGCGTCACGTGCTGGCCATGCCCACCCCCGGTTTAGCAAAGGGGAAAAAAGTTGCGATACGTCACGTGACGACAATGTGTCGTCGCAAGTTTGACACCCCTGCTCTACAATATAAAGGCATTCCTCAGATTAAAAAAGAACACATTTTTTGAAACTATTGGAGTGTTGTTTTCTTCCTATCTATGTGGAATGATTCTTTTAACTATCCCTAGGCTCAGCTAAATCAGTTTCTTCATAAAATGTCACATTTCCTACTTCTGGAGTATAGTTTAATATCACATTTAGACCTTTAACTGTATTTTCTCCAAAATTGTGTTAATATGTAAAATAACATGAGATCAAAAGGGGACCTTAGGATGATCAGAATTTGATAAATATGATAATAATGATTAATAACCATTAATAACTATAATGATGAATTTGTCTAGTCTTCTCTTAAAGACATTCAGATCATCTGTCACTGTAGTGTACAGTATATTGTTGTTAACTCCATTGTTTAACCTCAACCTATGTGAATAAATATTGTGTTTTTATCTATTCTATAACTTCCAACTTTCAATTCTACTGGATGACCTCAGATTCAGTTACTCTGAAAAAGGGGAAAAGGAGAAACTTTCCATACCTGGTGTAATCTTGTCTATCACACTGCCCTCTTTTTCTTTTCTTTTAATTTATAAAGTTTTTGATATTGTACGCAACCTTTAATCACAAGGGAATTATTTCAGCCTACTAATACTTTTGTTGTCTTTTCTAGATGTAACATATCCTTCCTAATATTTAGGCAAACAAAAGTTAGGCAAACAAAACTCTACATAGTAATCTAAACATAGCTACATCATTATTTTGTATAAGTTTTATAAATTATTAACAGTTTTGGGTTTTACAGCTCATAGTCTCTAACATAGCTTTTTTACTGAATTATCCATTTACCACATCAAATCTGTTCAGCATGCAGGTGGTAACCGGTACTTACATTAAGTTACATTTAATCCCATTTGTCATTTTAATCTTTTCATCTTGAAAAGATTCTCTTCATTGCCACTTCTTAATTTATTCCTTCTAAGTAATCTGATGTCATCAACAAAAATCCATCTTTCTATAGTGGCTAATTCTGATCTCCCTGTTCTAATTTCCCAAATACTGATAACAATTTGTAATTTTTTACCATCTATTTATTTTCCAATATTGTTTAGTAAATACAAAGTGAATGGGCATATATAAATGCAGCTAAGAATCTTATTTGCTGCTTTAACTGCTGCAACATTTCTGTCAAATAAAATACTCTTTCTTAATTAGTGCTCACTTTACCCTTCCAATAGATTTTTATGTTAGTCCTATGCTGGCAGGTCCTGTTCTTTTTTATCCCTCCATTAAATCTTCAAGCACATAAACCTCAACCACTGTTTCACAGTAGAAGAATATATATAAAATTTTGTCTAGGGTTTTAGATAAGAAAAATGCATTTAAGATTGTAGAACATTTACTGCATATGTTAAACTCAACAACCGTCTTGTAAATATTCCCTATTTATAAGTTATTATTTTTGACTACACCTCTTAATTTGATTTCCCTGTGACCTTTCATTTTTACTACATTTTTTACTAATTACTAACACTCCCCCACCAATTTATTTATTACATTTGTATTCTGCTATATACTCAATAGACTCTTAGCAGTTTACAACATAAGAACAGCATTTAAAAAATAACCTTTAAACATCTATGGTATAAATATAAAAATCCATGAACTTGCATGGAGGTATCTACAGGTATATTCCTCATTTAGTGACCAACATTAGGGGTGGTAACTTGGTCATTAAGCAAAGAGGTTACCAAATGAAATATCACAATTTTACGATCTTACTTCAGCTTTACTTTGCTTTACAGAACTGCAGAGTAAGGACTCTGTAAGGACTGTAAATGCAAGGACTTGTTGCAAAGTTACTTTTTCATCACCTTCATTATTGCAAATAGTCATTAAATGAGACAATCACTAAACGAGGGCTATCCATATGCAACTTTAATGCTGCATGCATAACCTTAATTGATGTAAACACATATCAATCTTTGGGGTAAGCTTATTAATGGACCTATTAGAGTTTGACTGCCGAATATATACATCGCAGAAAATGTAACTATATGAAATAGTGAGGTTGATGTAGGAAGGATTGGATGTTATGGAACAGCATAAAAATGGATGATTATCCTTGGAGGAATAGAAAAATGCAAAAGGCTACAATTAATGCAAAAGAAACAGAATTCAAAATCAGTTCCAGCATATCCATAAATTGCAGCAGTACTTATGATTCTTATACTTCTAAATTACCATAAACAAAATTAAGTCATAATTCATTTTATGATTTTCAGACAGCTATGATGGCTCTTAAATATGCAATCGCCATTAGCTACAGGATTAATGTCCCATCTACGTAGATATACCATTTTATGAATATTAATACTTTAATAATTCTACTTTTGCTCACATCCTGTAGTTATTCAGAAGCAGTTTGCTAGAGCATTAATTATTAGAAAGTACCTACTAGGGTAAGGTGACCAGATTTTATTTTTTGTAAAGCGGGACACCATTGATGGGGGTGGGGGTTCTAGGGGAGCAAGACGGGAGGGGTCCGTCTCTCTTATCCTGCAGCTTTGTGCACCCTCCCCAAACACCCCCCCTTCATCGCAGCCAGGGGTGGGTTCCTACTGGTGCAGGCTTACCTGTTCGTCGCCGCAGAAGCTGGTGGCGTTCGTGGCGCAGGGCTTCCCCCGCCCGCTTTCCCCGGCCGCCGGGATGCCGCCATTTGCGTTCTTTTGCCCTCTGCGCATGCGCAAAGTGTTCTGCTTGCACAGGGCAAAAGAACGCAAATGGCGGCGTCCCGGCGGCCGGGGAAAGCGGGTGGGGGAAGCCCCGCGCTGCAAACGCCACCAGCTTCTTCGGCTCTGCGGCAATGAACAGGCAAGACCGCCACTGCCCCTCTCACTGCCCTCCCTCCCCGCCTGGCAGGAGGAGGCAGGCGAGGCATGAGGCAGAGGGGTGTGCAGGGCAAATTCAAATTTAAAAAGCGGGACTTTTTTGAAACGCCACGGGACGCGGGACAAATGATTCAAAAGCGGGAATGTCCCGCCAAAAGCGGGATGTCTGGTCACCTTATACTAGGGTCAAAATAGGCATTCTGCATACAAAATAGAACGTAATAGTAATGCAATAGACTAAGAAGCCTGAAACAGGCTAAATCACTCTTAAAAGATTGCTTCTCCCTGAGCACAATAATTGGGTCTTACTATCATCGTCTAAGGCCCTTTTTCAGATAGTCCTACTAAATGAAGTTCAACTGTTAGTTCCAGAAAGAGGTTCTGTTCTACACAAATGCCCACCATGGAATATCATACCAGAGAGACATTCCTGGCATTTTATTATGATTATTTCAATGCCAGATGAAAGATGCTAAACAAGGTAAGGAAATTGTGCAAACCATCGCTTCGGGAATTCTTCCAGCCCCTTAAAAATGGCTCTGTTCCAGGTTAACATGACTGGGAAGGAGGAGAGAATAGAAAGTCAGCAGAGTTCCAGGCTAGAACCTAAGGGACCATGCTAAAGCCCTTTGGATTTCCTTTTAAATTTATTTGATTTATTTACATCCTGCCTTTATTATTTTTATAAATAACTCAAGGCAGCAAGTATACTTAATACTACTTCCTCTACCTATTTTCCCCACAACAACCCTGTGAGGTTGGTTGGGCTGAGAAAGAGAGAGAGTGACTAGCCCAAAGTCATCTTTCTTCTCAGCCCCTAGCTGCAAATGGCCTAGCTCTAACTCAGGCTTTTGGGGGGGGGGGCAAGCTGCGCCTTCCACTCATTTGGTTCTCTTCTGTTCAGTTTCAGAGTCATTCTGCTGACATACAGATGGAAAGAAGCCCAAGACCTATCAATTCATATCAACAGGTCATATTGTATTGTATTGTATTGTATTGTATTGTATTGTATTGTATTGTATTGTATTGTATTGCATTGCATTGCATTGCATTGCATTGCATTGCATCGCATCGCATCGTATCGTATCGTATCATATCATATCTCAGATGAGAGATCTGAGGTCTGGGATGCTGTCTCTGGGAAGTCACAATAAAAGCATGATAAAACACAATACAAAATGAAAAAGAAGATAAAAGTTAGCCATTATGCATGCATGTGTGCATGCACATGCACACACATACAGGTGTACAAAACTCATTCAACGAAGAGCTCCATCCACCTATTCCAAAGCTTGGGAGAATAGCCAGGTCTTGAAGACATTTTGGAATGCTATTAGAATTGGAGTCAAATGGATCTCGGGGGGGGGGGGGGAGACCTTATCCCAGGGGACAGGTCCTGTGGCAGGGAAGACATGCTTCCTAGATGGTACTGTTTAATCCAATGGATCCAAAGCACACCAACTTTATCACTTATACCACTGGGAAGAAACCATGGACATAAATGATCCCTCAAATAACACTGGCTTAGCCACCTAGAGATAATATGCTCCAAGGCCACAGCTACCTATTCCAGGTAGCAAATTCTTTCCACTATTTTCCATACAAATATATGGAAAAAATATTTAAAAAGTAATCTTGGGATTACCAATCCTAATGTACATATTTTCCATATATTTGTAATTAAGATTTGGGAACACTTGGAGCCCATTTTATCTCCTATTGCTGTTTCAAATTATTTTTAATGTATTATTTTGTAGGAAATGTTTTTTTATTTTATACTTTAAGAAGTTAAGTTTTTGTTCCTGAATAGGATAAAAATATCAAAAATTTCAAAAATGGACTGTACAAAAAAAATGGATTCAAATCCACCCATTAAGCAAATTGATTAAATCAACCATTTATCTTCAATATTACTTAAAAATGTCAGTCTCCTATATAGTGCAGAGAAGCTCAATGTTCAGCACATAAGAAAGTGATATCTCAATGCTGAAGAAATCTCTTAGATTTTACTACTTATCTGCACACATACAAGTCCTATTTTGTGCTGTACATTCTACTGAAGGCATTTGAAAACTGAGATGTATGAAGCTTCACTATCCATGAACATATTGTTCCATAAACTATGTATGATGTATATTTCATCATACAAGAACACACTTTTAATCAAGAATATCTAAGATAATACTAATTTTATTCATAGAAAGAATGATTCAGCCAAAACTGAATTTAAAAAAAAATGTTGGGATTCTAATGGACACATACACAGTTCTCTTATTCAAGACAATGGAAATAGTTTATATTCAGTCCTGGTTTAATTATGTTTATTGCCTGGAAATCATCAGCTATTTCTTCTTCAAGGCAACTCAACTATCAACTTGCAATTATATATTGTTAGCTACTGGGATTGCTTATGTTTTATATGCTTACATGTTCCAATTTTAATCCAAATGTGGTGGATTTAGTTTTTACTGTCTATCTTAGGAAATACCTATAAAACAAGTTCTTCAGATCTGCAGCACGATATAAATGTAATAAATAAATATTTATTCCATGTGCCTAAAACAAAGCCCCTTATTCAAAATGAAATAAATGCACACCAAAAAAGAATGTGGTTTATTTATTTAATTTTATTTTAACATATTGGATTAACAGAGCAACTGTCACTATTCAGTAAACCATGATGAAAACAAACCTGGATTAGCATGCTGAATAAGTCCAGACAAAGAAGACATTTCCCTTGTTTTCTTCTTGCATTGTTCATGTATAATGCATTCAGGCATTAATTACAAACACAGTAAAATCAGAATTTCAGTTTAGCTTAGGGGTTATCAGGAGACAGTACATAAATGAACTTCCACCTGCTGTTCTTGGCCCCAGCAGGTTTTCCATCTGGTTGGCAAAGCCTTAAGGATTCTTTAAATTATAATTTCAGTTCCTCTATTATTAGCTTTAATAAAATCAAAGTAATTGGATACCCTGCTCCATTCCATTGGAGACTGCAATTAATTTTGCTTGATACAATCCAGGCCCAATATTTGAATAACGAGAACAACCAAAGATTCTTGGAACTTGATGAAAACACAGGACATTCTTACTGGAAGCATCAAGATTCACTGAGTGGATAAAAATAATTGCCCAGACAGAGTAGAAAAGAGGACGAAACAAATGCCTGGTTTTCTTCATCCTTGTTTTAGAAGGTATAAGGTAAAAGGCCATGAAAGTCCTGTCTGTGCCACAAATTCTATTATTCTCCTTTATTTACTTTTCTGAAGCATAGCCTCCAACTCTAGGGAGAAAGAACTATGGATGTTTCCAACAATCCTGGTGCAGAAAAGTCAATGCATATGAAAGTTATGAAAGGTATTTATTGTTTTGACATAGGTGCCACTGAATAAACACTCTGAAGCAGGGGTGAAATCCTCCCGGTTCGCCCGGGCCAGTCCTTCGGCGTATAGCCGATGGAACTGGCGGCGGTCGCGGCACGGAGCTTCTCCCGCCCGCTTTCCCGGCCCGGCTGAACACAATCACCGCTTTCCCGGCCCGGCTGAACACAATCATTCGGGTTATTTTTCCCTCTGTGCGAGGGAAAAATAACCCGAATGGCGGGCGTTCAGCTGCTCTGAAGTACCTTGATTGAGAGAAACATCCCTTTACTTTGCATGTGCAGAATACATCTCTAAGGTGGCAGCCAGTCAAAGCAGATTGGCCCAATTTCAACATTTCTTACTAAAGAATTAAGGCAGAAGGAATATACTGGAATCACAATTTATAACATCAGAGGCATGGGCTTCCAGATGTGAACAAATGCTAGCGGACAGTCCAAATGCTGGAAGATGGAGTGAGTCACAACCTCCTTCAAAAGGAAAACCAATTATAACTTTAGCTGAGCTTCAGCTTTGCAAACAAAATAGTTGTTTTCCTGTAAAAAAATGGCTCACCTCCCAAAAGCACCTGAAGTGTCTCTGAACTGATGAACAGCCCTTGAATACAGGTGCCAGTGTTTTCTAAAACTAAAACATGCTTTTCAGATTCCAGTTTCTTTTATAAATAACTGATTAGACTGAATAGATCAGTGTTTCTCAACCTTGGCAGTTTGAAGATGTGTGGACTTCAACTCCCAGAATTCCACAGCCAGTAACGCTGGCTGGGGAATTCTGGGAGTTGAAGTCCACACATCTTCAAACTGCCAAGGTTGAGAAACACTGGAATAGATTCTTAATGGTACTAACCACTTCATGGGAGTTTTGTTTGGGAGTTTTGTTTCTGCAGGTTTTTAGCAAAAGAGATATTCCCCAAACTCCATCCTAGTTCTGGGAGTGTTGAAATAATCATCTGTCTCAGTTCTGAAGCAAGCAAACAAAAGTGAGACACCATTAAACTGGAAAAGTATTTATCTCACTGTTTAAAATGAAAAAAAAAGTTCTTTATCAGATGATAGACAGCTCTTGCTCCTTTACTTTTAAACACCGCATGATTGCAAAGAAACAACTCATTTGTTCAACCACAGAGAAAAAGGAGACCTTGGAATATATTATGCTTCTATCAAATGTAAAAAAAGATACCCTATCAACTCTTTATTAATATGTTGTTAATATTCCAAGAAAGTAAGACATCAAGATGATGGTACAGCTTTTTAAGATTTATTTCTAAAGGGTGCTCTGACCCAGCCTTAGCAGAAGCAAGAAACAGACTCCTTGTCACGAAAAACCCCTCTTTATTTACCTCTTGTGAATTAATGGCATTCGCACACCGAAAAGTCCAGGCAATAGTCCTTCAAGGAGTTAACTGCAGTAACAGACCTTATCAGTTCCTTGCGATAATGCAAGGCCGTGAGCTCCCAGCTGAAAGGCTGCAAACTAAGTTCTGGCAAGCAGTCTTTGTGGCATGAAACACAATGAGCAAAATCTTCAGAAATACGAACTGTTGTCTCCTATGACAACCACTCCCCTTTCCTTCTATTTATTCCCCAGCCAGAGAAGGGCCATTCAGAGTCCACATGTGCTTTGCTTCCTGAGTCGACTCCTTGTCCTCCGTTGCTCACTAACTGCTCTGCGCAAACGGCATCTGGAAAAGGCCCCAGCTGTTCTTCCTCCTCACTCATATCAGCCTCCAAAGGCAGCTGCCTCTCCGGTGGCAGAGAAATGTCAGACGGCCCTGGCTCTATCTCTGCGTCCGACACAGAGCATCCATCAGAGCCTTCCCCAGGCTCCAACACTGGCCCAAGTTCCTCCCCAACCTCCTCATCGTCCGAGTCTGTCGCCAGCTTTGCTGGCAGCTGGCAGGCCACAACAAAGGGGTTGTGTACCCAAAAGTTACATTTGGTCATCATGCTAAGTTATAATTTAATGCTAAAAAAATGAATGGCCTTCCAGATATTGCTGTATTATAACTTCTAACATCTCCCATCCCTGTCCAAAACATCTGGGTTTGTTGAAAGTTATGGTTCTATAAGCTCCATGTCCTCATTTAACACTACAAGAATAAACCATGAAGAATAGAAGGATCACATACTATTTTCATTCTACTCCTCCCATTTTCACAACTATTGTAATTTGAATTAAGTGAGTTTATAAGGTCTTTTAGACCTGGCAAGATATGATGAATCTGAATGATGGAAGCAAATAAAACTCTGACTCTTACATAAACTTACAAAGATCATATGTTAAAACAAATAATACTTAATGTTAATCCACAGTTCTTTTTGAATGCTGAAATAGGAAGGAAATACTTATGATTCATTCTGTGTTAATTTTAGGTTCATCCTGGCCTAGATAAGCTATCATTCTGCATATTTCTAAACAACACCAAAGAATGGGAATAGCATCAAGCTGTTAAGCTTTTATTTCTATGGGGCAACTTTAAGTAATACGATACGTGTATTATGGTTGATTACACAATCAGCCAGATGTTCAGATTTGGCATTTTTGTTTATCTATTGACTTTTTCCCCAAAGACTTGCTATAGGCAGATGTTGCTGTAATAATAATATTAAAAGTATTCCCACAGGATTTATTTATTTATTTATTTATTTATTTATTTATTTATTTATTTATTTATTTATTTATTTATTTATTTATTTATTATTTATTTATTTACTTACTTACTTATTTATTTATTTATTTATTTATTTAAAGGTGCTTCTATGCCGCCCTACTCCCTAAGGACTCAGGGCGGCGTACAACATTTTAGGGAACACCAAACAAATCATTAAAAACAATTTAAAAACAATTTAAAAGGACATATAATCATACATACATGGGGGAGACATCAGATGTAAGGTTGTCTCAAAATCACCCCGCCTGCAGGAAGAGCCATGTCTTAATGGCTTTTCGGAAGGCCAGCAAGGTGGGGATGATTCGGATCTCTGGGGGAAGTTGGTTCCAGAGAGCAGGGGCCCCTACAGAGAAGGCCCTCCCCCTAGGCCCCACCAGTCGGCATTGTTTGGCTGACGGGACCTGGAGGAGACCCACTCTGTGGGACCTGACCGGTCGAAGGGAAGTATGAGGTAGAATGCAGTCCCGGAGATAGCCTGGTCCTAAGCCATGTAGGGCTTTAAAGGTAATGATCAACACCTTGAATTGTACCTGGACATCAATGGGCAGCCAATGCAGCTGGTGGAGTATGGGTGTTACATGGGTGTATCTTGCGACACCCACCACAGTTGCACCAGTTTTAGTCTCCGAATATTCTTCAAGGGTAGCCCCATGTAGAGCGCATTGTAGTAGTCCAATCGGGAGGTGACAAGGGCATGAGTGACCGTGAGTAGAGCCTCCTTCTCCAAATATGGCCGCAATTGGTGCACCAGGCGAACCTGTGCAAAAGGTTCCCCTGGTGTAAGCTGGATGTAAGCTATTGTAAGTAAAGCTTTTTGCAATTGACTGATAGTGATTTTGTCAATGCTGATGGTGTTCATCGCCTTGATGGTCTTTCCATCACTGAGTTTGGATTTTAAAGATCTTCACTGTCATGACATATTCACTACTAACCTTCTTTTTGTATTCAGTGGGCTTGATGTTGTCAGCCTGAAGGACACCCAGTATTTGTAGTGATGTTATTTCCATGTGGCATTTTAATTCCTTCAGTTTTCACTATTCCCCCCCTGCCGATAGTAAGGGTGGCACATAACCTTCCTAAGGAAGTGTTACCAACCAGACATCTTCATTCATAGTCTGTTTCCTCAGCTATCTTCTGAAATGATCTATCATGACTGAAGGCGGCATGTCTGTGTTTCAACTCTTTGCAACTAATGGTGCTAATTATGCAGCTAGTGATGTATGCCTTTTGTGAGTCTCATTCTTTGAATTCATTGCTTTAACCAGGGTTTATGGTGCTGATAATTTTTATGATTGCATTTAATATATATACATTTGGTTACAGGCTTGAACCTTGGATGAAACTGAGCTGGATTTTAATCGCACTGATCCTCTGCGTGGAGTGCTTCATCTTTTGTCTAGTCAAGTATACACCCTCGTGACCTACAAGGTCTACATCTACCCTGTGTGATCAATCAGTCTGGGTTGGGTTCTTGCTCTTTCATTTATGATATGCATCCCACTGGTTAAAGTTGTCTTATGCAATCAGATGGTCCTCTCTTTGAGAGAGTGAAGGTTATGGCTTCATCAGATACTCATCAGATCAGTGGGACAAAGAAACAGAGATCGCTGCCATGTTCTGCCCTCCCGGCCTAGTCAATGCTGGGAGGAGGACATCTGTTTTAAAATTGCTATTGACTAACCATAGAATCTTTCACAGAACCAGATTTACAGAGCTTTATATTTCCACTAAGGTTTATTTTTATTTCTCTAGAGAAAGTAATTTTTTGTGTTTGGTTTTTATTTTATTTTTTTAATATTTTGTAAAGTAAATCACAGCAGATTGCTCTCCTGCTCTATTTAGAGACAGAGCTTTCATATCAAATTAGGCACATTGCAGGAATTTATTTTCTGTTTTCCACACAGCATATCTAACTAACTTCTATTCATAATGCAGCTTTACTATTTTTAGTTGATTTTCTTACCATCAGTGTACCCAGGCAGCAATCCTATGCACACTGACTTGCAAATACGCCTCAATGAACACAGTGGGACTTAGTTCTGAAGAAAACGTATGTAGGATTGTACTGATAAATACCCATACATAAATTGCAATTTATCTCTGTGTTGGTGTGGTTGGGAACAGGTTAGTGCAAAATTTTATTTTGCTTTTTTGTTTTTTAACAAAAAGCCTGGTATTTTAGAAACTGTTTGTTAAAGGCACTATCTTCCTCTGGTTGAAGCAGGAAGTATTAAAGAAAAAAATACATGTTTTTTTCTAAACACATGGCGGTGCAGTGTTTAGAATGCAGTATTACAGATTAATTCTGCCCACAGCCTGGAGTTCAATCCTGATAGGACTCAAGGTTGACTCAGCCTTCCATCCTTCCGAGGTCAGTAAAATGAGGACCCAGATTGTTGGGGACAATATGCTGACTTTGTATAGTGCTCAGAGAATGCTGTAAAGTTCTATGGAGCGGTAGATAAGTCAAAGTGCTATTGCTATTGCTATTTTATGCTTGCTGTGAGCCATGTAGGAATATATTTATGTGTTTAATTGGAATAGCTGGAATATGATAGCTGCAATTGTGCACCATCCTGTCATTTTTGTGATAAGGGCGTCTGTATAAATTTGAAAAATAAATAAAAAATCAAAGTTTGTCCAGTCAAAACTCCATTGCAATATCATGGTTGTTTATATGGACAGTATTGACAAGCAATCTTATTTTAGATGATGTTTTTCCATACAGTTTCAGATCTTCCAGTAAAGGAGATGGGATATAGTGGCAGATGTTTTCTGATTTTAATAGCCATGGCCTGAGTTATTCAGTATTGTTGACAGAAGAATCAGTGCAATGACAAAATGGTGGTGATGGTGAAATTTCCTTGAAAGATTCCTCTCTTGATATAAATATCAATGACCAAAAACTGTGTCTTCCTGTTATTTCTAGGCACTTTGATTATCATGATTGGTCAGTCAACCAGATGTTTAGATTGGATTTGGCATTTTTATCCATCTAACAAGTCCACCCCAAGGACTTGGGATAGGTATTATGATTAGTCTAAGTCAGCCAGATGTTTAGACTGGGTTTGGCATTTTCATACACCTATTATTACTAGTAGTTTTTTTAAAACTAAAATTGGCAGGTTTCCAGCAGGCTGATGCTAAATTTCAGCTTTGAAACTTCAGGGACTTTGTCTTCTGTAAATGGTTTGTAATTATAATGAGATAACTAAAGAAAAACTATATTAAAAATATTCTATTTCCACTTCTAAAAGCTGAAAGCAGTTAACACTCTTTTTTAAAAGAAAGCAAATACATGACCTATCTTTTCTTGAATTTATTTCAAGAAAAAATAAAATAAAATTTATTTTATTAACTGTAATGGTTATCAATACTTAAGTCTATCTCCTGACTCAATAAAATGTGCTCTTTCCCTACAATGTTATTGTTGCTACTTACAGAGTCCCTGATCATAAACTACTGGCAAGTGAATAATGTCAGCTGACAGGTAGATGATCTATAATTTGTGATGTGTTTGTTATGTAACACAAAACAAATAAAGGCGCTGAAAGAAAAACTGAAATACCTGGAATGAAAAATAGTCTGCACATTTTCTATTAGTCTACTTTAGTTTTATGTGTAATATTTTTCATAGTTCTTACTGAACTCTACATCTCTCTTTTCTCTGAACACCATAGTCTTTTCCATCATGTTTTGTATAATATTATCCACAGTGTATTGTATTCAGGCATAATGAATTAACTCTGCTTCCTTCCTTACTGACAGCCCAGCTTTTGCTCTCTCTCTTCCTTTTCTTGCCAATTATTCCAAAGGCTTATTATTTGTGAGTCTGCCTGGGAGTTGTTAAACCGAAGTATGGACTGTCAAAATTCACTAAAATATTGAATTTACTCTCTTTATTCTGACAGACTAGTCTGAAAATCAGTCAATGGTGGAAGAAGATGGAAATATCACCAAGTTTGGATTGACTAGAATTTTAAATATACTTTTTATAATACAAACCATACACATACTTTCCTTATTTAAACAACTGTAAGCATCAATAATCATGTCCTTCAAGGTAATGAATTTGTAGGCAAATGTCCTTACATTAAAATTAAAAATCAGATTGCAGCTAACCAAGGTAATGAATAATTGTTAAAAAAAATCCTGAGGTTCTTTACAAGGATAAAAATAGACCCACGTCTCTGAAAGCTTAACTTTCTCTGTCAGATAACCGAGCAAGTGGAATCTAATACACGTACACAACAAGACCCACGGCTCTCCTCTTCCTCTGTCAAAGGAAGTTGGAAGGTAGCTGAATGGTTACATGACTGGTGTAAGTGCAACTACATTCCTTAAGCTTTATTAAATGAGGATTACTTGTATTACTTTCCTGTGGTTAAGGCTATTTGTTGTAAGATCTGTTGCTATATCTCCTTCAGGGTGTGGAGAATAGATTATTTCTAAATTTTGTTATATTAACAAAAGGTCTCCAGGTAAACAAAACATATCTTAAAAATATCAAAGTGGAACAAGCAAATCAAAGTGATTAACAGGAAAGAAAGAAAAAAATGATTAGTGACATTACACTTTTGTTATTCATGTATGTGTCAATATAATCGTTCAACAGCATTAAATAGTTTATCACTGACCCACTCTGGGTTATTTTTTCAACTACCCATAGTTCTGATTTTCCCTGGAGATCTACTCTCCAAATACCAACCATGCCTGAGCCCAGCTTTTGGACCCAGAGATTGGCCAGGTGCTGCCACCTACTGACACACTTCTATTCTTACTTCTGAATTTATTTAGTTGCTCTTTTTATAGCTCCAAGGTACCGTATTTTTCGGAGTATAAGCTGCACCGGAATATAAGACGCACCTTAGTTTTGGGGGAGGAAAAGAAGGAAAAAAATATTTTCTATGCAAAGCCCATTAAAAGTCTTCTACTTACAGTGGGCAGAAGTAAAACAAGCCCAAAAGTGATAAGCAAAAGGAATTTCAGCAGGTATATCCTGCTTATCATCTGGTCATCCCACATAAAAGTCATTCAAACAAGCAAAAGATTTATTTAGGATATCTTTTTCAATAAATTATGCCCAGAAATAACAAGTTTGCTGAACTCTGTAAACCGCTTAGAGAGGGCTGTAAAGCACTATGAAGCGGTATATAAG
The DNA here is from genome assembly GCA_023053685.1 of Diadophis punctatus similis. Lineage (NCBI taxonomy): Eukaryota > Metazoa > Chordata > Lepidosauria > Squamata > Dipsadidae > Diadophis > Diadophis punctatus. The sequence continues at coordinate 65,399,763 of JALIGW010000002.1, read as the reverse complement.
TCTAAGTGCTATTGCTATTGCTAAGTATGACAGGGACCTTGACAGACAAGGAAAGGAGAACTTTCCTATGGTACTTTTTTTTCACTAAAAGGAACTTCATTCTGATTAAAACTGCCATAAACATGCTGCTATTTAGATATTTAGTTGTCTAGATCTTAAAATTATCAGATACTGCAGTGGCTGCTAAAAGAAAATACTGTAAGTAGATTTGCAAATGTTGGAGAGAAGAGTTATAAACATCCATACTATGTTTTCTTCTTAAAAAAGGGAAATACTTCTGAGGAATATTTCTGCTTCTTTCCAGTACACTAAAGCAGATATAGGTATAATAAGAATCAATAAATAAGATTGAGAAGTAGTACTCTGCTATTTAAAAGAAGATACAAAAGCACTGGGCCTCTTCAGATCAAGCATTTTAAAAAGTTCTTCATTTTGTTTTCTAGAACAATAATAAAGCAGTCTTTAAAAAATAAGTCTAATAATTTGAACATTCTACAGACATTTAGTTATTCACTTACCCCTTTGCCTCCAGTTCAGCAGAAAATAAAAATCTGCCTGTCTCTCCCAGCTATTTGCCTCTTTGCAGCCTAGTTTCAGTTTCACTTTAGCTAGCACTGGCCATGCAGCCTCTCTCAGCTGTGTGTCGGGAGGCTGATAATGATCAGCTTATGCTAATGGGCTCTGGCTGTTTGCTGCAAAGAGGTAAATTGATGGGAAGCAGAGACCAAAGGGTGGGGGTGGCTGTGTGGGGCTACATTCGATGTATAAGATGCACCCAAGTTTTCACCCTCTTTTGGGGGATAAAAAGGTGTGTCTTATACTCTGAAAAATATGGTATGATATATTGACTTTTCTTCACCAATTTTAATATTAAAGAGAACAATAATGAATGTGATGTAACAATTTTTATTTCTTCTGTTCTATTTTCTGAACAAAATAGTCTGCTAAATGTTAGTTTTTAAAACACAAAGTTTTTTAAGAAATAAAAGTATATTGTTTATATATTTTGTTTTGCATTGTCCTTATGTGTTGGCAAGAAGTATAATAATGATGCTTCATTATATTTCTGCATTATATCTTCATTGTAGAAATAACACAAATTAGATAATGACATCATTTACATGCTATTGTAATTGTGGCTTAGAATGGATATTAATGACCATGCTCTTGATAAAAGAATTCCTGATGTGTACTGGGTTTTCACACCATTAAATATCTTTCACTAGTACTTAATATATTCTGTCCCCCTCTTTTTGGGTGGACTCCTTCCTTCCTTCCTTCCTTCCTTCCTTCCTTCCTTCCTTCCTTCCTTCCTTCCTTCCTTCCATCCATCCAGTGGTGAAATCCAATTTTTTTTACTACTGATTCTGTGGGCGTGGCTTGGTGGGCGTGGTGTGGCTTGGTGGGCGTGGCAGGGGAAGGATACTGCAAAATCTCCATTTCCACCCCACTCCAGGGGAAGGATACTGCAAAACCTCCATTCCGACCCCACTCTGGGGCCAGCCAAAGGTGGCATTTGCTGGTTTTCTGAACTACTCAAAATTTCCGCTACCGGTTCTTTGAACTACTCAAAATTTTCGCTACCGGTTCTCCAGAACCTGCTGGATTTCACCCCTGCATCCATCCATCCATCCATCCATCCATCCAGACTCTGGAGAGCAAAACAAGAATTCAAGAAAGGACCTATAGTATCTACACTGAGTTTATACATTACAGTAAACCAAGATTAGTAAATCATTTATTGAATAAATGACAATTGGATGTTTATACAACACAGTGAGCCAAATTAATTAAATCACCTATGACATAAATGATGACAATCAGTCACAAAGTTGAATTGCAAATAATGAATATGCAGTCTATGTATTTGAAGGTGAAAAAGTCTATAATGTGAAAAGTGGGCTGATGAGAAGCAGACAGAAGAATGAGAAAAACAGGTTTATGCATAAAGTGCAACATTGTGGAAAGAGGATTCATTTCATCGAGAAACTTAGGGCTTCTAATCAGAAACTGTTAAGGGTTATAATTGGAAGGAATGAAGCAACTAAGAATGTAAAAGAAAAAATAGGTGTGAAAATTGATTGTCTGCATACAAAGTTACTATTGTGATGTGGACTGCAGCAGTGAATTGAGATTACTTGACTTTATAGACAGCAGAAGAAAAGAAAAAGAACAAAAGCTGGGTTTTTACTAAGGATTTGCTTTTAGATTTTGCTATATCTGGCATAAAGATGTCCCATTAATTGTTTTCTAAAGATATGTCCTCTTGATGCAGCCTTAACGCCATCAGCAGCCTACTATGGAGACAACTTAATTTTGTTTTATTCCCAACACAAGTCTTAGTGTACAAACAATCTATGATACTTCATTCATGAACTGCATCTGCTAAGTTCCAGTTGGCCAGTAGAGGCTGCTCTGACCATATACCTTTCTTCCCTCCTTCTGTGATCATTTTGGCTGGGCTGTAGGAGAAACTGTACATCTGATCTACCCTAGCTTCACAAAATGCCTTTCAAACACTACATGCTATCCCTTATTTACACTGGTCTACAGGAAGACCACTAGAATGGTTGCTAAACATGCATTTAGTGGTCTTTCAAAAGACTGGTACATCTGTATGTAAGTAAGTGCTGCCAGTTGATTTAAACTGGGAAATATATATGCTGCTGGTTTTGTCCCAGATTAAATCCATTACAGGCTTTCTGAGGCTTGTGTTAACACGGGTGCTTTCTTCCATTTTACTACAATGGGAAAATGAAGCAATTTTCCCTACAATAAGTTTCGTATAGTCCAGGGATATTTCAAGTGCCAAATGAGACCATTTGCTGCCAGTTCTATTGTCTCTTATGGATTTTGAATAATGGGAAACTGCAGTGAAATTGACAAGAGTTCTGTCAGTTTTACCTTCTAATCTAAGTGACAGGTAAAATCTATACCCAAATAGACTGGCTGCCAGGATGAGGAGGGTGGGGGGAGAGACACTCTAAGATAAAGCTGGAGGTAGCATTCTCAGAAAGCTCCTCTCATTGACCGATATCAACCTGGCAGATGGACTGTTCTTGGCACAGATCTATTGCATTTCCAGAAGACTGGTAATCCATGTTCAAAGCTAGCTGGACCTGAACATTCCTGTGCTGGCAATCTATAACATAGGCAGTCTGAAAGATGGCTAAAAGCCACCCACACTTTTCCAAGCATCCCTTGCTACAACATCTGCTGAGTGATGATGCTGGGATAGGAGACTCAAAATAAGAGTAAAGAAAAAAAGAACAGAAACACTAATCAACATTATTACTGAAGCAGATTGGAGTGCGGCTTTTCCAGGCAGCACAAATTTATGCTGGCTTATTTTACTTCTGATTGAAGGACATGGGAAATGTGGTCTTGAGGAAGAACTCCAAGTCACTGATTACTCCTTACTCCAAGTACAACATGGTATTGTGTTTACATAATGGGGATAGTTTACTGAGTGCTTACAACACTATGCAAAAATGTCTTTTTGCACTCTGCATTGTCTGTGTTAAACTGGTTGAAAATCATGGCTATGAATTGCAAATGTAGAGCTAAAATTAATGAATTTTGTGTCTGAATAAAGTTGGCTGAAAAGTTCATTGCTTTTTAACAGAATGGGTTGATCAATACAGCATATGTATATTCTAATTTATTTCATATTTTTAAAGTAGTAGCAACATCTTCATTTTGAATACAGGTAATTCATAGAAGTTAAATATATCTATGAGAAGTTTTTTTTAAAGTATTCTGTTGTATATAGTTTCTTTTTAAAATGATACATCTGAAAAGCATGCATCTTACAGTAACATAATTGTTAAGAGTAAAGCAATCTGATCAGTGAACCAAAAAATTTCAATAAACTTAATTAAGTTTAAGGTTAAACTTAAGATTAAGCTGGGGGACAGCTTAACCATTTGAGCTTACCCCCCAAGTATGTATGTGGTTGAATGGATGGATGTTGTTGTTGCTTTTATACTGTTTTTTTTAAATTTTGTACTGTTTTTAAATTGTTGAAATTTTGTCTATTCTTGTATCTCTTATGTTGTACGCCGCCCTGAGTCCTTCGGGAGTTGGGCGGCATATAAGAATAACAAAATAAATAAATAAATAAATTAGCTATTTTCTGGAAAATTAATGGTTGCATCAAAGTAAGCCGTAAATGTGATTGACACTAATTGCCATTTGAGTTGGCAGTCCAAACTCATTGAAGCAGAATAAATGATAAAGAAGCTAAATTTGGCTGACATGTTAAAGAACTGAGAATTCATACACCTTTTACTATCTAGGTCTGCTTGCAGGTTTATCCTGTTTTCCAGGTTTATATATTTTTCATGAGACATAATAGAAGTTACTGCTAGAGGATAATGCAAACACAATTTAGAATGTTCTTCAAACAAAACTGTTTGTACAGATTATATAACCAGCTATCCAGTTATATTGAAGTACAATATATTTAGAAATAATATTGAAGAATATACTTGTTACTAATATTTATTGAAAATAATATTAAATGCAAGAATCTACAGTGTTGTTTACCTTATTGCAAAATCGGGGCTACTATATCTCAGCTGAAAAATCCAGACCACCAAAAGAAGAAAGCAGAGAATTGGTTTCCTTTACTTAATGCCCATCCAGATTTTTTATAACCGAAATCAGGTAATCCTAATAAAAGGGTGATTGTAGATAACATGGTTTCCTTTGAGTGGCATGGCAACATTGTGGTGAAGATACTCGCCTCCCATTTGGAAGGTTGAGAGTTCAAACCTAGGTAGTGGCAAATGTTTCTTTTTTAGAGCAGAGAGAAACAATATCTTCTGTGAACTCCACATGGAATCAGGAAGGGCATCCAGCCAGTAAACGCTCACCATCCAGTCACCCTGACCCTAGCCCAGTGCTTCTCAATTATTTTCTGTTACGCCCCCCCCCAGGAAGAAGTAAACATTTCGCGCACCATCAACTCTCCGCCAGGACGATTGTTTGCAATATTCGGCACGTTTTCGCTGAAAAAACTCAAGCGGCTTATCAGCGTGATTGGGGTGTAATGTGTTTAAGTGACGCCTTAATTTATTTGGCTTTATGCTGTCTGTTGCCAACGTTTTTAGACACAGTAAACATACCGGTCTTTCCTCATCTCTCACCGTAGTCACAGTGAAGCCAAGCGCTACATACGCTTCATCATATTTCCTCGTCTTAGCTTTCAGGAGACTTACGTTTGTCTCATTATCTCTGTCTCTCTCCTCCTTTCTTTTCATCCCTGTTAAATATTTTTCCATGGTGTCTCTTAAGGGTTTGTTATCTGCACTTCATATCTCCTGCTCTGTGCTGTGTGCTATTGTTCGGTGCAAAAAAACCCTACTCCCTGCAGCAAAAAAAAGCACGTTCCCTGGGGTCATGCGCCCCCCTGGCATCGCTCCGCGCCCCCCCCAGGGGGGACCCACCCCACTATTTGAGAAGCACTGCTCTAGCCTGAATTAAGGGATTACAGGGTCGTAGAAAGGGAGGGTTTCCTCAATTTGCTCAACTGAACTGTGGTATTTAATTCTTGTTTTTTCACAAACTATAGGGAATTCTATTTCTGTTGGTCTGCAAACACTGCTTTAGTTTTAAAGTCAGTTGTATGCCAGGCCTTCTGTAGTTCAATTTGGGATGTAAATTACTCTATAGAAGAATTATTACAATTAAATTTACCTTCTCACTGCTTGTACCCACTTTCTTCTTCTTAATGGTCACATTGGCTTTGGTGTTACTGCATTATCATGGATAATTTACCTGCACCCTCTGAAATACTCTGTTTACAAGCTATGAATTCCTCAGTGCTAACTATCTTATGAAGAATCTTCTACTATCAGTCTTAAGATGTTTTTCTGCTTCAGAGGCCCCTAAAGCATGCAATTCTGGGGAAGAGCCACTTCTATATGTTTCTCTAAACTGTCCCCTCAAGCATAGAAAGTGATACTGCAGATATTGATTATTCTGAGAAACATCTAGGCTTGGGCAGTGGGGTTGAAGACCAAGAGAGGATAAGACTGACCTTGTATAATACTTGGCTATTCAATTACTTGATTTTTAATAACATAAAAATAATAGGAGTAGAAGTACACAAAGGTCCGAGTAAGTGTCTGGAAGATAACATGCTACTTTATATCCAGGAAAAAAAAAACCCTCTTCCTTCCTGTGTCACCACATCTAACAATGAATAGATAGAATAACAATTTAAAAGGTTTAAGATAGATAGAATAACAATTTAAAAGGTTTTGTTTGAATTGGGAAATAGATGTGTCATGTGAATATATTTTGCAAAGGTGCAGAGACTTACATAAATAATATGAAGTTTATAGTTTTGATTCTGTGTGTAATTTGATTTGGCATTATAGACAGCAGTTTATGTCTGTGTAATTAACAAGGTGTTAAAGGTTTTGCTTTTGTGTGTTACATGATATCTCACTATAAACATAAATCCTCAAACAGCGTAATTCCAGTTTAAAACCGGATTGTAAAAATATTTGTTAGAATGCTCTTATATGTTTGTAAATAAAATAGTCTGGTCCCTCTCTAAAAACTACAGGGAATGATTAATTATCATTGCCAATTGGAAAGTTTCCCATAATTTCCTCTTTACCATCTGCAGTTGTGCAAATATTTGTAAGGAAATTAAAATAAGATGATATAAGAAATTATTAAATAATATTATTAGCATCTGCTATAGCTGTTATTCAATTCAGCATTGAAATTAATGCTGGATTTTACAATGTTATCAGTGTGCTCAAACAATAATATATATATTGGAAATGAGAGTAAAATCAATTTTGGATGTCCTCTCATAGGCTATTCCTTATTAGCAACTTATAACACTATGACCATATAATAATTAACTATAATACTGATTTATCACCACAGTGATGGTTGGGTGATACTGTGTTTCCCTGAAAATACGACATGTCCTGAAAATAAGGCCAAGCCTGATTTTTGGAGTAAATATACTTTCAAACAAATAAGCCCTAGTGAAGGGGTGGCCTTGGCCAGCACAGGAGGCAGCCCTTCCCTTCCCTGGTCACTTCAAGGCTGCTGGGCCCCTTAACCACGGCCCGCTGATCAGCTGATCGAGCAAGGGCCGGGAATTCTGTCTCTCTGGGTACTTGGAGATATTTCCAGCGCACTCTTCCTAGCCCCAGCTCTGCCAACAGCGCTAGGCAACCTTGCAGCCGACGGCCCCTCTGTTCCACAGCTCACCTTGTGGCTATGGAGCAAGCGGTGACCACAGCTTGTGCTCCGCGGATGTTACTTAGGCTCCTGCTACAATGAGGCAGAAAGCCATGTGGTGCTGCTGCTGCTTGAAAAAAGGACAGGAAAAAAGGATTGTGGGAAGCACGTGCTTACAATAGAAGCAAAGCGCAGCATGTCCCTTTCAAGCGATCAAGTGTGTGTGTGTGTGTGTGTGTGTGTGTGTGTGTGTGTGTGTGTGTGTGTATGAGAGAGCGAGAGAGAGCGAGAGAGAAATGACGGAGGGGAGTAACAAAAATTGCAGGCAATGCTGTTTGAAAGAGTTTCCTCTCTGCCGTTTCTCTCTCTCTCTGTGTGTCACACACACATACATGATGAAAACGGTGGAGGGCAGAGCCGGTAATGGCGGGGGTGGCAACCCGGCCCTGGGTAGGGGCAGGGAGAGGGGCAGAGGCAGAGGGGAGAGTGCCAGTGGCACTGGGAATGGTGGAGCCAGAGGCAGGCGACGAAGATGAGGAGGAGGGCATGGTGACTTTGAGCATGCTGTGGTGGAGGTTCAAGCGGCAGTGTTGGGGTCTGCTGGGACTCATCAGCTATTCAGAAGCTGCAAGGAAACAAAGTTGCTAGTGGTGGCTTCTCTGCTCCCACCCCTGCCTCTGGCTCTTGAGAGAAGCGGGAGGGGGAGGAAACTGTCGCGGGCTTCTAGCCCGGTGTGGCTGCCCGGTGTCTCGTTGCCAGGCACCTGGGAAGAGTAAGTGGGGCCTGCAGGAGGAAGGGAGTGCAGGCAAGAGTCCTGTGAGGCTCCCCTCCCCAGGAAGAGTCCAGCTCAGTTGCTGTCCAGTTTGGTGACTCCCAAGGCAGAGGGGTTTGCCGGACATGCTGGCGGGCACTCCAGTCAGTCAGCGCTCAGGTGGGGGACGGCAGGGATATCAGACCGGAGAGGAGCAGGAGGGAAGGGGAGGCCTCCAATGACAGTCACCATAGAGCGGGAAGTGCACTTGCAGAGCAGCCGCTGCCCTGGCTGGGGTTTCGAAGCTGCAGAGCCAGAGTTTGGGGGAGAGAAAGAAATACTTCTGCTGCTTTCCTTACATGCAGCCAAAAGCAGAAGCAGCAGAAGTATTTTTTTCTTTCTCTCCCCCAAACTCCGGCTCTGCAGCTTCCAAACCCCAGCCAGGGCAACGGCTGCTCTGTGAGTGTGCTTCCCGCTCTATGGTGATGGCTGGAGCTGGAACTGGACCCTGCAGGGGGAGCTGGCCCAAGTCGTGGCTTCTGCGTGAGTGCTGATGGTGGGCGCCGGTGGCATCGGCTGCGAGCTCAAGGACCTGGTGCTTACTGGCTTTGCCCACATCGACGTGGTGAGGCCTGAGAGGCGCGCAAGGGGGGAGGGGGGACAGGCGCTCATACAGCTTGGCAACTTCAGGCTGCTTGTGTTCACACAAACACACCCTGCAGGAGGGGAGAGGCTTGATGGCGGCGCGCAGAGGGAGCCTCTCTGCCGGACTCCCAGCTGTGAGTGCGCAGGCCGCCCGGGGCCTCCTGCACCTCCAAAATAATAAGACCCCTCCGATAATAAGGCCAAGCTCTTATTTCAGGGTTTAAAAGAAAATAAGACCCTGTCTTATTTTCGGGGAAACATGGTACTATAAATGACACAAAGCAACAATTATGTGGAAGAGAAAAAGTGCCATGCTTGATAAATTTACACCCAATGGGCCAGGGGTGAAATTTAAAAATTTCCCCTACCAGTTCTGTGGGTGTGGCTTGGTGGGCGTGGCAGGGGAAGGATACTGCAAAATCCCCATTCCCACCCACTCTGGGACCAGCCAGAGATGGTATTTGCCGGTTCTCCGAACTACTCAAAATTTCCACTATTGGTTCTCTAGAACCTGTCAGAACCTGCTTAATTTCACCCCTGCAATTAGCCCATGATTATTATCACTCTCCTCTCCTCACTGTTATGTCTTCTCTAATTTCTAACACAGTTTGCATGTCATATATCATCACTTATTACCTCTTATTCATCGCTGCACCACCCCTCCCACACCATTTGTTTACACTTGTTTCAATCTGTGCTGCTTTATTTTTTTTTAATCCAAATTTATTTCATCTTGTCCAAAGGAGTAGTCCATGCCCTTTGCTTCCCCTCATTTTTGGATCATGAAATATCTCATCAACAAGATAAAAAGGAAAGAAACCCCTAAAAGTCTAAAAAAGAGATATAGGAATGAGTATAGGAAACTGATTTACATATAGATTTAAATTGAGTAGATATTTTAAATTATTTGTGCAGTCAATAGTAATTGCTATATAACACATTGACTAAGCTGGTGATATATGTCTTTCTTTCTGTTAGATAGTGGCAGAGACATAACACTTTCTTTTGTATAAAAGAGCATTCTAAGCAGTTTTATTTATTTATTTATTTATTATTTGGTTCTTCTATACCGCCCTACTCCCGAGGGACTCAGGGCGGCGTACAACATTGTGCAAGAACACTAAACAATAAACAACGATTAAAAACAATATTAAAAGATTAAAAAAGTTTAAAAAAATATTCACCAACATTCTTCTTTATGTAAGAAGAAAACAGAAAACAAATCAATAAAAATGTTGATGAATAAAACACAGTGATTACAATGCAGCAAGACCTTAAAAGTCTAAAAACAAATAGCAGCGCTAAGATTTACATTTAAACATACAAATAAAATAAGTCTACCCTGATATTGCCAGGTGTGAAAGTTTAGAATCACAAGTGACGTTTCAAATAAACTTATTTAATACTAATTATGCCTATGTACAGGAATAGTAACATAGAAAACTGACTATCTTGGTATTAGATAAGGGCCAATGGAATCCAAGACGGGTTGGACTTAGTCCATTTGTACTAATAAAGGAGAATATTTGTAGCTCAGGGTTGACATGAGTTGTCCTTGTTGCTCTCTGAGCTTGCTTGTTTTCTTACAGACATTTCGTTACCCAAACTAGGTAACATCATCATTTGCTAGTAAGGAGTGCAGTTTGCTGTCACTTTATACAGTTAGTTCTCCAATTGACCCCCAAATTTTTGTTGTTGAGACATTTGCGAAGTGAGTTTTGTCCCATTTTACAACATTTCTTGCCACAGTTGTTAAACGAATCACTGCAGTTGATAAGTTAGCAACTCAGTTGTCAAGTGAATCTGGCTCCCCATTGACTTTGCTTGTCAGAAGGTCACAAAAGGTGATCACATGACCTTGGGACACAGAAACGGTCATCAATATGAACCAGTTGCCAATCATCTGACTTTTGATCACATGATCATGGGGATGCTGTAAAGGTCGTAACTGTGAAAAACGGTCATAAATCACATTTTTCAGTGCTGTTGTAACTTTGAATGGTCACTAAATGAACTGTTGTAAGTTGAGGACTACCTGTATTCTAGTGGCTTGTCTGTCACTGTTAGTGGGGATGGTCTTATAAATTAGTTCATTTGTGGCTACTGAGAGATTCTAGCCTGATTCCTCTTTTGACTCTGCCCCCAATGTTCTGTCACTCCTTATCTTATAAATATTGAAAGAAATATAGAACGTGTCAGATTTTTAATATTTGGGACGCTAACTCTAAGCAGTCTCTGGACTTGAAAAATTAAGCACCCCAAGTCCAGATTTGTTCCTAGAACAGAAGGTCATGAGAGACCATATAAGAAAGCTCTTAAATGATCATATAATCCCCCCCACCAATGTGCCATATTTACTCAAGATAGTTCCATTAATGTTTGGATTCATTTTATAACAAAATGAGACTAATGATTATAACTATTAAGTATTACAGGAGTGACAACAAATTTTGGTCACAAGAGAAGCAATTAATATTGATTTTTCTTAGTACCAATAGAAGTAATCAGATTATTTACCTGAGAAAGATTTTTCAAGAAATGAAACAAGATAATTCTTAGGTTCAAAAATCTGATTGCAACAACTAATGTTTGAGATTGCTGATTCAATGAAAAAATGAGGCAGATGGCAATGGGGAGGATCAGTAGAAATTTAATTTGCTACTAAGTAATGTTTGCCAAGCTCTGCAAGTGATTATAATTAAGTAAATATGGTATTTTAATTTATATCTTCAGAACAAAGGTATTCTTCTTTCACTTTTTAAATTTGTTGGAATATCTCCTGAACAGTCCATAAATAAATTTATAAACTTCTTAATTTTGATATTACATAATGTTAGCATCAATAATAGCAACATGTGTTTATAATTATAAATAGAACAAGTATTACTGTGAAATTGGCTTGTAATTTGCATAATTTTTCTTGTTTTAATGATGCAAATGTAATCCTAGTGATTACGATGTGGGCTGAAAAGTGATTAATTATAGAGTTATATGAACAAATGTTACAAATATTTTTAAGAGAAACACTTCTGCTATTTTTAATAGAAAAAAACCCTCCAAACTTAGGAAATGAAATTTCTCATCTAAATCTAACACAATTCTGTACTTTAAAAAAAGAATAACAATGAACTGGACACAAGACAGTCACATCACTGTATTCATGAAAAGCAGTGGTCTCAAGACACTGAATCTAATCATTGGAATAATTGCTCCCATTAACTTTCCAAATGATCTCTATTTAAATTTTAGAAGAGTGCTCCTCGACTATTATCTGATGGTAGTCCACCAGACTACTACTCTAATTGATTGTAGGAATGTTGTGGACATAATTTATCCTGACTTTTGCAAAGTTCTTGGCAAAGCATCATGATAATTTTATTATCAATGGTTAAACACAGGGACGAGAACAAAAATACAGTTGAAAAGCCACCTACACAAAGGCCTCATTAATGGTGGTAAGGATACTTTGCAAATAAAAACTTGGGAATATTTCTTAATCAGATTTGCAAATCATTTATTACTCAGCTGGTAAAATACAAGCCAGAAAACAAACATAATATTAAATATGAAAACTAAGCTGAAACAAAAAAAAAACATTGCAGCAGAAAATTCACCAAAAATGTTTGCAAAATTCTGCATCTTGTGTATTTATGTTTCTGTGTTGGAATTGAGGTGAGAAAATGGAAACTGGTGTTGGAAACTGTAAATATCAAAAGACTCTTGGGATTGTAATAAATCACAATTACATCGATCAGCAATATAATATATTTGCAAAAAGATAACATTATTTCAGGACATTGTAAAAGAGCCATTATTCCGATTTTGTGAAAAAGCGATATTTTTTATTCTGCTTTAGTTTGACCTCATTTGAAATATTTTATCTAGTTAGTACAATCACACTCTGAGAAAGGATATAGACAAATTTAAAAAGAGCATTGCTTAGCCTGAATTGAAGAACAATGAAGTATGAAAAGAAAATTATATGAGAAAAGTTGAAAAATGTGCATATGCAGCATTATGACAGGATACAAAGCAATATAATAGCACTCTTCCAAAAACATGAGATTTGCCTGGATTTCCCAGAAGAGTGACCAAATGGAATTCCATAGCAGCATGGTGGACTTAAGGAAAAGTTTTAAGAATTTCTGCTTAAAACAAAGAGCAGTTTAATAAAGCAACCAAGTACATAGACTCTTCTTTGTTATAAGACTTGGAACAGATGTTGATAATGTATCTATGGAAATAATCTAGCTGAATTTTCTGCATCAAGCTGGAGATTGGGCTAGACATAGAGAAGAGATGGAATGCCAGAGAGAATAGAAGCCATGTCATCTAACAGCATCCAGGAGGTATTCTGGCAAAGTAGACTAGTAGTGTGAGACTTGTTGTATCATCAACAATGTCCTTGTCCATTAAGGTAAAGGTTTCCCCTGTCCAATTGTGTCCGACACTAAGGGGTGGTGCTCATCTCTGTTTATTAGCTGAGGGAGCCAGCATCGTCTGAAGACACTTCTGTGGTCATGTGGCCAGCATGACTATATGCCAAGACTCATGAAATACTGTTAACTTCCCACTGAAGTGGTACCTATTTATCTATTCTCATTTGCATGCTTTTGAACTGCTTAGGTGGTCAGGAGCTGGGACAAGTAAGAGGAGTTCACCCCATTTTCAACCACTGAGCCATTGCGCCCCTCCCCTCTTGTCCATTATACGGTACAAAATTTTCTCCTTTGACAAGTCACCATGCTAGAGTGCAGACTGCTACAATTGACTAGATAATGCAAGGCCTTTCCAAATTTCATTCTTGGAATATTCATTCTTTAATTCAAATGCCACAATAAAAAAATATATACTTTGAATTAAAAATATTAAAATAACAGTGTGCAATTGAAAATTAAATTAAAATTATATGGTGCAGATAGAAACTGTTGACAGATTCTGTTCTAAGAATCATGTGACGCCAGGATCCACTGAGTTCTAATTGCTATCATTTTCTTTCACTGTGTTTCATGAAAGAACTGCTATGATAGTCCATTGCCCTTCAGCTATTGTAGCTTACTTTGATCCATATAAAGTAGGTTTTAGATCATGCCCCATACCCTAAGAACTAAAGATCTGCAAGGTTAGGTCTGGGCCAGAATTATTTTGTACAGCCTCTAGATATTTGATTAGCATAGTCAAATCCAAAACGTAAGACATTGTGAAATCACAAAGATTTGATTTTGATTTTTTGATTCCAGATCCAGAAAGTAGAGAAAAGAGGAGAACTCAGAAATAGCAGGCTTGAGTGGAAGTCCTTTGAATTCATATGGGTAGAAACTTTAAAAGTCAAGGATAAAAACATTTTGATTGGAATAATTATTGATTGATTTGATTTGATTTTGCTGAAACAAAGTAAATATCAGCCTTATTTTCAGCTTATTCAGCTCCTGGCAGCTCTTGACCTTGAATTTCTATATGCCTGACCCCCTTCAACTATACTCCTCTGACTGGGCCCTTGAATGTCTGCCTAATTATTGTCTCTCCTTCTGTACTTACAGAAATACAGAAGTAATGACTTCTCTGCTCACTCATTTCCACCCTTGCACTGACTGTTTAATCTGGTTATGATTGCTATTTACCTTTAGATTTCCCAGCTTGATCAAAATTTAAAGAGAACATTTTCCAGACATGTATTGCCTTGATTAGTCATATTTGCTGGGACTGGCTGCTTAAAATCTCTTTCATTTTGCACTGATATTTCAATTCCATTATCTTCCAACTGACTGTTCCAGCAAATAACACCAGACATTTACAGAATTGTATCTCTCTTCCGATAATGCACTGGGAAAGATTACAATACACTTTGGGAGCAACAGAATTTAGATAATATTGCAGACCATTTTGTGAGTAGCTTGTATTTTATGTTCATAAAAGAAGACTAGTCCTCTTTTCATGGTGTATTAATAATTGAAGCTAATCATTATTATGGGGACACATATGCATTTTTTCATATGATAGAAACATTCACATAAACTGTGTGTAAGAAAGAAGTGCAGAAGCAAAGAAAACTAAATATCCATCCATCCATTCATCCATCTCTACTATACTCCACAGCTTTAACTATTTTAGTTCCCAGATATAATAATTTCAAGTATCAGAGCTGGACTGAAAAATTCTTCAAGCAAAGGGCTGAAACAAGCTAAGGATGCTTTCCTTCTTAATACAAGCAACACTTTCCTCCTATTTCAAAGAATGAAGTGCATGTCAACAAAAAGGATAAGTGTCCCATTGCATCTACTTTGACCTGGACATGAATTAGTTGCCCAAGGCTGCCTAATGAGTTCACAGTGATAGAGATGGTTTTGAGAAAGAGTTTACATAATTAGTTGCTACTGAATATAGTCACTTAGTTGTTTCCTAATGTGTCCTACTATTCAATTTCAAAATAAAGTGCAATTTAAACCTTTAATGAATGGTCACATTAGGTGTTAGATTAAAGCAACAGCTTGTGAGAAAAAAATAACAGAAAATTACGGACAGATATAAACAACCATGCATTCCTTTATGTAAGCTAGATGGACTTGTGCTTCTAGAAACACTGTTACAGTCCCTTTTCTTTATCCTTTCAGAGACATCTATTAAGAAGCATATCAAAAAAGGTTGTTAAACTGAACTACAAATAATATGGAGCAAAATACTAATTGCTTTCAGCTCAGTTATGATAATTACAGAATTATGTGATTATTTATTTTGTAGTGAAACACATTACCATAATAATTCTCTATTATCCCTCTAATTTTGTTATATATATGAAATTATTCAAGGCAAGAGAGGTAACACTTGATATTGAAATTAAGAGGAGCAACTATTCCCAAAGGAAAAAATAAATAACGGTAATGCCGCTTGTATATTGCAATCAGTTCTTCATTTTCAAGATGTCAAGTTGACAAAACTGGAAAAGTACATCAGCTTCCAGAGTCAACATTTTAGCCCTATGTCAAAATAAATACATGTAGAATTTGCATCTGTAAAAGCCCTTCTTATACTTGAAAGACAAAAATATTTGCTATGAAAAAACTGACATTTTAAAGTATTGATCTAACTGCAACACAGAAGAAGTTATATATGAAGATAAGAACATACTTTTTAATACAGATTTGCCAATGCTGTTTGGAAAAACAAATAAAAGAAAATATATAGTATTTTTTAATTCAGTCAATCATATACAGGGGCAACATATTATCTTCATATATTGAAGTCCAGCTTCTTTCAGGTCAAACCAGCACTGCCAACATATAATGGTATTTGCCATCTTACATTATTTCGATTATATTATTATATTATATTGCCCAACCTGGCTTTACAGAACAGCATCTAAACCACATAAACATGCTATTTAAATTCTGCGATTAAATTCCTATGAACTGTATTAACTGAAAGAGTATAATTTTATTTGATACTTTAGCAATGAATCAGCCACTGTTCATCTAGCTTTTATAATTGAGGTATGCAGTCTGAAAAAAGTACCTTTGCGATGACTAAGTGCTAAAGGTTATCTGGGGACAAACACTATTGCTGGATCAGGGTTACTGGTAAATCTACTACTACTAATAAATTTAGACTGTACTTTAGCACAAGTATCCAACCTTGGCAACTTTAAGACTTCAACTCCCAGAATTCCCCAGCCAGCATCTACCCCCATACTATAGTTTGGAATCCCAGTGGCTCCATCAGGGCATTTGTGAACTATAAGATGGAACTCTTGGCAATCCTTGTCAGAATTTTCATTAGGTTATGATGTACGCAAATCAAATTATTGGAACCTATAAATCTTATCTCTTTTTTAGAAGAGAGGGAAAGTCTTTTCTCTCTTTTTCTTTTGGCAGAAATTTATATTAGCAGCATTACAAAGTCTGAAAATCCAGCAAATTTAATACACTTGACATTTTTTATCAACTTTAGTGCAATTTACAATATTAGACATTAGTTGCAATTATAGATTTATATTCTTTCTAAAGTCTTGCCTGTACAAACTGCTGTATGAATTTAACTAATCTCATTAACTTTTGATATAACACAACCATTCATTATATGAATGAAAGATTGATATTTGTTACAATGAGCAAGAACTTTTACAGTGTCAATGTGAAAAAAGATCGCTAGACTTTCTGGTACTATATTAAACCTACTGCTGATCTCAAGTATCAGTACTATGGGTCTAAGCATATTTAAAAGCAATAGCAAAGTTCGGTTTTACTAATTTGATGGAATTATTTAAATCTTCCAAAGGAACATCAGTAGCAGGGCTGTTTCAGTGGGAATATTGCTAGGAAAGAGGATAGTGGGAGTGAACTGTAAGTTTCCTCCCTCTCCCCCATCTTACATCTGTCATGCTGTGTTCCAGTACTTATTGCCAATCAATCAATCAATCAATCAATCAATCAATCAATCAATCAATCAAGGGACCTTGGTGTTTTCTAGTCCAACTCCCTGCTCAAGCAGGAGACCTTATACCATTTCAAACAAGTGACTATCCAGTCTCTCTTAAAAAAAAACCAGTGATGAAGCACCCACAACTTCTGAATACAAGGTGTTCCACTGGTTAATTGTCCTCACTGTTAGGAAATTTCTCCTTAATTCTAGGTTGCTTCTATCCTTGAGTAGTTTCCATCCATTGTTTCTTGTCTTGCTTTCTGGTGCTTTGGAAAATACTGTAAATTAACCCCCTCCTCTTAGTGACAACCTCTCAAATTTATTTATTTAGAAAATTTATTTTGCCACCTACTCACACATGGCAACTCAAGGCGGCTTACAAGGATATAAAAATACCATATCAAAGTTATAAAAATAATAAAAAGAAAAATAATAAAATAATAAAGGTTTTGTTTATAAGATAGTTTATAAGATCCTAATTCTCAGTGTGAGAAAAAGCAATCCCCATTTTTACCTGAATTGAATACAGGGGTGGGGTATGTGTTCACTGCTTCACATGTGGAAGTGGGCCAGGCCTCCTACCCCTTCTGGGGCATTCCTGCACTCCTAACTTGAGACTCTGTCTGAGCCACCAATTACAGAATTACAAGAAACCTCCTATCTAGGAAACATTTGGTATCTCATGTCTGCAATCTTGGCAATTCCCCTTTCTCCTTTCTTTTTCCCTGTCACTTAATGACAGAAAGGGGAATTGCCAGGACTGCAGACATGAGACACCAAATATTTCCTAGATAGGGGCTCTTGTAATTCTGTAATTGGTGGCTTTTGTCCTAATTAGCATGATTATTGGCTGTTAAATCCACAATCAAAGAAATCTACAAACATATTGTACATTTGCATATGGAACAAGGCCCTTCTGTAGTTTGCCAAGAGTTCAAGTAGCCCTTTTTCCTTTTTTCATTACTAGGAGCAGAATGTTTATAGATTGTATTATTAGAGAAAATAATATTTATACACCTATGTGTAAATTTGTGTAAATAATTTACACCCACTTACATAATTTCAAAGCATTGTTGTATTGAGTAATTTGTTTTCCAGTGTAATTTATTGTAATTCCCATTATCTCTTCCTAGTGTCACTCATTTAGCATGCATGAACAGATTCTGCAGAGAAATATATAGTGAATTACTTCCCTGCTGAAAAGAAGATGATAACAAAATGGAAGCGAAGAGGAATTCACAGAATTAATTCCCTGTCATCAGCATCTGCTGACTAATAATAAATGTAACTATCTTAGGGCAATCTGATATTTCCACTTTCTTACTATGGTAGATAATACAAAAGAATAGGAATAGATTAATTATCTTTTCACAGTATGATAACCCTGAAGTTCTGGAACATATTTGTCTGGTTATTTAATGTAAAGGCAGTTAATAACCTTTATTTGGACATTTTTAATAGCCTTCAGATTTAATGATTTTATTATATTCTTATAAATTTAATGCACACTTTTGTCAAACCTAAGGTGTTCCTGAAGGATTTTGACTCTGAAGAGCTTGTAAGACAGTTACTGGGTTGAAAGTGAGAAACATTCATAATTCCTATAAACAAATGAGTCCAATCAATTGCTTTCATTCATGATCAGCACAGTGATCTAGTAATAAATTTTTGAGGTGTACAGTTGGTAATCCTAAGGAGAAGACATTGCTTTACTCATTGAGTTATCTGTGTCAACTAGATTTCCATTGTATCTACATTGGATTATGATGGAGTCTGAACTTTAAACATAAATAATAAAATATCAGTTAGGTTTATATTAGCACTAAGGCTTCAACAAAAGACCATAATTTATAGCTACAAATAGATAAAATAGGAGGACAGCCATTATTAGTAAACTTGTTTGAGTTTTTGATCATTGTTTCAGGTTTCCCAAAGTTGTGCGCCACAAGATTCTTAAATGAACAAACTAACCTGCAGCAAGTCAAATTGTTCCTAATAAGCTTTTGTTAAACATTAAACAAAACAATGGAAACTTTACTAGAGAATCTGTCTAGGAATTTCCAACACTATAATCAGCTGCTATAATCATATGATAATTGATATAAAAAGAATCACTGAGACCTGAATATTGAGTTAATGAAAGTGTGAAAAATTAAGTTGCAGCTCTTGATAGGATTGACAGTAGAGAAGCATGTGGGCCGTTGTTTCAATGGCTTTGATTTAAAGTGACAAAGGTTCATTCATTCATTCATTCATAAATTTGTATGGCTGTCCACTTCACAGCACAACTGAGTGGCTCACAACAATAAATATTATATGCAATTTTCTGGACTGCGGCATACAAGCATCACATCTTTTTGAAATTTTGGTATGGTTATTAGATTAAAATTTATTCATTCATTTAATTAAAGAGGTACACTGCCCAACTCCCAGAAACTCTAGATGTTATGCTTGGTTAACTTGGTTGCCTAAGAAGATATCAATAGGATATCTTCAATTTATGCTCAATTTAATACTCCATATCAAATATTTTTTGGTTGAGGTGAAGTTATATCCCATTGTTATTAATGCATGAGGACAGAATGGGTGCAACTTTTCCTCATCCAATCCATTTTTAGATAAAGGGATCAGCTTATAAACATGTGGCTAAGCCATCAAGGTAAATAAAAATTTGTAGCCAAAATTCAAAGATATTATTTCATGTACTAAGTAGGCCTGCAGCCATATAAAGAACATACCAGATGCACATCAAAACACTTCAAAAACATTTCTGAGAAACTTGGACAGAACAGACTTAATCTCTGAGAAGTTGCAATAAATACCGAGTGTATTTCCTAAACAATTTGATGAAAAGAATTTGTTGAAAGACTTTGCTGAAGTCCTGGTATTCAAGAATGAACTGGGCATTCCAACAATGGTTAAAGGCTTGGATAGCTAATTAAATGCATTTTGTATCACATATTCTCTCTGGGAATGCTTTTTCCCTGATGTGTGGAAGATTACTCCAGAGACAAAGATGATAAATGGTCTCTTGAAATGCATTGATGATATTTATACTTTCTATATCAAATCAGTCTTTGAACAATAAATAACACCTTGAATTCTCTGTGGGCTCCTGATAATTACGGTTGGCTGCAGTGCTTGCACTATTCAATTATAATGCTCCATGATGCTGCTTGACATATCAGAGATTAATAGAGTAGAACAAAGATATAGTAAGTGTTTTGAATTCAGTGCAGGGGTAATATGCTTTCAGAGATCATCTTGCACAAGAGAATCAGATCTCCAGACCTGACTTTGAGAAGCTGACTTTCTTAAGGCAAAATACATTTCCTAGAAAATTCAGACACAGCTCCTTATGGAAATGCTCACGATCAGGATGGTTAGCAATGTTGAATATGAATAAATGAGTTGGCAAGCTGGGTGAAATATTGACTATACAGTCAATTGTAGAAATCCTAGATGTGGTCCCAAAAGTATATTCTGTTAGATATTTGTATACTATGACACCATGACAAAAATATACATGTAATGCATCAGATGTTTGGGTAGCAGAATTCCCTATTTGTTCTTATATTGTCAAGTAAGAATAATTGTCATTATTTGGGGAGAGGAACTAACATTCATTCCATTAAGGGAGAAGAGCCTAATATAGAACAAGCTACTGTTCTCCTCCAGTCTAAAGTCAAAGTCTTCAGTAACCACTGAGTATGTTGTGAATAAGCGCATTTCATTTCTTTTATGTATATTTCATAATGTTCCCTACAAATTGGGGGGAATGGATGGTATGTAAACATTCATCAATACATAATATATTTTACCAGTCTTGACTGTTGGGGCCATTGCATAATGCACATGTGATGAGAAAGTCATGATTGTAGCCTGGATGGGCAAAAAGACGAGCAGGGTGTCCTCTACATGTCTGCCTTTTTTAGGGACCAGCAAAACATTTAGTGAGAATGCCATAAAACCATCAAGGGTCCTCATATAGCGAAGCCACTTGTAAGAGCATTTTATAATTAACGTTATATCAAACAAATGAAACATCTTTGAGTCTGGGTGCTAAAATGGAAGTGTTTCCTTGAGGCCTTGGGGCCCACCAAAACTCTCTTCGTGCAATATTTCAAGACTGAATCAATGTGACATCCTTTTGAAATTGATTATTTTGTACAAGAGTGTGAGGTTTGGATAGATGCATTGGCTCATTTTATGATGAGGGTTTGATAATGAGGTTTTGCTGATTTCTAAGTGCTTGTTCCATAACAATATAGCAATAGTCTAATAACTACTAAAATTACTGTATATTCTCTGTTGTCTGTATTTTAGTAAATGTAAGATCTTTTTTAATTTATTAAGTCTAAGGCAGGATTCAGCAACCTTAAACATTCAAAGAGCCACAAAGGTCCTAACAAAAAGCCCCCCATTCAATTCTGGAGCCGACCGGAAGTCCGGTTTCCCCATAGACTCCTCCTAGCGCGGTGTCCTTTTTCCTCTACCAGTCCTAACCGAAAGCCCAATCAATTGTGGAGCTGACCGGAAAACCCGCCCCTTGCCATAGAGTCTCCTCCTGGCACATCCTGCTTCCCCCCCACCCTAACCGGAAGCTCCTCTCAAAATTGTGGTGCTGACTGGTGACAGGGAGCCGCAGCAGAGGGATGAAAGAGCCACATGCGGCTCCTGAGCCGCAGGTTGCTGACCCCTGGTCTAGGGCATCTGGAGTTAATGAAACATTAATGTTAGCTTTGGTGAATTTTCTTGATTATCCAACTCTTTAAGTACAAAGAAATGTTGCAGTCTCCTCTGTCTGTGACTTCATACATCAGCATTGCCTGTAATGAGTCAATGAAGCTGATATTATCTCGGTCATGATTTATGTTCTCAAGCATCACTTTTTACCTTCTATGGCAGAGTTTCCTGAACTTCAGGCCATGCAGCTGTTTTCAATACTAAATCCCTGCATTCTTAGGAGGAGGGGGCTGTGTGATAATGTTGGACAGTTCTAATATTCTGCTAAAGTAAAGGTTTAACAGTGAAATTATGAAGCCATTTTGAAGAAATATTTGAAATTTATCCAACTAGTCTACTCTATGATAGCATAATAGAATAGTGGTTTGATAAAAAGTAAGCAAAAGTAATTTTGTGAATAATCCAGTGGGACACATTAATATTACACAGAGGACAGTATGAAATATGAGATAAGGAAGTATCTTAGTATGGTTAATTCATATGATATGGTTTCCTTGTGTCTCCATGCCCTGAATTTAGCCCATTCTTCACCAGTGAAAGCAAAATATGTTTAGATTGTAAAATATTCTTAGCAGGGTAGCTAACAGGTCACTTACAGTTCTTACCCTGACACAGGAAACCAGCAGGATCAATTAAAGCAGAAGTTCTCTGCTAGGCTGTCTGCATTTTAGCAGATTTCAAGATGTTTCTGCAGCTTTTCTCATTTCTTGTGATAACATCTAACAAATTTTTGATTTTGTCCATTTCCTCAGAAACTGTTATTAATCTCTATGTGATTGTTAGGGAGAGCCAGCTGAGTGTCACAGTTAAAGCACCAGGCTAGAAACCAGGAGACTGAGTTCTAGTCCTAGCTTAGACACAAAGTGAACTAACTGGGTGACCTTGGGCCAGTCATTCTCTCTCACTCCTAGGAAGCAGACAGTGGCCCCTTCAGAAATCTTGCCAAGAAAACTGGCAATCTAGGCAGTCCCCAGCAGTCAACTGATTCAAAGGCACAAAACCACAAAGATATACAGACAGAGATGCACACAGAAGCACACATGGATTATGTTTGTGTATATTCATGAACATACACACATACACACATGATTATTATGACTGGAGTGGTAAACAGCAACCAGCAATAGTGTCTGCTCTTTGTTCAGCTGCACATAAGAAGTTATTTTTTTTTAAAAAAAATCCATAATAAATTATAAAGGAAATGGATCATCCAAATTAATATTCAAATGTTCAATTAACAAAGCTCTGTTTGCATATTTTTTGGTTTCTGATACAATTGGATCTTATATAGTCTTATCAGAGTATAACAGTTGTTTCATTATCTAGAAGCAAATGTGATTTGAAAGCAGCATGACTGTTAGCTGTTTTAAGGAAGTAAAATGTGCTTTCATTATTGAGTGTAGAAAAGAACTTGTCAACCTTGAATCGCCATGGAAGCTTTTGTGGTTTCAAGGCCATATTATCACTTGGCCTATTTCTTAATCATTTTCATTCTTATATTTGCAAGGGAATAAGACACTTCTAGAGAAAAAAAATCCAGAGTCAGAAGTTGAGATGCAACTCAATGTAGATGAAGTTGCTCTGTTGCTATCAATTCTCTCCTGGGCATCCTGGCAGACAATACCATCACATCTTTGACAATCCAGGGATTTGTGCTCCATGGACTCTTTTTTCTGCTGAATTGTATACAATTCTTAAGACACTGAAAGAACAAGACCCTGTAATTTTCTTGGCAGGATTTTTCAGAAGCAGTTTGTCATTGCTTCCTTCCTAGGGCTGAGAGAAAGTGATCTGCCAAAGTGTCTATGGAGATTCTCAGTCATCCAGGTCATGGTTGTCCCAAAGGTGCTTTTTCAAGAGGCAACTGGACTTTCTTGTTTTTATTTGAAGAGGCTTCGCTTCTCATGCAAAAAGCTTCTTCAGCTCTGACTCGATGGTGGGGAATGGAAGGAGTTATACTCCTTGCAGACAGCTAGTCATTTGCATTCTTTTAGCGAGTCATTAAGGCCACCTGGAGGTTTGTCTGTGTTATCAGGGTCACCTAAATAGTAGTCCATCTGCATTTAAAAGACAAAGGCCACTCTTTTGAAGACAGCAAAGTCTACATTTTGGACAGATAGGACCAGAGGTGGGTTCCTCCTGGTTCAGACCGGTTTGCCCGAACCGTTAGCAAGCCGCTGGTGATTTCACGATGATGTCACGGAACTGGTTCTGTTGGTGCTGGTCCGTGGACGGTGCCATCTTTTTTTGGGAAAAAAATTTGGAATTTTTTTTGGGGAATTTTTTTCTGGTTTTTTTCCTTCTGCGCATGTGCAGAAGCCGAGTTTCCGGCACTGCGCATGCATCGCCATCTTGTTTTTGGCTTTTTGGGGGGGAATTTTTTTTTATTTTTCACGCCCACAAGGTGCAGCTATGCGGCGCAGGAGGAAGCAAACCGGCAGTGAGGTAAGTTAGAACCCATCCCTGGAGAGGACCACTGGTTTGAAAGAGGGGTCAAAGAAGCCATGTATGTCAAAATTGAACACCCCTCTATCAACACAGGGTGAGGGATACGACATAATCTATCTCCAGTCTACAAGACAGTCCTTTCCACAGTTCCAAGAAGGCTCCACACCCATTTACACCACTCAGGTGACCCTGATGATAGAGATAAACCTCCAGGTGGCCTTAATGACTCGCTAAAAGAATGCAAATGACCAGCTGTCTGCAAGGAGTATAAATCCTTCCATTCCCCATCATCCAGTCAGAGCTGGAGAAGCTTCTTGGATGAGAAGTGAAATGTCTTCAAAGAAAACCAGAAAGTCCAGTTGCCTCTTGAAAAAGCACCTTTGTGACTGGCCAAAGGCTTTGTGCCTAAGGCAGAACTTGAACTCAGTGTCTCCTGATTTCTAGACTGATTCTTTAACCACTACACCAAACTGGCTGTTAAAGCAAACTGTTATACAACAGTCCAAAATCAACTATTTCAGTAAGACCTTAACCCTTTGTTTCTGAACTTTGTCTCTTGTCTAAACTGATGCCTCCCAGCAACATGAGCAATGTCTGCTCAGTTAGCTGCTTTGGCACTCACTCTATGAAGACCTCTAGTAAATAAAGAAGAGTGTCTACTTCCTCTTGATTTATTAGTATTTAAAATGTCAGTTTGTATCAGAATGCTGTGCATTTTCTTTCAAAAAAAGCAATGTATTTTAAAAAGAATTATGTAAGCATTGACTAACATGATGAAACATGAAAAAAGTTATGAGATATTTGGATATTAAATATTTAAAAGAAGAACAATTAAAATTTTGAGTCATTTTAACATGAATGTTTCAGAAAAGGAGGCATACTCTATGTAAAATTGGCATTTGGTAAAATGAAAATTCATAAAATGTAGCTAACAGAGTCAGTTATGAAAACAATCGCTTTCACATACTACATCTTCATATTTCATAGCTGCAGGTGGTAACTTTCAACACAAAGAATAAGAGTAATTTTCTTTCTCCTTTCTATTTCCAACTATGTAGAAAGGCTGTTTTATATAGGACCAGTTAAAGTCCATGTTATCTGTTTTCTTTTATTTATAGACAATAGTGTGGTATTCAGAACAGCAACTTATTAGTTTTAATTGATTTATCTGGCTGCCAAATTCACCACAGTGACTCTGAGCACCTACTACCATACAAAAACATTAAAACCAGCATTTAAAAATATTTTTAAAAATTAACATATGTGCTACCACACATCCCTAACCTTATCGGCTGTGACAGCTATAGCCGCAACCACAAAATAGACACATATCATGAGCACAAAGTAACTTCTTAATCTTTGTGCCTGGGAGAAACACAGCCAAGGTTTTAAGGCAAGGTCAGGTCAAATTTCAGAGGATGCGATTAAAGCGGTTAAAGACGCTAAGCCTGTCAGCTGGAAAGCTTGACAGCCCAGGTTTGAGACCTGAGCTCCGTGCAACAGGGTGAGCTCCCATTCTTGCCCTGCCAACCTAACCATTTGAATGCATGCGAATGAAAGGAGATAAATAGGTACCACTTCAGTGGGAACATAACAATGTTCCGTGCATCTTGGCTTACAGTCATGCTGGCCACATGACTCTGGAAATGTCTTCGGACAATGCTGGCTGCCTTGGCTAAGAAACAGAGATGAGCACCACCCCCTAGAGTCAGACACAACTGGATAGGGGAAATCTTTAACCTTTCTAGGGCAAATTTTATCTCAGGCGAAACAATGTCCTTTGCTCTGCTAATAAAAAGGCCCATTTTCCAGGTCCTGCTAGATGATGGGCTTTGATCGATGGAACCCATAACAGTCAGATGGAACCCTCTCATATTGGAATTTGTGGATGGGTGGAAACAATTGTAAAGAAGTAGCCCAGCGAATAGCCCTGGTCTATTCCATGTAGGGCTTTAGAGGTAGCAACCAGCATCCTGAATTATACCCAGAAACATACTGCATTGGAAATCTATGCAGTTCACAAAGCACAGGTGTTACATGAGTGTACTGAAGTGAACTCATAACTTCCCATGCTACTGTATTGTACACCAATTGCAGCTTCCAAATGGTTTTCAAAGTCAGCCCTATGTAGTGTGCAGTGCAGTAATCCATACAGGAGTTGAGCAATGCCTTCTGATCCAGGAAAGGATGCTGTTGGCATACAAAATGAAAGTGTGCAAGAGCTACCTTAGCTATAGCTGCCATCTGTTCCAAATTGCATATTGGTTTTATTTGGGGTAATGTAAACATATCCAGAATCAAAGAGGTAAAATCCCTGGAACCCAAAGATTTATTCTTGTATTAGTTTTATTAGGGTTTTGGGGGGTATACTGGGTTATGTTTCTTTGTTCTTTCCTCACTGCAAACACTCTTTGTGTTTGCACAATAAAGAGTTTATAACTTGGTCACTTTTAATTAAATTAACTATGGTTACTAATAAAGCTTCCAAATAACTCTTATTACTGGTAAATATAAACTAAATAATATATCATAAAATGGAGAAGGCAAAGGAATTTTATGAAATATTGGATGTGATATGTAGGAGTAAGGATGTTTATAAATCAGTGTAAATCCTTCAGCCAGTTTTGCATAGACTCACAAGTTATAGCTTTGTGTATTGTAATCCTTCCCCAATTTCTGTGCAACTTTTTCCTATATTTCCCAAACATATGCTGATTATGAAAGTTTCACATGCACATGTTTTCACATAATTTTTCACATAATTTTTCTAAACACTTTTACAGCTTTTCCAGTAAGGAAAAGACTCCTTACTGGAGTCTTTGCTCCTGCCATTAGTGATATGGTGAATACTACTAAAAAGGCTGCACTTTCGTAAAATATTCCAAACCTTTTATTTACTGTGCTAATAAATTTCTAGCCTTTTTGCCCTCATTATGTCCCGAGAATATTAAATATTTAGAAACATAAAAGTGCTTGCTAATAGCTAAACCTTAGTCCAAATGAGAGACTATTATGATAGTTGCCTTTAAAATAAAAAAAATTAAAGGCTGAAGTAAAAAAACAAAAAACTGAAATTCAAGCACTTTGAGCAGAGAAAGAGAGAAGTAATTTAAATGTTGGCAGCTGCCTATAGAATTCTTGTTTTATGCAGCTATAGAGTGTATGGGAGGCTTTTTTAAGCAGCACAGAAAAAAACTTTTCTAAAAAAATATTTCTAAAAATAATAATTGCATTTGGATTTCAACCACTAGTTAACACTGCCATGCTAAGATGCTCTAATTTATTCTCAACTTGGGTTGAAGGTTAAAAGGTTTGCCTATGGCCAAGGACTCAGTTCTATAACTAGGTCCAAAGCAGAAATCCAATTTTTCAATATCTGTATCCTACAAATTTCTGATTTTGCTATCCTGAAATTGGTTGATGCTTATTTCTATATGTTAGAAGCCTGTGGTTATCTGAAACACAAGAATGAGACAGGATTGTTGAACTGTGCAATAAGTGAGAAGATATACCAGATATCAAGGCTTCATTGAAAATTCATCTAATACTCCAGAGATTGGTACCGGTAGTTCACCAATGGATTCCATATTAGATATTCTTCACTGCACTGTGTATCAATACTGAAGGGAAGCTAACAAAATTAAAACAAATCTCAGAAATCATTCAGATCAGCTTCTGTCTCCATTTGCAGGGAAGAAATGAGAGTGTAAGAAGTGTTAAGCATTTACATAATAAGAGTACATTCATATGAGGGCTTTCTATCAATTTAGAACCAAGTGTTTGCATACCATTGGCTGCTTTTGACAGTAGAGATTTTTTCTCCTCCCTTACTCCGATACAGTTTATTTTAAAACACCATATAATCCAATTTGTTTGCAGTTCCCTATTTCTGAGTTTACAAATGAAATTCCATCATACAGTTTCCCATCATAACAACCTGGAGCGGGTAACCAGACCCTTATTTTGCTAATGTTTTGCACAGAGGTGAAATTTCTGATTCTCTGGAATCTTGGTTGCTCAGAGGCTGGATGTATGATAGAATTGCACTCTTTGCACTTATGGTTCAGGTGAGGGACATCCTGACCTCCTCAAGTTTTTAGTGTTTTAAAGTTTTCAAAAAATGTCAATGATTACATGTTGGATTCAAATGGCTTTGGGGGATGGAAACAATGGTGGTGATATAAAGATACCTTATGTTTCCCTTGCAACTGCTCATATCTCACTGCTAAAGTCATATATCTGGAAAACTCAGATCTGCAGAATGAAATATATAGTTCCAATATACAATATATGACATCTAAATCTCTTTTTAACTTACAAACATGATTGCAAATTAATGCTGCTGCCCAGGGGTGGGTTCCTCCCGGTTTGGACCAGATCACCCAAAATGGTTGCGACCTGCTGGTGATGTCACAATGGCATCCCGGATCTGGTTCGGTCGGTGCCGGTCCGTGGGTGCCACCATCTTTTTTTGGGATTTTTTTCTGAATGTTTTACTGTTTGGAAGTTTTTTCCTCTGCTGCTGTTTGAAAAAGGGTCGTCCCACCTGCCCCCGGGTTTATACTTACCTTTATTCCTTCGCCCGAAGCACAGTTGATCAGCTCCTCAGCTGTGTTTCGGGCTGATTATAGCTACTGAGTATGCGCGGAAGCAGAATTGCATGAGGGGCTGCACACGCGTGTGAGTGTATCGAGCGCGTGTGCGCGAAATGTTGCGATGCGAACCGGTGGCGAAGGTAAGTGGAACCCACCCCTGCTGCTGCCAGCTTTTCTATTGTTGGTTTCAAGCGACATATAAAAATAAGTAGTAAAATAATCTCAATAGCTGGGGGAAGTTAAGCATTTCACATGTCAATGATTTCAACTTTGTTTTCTGGGTCAACATTTAAACAATGCACATTGTGTCTTTGTGACAGTCTTTAAGTATGTTATTTGATATGCTGTACTCTACTGAAAACTTCAGTCACAGGAATAGGTTACCTACAATATGTAATGTCAGGTATTTTAAATATATGGTACAGTCATTTAAAATGTTTCTTCTGTTATTATCTTGGAGTGAAAGCCCTCAAAGCCTATGAAGAAAACCATATAACTTTTTCCTTTTTTAAAAAAAAATAAAATATATTTGCGTTGTTGGATTGGGCTCGGTAAACTTGTTTATAATTAAGGAAGAAGTATGTTTCACAGTCAACAGTGTGTTCAATATTCAATGCCTTTAAATTCAGTTTCATTTGGAACACATTATAATATTCAAAACTGGATTACATTTTGATCTCAAATTAAAGGTTCACTTCAGACATGAAAACTCCTAGAAACTGATTTACAACCACATATTTTCAAACAATTCAACATTTAAGATAAAAAGATGCTATTTTCAGTGAGTAAAATATTGCCTTCACTTGGTAGTATTCATTTTGTCCATTCACATCTATTGACAAGACAGATCCTCTTTACCCCCATTGCCCATTGCCCCGAGAAGGTGTAGACCTTCCCCAGAGAAAACTAAAGGATGTGGAGTAGGTTGCACAGTGATTAAAACTAAAATAAAAAGTATATTTAGCTATCCCAGAGAAGGGGCGTTGGTCCTACCTGATAGCTCCTTCTCATGGTTCGGGGAAGAGAATCCAGGAATGGGTGGAGACGCTATTCTTTGCCTGGAGACTGTCATCACTTTTTTTGGATACACCTCCCTTGTCTGGTTCCTCCCCAGTTCGACGAAGGCGGAGCGATGATGAGGCTTGTGACCTGTGAAAACATTAGCTCCTCCCCAACTATGGACCAGACGGTCACTAGGGTGGGGCTGGATTCTCTTCCCCGCTAAGTGCGCCAATTGCTCTCTCTCTCTCAGTTGTTGCTAGGCAGACCAGCTCGCAATGAGCAACTGCCATCTCTGTTTAAATGGTGCTAAGTGCGCCAAAAGCTTTTCTCTGTTGTCACTGGGCAGACTGGCTCGCAATGAACAACTCCTGCCGCAGCTGCAATGGCGCCAAGTGCTCTAGCCGCCCTTCCTCCTGTAGCGTAGGCAAACTGGCTCGCAATGAGCACTCCTGCTGTGGCTTCTGTAGCGCTGGGCGCGCTAGCCACTGTCAGTTTGCGTGGATGAACCCGGGCAGTGACTGAGTCCCTTTCTATATCCGCAGAATGTTGCCAGGTGCTGCCTGTTTGATGTATGCCCCCTTCACTAACCACTGGATTGGCAGGGACCTTGGCTGATTTTTTAGCCAGTGGGGCGGCTTACCAGCAGACTGGTAAGCCACCGGATCGCTCTCCTGCGATCACTGAGCCTTGCTCATTAAAACTGTCCGATATTGGCTTACGGTTAGTAGAGAATTCAGGAATGGTGGTTGGAGCTTATTTCTGTCTCTCTATCCAGCGGAAGACTGAGTCGAACTGGGGAGGAACCAGACAAGGGAGGCGTATCCCAAAAAAGCGATGACTCAGTCTCCAGGCAAAGAATAGAGTCTCCACCAATTCCTGGATTCTCTTCCCCGACACAATGGAGAATGGGTTAGGGTTAGCGTTAGAATAATTACATTAGATTATCCCTTTGAAATAATGAATTTGGATTGCATGAAATACATTGCAGGACAATAAAAAGTAATAAATTAAGATTAGACAGGACTAAAGGTTGAGAGAAGTCTAAGCAAATATTAGCGTTGTTGGTTTTCTGATATTATTAGTGAGCTATACACAGTATTTACTATGTCTGAAATTAGTCACTGACTTGTCCAGTAATGGATAGGACCAAATCTTACTTCTTTTTTGTACAAAGCAAACACCATTTCCTTTTCTTAGGTTAATGTTAACTGACTCAGGTTTAATTTAACTTAATTTTGGAATGAATTTTATATGATTTATGTATTTTTTACTTTAATGCTTTTATTTCCATTAAGGTAGCTGATCTTTGCTTATACTGTATTAATAGGTTTCAAATAAATAAAGCTGCATGGTTCAATGAATTAAATAAATGAAGCTCCATGCTACTTACTTAATAAATATGCTCTCCGAAGAATCTTAATTAAGAGTACAGTTACATAATTTATTCATGAATTATATGGAGTCAGGATAAATAGTAACATAGGCAAGTATGTCTAATAATCTAATAATGTTCATACTGATGAAATTAAAACAGACTATGAAGAATTCCAAAGGGATCCCTCTTATCCTTACAAAGCAGCAACTAATAGCAAATAAGAGCAACATCAGGGCAAAAAAATAATGCACAAAAACCTCATAATGATAGGGTGAAGTCATTAATGCTACCCAAAGAGAAAATAAAAACAGATTTCTAGACAAGCTAGGTGACCTAAGAGACCTAAATTTTCAGTCTTTCCATTTCAAGCACTTAGATAATGCCATGTTTCACATAAAATGCCAAGCCATGGTTTGTTTTATAATTTGTTTAATAGCCTGATTATTATGGAATTACACACATCCTGCTAAGCCATAGATTAAGCAAATTACATTATTCTGTTATTACCTCATTGAAACTCAGGATTAAGGTTAAAATAATACATTTGCTCATGTTCTGGTCTGGCTCAGTGGCTCACATGATTAGGATGCTGGGTTAACAATCTGCAAGCCCATGTTCAAGACCTGAGTGCTGCTGATGCGGTGAGCTCCCGTCATTCGCTCCAGATGATGCCAATCTGGCAGTTTAAAAGCATGCTAACATGAGTAGATAAATAGGTACCACTGCAGTGGGCTCATTAATGGGGACATGAAAGGAGCCCCCAACTGGGCATCTCCTGGGCAATGATGGTGTCAGCGGTTAATTCTTTAAATATGGAAGCACCTCAGTGCTTTTGATACAAATGTGAGAATGATTGTATTTTCCCTATATGTTATTTTTCCTTCCAAAACAGTGTGAAAAATAGCTATGAAATAGTTTTTAACTTTACCAATGGAATTTAACTAAATTTATAAATTAAGTTCAGACTCCATAATCACCATTCATAAATAATTTTAAAATTTGAAACAAGTGCGTTCTCTCTCTCTCTCTCTCTCTCTCTCTCTCTCTCTCTCTCTCTCTCTCTCTCTCTCTCTCTCTCTCTCACACACACACACACACACACACACACACACACACACACACACACACACACACAGAATTTTTTTCCTAATAAGATCTGAGCAAAGGCTGAATATGGCTAGCTTTACAGGTGGTCTTTGACTTACAACAGTTCATTTGGTGACCGTTCAAAATTACAATGGCATTGAAAAAAGTGACTTACACTATTTTTCACACTTATGACCATTGCCGCATCCCCATGGTCCCTTGATCAAAATGCAGATGCTTGGCAACTGACTCATATGTATGATGGTCATGTTATTACCTTTTGCAACTTTCTGATAAGCAAAGTCAATGGGGAAGCCAGTTTCACTTCATCAAATGTAACAATCATGTTACTAACTTAAGAATTGCAGTGATTCACTTAACAATTGTGGCAAGAATAGTAATAAAATGGGACAAACTCATTTAACAAATGTCTCAACAACAGAAACTTTGGGCTCAACAGTGGTCATAAGTTGAAGACTACCTGTATTCTAAGACATTTTAATAGGCTACCTGCACAAAGGCCTTGATTTCATTCCTTTAATTAAATACTTTCAAGGTTCCCAATGACATAGTTTTTTTTCAATAAAACATAGTTGTTAATCTTTGTTTTAGTTTATTGTGTGCAGATTGTTTATTGGACTTTTTTTCTTTCTTCTTTCTCTTTAAAGCAAATATATAATTTAAAATATATTTTACCAAGTACAACAATATGGGTTTAAATAAAAAATAGACTAATCCTGCTTTTCCTGCATAATATTTATTTATGATGAACTTCGGGAAGATTTTTGAAGGTGGTTTAGTTGAATTGTCAGCACTATGAATCTGAGGTACAAGATTTTCAATACAGATTAATTTTAATTTGATCACCATGATAATCCTCAGACTTCCAATGGAGCAGTGATTTCTCTCATGATCTGAAACCATGCCAAATTATGAATGTATTCATTAAATTGGTATATTAGTCTGAAACAGAGTGCGAACAGATCTTCTCTTACCATCTTCCCCCTGTGTTGCATGCTAATTCTCAAAATTGTTTGTGTGTAGAACAATTTGAATTTGTGGGGGACATACTACAGCCATATTGCTAGTTGATGCCATTCTGTCCTGAGAATTATATATTCTTATACAATTGTGAAAAGCTCTTTTCTTCAATGAAACATTGCTCCCAAGATACTTGTCTAATGCTTCTCAGAGTCATCCAAAATTTGTATTTCTAACCCACATTTAATCCCAATTGAGCTTCCCAGAATTTTCCTTATATGTTGAACGAGGTAGATTTTTGGATTAAATTTGGATTTAATTTTTGGATTAAACATGGGCTAAAAATATAAACATAAACAAATTTTATTTGGGAAGAAATTTGAACAACTTGAATAATAGATTATTAACCACTTTTAATAGTTGTAGGAAGCTTCTGCTTTAATTATTCCACACACCCATTTCTCGGAAGGAGCATAATAGAAAGAAAAAGAAAAGAAAGTATATTTATTTATAGCAACAATATAGGTTACAAATTTCACAATGTGAATCATTTCTAATTTCTAGAGATAGGAAGAGAGAGGGAGAGAGGGAGGGAGGGAGGGAGGGAGGGAGGGAGAGAGAGAGAGAGAGAGAGAGAGAGAGAGAGAGAGAGAGAGAGAGAGAGAGAGGTCACATTTATCATGCTACCTCAGTGTGCAGTTGTGTTCTTAAATTATAATGGTGCAGACTGCTTTTAAACATGTTCAATGGATATTAAACATAATACCAACACTTCTCAAAACCCTTCCTAAAATTCTAATAAACTCTGATTTAATGAACTATTTGGAGGAAAGGGGTGTGGAAAACTGTTTGAAAGCACTACATTAAATTAAGATTTCAGAGTAAGTGAATATTAATATAAAACAAATTGGAATTCTTCAAAGAATGAAAATATAAACAGAAAGATTTATATTTTATTATCTGAATAGCCACAGATGCTTTCTGTCTCCACGACTGTTTTCAGTTTATAGATATGAGCTACCTCGTAGTATATTGCAATGCATTGCTAAACCCAATTCTCTTTTTTATATATTGGTATATATTGGAAAGCTGCTTCAGGCCCAAAAAAAGGCAGCTTGAAAAATCTTTTTGGCACTCTGTCTGTTGAGCTAATACAATATTAAAAATCTTAGTGCACTGTGGTGTAATCTTTTTTTTTTTAAGAAGCAAATTAGGAAATGTACTCTGCCTACTTTTAAGATATCCAGAGAGTATAGAAAGGATAAAACATTGATGGCAATGAAGAAAAGTTCTCTTTTCCAAAGCAACCAAGTGTTTCAGAGTAATCGATTGTGTTAGTTCTCATTTGATAAGTCCCTTTAACAAAGCTTTCAGGAACACTTGAAGTGACAGACTCCCAAGGTAATATTTCCAGCAAAGGTAATTATAATTTTTCATGAATCTTGACTTTGTGAATATTAATAAAATGCAAAACAAGGCAGATGCTATCTGAAAAAAAGCAGGCCACAACAATGCTTGCATTTATTTTTCTTTTAAAAACATTGTTATTTATATCATAGAAATTAACGCTTTTACCAGGTGCCAAACTTTACTTCCATGAGAGCAAACCTCAACTGACAGGATAGAATTGTGCAAATCTCAAATAATCTGTTTTAAAGCTACTTTCATAAAGAGGGTAGATTTATCCAGCATCAATGCAAACCTCTAAAAGAAGTGCACTGAATATGTAATAAATGGCCTACTTAAATATTTCTACTGAAGTATTTTGCTATCTTGTATTGTTTTATTTATTAGAGACAGACAGGTACAAAGTCACCCAATCAGCTTCCTTGCCTGAGGATGGACCTTCTGCAACATTTTAAACACCACAACACATTAATTCTGTATTCTTTAATATGGTGAAATTTGGAAGACTGTTGGGCAAAATAATTAAGGTTTCATATGTAAATATGAAACAGATAATCAGGAATCTAATAAATCCTTGGTGGCTGCCCAGAATCATACGTTTGAGATGGGTAGCCATACACATTGAATGAACAAACAAACAAACAAACATGCATAACAGTAGTGGGTTCTAAAACCCGTTGTTACCGGTTTGCACGCACTATGCTTCTGCGCATGTGTAGAAGCGTCCCAGGTGGGTGGGCGGAGCCTCCTGCCGCCGCCGCTACCGGTTCACAGAACCGGGCTGAATCGGGAGCAATCTACCGCTAATGCATAATTAGATTTCAGAAGGAAACAGAAATTTAGATTATGTGGAGAAATGGGGCTAGGCAGATTGGAAAGGTTTGTGAGCAAATAGCTCTAGACCAGTGATGGCGAACCTGTGGCACGGGTGCCACAGGTGGCACGCGGAGCCATATCTGCCGGCACGCAAGCCGTTGCCCTAGCTCAGCTCCAGTGCGCATGTGATTGCCGGCCAGCTGATTTTTGGCTCGCGCTGAGGCTCTGGGAGGGCGTTTTCGGCCTCCAGAAGGCCTCCAGGATGGTGGGGGGAGTGTTTTTGCCCTCCCCAAGCTCCAAGAAAGCCTCTGGAGCCTGGGGAGGGTGAAAAATGGGCCCACCGGGCCCACTGGAAGTCAGGAAATGGGGGAGTGAGGGGGGTCATGCACACATGTGCAGGAGGGTGGGGCAAGTGAGGAGCTTTGAATTATGGGTGTGGGCACGCACACGCGTGCAATAGCGTGCACACGCACTATTTTGGCACCCGAGGAAAAAAAGGTTCGCCATCACTGCTCTAGACACATACACCAATAGTTTAACGTAATATTTGGCTTAAATTGGGAGTCAGCAGTGAGCATTTAAATTTCTTCCATTTTGTTGTTACATCAGTTTTCAGTAGTTTTGAAATATGCATGAATATCCTAGACATTTGCATTGACATTGCTCTTCAGAGCTTGCCAGAGCTTTTTCTTATTTATGTATGCTTTACAAATTTGTATACAATTAACAAAAGCTACCAACCGCATAAAATTACATTGTATTTGAGATAGCGGGTGGATACTGTAATAAAATGCAATTTCTCTCTCTCTCTCTCTCTCTCTCATTAAATTAAGGCTAAGTTCACATATTATGTTAAGCAATGGTTTATTTTAATGATGTTTAACACACCTCAGCAATCTGGCTCATGTGTGGTTCTAAAGTATAAATAGTGATTTATAAATCATCAAGGTTCATACAATACAAAAAGCTGAAATTATAGTCACAATCATGTGACTATTGATATTGAGCCCAAGACACTGTAGAAGCCTGAGCCAGTGTCTGGAGGTTATCAGGTTCTGAATGGGACAGAACAAGTTTTGATTCAATTTTACCAAGACCAAGTTGCCTTGTCAATAAACATTGGGGCAATATACAGTAATAACATCAATCCTGAGAGACCCTTTAGACAGGGACACAGTTCTCCCTAAAAAGAACTGGTACAACAGATGGCAGGAGGTAGGGAAGACTTTGTCTGCTGCACCAATAACAATCCTACGTGGACCATAATGTCTTCACAATGGTCTTTCTTTCTTTCTTTCTTTCTTTCTTTCTTTCTTTCTTTCTTTCTTTCTTTCTTTCTTTCTTTCTTTCTTTCTTTCTTTCTTTCTTTCTTTTTTCTTTCTCCATCCTTCCTTCCTTCTTTCTTTCTCTCCTTCCTTCCTTCCTTCCTTCCTTCTTTCTTTCTCTTTCTCTCCTTCCTTCCTTCCTTCCTTCCTTCCTTCCTTCCTTCCTTCCTTCCTTCCTTCCTTCCTTCCTTCCTTTAAGTATAGGAAGGCATTCTATTTCAAGAGACTTTGGAGATGGCATGGAAGTGAACCCAGTTCAGAATGCACTGATCAGACTAGTGTTAAATTAACCCCACCACTTCAGCATTGCACCAATCTTAAAGCCATGGTTACATGGTTACTTTTGGCCTCTAAATCCAATTCAGAATGCTGCTTATCACCTATAACATCCTTTACAGTACAGCCTATGGTTATGTCTAGCCATTACCTTGCTGAAACTGATTCTGCCTATCTGGTACGAACAGATTTCCTGTCCAGAGTCCTTCCTCTCAGGAAGTAAATAGTAAATAGCTTGATGGCAGAATTTCTCTGAGATGGCTCTCGTGCCACTCCTCCTTGCAGTCTAAGATTATTAAAATATTTGTACTCAGCCATGACTTTGATGCCAATTAATTATGGGTACTGTAATTGGAACATGTACTTTGTATTGTTCTAATTTTTACTAATTTTTACTATTTATTTTTGCTTTGTTATATATTATCCAGAGTCTCACAACTGAGCTAGTATAAAGATATTGGAAATGAAATAAAATGAAATAAATATTTATGTACAAACCAAGCCAAGTTTCCCTTATCATGAGATCTTTGGATTTTTCTGACCTAGAGTAAAGGCTTTAAAAACACTATAGAAGTTTACGGGAAATTCTTCTACCTAATTTTCCAACCAAAAAGTTTAGCAACCGAACTTATGAGAACCTTAGTAACACTGATGTTGTCCTCATAGACGTAATTCAATTCTTAGATTCAGTTTAGAAAACAGAATTCAAACATGATGATATATAATTATAGCCTGATGTCTCTTTACAGATAATTTCTATAGCTTTAATGTATTATTTAAATAGTTTTATGTACTATTAACGAAAAATATGGTATAATATTGATTACTAAATAAATTATTTATTGAACCTCTTTGCCCTAGATATTTTCAGCATAAGTAAACCACCCAGAGTCATTGGATACGAGATGGGCAGCAAATACATTTACTTACCTACTTACTAACTAACTAACTAACTAACTAACTAACTAACTAACTAACTAACTAACTAACTAACTAACTAAGGCTGTGGTCTCTTTTTGCTTTTCTCATTTTATTTGTATCCATTTTTAATTTAAATTTAATTCATCTTTAGAAAAATATAAATAAAAGTATTATATTATATGTAATATTATATGTGAATTATGTAACTATATTGACATTCTATAGAAACAAAAGCTGGACTTTGGAGAAGCAGAATAGGAAGAATATTGACACTTTTGAACTTTGGTATTGGAGAAGACTCCTGTGAATATTGTGGACAACCAAGAAAAAGAAGCCAATTGATCATCCAAAAAACAGCTGAGAGTTGATTTCACTCAAGGCACAAATGACAAGGCTAAAATTATCTCACATTATGCAAAGACTTAATCCTCTGGAGAAACCTCTAATACTAGGAAAGGCTAAGGAAAAAAGAAGAGGATGGCTGGCAGAAAGGTGGATATACTCAGTTACACTGGGAATGGGTGCATCATTGGAAGACCTGAAGGTCTAGGTCCGTGATGGCGAACCTATGGCACGGGTGCTACAAGTGGCACGTGGAGCCATATCGGTGGGCACGCGAGCTCAGGTCCGGCGCGCATGTGTGCACCGGCCGGCTGATTTTCGGGCCTTCTGGGCCCACTGGGAGTCGGGAAACAGGTTGTTTCCAGCCTCCAGAGGGGGTGGGGAAGGCCGTTTTCACCCTCCCCAGGCTCCTAGAAAGGCTCTGGAGCCTGGGGAGAGCGAAAAATGGGCGTGCCATTGCATGCTGGGAGCAGCGGGAGTCATGCGCGCATGGGTGGGGGTGCATGGAATTATGGGTGTGGGCATGCACACACGTGATCCCCCGCATTCCCCCCCTTTTGGCACATGAACCAAAAAAGGTTCGCCATCACTGGTCTAGGTTGAGGATTGATCAACATACAGAAAAATCTACCTGTGTAGTCATTAAGAATTGAAATTGACTTGATTACATAGAATCAATTCATCAGATCATGTAGTTATATAACCATGTTACTATTAGATATTTGCAAGAAAATATCAATATCTCATATATTGAAACAATAATATAATTTAAAAAAACTGTCATAAAATATTAAAGAGATAACAGTTAAGCACTCAGCCTATAACTTTTAATATAAAACAAATAAGTAAAAATAAGAAAAAATGTAATAAATTGAAAATCTTTTCAGTCCAAATGTTATGGCATTTCTACTTACAATTCCTGACTGGTTAGAGATTAATATTATGATGAACCAAGTATTGGAAAGTGATTGTGGCTGAAAAATGTACTTTTTTTCTTATATTACATCCCCAAAGTCTAGAATCTCTTAATTTATTAAGAACGTCAGATAAAACATGCTACAAAAATATAATCATGCATTCCTGGAGGGATACTTGTTTCCAGACTTCCAAAGTTCGCTTAATGAAATTTGTCAAGCTTAGCATTAGAATTCTCTTTGTACAGAGGGGCACCTGAGACTAGAAAATACAATTCTGCATGGTTTAATGTTTTCTAAAAACTGAATTATAATGATGAAATTGAAAAATGTAACATAATTTTAATACTTGTATAACCTGACATTTTTATTAATAATCATTATACCTGTAATTTATTTGGAAAACATTTTTATCTGATCCTCTTAAGTAAAGACAGTGGTCAATTTTTTTTCTGTCTTCAAAATCATTCAAATAATTCTTAGTATTAATACATGACTTTTAAAACTCAATTTCTAAAATTTCAGAAAAGTATGTGTAAGCAGTTAAGTTCTCTGAATGTTTATTCAGACTATGCAAAGCAAAAATCAAAGCAAAAATCTAAATCTTCCACAGTCATGCACTAATGAATGCAATTGAGGTTGTATTTAGAATGTAGTCTAAGGTTATACTTTATATTAGCATAATTGTGGGACATTTAGAAGTTTGAGAGGTCACATGTGATTAATCATTTCTATTTACAGTCCAAGTATATATGCCACAAATAAAGTGGCACAATGACAATCCTGAAAGCCCCTTTCTCTTAATTTTGAAAATATTTACACATGTGTACAGTTTTGAGGGAGCATAACTTTTAAAATAAACAGGTTGTGCATAAGATTAAAAAACACAACAAAAATAAAAGGCAACCAGCTATTTTTAAAGAAAAAGAACAAGAACAAGTTTTCAACTTACAGATCTACCTTTAATGAACTGATTACTAAGATAGTATAAAGTAATGGTCAATCATATTCACTGTATTTGGAACCAATCTATAACTTGGCTTAATCTACTTCACACTATTGCTATGGGAAAAAGCTAGGTGAGGAAGTGTTTTATATACAGTATATAACCTTGATGTCCAGGAAGAAAGCCTAAATATATAAATTTGGCAAACACTGGGCTAAATTGATGTAGGTTTGCAATAAAAGCTGGCTCAATCTCAGTGTAGCCCTCAGTGAATCTGATGAAGGGAACTGCAGCTCACAAAAAGCTTCTGCCATTCTGTAACATTTATTACTCTGAGTTAGTAACATGTTTGTAAAGTGTCTTCCCCATTGACTTTAGAATAGAGTAGAATAACAGAGTTGGAAGGGACCTTGGAGGTCTTCTAGTCCAACCCCCTGCTTAGGCAGGAAACCTTACACCACTT
This sequence comes from Diadophis punctatus similis, assembly GCA_023053685.1. Classification (NCBI taxonomy): domain Eukaryota; kingdom Metazoa; phylum Chordata; class Lepidosauria; order Squamata; family Dipsadidae; genus Diadophis; species Diadophis punctatus. Next base: position 65,359,097 of record JALIGW010000002.1, on the reverse strand, counting down.
CAGACAAATGGTTATCCAACATCTTCTTAAAAACTTCCAGTGTTGGAACATTCACAACTGGAGCATTCAGTGGCAAGCTGTTCCACGGATTAATTGTTCTAACTGTCAGGAAATTTCTCCTTAGTTTTAAGTTGCTTCTCTCCTTGATTAGTTTCCACCCATTGCTTCTTGTTCTACCCTCAGGTGCTTTGGAGAACAGCTTCACTCCCTCTTCTTTGTGGCAGCCCCTGAGATATTGGAACACTGCTCTCATGTCTCCCCTAGTCCTTCTTTTTATTAAACTAGACATACCCAGTTCCTGCAACCGTTCTTTATATGTTTTAGCCTCCAGTCCCCTAATCATCTTTGTTGCTCTTCTCTGCACTCTTTCTAGAGTCTCCACATCCTTTTTACATCGTGGCGACCAAAACTGAATGCAGTATTCCAAATGTGGCCTTACCAAGGCATTATAAAGTGGTATTAACACTTCACATGATCTTGATTCTATCCCTCTGTTAATGCAGCCTAGAACTGTGTTGGCTTTTTTGGCAGCTGCTGCACACTGCTGGCTCATATTTAGATGGTTGTCCACTGGCCCGCCCAAACCGGGAGCATTTCACCCCTGGAGGGAGGGAGGAATAAATGAAGGGTGGCGTTCTTAACCGAATAAAAGAAAAAGTTGCTAGGAAGAAGAGGCGATCCCAGCAGTGGTGAAACAAATCCAGAGAAACTTTGGCGATTCTGCCCTTCGGCAGTGCCCCGATCTTTCCAATCATGTTTGTGCAGAAAGAAACGTCAAGTGCTCTCTGAACGCTTCAACTTCCCAAACTGCCTGCCAACAGGCCCACTCGAAAGAGACAGAGACAGCGAAAGACACAGATTGGGGAGGGGGAGGACGTTTAGCTAATAAGCCTCTGGTTGCAACCCCTAAAACAAACAACGCAAGCGAGGAGGAGGGGTGTGTGTGTGCGGGGTTGGGGGAGAAATGCAGCAGCTGGGGCGAAAGGTAACTCTGTTTCTTGCCTATAAGCTGCTTTTTTAAATTTCTCCTCTCTCTTCTTTTTGCTGGTACAAGACCGGTATTGAAATTATTTTATTATTATTATTTCTTCGCCTGAAGCACAGCTGATCAGCTCCTCAGCTGTGTTTCGGGCTGAATCCTGCTACTGATACTATTTACAGTCGCAGCGGAGAGTTGGGGTCATGCAAAATGTTTACTTCTTCATGGGGGGGGGGCGTAACAGAAAATAATTGAGAAGCACTGCTATATACCAATGAGTGCATCTCTAATGATCCATCTGTTAAACTACTGAAGTTCGCAGATGACACAACAGTGATCGGCCTCATTCGAGACAATGATGAATCTGCATACAGACGGGACGTTGAACAACTAACCTGGTGGTGCGACTGGAAAAATCTGGAACTGAACACACTCAAAACCGTAAAAATGGTGGTAGACTTTAGGAGAAACCCTCCCATCCTACCACCTCTTACAATACTAGACAACACAGTATCAACAGTAGAGACCTTCAAATTTCTAGGTTCTATCATATCTCAAGACCTAAAATGGTCACCTAACATCAAAAACGTCATCAAAAAAGCACAACAAAGAATGTTCTTTCTGCGCCAACTCAGGAAGCTCAAACTGCCCAAGGAGCTGCTGATACAGTTCTACAGAGGAATTATTGAGTCTGTCATCTGCACCTCTATAACTGTCTGGTTCGGTTCTGCAATCCAACAAGACAGACACAGACTTCAGAGGATAATCAGAACTGCAGAAAAAACAATTACTGCCAACCTGCCTTCTATTGAGGACCTGTATACTGCATGAGTCAAAAAGAGGGCTGTGAAAATATTTACAGACCCCTCACAGCCTGGACACAAACTGTTTCAACTTCTACCCTCAAAACGACACTACAGAGCACTGCACATCAGAACAACTAGACACAAGAACAGTTTTTTCCCAAACGCCATCACTCTGCTAAACAAATAATTCCCTCAACACTGTCAAACTATTTACTAAGTCTGCACTACTATTAATCTTCTCATCATTCCCATCACCTATCTCCTCCTACTAATGACTGTATGACTGTAACTTTGTTGCTTGTATCCTTACAATTTATATTGACTGGTTCCTAATATGATTTGATTGCTTATTTGTACCCAGACTATCATTAAGTGTTGTACCTTATGATCCTTGACGAACGTATCTTTTCTTTTATGTACACTGAGAGCATATGCACCAAGACAAATTCCTTGTGTGTCCAATCACACTTGGCCAATAAAAAATTCTATTCTATTCATTGAGAATATTCCACAGGAAAATGAATGAAAAAAATTTAAGGACATTGTGACATTTTCAACATTCTCAAACCCTACCTAGTCAGGACTATAACACTCAAGTAGGCTTTTCCATATGTATTTGTCCTGAATGGACAACTTTTTCTCTGGTGACATTTTATTGGCAATTTGCCATTATGTCCCAGAATAGATGCCAATACAGTATCATCTCTGGGCACTGCAGCAAATATGAATGGTAGTTTCCAGATCCTATTAACAGGATAAATACAACGGCCACAGACACAACCCTTCTTCTGCAAGTATTCATTGGGATTTACTGCTTTAACCCATGGCTGTTAGGAATCAATAACTGTTTATTTTCTGCATGGTATGTGACTGGATTGGCCAATCATTGCAAAAGGTATACCAAAATTCTCTCTCCTCAGTGGGGGCTGCTTACTGAACCTACACATTAATATCTTCAAGCTGGTCTTGAAGATATTAGCTTAAGATCTATTCTGCTCTACATAGCCTCAGAAGCAGCTAAAGGCAGAGGCATTCCCAGGATCAAAGTCTTTTGCTGATACAAGGAAAGCAGCATCATGCTGCAAGGGAACAACATCATTCTATAAATTTAAAAAGGTGGACAACACTTCCTTATAGAAAAGACCTGAAGCATGCTTTGTATTTTTCTGTCAAAAATTGAGAAAAATAGAACTTAATCAATCTTGAGTCCATCCTGAAACATTAAAGATAGGCATCTGTTTCTGCACTTAACTTATGAAGCCAGAGGCATGCTGACTGGGAAAAGGGGGAAAGATAGAAAAATCAGGGAAGGAAATAATCATACATAAAATATTCCCCCCCCCCAAAAAAAAACAATTCAGTTAGCATAGTTACACTAATGGCTTATTACATGCGTGAATATGTTTTTTTCATCTTAATTTCAGAATTAACTGAAATTAAGAACTGTAGTTAATAGAAAAAAGGTCACTGGATATCCTGCTTAGATATTATTAAGCAGACCTTCCTTATTCTAACTATTCTAAGGTTTAATTTGATATTTAGAAGGCACTGTAATATCTAGAGAGTTGTTACATCCATTATAAATGGAAGAATTAGCTATTGCATATGAATTACAATTTTCCAAAGATGAAAAATTGAAGCATTAATATATTAAATATTACTGACAAATATGAATTTTAAGCAAAGTAGCTGACATTAATTTGGTAGGCATTTATATTTTTCTCTTGAACCAGTTTCTCCATTAGTGACATTGTATCTAGATTTTTCTTCTATGTGGAAATGATTTTTTTGTTATTTATGGCATAAAAGAATTATCAAGAAGAGATTTTATCACAGTTTGTAAATATTTGAGCTAAGGTCACAAGATCAGAGGCATAAACGTAAACATGTTCAAATGATAGATATCCTGGAATTTAGAAGATTTAACAGTACAAATGTCAAGGCATGGTAAGAAAAACAACTTGTTTTTGTTCTTTTAGTTATGACGTTGCCAACAGTCAGAACAATTTACAAGCAGCTAAATTATAAAATGTAGCAATAAGGACAGTACAATTCAAATTAAGAACTAAACTAATTCAAAGAACTAAAAGTTTATTACATGCAACCTATACACAAGAATATGATCTACTAATGGTCAAACCAAATAATGGATAAGGGTCAACAAAATTCACAGGGGGCTGGATTTGGTATCTTGTGGGAGCTTAGTGACTTCAAACATATGATGTGTTTGACCCCACCTTCAGGCTCAACATATTCATATCCTACAGTATACTTATTGTGACACAAGTAAGATAAATAAAGACCGCTCCTGAAGTTGTCGGAGCCAAATAAGGGAGGAGCGGTTAAAGAAGGACGCTGTAGCAGATGCCCTAACCGCCCAGGCAGCCGCTTGATGGACCTTCTGGAGCACCTGCTCCGAGCGTCTAACTTCTGGGTGAAGAAGCTCCTCCAAATCACCTGGCAGCATGGCGGGTGAGTACAATGCCGCCACCGGAGTGTCCACAGAGGGAACAGGCAAGATTTGAGATAGAGCCGGTGCTACGTTGAAATAGCGATGATCAGCAGCACTGGCCAGAGGCCCAGAAGCCGGAGAGGACCACTGATGCTGGACCGTGTCGACAAAATGTTGAGGAGCTGCAACCAACTCTGTCTCAGACGTCTGCTCTGCAAACAGGGGATCTGCATGGCTGTTCAGACTCCCGAGAAGTACTGGGCTGAGGGTCAGCCATGGGAGGAGGAGCCGACTTCCGGTGCATCTTTCCAGGCCTGGAACCAGAGGCTTCAGACATAACAGTGAATCTGGGGAGAGGCAGATGCCGGACAAAATGGCCCCCGAGAGAGGGGAAGCTGTCAGAGGTAGATAAAATGACCTCTGTCCCAATGTGCGCCTCGCAACGGCTGTAAAATGGCCAGTGTGAAGGTCCGTCAGAAGGAATCTTGGAAAATGGCCACCAGGTGGGCCCGTGGGCCTGAGGGAGATCAAATGGACCGGTCAGACCAGGGATCTCCTTCGTGCTAACTTCACCCCAACAACGGCAATCACTGGGCCGGATACAATGGGCGGACAACTGACATTCAAGGCGGTCGATTCAGACGCGCCGGGCCTGAGGAGACATTCCAAAACTGCTGACAGGAGAGTGGGCTGTTCAGGCCGTAAGCTGACGTCACATGAGCGCGAGGCTCCAGCGACAGGCTCCCTCCTCATCAGCAATAATAGCGGGGAATTTGTTGTTCCACTTCCCAGCGAAAGAAAGGTGGCGGATGGGAATAAAACTCTCCGTGGCCAGGTCGCCCGAGCACCTGGCTCCTGCGACCGCGCTTGGCTGGCTGACAGAATGTAGCAGTCCAGAGCCCAGCCTCTTCTAAGTGCGAATTCGCCTCCCAAACTCCGAAAGTAATTTACGTGGGAGGGGGAGCACGAAAACTCCCTGGCCACTGGGGAGCCAATGGAGCCAACGGAAAACGGAGCCAAAGCCCCTATCAAATAGTGCTGCAGGCCTTAACAAGGGGAGGAGCATGAGACCCCCATGGTAGAGCTAGGCCTCCTCGAGCTCGATGTCAATGACAGCACGGGCAACCACTGCAGTGGCTAGAGCTGAAGCTTGTCGCCGCAATCCACCCGGCGCTCCAGCGATGACAGGCGAGCAGCCGGGGAACACTCACTGTGAGAGGAGCTTTTCGAGAAAAATTTCTGTAGATGTAGGTAAATGCTGACTCAAAGGTAGACAGGATGGAGTTGACTATGCCACTTCCGTCCAGTCTGAGGACTGAGTCGTAACTGGGAATTCCAGGCAAAGGCAGAGCCCTCAAATAAAAATTGACAGTCCTGGAAGCTGATTGGACGAGGTCAACCCATCCTGGATGATAGTTCCACCCACTATGGAGAAGATAAATATTTTATGAAGAATTGACACATTTTATTTTATCACTATTTAGGACAGCCAAAGCAGATTGTTTTGAGTTTCACGTTAACTTTGTTCTACAAAATACAGCTATTTTTGTATATCAGTACTGTTCTTTAATTATTTTAGTATAGAAGACAACTTAAATATTCCCAACTGACAAATTTCTAAAAATATAAAATACACTTCCCTGGAGAGTATTAGCTATAATTGTTATTGAAATATAAACTCTTTCCATTCTCCATTGCAAGTTCTTTCTGATAATTATAACTCTTGTTTCAACTAGGAAATGGAACTGTCAATTGCAATAATATTTCAAACTAATATAAATCACTGTTTGTCTCCAGCAAGGATTAGTGGTGGAAGTGATATTATCTTTTTGGTATATTTTTTTCCTATCATCAGAACAACCAACCATCTGCCATTATGTGTAAAGTATTTTCTCCCTCTTTCTTCACTAATGATCTTTACAGCTTTAGGGGGGAAATGATCTTTGAAAATTGAAAAATACTTTCAGAAAATATGTTTGTTAACTTGCAGGCCTGTCCTCTGTTACTAAATCTGGTTCTGACAGCTTGATAGTCAATGAGACAACAGTCAAGTGGACTCTCCTGGGGAAAGTAGCTGAGACAATATATCAGATCACTGATACAGAAAGCTATCTCTAGAATCCCAGTCTTTTTGAAATAAGACATTTACTAGATTTAGCAGAATTTAGCAATAGCAATAGCAATATCACTTAGACTTATATACCGCTTTACAGTGCTTTATAGCCCTCTCTAAGCAGTTTACAGAGTCAGCATATTGCCCCAACAATCAGGGTCCTCATTATACCCACCTCGAAGGATGGAAGGCTGAGTCAACCTTGAGCCTGGTGAGATTTGAACTGCCAAATTGCAGTCAGCTGGCAGTCAGCAGAAGTAGTCTGCAGTACTGCACTCTAACCACTGCACCACCGCGGCTCCTTTCCAGGGTTACAGCTCCTATAATGGCCTCCAAAGGCTCATGAGCCAATAACGGTACTTTATCTGTATGGCAGGTCATGATTAAGATTGTGTTACATTTTGTCTTAAAATCTTCAGGTTGGTATTTTATTTTGTCTCAAGATCTTGACAGATACAAAAGAAGTGTCACGGAAACTACTACAAGATATTTGATTTAACTAGAGCAAGTTTATTGAACATTTCCCTTCTAATATAATATTTGTCAGCCTTATTTTATTTTATTTTCCTTGGTATTTCTATGCGGTTGTATGGGCTTTTCATGAACTAGAGTCAAGCAACAAATGCTGATAACAAGAAGAAAAGAAGGCAAGAGAGAAGCACAAGAATAAGGAGAGGTTTGTGGACAACGCACAGCAGAAGCAAGTAGAATAAGGAAAAAGGGAATTACGATCAGACTAATTCATGAAAGAATTGGATGGCTACGAAATAAGGAACTACAAGGACTACAACACACAATAAGTGTGTCCCAGGTTCTGGCTTTCCAAAAGGGCTTGGGAAAGAGTAATTTCTCCCTTCTCTGTACTTAAGAGGTGGCTAGGAGTAGGAAAACAAAATTAAGTAAATGTCTAAAGAAGGGATGAATAAAATAAAACCCAATGATTAAGTTTAACAACTGTCTTGGGGAGCAATTGAAGCTGTTAAGAAACTTCAAGGCTGCTTTGTAGCTAGATATTATATTAGTTCCTGTCTCTTTTCCACTTTGTGAAAATCAGCAAAATGGGACTCTTATGCCTCAAACATCCAGTGTGGTTTGAGAAAAGTACTTGGAAGACTGAAAGAAAAGCAACTATAGTATGTATTAAGCACAATTTTTTCTCACTTCAATATGTTGGGAGTTTTCACTGAAGCAGATATTAGAAAGACATAAAAGTGCTGTTCCCTGACCTTTCTGTTACTTAATGCCTTCGTATCATAATGTTTTCTATGAGATGACTGCAATTTGCGTAGTGTAGCAAACCCTCAATCAGCAACTGTTTATGTGAAATAGTGCAATGAGGACAAAAAGGAAAGAAATATGGCATGATAACAGTTCTGTGTTTCTTCATTTTTTTAGCTATACTGTCACAATTTATTCAGTGAAATGGAAAGTGCACACATGAGTCCTAATGGATATATCTGCACTGAAGACATATGAGGTACACATTATTAATTTACTGACATCGGCAACTTAATGTATTATTTTCATCAGAATGAATGTGACAAGCTTATTAGAAATTGTTTTTGTTTACTGTGTTCAGATACATATGCCTTGGGATCCAAAATTTTCACAATTATTGAAGTTAAGATTTTAAAGATAATCAGTTTGCTAATTTTAAATAAAATGAGTATTAAACAACATACAAACACAATTCATAATACCACATTGTAGGCATATAATATAATATGTTAAAAAGCATTTTGATATAAATTAATGCTTAATAAGAAGCTGCAGAAATAGCCTATTTGCTTCATTTTATGATAATTATTTGGTAGCCTGCTTTTTTTGAAAACGAACACTTCACAAATAAAACAGCTTTGCAAGTGGGTAGCACTATTTTTTAAAAAAGGAACCTTGTTTGACAAGCTATTTAAAATAAAAAAAGGAGTTGGGAGTTGACTGTTTTTCATTTTTTTCAAGATATCTAGTTATTTTCACTTCAAAGCAAGGTGGAAAATTCCCAAAGTTGCAGCAAACTGATCTTATTTTTAGAAAATTATTCAATATGTTTCAAGCTTGATGTTCTTTTTCAACATTGTTTCCCTTAACAGAAAACAGATTCTCCCTCTTCGGTTACCTTCTGTTCCTGCCTTCCATAGCACTTTGGATATTTTCCTACTGGTTGTCAATCATTTGATTTTCTTTTTAGACTCCCAAATTCATAACACCTTACTGCTGGCAATGGTCCTTTGAACAGCAAGATTGGTCTCCTCAGAGATACTTCGGAAACACATGGCGACATGAACCTTTTATCTGTCTGCAGCATTTTAAAACAACTGCCATGAAATGCCCCCATCCAAATGACTGATTTAAGTAATTTAAGTTATTGCAGACAGGTGCTAAATCTGTGCTCCTGCACACTCCAAAGATCTTTTCAAGATCTTTTGGAAATTAAGTCAGAGGCACTGCACACCCCAGTTGGATAATGAATCGTGACTATATTCCAAACCATTGTCTCCATCAGAAAATAAGAGAACACGGACTGCCCTAAATGCAGACCTGTCTTTAGAATGACACAAGTATGACATTATCAGATAACAGAATCATATTTTGAATTTGAACCTTAGCAAACATGTTAAGCAGCAAGAAGGCAGGGCTGAAATTCTGTTTAGAACAACAAAATTTAGACTGATTATTATGTTTTGGCAAGTTCTGCTTGGCACGTTGCCAAAAAAATCTTTTAAATTCTTTCTACCCTGTTAAGTTCTTTCAAATTTAGATGTTAGCAATCCTATCCAGAAAATAGAGTTAACTTGCAGAGCTAATAAATGCATGAATGCTATGGAATGGATCCAATTAAATCTTTAATAAACTACTTAAGGGTTTAAAAATCAAACAGCCAATTTGAGATCCATAAAAGTTGGAATTCTCAACATTTTGTAGGAAAAATAAATTTATTGATTCCATTAATATTTCTTTCCCAGGTTCCACATATTCCTTCTATAATAAAATTCTGAAGAATTAGACTTAGCTTCACTTTAAAACTAAAATACATATTGAAATATTTAATTGAAATGCTGCATCATTTGCCTCAAGTTATGTAAGACAGCAAGATATAGTTTGGGAGCTAAGCACAGTAGATGAAAAAGAAATATGTTTTTATTAACATAACTTTTTGGTATTATCAAATGAACTAAAATGCCTTATGGTGATGGCAAATATTTGTTTCAGAGAGTAACAATTCTGCTTTCAAATCAGCGAGTCCTGCAATTAGACTTCCACATGCACAACCATTGGCTCAAATGTCTTATCACTATCCTAAGAAATACTGGTAGTTCTCAACTTATGACCACAATTGAGTCTAAAATTTCTATTGCTAAGTGAAACATTTGTTAAGTGAATTTTGCCCCATTTTATGGCCTTTCTTGCCACAGTTGTTAAGTGAATCACCATAGTTCTTAAGACAGTAGCACGGTTGTAAAGTGAATCTGGCTTCCCCGTTGACTTTGCGTGTAAGAAGGTCACAAAAGGTGATCACATAACCCTAGGACACTGCATAAATATGAGTCAGTTGCAAGCATCCAAATTTTGATCACATGACCATGGGGATGCTGCAATGGTTGTAACTATGGAAAACAGTCATAAGGATGCTGTAAAGGTTGTAACTGTGAAAAACGGTCATAAGTCATATTTTTCAGTGCCATTGTAACATTGAATGGTCACAGTTGTAAGTCAAGGACTACCTGTAGTAGCATTTGCATCCAAGTTATTTGAATGGCTTAATGATAATGTTTATTTTTAAAGATCAAATGAATCAATCTATTATTTCATCTCTCCACATTCTATTTCCAAAATCAGCTCCGGTTTATTCACAATGGGCACCAATATTCCTAGCCACTACTTCTTCCCTTTTCATATCCCATCAAGTATCTAGCTACAATTTATTACTGATATTACTCAAGATGGTCTTCAGTATCACTGCAGACTTCATTACATGCTTTTTAATATTCCTTTTAAACATTTTTAATAAATTCAGCACTTATGTGCACTTTAAAACTTTAATGTCAGAATTTAAGGGATTTAGTTTCGAATGTATACAACTTCTAGGACATTATGTATCCTTTATCCTTTAAGAACAGCCTAACTTTCTGTAAATTTAATTCTACTCTATTAAAAAGAAAAATGAGCACTTTAAAAGCAGCTTAAAAATTCACGCATCCTTTCTTTTTTAATGACATTTTGAATGTTTCCTCTACATAATTTTTTACCTTAATAAATTTAATACCGGTAGTCCTCAACTTACAACAGTTCATTTAGTGACCGTTCAAAGTTACAATGGCACTGAAAAAAGTGACTTATGACCATTTTTCACAGTTACAACATTTGTAACATCCCCGTGATCATGTGATAAAAATTCAGATGCTTGGCAACTAGTTTATACTTATGACCATTCCTGTGTCTCAAGGTCATTTGTCACATTTTGCGATCTTTTGACAAGCAAAGTCAATTGGGAAGCCAGATTCATTTAACAACCAGATTGCTAACTTATCCACTGCAGTGATTCACTTTACAACTGAGGCGAGAAAGATTGTAAAATTGGGCAAAATTCACTTAACAAATGTCTCACTTAACAATGGAAATTTTGGGCTCAATTGTGGTCGTAAGCCGATGTCTACCTGTAATAATAAATTACTATACTATCACATTCTAATAAAAGTCAACCCAATGATTAATAATAATTGTTAATGCAGACACTGACCAGTCCAAAATAATATATTGTTTACATGTAGATTTATTGTTGTGAGCCGCCCAGAGTCTCTGTGGAGTGGGAGGCATACAAGTGCGAAAAATAAATAAATAAATAAATAAATATAAAGAAACATATCAAACAGAGCTCTTGGACTAATTAGCTCACCACTCAATTGATTCCTGAAGAATCATTTGGTTGACTCTACAAGCTGCAGCACAAAATTTGGCTACTTCAAGTGTAACAACTGAATTTGTAGCTGCCAAGATAAAATAAGTAGGTCAAATCTTCCCTGTCTTTTTGTGAAAAACAGAGTAGTGCAAGTGACACAAACACCTCAGTAAAATTAATAATAATATGTGAACTAGGATCTTGACCTTTCCTCTACCCCAAGGACGAATCCAACTTTCTATAATAATACCACAGTTTAAACTTTAAGACCATTGAAAATTCAATCTATATAAAAGCTCTGTATTGCCTCAAAATGGTTAGATGAACAAATACTTAATAAAATTATCTGAATGGTTAAAAAAAAAATCAGATATTCTCCCGTATAAATCCTCTAAGTTGATACTTCCAATTTAAAATTCTTTTCCTAATAATCTGTTTCAGTTTTTTGCACCCTAAAGATAATGTGTTACACATAAGCATCCAAATGGGGCCACTTTGAGTTATATATATCTATGCCAATTGGATTGAAAAATATGAATCAGAATAAGAGATACTAATCTCATTAGAAAGAAATTTAATTCAAATTAGTAGTTGATGAAAAATAACCAGGCCTGACTTCAACTTAATGAAGCCTGCTTCCATTTTTAGTGCTACCTGAAGTATACAGTACAATTATATACATTTATTTAGCTCCCATCACTTGCCTCAGCTCCTGCCAACCTGGCAGTTCAAAAGCATGTACAAATGCAAGCAGATAAATAGTTATTACTTTGGTGGGTATGTAACAGTGTTCTATGCTGTGGCGTGATTTCATGCTGGCCACAAGACTATTGATTAGTCTTTGGACAGCGCTGGCTGAAGGGCTTACAGAAATGGAGATGAGCACTGCCCCTTAAAATTGGCTACGACTAGTGGAGTAAAACCCGCAGGGACAACTTTACCGTTACTATTTTTAATTCAAATTCTATATTTCAGTATGTAGCCTCATCAAGAACTTTATGCCATCATCACAGACAGAAATAACACAGCCTACTTACAGCAAGTATTACCTCATATTTATTTAAATATAGCAGCATATTTAACAACAAGATAAATCTAAGAAAATCATTTAGCTGTAAAAGAAAATGTTGAGCAAACAGCATTCATTAATCTGAAAAGAAACTAACTTTGATAATATAATTTTAGGATACAGGAATGTCAGATTTAATGCCCACAGCAGCTACTACATTCCATTCTAAATTTGAAAATGGTATGTTTTTATTTGCTGTTTGTAATTTATTTTTATTTATTTATTTATTTTATTTTGTCAAGCGTGTATATGAATACAAACAAAGTATAAACATTAATGTGCATATATAAAAATACAAACATTGTTTTGAGTACATGATATTTTACGAAATACATGGGGACTTTAGGACAGGGACGGTAGGCACGCTGGTGCGCTTATGCACGCCCCTTAGGTGAGGTGAACGGTAGACAGTTTAAGGTTAAAGTTTCAGGGGGTTGGGGAAGAAACTACAGAGTCAGGTAATGTATTCCAGGCATTGACCACTCTGTTGCTGAAGTTGAATTTTTTGCAATCAAGTCTGGAACGGTTTACATTAAGTTTGTATCTATTGCAGACAGTATTTAAACACTGTCTGTTCCAATAAAAAGAAACAGAAGAAAAAAGAAATCCTATACGAGGGCATTGGCTTTTCTTATGGGAAATTATGTACAACACAAAAGTTCATGAGAGAATTATAACCTTTCCTTCAGTTTTGTTGAGAATTCTTGGTGAATTGGCTATTCCTGATGCCTCTTCCAAATTCTACTTTCTATACTGAAGCACTGAAACTGCCTTATTGCACTTCTTCTACCTCAATACCCTTGGGTTTGATCTGTCAAATGTTTTGTCTGGGCTGCACCTGACATTCCATGCATAAAATAGGGAGGGAAAAACAGAAGGTGAAGCATTTTATTGTGGGAAATTTCTTACTTAAGCATGCTCCAAACAGCTGATGTCCTCTCTCTTCCTTATTCATCCTTATTTTACCATAGTCTTGGTGGATTTGAATGGGGTGGGGATAAATTGGGTTTGGATCATTCCTCAAAACTCTTTAAATTAAGGGTTTTTTTATTCCAAATTGTCAGCCACTGACACTTCTTTAAGGAAAGCAGGTCAGCAACCATCCAACAATCACACAGTCCCTTGCATTGACTTCGTAAATTTGGAGATTTACGGGTGTCAGATGCCTCTTGAAGCAACATACTCTATTCCCAGCCATAGGTCATATAGTATCATAACATAGAAAAGCACAGGTTTCTAAGCCAAAAATGGTTTAAACTTATTTTCTTGACTTTAGATTCAAAATGTAACTTCTGTGCAAGAATTTAAAGAATATGAAACAAAATATAATAGCTCTATTCAAATTCTCACTTTTTTCCACATTAATCATCTCTCCCTCAACATTATTTATTTATTTATTTAATAGATTTGTATGCCGCCCAACTCCCGGAGGACTCTGGGCGGCTAACAGCATATGAAATACAAAATCTAAAAAACAATTAAAAACAATTAAAAATCATTAAAAACACATGCATACTACTTTCATGGGCCGGAGCTTATCCCTGATATTCCCAAGCTCAACGGTCCGATGCCTGATGGAAGAGCCAGGTCTTAATTGCCTTACGGAAGATCAGTAGGATGGAGGCGGTCCGGATCTCCGAGGGTAGCTGGTTCCAAAGGGCCGGAGCTACCACAGAGAAGGCTCTCCCCCGTGGACCCGCCAGCTGACATTGTCTGGCTGACGAGACCCGGAGAAGACCGACTCTGTGGGATCTCACTGGTCGAAGGGAGCTGTGTGGTAGGAGGCGGTCTCGAAGGTAACCTGGTCCTGAGCTATGTAGGGCTTTAAAGGTAATAACCAACAACTTGAATTGTGCCTGGAGACCAATGGGAAGCCAGTGCAGCTCACGGAGAATAGGTGAAATATGGGTGTACCTAGCTACACCCATGATAGCTCACGCGGCTGTGCTCTGGACTAATTGTAGTCTCTGAACACTCTTCAAGGGTAGCCCCATGTAGAGCATGTTGCAATAATCTAACCGTGAGGGGACAAGGATATGATTGACTGTAAGGAGAGCATCCCGATCCAAGTAGGGCCGTAATTGGTGCACAAGACGGACTTGTGCAAAGGTCCCCCTGGCCACAGCTGTCAGATGTTGTTCTAATTTCAGCTGTGGATCTAGGAGGACACCCAAATTATGGACCCACTCTGAGGGGGACAATTTCTCCCCCCCAAGAGTCAGGGATGGACAGTTTACAGTACCCACAGCCATTCGGTTTTGTCTGGGTTGAGTCTGAGTCTGTTGAATCCCATCCAGACCCTCACAGCTTCCAGACACCGGTCCATCACATCTACTGCTTCACTGAATTGACGTGGGGTGGAGATGTATAACTGGGTATCATCTGCGTATTGTTGATACCTCACCCCGAATCGGCAGATAACGTCACCCAGTGGTTTCATGTAGATATTGAAAAGGAGGGGAGAGACCCCGCAAATGAGGGTCCTAGGGGTCAATCTCTGTCCCCCTACTAACACCGACTGGGACCGACCGTAAAAAGGTGCCTCCCACTCCCAACTTCCCCAGTCGTCCCAGAAGGATACCATGGTCAATGGTATCGAAAGCTGCTAAGAGGTCAAGAAGCACCAAGATTGAGGAATATCCTCCATCTCAGGCTCGCCAGAGGTCATCCATCAGTGTGACCAAAGCAGTTTCTGTGCTGTAGCCAGGTCTGAAGCCAGATTGAAAAGGGTCTAGATAATCGGTTTCATCCAATAACCATAGGAGTTGGAACGCCACCACTTTCTCAACAACCTTTCCTACAAAAGGTAGGTTTGAGACTGGACGAAAGTTTTTTAAATCAGCTGGATCCAAAGAAGGCTTCTTGAGGAGGAGTCGAACCACCGCCTCATTCAAAGGTTGTGGAAAAGACCCCTCACTCAAAGAAGTGTTGACTAACGCCTGGAGCCAGCCTCGTGACACCTCCCTGGTGGCCGAAACCAACCAGGAGGGACAAGGGTCCAATAAACAAGTGGAGGAGTTCATAGCTCCTATTGCCTTGTCCACATCCTCAGGAGTCACAGACTCAAACTCATCCCAAATAACTGGACTAAGACCTGCCCCTGTCGTCTCGGTCGAAACTGCCCAATCAGAGTCCAGGTCCATCCGAATCTGAGCAACTTTATCCAACAGAAACTGAACACATTCCTCAGCTCTACCCTGCAATGGTTTCTCCTCACTCCCCACTTTAAGGAGGGAGCGAGTCACCCTAAAGAGGGCGGCTGGGTGTGAGTCTGCGGATGTAATAAGTGTGGAAAACTGAACATTTTGCCACCCTTATTGCCACTAGATGTCCTAATAAAGGCCCCTAGTAATGTTCAGTCGGATTCAGACTTACTGGATCTCCACCGTCGCTCCAGACATCTCACCACCCTACACCACCAGTTTAACATGCCTTAAAACAATTAAATGCATTTATTTTGAAAAGTTATATTCTGGCTTCCTTTGTAAAACAAATAAAATAAAGCTTTTAATGTTCCTTAAGTAGGGAAAAATAGATGCCCTAACCAGAGAACAGACACAAAACACTCATGCATGACAGGCTTATTCACAGATGACAAGCTGTTGCACTAAACTATTTTGGTATACAATTCTTTTGTGATATCAAGGACAATTTGGTTTCATCCATATGACTATTTATTACTGGGACATCTTGTGCATGATTTTAAGTGGGCCACACATTGCAGTTAGCATGTGATGATTTATATGAACAATTTGCTGCTGACAACATTAACAATATTGTACATCTAGCAATATGAGTAGCCCAAGCACTTCACTATTTTATATATATATATATATATATATATATATATATATATATATATATATATATATATATATATATATATATATATATATATATATATATATATATATATATATATATATATATATATATAATCTTAGCATACTGTTTTCAAAATGAAATTCTTTTGAGAAGAATCAGAGGGATCCGTATACTCTTTCCCCATAAACAGAAGCTATGGTGAGGAAGATTGTATTGGTTTCCTAATCTCATTTTTAACCTCTTCCTCCTCCTCTGTGTGCAGCAGAGGAGGAGGAGGAGGAGGAGGAGGAGGAGGAGGAGGAGGAGGAGGAGGAGGAGGAGGAGGAGGAGGAGGAGGAGGAGGCAAGGAAACAAACAAACATAAATTACATACACATGAAATAAGGAAGAGAAAGAACCCTTCAGCAGTGGCAAAATTTACAGAAGCCAAGACAGGGCTCATGGATCAGGCACAGCCTCATAAGCAGTTCCTACTTCTCACTTGCTAAATAAAGTAGAAGATTTCATGCTAAGTCCTTCCGGAGAGAGAACTGGGCACCCTCTTGACACTTTCTTCAAAATTTGGGTGGGCAAATACAAAATCTGTTGTGTTGGCATAACAGGAAAGATTGTCCTTTAGATACTCAAGACCCTATTTTACCACTGCTTACATCTGCACATTTAGTGACAGCCAAGAATCAAGGAGAACTTTCAAACTGTGAACCCATTCTTTCACTGGTATACAACCTTGTCTAGAACATGATGAAATTCAATCACCAAGTCCAGGTTCTTATTAATCAGAAGAAGTTATTCAGTAATTTCAGCTTGCCTCCTCATACTCACATAATTTCAGCAATATTCAGAAATAACAGACCCATTGGGAGCTGGATCATTCTCCAAAGGCAACATTGCCTGCAAACTTTCCTATGACAAAAATGTTTGGTGCTGAATAAAAGCAACAAAAAGGAAAGTCTCACTTATGGTTCATAAGGACAAGGACTGTTATAAATATCTAACAGATTCCTAACCAGCCTAGCTGACAACTTCATTGTCCAAAAAGTGGAGGAGGGAACTAGAGGGGCAGCCATACTGGATTTAATACTTACAAACAGAGAAGAAACAATAGAAGGAGTTGAAGCTGTGGGAACACTGGGCGAGAGTGACCACGTAATATTAAAATTCACCATAACGCAAACACAAATAACTGAACATAACGACACCTATATCCCAGACTTTAAAAAAGCTGACTTCAATAAACTCAAAACTTGGGGAAGATCTCTTGGATGAAAGTACTAAAGGGTAAAACAACTCAAGAAGCCTGGGAGATCCTGAAAAACACAATCATAAAAGCCCAGAACACCACAATACCGATGAGGAAGAAAAACAAGAAATCCAAAAGGAAACCAGCATGGCTAAACAAAGACCTCACCGATAAACTGAATGAAAAAAAGATAAATACAAAAAATGGAAAGAGGGGCACATAACCAAGGCAGAGTACCAACAGACAGCCAGAATCTGTAAAGAAACAATCAGGACAGCAAAGGCCCAGAACAAACAAAGACTCGCAACAAAAGTCAAAGACAACAAAAAAAGCTTCTTCCAACACATTAACAACAAGAAAAAAAATCAAAGAAACAGTTGGTCCACTAAAGAGAGAAGACGGTAAAGAAGTAACAGACAACACAGACAAAGCAGAGCTACTGAACACGTTCTTCGCATCAGTCTTCACACAAAAGGAAACTGCAGCTCAACTACCCAGCAACACAAATATGAAAAACAGATTGGAAGCAAGATTCAACCTAAGCAAAAATACAGTAAGAGATCACCTATCTGAACTTAACGAATACAAAGCACCAGGACCAGACGGATTACACCCCAGAGTCCTAAAAGAACTAGCAGAAGTCATTTCAGAACCACTGCACCACATCTTCCACAAATCCTGGAGCACAGGGGAACTACCCGAGGACTGGAAAAGAGCTGACATGGTCCCCATCTACAAAAAAGGTAAAAAAACAGACCCAGGAAACTACAGACCAATCAGCCTAACATCAATACCTGGGAAAATACTGGAAAAAATAATTAAAAACCAGATCTCCCATCATCTAAAAACAAACCAAGTAATAACCAACAGCCAACATGGATTTGTTAAGAACAAGTCATGCCAAACTAACCTCATTTCATTCTTCAACACTGTGACCAAATTAGTAGACCAGCGAAATGCAGTAGACATAATATACCTGGACTTTAGCAAAACATTTGACAAAGTAGACCACAACCTACTCCTTCATAAGCTAGAAAAAAGCGTGATAGACAGCTACAAAACCAGATGGATTAACAATTGGCTGACCAACCGTACCCAGCGAGTAGTCCTCAATGGCTCTAAGTCCACATGGAGAGAAGTAAGCAGTGGGGTAGCACAAGCTTCCATCCTAGGCCCAGTACCCTTCAATATCTTTATAAATGACCTAGATGAGGGAATTGCAGGAGAACTAACCAAATTTGCAGATGACACCAAGCTGGCGGGAGTAGCAAACACCCCAGAGCACAGACTCAAAATCCAGAGGGACCTCAAAAGACTCAAACACTGGGCCCAAACCAATAAAATGAAATTTAACACAGACAGAGAAAAGTAAAATTCTGCACCTAGGCAAGAAGAATCAAAAATACACATACAAACTGGGCAAAACCACACTCAATAGCAGTGATTGCGAGAGGTATCTTAGAGTCCTGGTAGACAGACAACTAAATATGAGCCAGCAGTGTGCAGCAGCAGCCAAAAAGGCCAACGCCGTCCTGAGCTGCATAAATAGAGGGATACAATCAAGGACCAGAGAGGTACTAGGAGCACTCTATAAAGCCTTGGTCAGACCACACCTAGAGTACTGCATCCAGTTTTGGTCACCACACTACAAAAAAGACATTGAAACTCTAGAGAAAGTGCAGAAGAGAGCAACCAGGATGATAAAGGGTCTGGAAAATAAAACATATGAAGAGCGGTTGCAGGAATTGAGCTTGGCCAGTCTAGCGAAAAGAAGGACCAGGGGTGACATGATAGCAGTGTTCCAATACTTTGAGGGGATGCCACAGAGAGGAGGGGTTCAGGCTGTTCTCTATGGCACCAGAAAGCCAAACAAGGAATAACAGATGGAAGCTGACCAAGGAGAGATTCAACCTGGAAGTGAGGAGAAACTTTCTGACGGCGAAAGCGATCAACCAGTGGAACAGCTTGCCAGCAGAGGTTGTGAGAGCCCCAACACTTGCGACCTTCAAGGAGAGACTGGTCTGCCATCTGTCTCAAATGGTGTAGGAACTCCTGCTTGAGCAGGGGGTTGGACTAGATGACCTACAAGGTCCCTTCCAACTCTAATAATAAATCTAAATCTAAAATATGATGTTTTCATAGCAGAGGTCAAATATTTTCCTTTCATTTAGGAAACTGACTCTCAAATCTCATTATCAACTATCCAGAACCAATAGTCACAGCTCAATAGGAGAGACAGAAGCCAGCATAATCAACCTTCAATGTGCTATACCATGCATTCATGGTATGCATGGTATGAGGTGCCAGAGATGGTCTGGCTGAAATACATTCTGACATTTCAAAGAAAACCAACAGATACTTTCTTCCACCTTTATTCTCCAGGAGGCACCTTGGGGCATTTGGGTTATTAACAACTATCTAGTAGTGAGTATAAATGTGATAAATGTATAATTTTATCATATCAATATTGGTATCATTTTAATTATTTATATCAGGAGTTTTTAATTTTTTTAAACTTAAACCTGTTAAAACATACCCAGATAATTTCTGATCTGCAAATGGCAGCCTAGTTGTTTTATTTACAGGTAAGAAACTCTGCACATTTCTGTGTATCCTAGAAAAAATTGCAATGGACATTCCTGCTCAAGTTCTGTCCTTAGGCTCTCACAGAACTTCATCGAGTTTTTGGAGAAGGGTAAGGTTCTAATTTGAAAACCCTGATTTATACCACTCTTGATATGCTGCTCTAGGTTCAAGAAGAGAAAAGCTCCCGGATATTTATAATGTAACTCCAGGATATTTGTAATACAATAAAAATAAAAGCTAAACAGGAGATAACACAAAAAACAGTATTTAAAAGATTATAACAGCAGCCCAAGTTCTCTATCTGTACCAAAGGCTGGATGGAGCAATAAGGTTTTAACCACCTTACAAAAGTAAAACAGTGTTTCCCATTCCTCCTATAGTAAGGTGTTCCATCAAAAAAGAGGCTGCATATCTGTGTGCATAATAAGAATGTACATACTTTTATGAATGTGTGGGTTATATATCAGCTTCATCAGGTTACCTACAAGAGGACCCATAAATAATCTTAGTATACAATAAAGAAGAATCAAATAGGTTTATTGTAAGATTCAAAGCATCAAAAATACTCGGAATACCTTGGTATACAGATTACACCTCAGAGTAGTTTTCAATTAGTGTTTGATTTATAAGGACCATTCTCAGAGGTAGAGGATAAGTAATGGGACACAGGACACCTATAGTTTTGGCTCTGAAGACAGATCCTGGTAATTGCAGGGTCTAAAGACATCAAAACAACTCACTTGGAATTCTGGGAGATAAAAAAATATTTTATCTGAGGAAGAAGTACAGGATTAGGAGGTATAATTCATTTGTATTAGTTACACCTTTTTCTGATTAACAGCTTGTCTCTAGATTCTGTATTTATTCATGTAGATAGACAGCTCCTCAACAGTCTTGGTAAACTTCCTTTAAAGCATTTATCTTGCTCTACTGGACAGCTCCCTCCCTTGCTGGGGAAAACCATAGCTAAAATACTGGTAAAACCTGGGCTACAAATCAAGGGGGGAAATTGTTTTTCTTATATTCCTGGTTAACTTATTACAGTGATTTTATGCAACCACAATCTAAAGAACCACTATGCTGTACGTAGTTGTCAAGGCATGAGACTAGAAACCAGGAGATTACGAGGCACGAAGCCAGCTGAGTGACTTTGAGCCAGTCCTTCTCTCTCAGCCCTAGGAAGCAGGCATTGGTGAACTACTTCTGAAAACATTGTCAAGAAAACTGCAGGAACTTGTCCAGACAGTTGCCAGCTTGGGGGCACAAAAAGGCACCACTTAAGTTGCTTATAACACTAAAATATTAAAAATACCACATAGCTTTCTTTTTCTGTGCTATTAGATTGGTTAGCTTGAATCTGCAGCAATTGTGAATAATACTCTTTTCACTAATTGGACTTTTGTGTCTCAGAGTTTATTCACTGTTGCTTTGTGTAACTGAGAATCATCTAATAGATCCATATAATGTGAAAATGTGAATCTAGAGATCTCTGCTGAATACTGTGCAATTGGCATGACACTTGCAATACTGTGCAAGTGGCATGATGTATTCCTGTAGGATATTTAGATATTAACTATTCACCATATTATCTATTAACTTCAGGGAATAAAGGCAGTCTACAAATAAAGTTTCACTGTGAAAATAAGAAGTAGTTGTATTATAGCAGCTAGATTTCTTGGCTTGGAGACCAAATGGAAGGAAGGAGGGTCAATGCTGGATATGACTGCTGAACTGATGGCAGACTCTGGCTCCCTTCTCTAGCTCTCTACTGTTCACCTGTCCATCTTTTTGGTTGTCATATTGATGTATTCTCATTGTGTTCTTTTTCATTGTTTATTTTACTGTACTATCATTTTACTTTTATTCTGTTTATACTTTTTTCATATCTTCCTTTTTATTTATTCCTTTTTGTAAGCTTCCTAGAGTAGCCCCATGGCAAGAGAGGTGGCAAATAAAATAAAGTGTATTTTAGATTTTCCATAGTGACTGATTCACTTTTGAAATAGTTCTAGCATCCATGGGGAGAAGGAGAGAAATACTATTATAGCTTTTTCTCCCATTTTAAACAAAGATTATCTGTTCCTATAATTCTATTTTATAGATAGCTATTCAAATTCTCTAAGTTTCAAATGCTTACATGTTCACACCAAAAGCTAAAAACAAGAACCCACTCCTTCTATTAACACTCTTGGCTTTCTATATCTCTCCTTCCTACTCCACCTCAACTGCTGCTACTAAAATAATAATAAATAAAGAGCCCTTGTGGTTCAGAAAAGTGGTATGCAATTGCGGCATTTATCCATGGATCATTTTATGAAAGCTTATGAGAAAAGAAACTGCTGAGTTTTTTTAAGGTACCACAAGATTCTCCTATAAGAGAACAATAATCAAACTTCAGCTATAAAAATGTAGGTGTATTGGGAATTTCTGAACAATTTTCGGAAGAAACTCAGGCATTTTTCTAGCTCAGAGAAACTCCTCTGTAATAATCTGGTCTCTATACTCATCAGAAGCTGCCATCTGAGAGTAACCATCTTAAAAACAATTCAGTCTTAATTTTGGATTTTAAAAAAATTTAATTTAAATTTTCCAAAGTTCATACCACCAGCAGCATTTTATATTTTACTAGGAACAGGATGTGGTTGTAATCCTTCCTCTTCCTCTTGTTATAATTTGATAAATTTATAAGATTATGGACTGGCTTGATCCATGAACTAGTCCACAGCAAACATATGTACATAGTGTGATGCATGTTGATTCCGGAGGTTCATTCCAGAGTGATAATTTTGATAATTTCTTCTCTAATAAATAATTCCTATAGAAATTTCTACTTGAAATTATGTCATCGTATGTGAGAAAAGCAAGAAATAATTAGATATCTTTATAATTGGTATCTCTAAAAGCAGTTAGTATTCTTCTATACCATTCTGTATTGCTATTAGAACCAAGCACTTGATGCATTTGCCTTAGGTTGGATCACAAAATGTCCTCAAATCCCTCCACATTCTTTCATGTTAGGGAAGTCCTTTATAGCAAAGCTTTAGTCAGCGATCATAACAATGCAGTATGATTTAGGGGTGGGTGGAGGAATGTAGATAAGAGCACCAGAAAGAGTCTGCTTAATTTTTTTCCTTGCTACTTCTTCCCTGCCTATGAACAGCTGGTGGAGCACAGTTTGAAGAGAGAAATGGGACAAAGGAAAAATACTTCCCTCTAGCTTTCTTGCCATAGATCAAAGCTCAGTGGCTGCATTTCAGCTTAACACATTCTGTATACTAGAAGCATTATACAACGGCAGGTAATTCATAGTATGGCTGTAATCCTATGCTCGCATCTGAGAGAAACCTCATTAATCAAAGTGGAAGTTTTTGTGAAACAAAAGTGCAAAAGTATCAAACTCTGTCTAATAAAACCCACTTTTACAAACAGACATTAAATGCTTGTTTCTCAATATATCCCCTTCTAAGGTTGGTCTAAAATTTACTCAAGTAGAATACATGAGTCTCAATGGTATCCTACAAATTATTGTATAGTTAAATAGAGGATATGCTTGGGGTCTTCTACTGGATCAAAAGGAGCTTATGCCACTTTTATCACAACAACAACCAAGACACAGATGCTTAAGAAAATCAAAAGAAGCTTGTTTCTAGATGGAGGAAAAAATATGATTAGGAAGTTTTCCTCTGTCCAGAAGCTGATCTCATATCTCCATTCTGAACTAGTCTTTATATAAACTGCAATGGGAATTACCAAAGATGAGCACAACACTCCACTGTTCCCTTAAATGGATCTGGAGACTTAATAAGAGAAACGAAGAGCTTTTGGTATTTCTTTCAATCTATACTTGTACCATACAAACAATTATTCTTGCTATCTCAAACATTTCATTTTAGCATTAAATGCATCTGACACAATATCAAGGCTAAGGATTTCACCCAAGTCTACAAATGCACTTTTCTTACCTACATATGAGCAACAGAATATCTCCACTGATTGAAAAAAGCAGCATCTACTGCAAAAAGTAATTGTGGATTTGTACTATAATTGCAGCAGGAGAAACAGTTAACAACATAATCACAATCGTAAAACACAGTGTTTTCACAGTACCTTAAGTAGTCTGACAGATGGGAGAAAGGCAGCATGGCAGAGCTTCCGAATGGTCCAATTTAGTGGTCGGGGAGCATCACTTTGACTCATGACCCTCAAATATTCCACTGGAATAATGAAACACAAACCTTACCAATGTCTAAAAAACAAATGCTCTTCCACTGTGCTGAAATTCCATGTCCATTAGGGGTCCACACCTGCAATTCCATTAGCCAGAGGTCTCTTTTAACTTGACTGAAAATCTGACAAAGTGCTTTAGCCACTGATTTGCTTTAGCCACTGATCCTCCGTAAGAAAACACCTTCCCAGCTTGGATTGGCTGTGCTCATGCATACCAAATGTGTTGAATGAGAGCAATCAGACTGCTTGCTGCTGCTCAGGGGAGGGCTGCACCGTATTACAGAGAAAGGGACAGCATGCTCTAAAAAAAAATGCCTGCAGTAGAGCTGTGTGCTCATTCTTGCTCCTTTCCTTTAGAGCACAAGCATTCTGTTTTTGCTTGCTTTTTATCACGGGGAAACTAGCAACAAAATATACCAAGCAATTCAGCGAACAAGTAGATTCCAATTTCTCCTGTGGAACATAAGTGAAGATAAAAAGCTTTCAAGGAAAAGGGAGGGGTTTAATGACGATAATGAGAAGAGCTAGCTAGCTCTGAAATGTTTAAAAATCATCTAATCACTCTTTGATGAACTGTGTCTGATTTTAAGAATTTTAATTTAAAATTATAATAGTCGTGTTGCAATGCATACATTTTATTATTAGCAAATGAACAGGGATGCCCCCTGGCAAGCTGCCAATTTTACTTTAAAAATATAACTGAAAATTGTTTGCATTTCTTTTTCTTTCTTTGCTAAGTAAACCATATGAGGTCTCACAGATCAATGAGTGACATAAGATCCTTCAGTTTAAAGGATAAACTAAAAACACAAGCAAGTATCAATTTTCATGTATATCTCAGAAAAAAGGAATTATAACTCTGTTACAACCGATGTAACCATGTACATTGGATTAGGGTAGCCTCCTGCTTCCTTGGTGTGTGCGTTTTTATGCATTCTTTCATGAAGAGGGGAATGGCTGTACTTTAAAAAAACGCTGGCTTTTCTTTTCAATGCTGAATACACACTACACTGCCTTTAAAGAGGTTAAGCCTTTAAAAGTGTCAAATGTGATTATGGCTATATGAACTTGAAAGGCGCATTCAACTGTTATGAGTTTGGAGGAGGTTGGTTAAGGTGACCCCAAAGGATTCCTTTTTCCCATAAAACTTGACCTAATTTCTTGAGTCCAAGATGTCTGTAAATTGAACTATCAAAATAGGTAGTCAGAGACAATTCCTCCTAACATCAAAGGGGCAGGTGACATATGTCATTGTGTTTTAATAGCCCAAGATGGAAGGTGGAGGTTGAGAAGGTATGGAAATTACTTCATCTTACTTTCTCCCAGGGATCAAGAAGAATTGTCATTTTTGTGATCACCCTGTAGCGGAAGTAACCTGCAAAATGCTGTGAATATATCTAGAAATCTGGTGTGGAAGAGTAATCTTTGGAGTATCAATGCAATAAATGCCTCACCTTATTTTCTTCTGTTATATATATATATATATATATATATATATATATATATATAAAGAAACCAAGTCTCAATTTAGTGCTGAGACCTCTGAAACTCTTCATTGCTAGGAAGCAAGGCTTATATGCATAACACAGTATTAAATGTTATCTTAAAGAAAAAATGCAATTAAACTTTTCAAGATATTGGGTTATTATTAAGAGGCTGCAGGCACAATACACAGCAAACAACAAGCACAGTTGTCATTCTACTTAAACACATGTAAATGTTCCATTTATAGAATGCTTTAGGCCACATTTAAAAAAAATACTGCAAGGAGAGGAAGATAAAGATACCTATGGAGCCAAGACTATCAATAGCTACTAACCATTGTGGCTAGATTATTTTTAATATAGCTCTAATAATAGATGCTGGGAACACAACTGGATATATGAAATATTTTTCAGCTACAAAAAAGGCATCTGGTTCTCCACAGCAGGAACAGAATAAGGGATTTGACAGGTTTGTTGATCCCACAATGATTTCAACTATCCCACACAGGTTCATCTTTCTATGAACCCAGAAATCCTTAATTATTTTATGATCTTCGGTGAATACATGGAATCTAAAAAAAACTTTGAATAGTATGGCATCATATTTATCATTTTTAACATTTTTTTTCTATATTAATAATGGTATCATTCAAAGTATGATGTCCTCTGTGTCCATTAATAGCAGTTGTTTCATTTTTCATTTAAGAAGGTTCCAGGATTAATTAATAAAATAAAACATCAAACATTAGTAGATAAAATCACTACAATAGAATTTAATATTCGTCCCCAGAAACTGAATAGTCCATTACTTTAAAACAGTGGTTCCCAACCTGTGGTATGTGTACCACTAGTGGTACGCGAGGGCCTTCCAGGTGGTACGCGAACACTTTCGGGGTCATGAACGATTTTTAGTTAGTTATTTTTTACTTCACAAAAATGTTTACTGCCTAACACAACTGTTGCCACACGCCACCCACCTGGTCCCAGCAGCCCGAGAATCCAGTTGCTGGATGCGCGGGGCCAAAAAAGGAACGGTACAATTATGGAAATAAAGTGATATCTGATAGAATTTAGTTTCTCTGGAACCAGGTGGTATGCGGCGACTGTACGGGACCTCCAAGTGGTAGTCGATCACAAAAAGGTTGGGAACCACTGCTTTAAAACAAACATTAAATCTTACATCAAAATAACAATACATTTATATACAGTTTTAATACTTTAACCAGTTTTACAAAGGCCAACCAAAGTGGGGGGAGGTTAAACACTTTTTAAAATGTTGATAGATTACAGATAATTTTTTGTAGAAGTTAATTCTAGAGGACTAGGGCCAGTGATAGGTGAGATGTAGCTATTTAGTATAAGGAGATACCAGCTGGTGCTTGCAAAGTGACTGAGTTCAACCCAGAGGGATGTGAGTTATAACTCAATTTTTCAAACAACTAGTATGCTCATAAACAAAGATTATGTTAACATTAAATGGGCCCAATAAACAATTTAAAATCATGTAGAAAGAAACTGAAGGGGGGGGGGAAATTAACAGCACACCCACAACACCCACAATCAAAACAGAATACCTATTTTCAAGTTGGCAGATATAGAAGGACAAATACAGTGAAAATTAAAATGTGCGAAACGTACTATTTTTATTTATTAAAGTAATCTATAACATTTCTGCAAACACTTTAGCACTGTAATAATCTGACAAGGCAACATCAATGAGTTTACAGTTTCCTTATTCCCAGCATAGTCATAATGTTGACTGCAGGTGCCTTTAGGGAAATGGGGAAAACAGGATAAGCTTAAAGCAAGGGTACTGTATGTTCTTACTAGTAAGCTCTTACTTTTGAACTCACAAGCAAATCAGCTCCTATACTTATCCCTCAAACATTCTCATGAAATTCTGTATTACATCTTATAGATTTCTTTAATCAAATAAAAATAATATTGCTGTATTTTTTAAAAAAACTAAGTAGTTACATACCACACATCTAATGCCTCTATTTGATAAAATAGCTACTATAATTTTGGTCATTGTGGATGATGGTGGAATTGACGAGACTGTTTTGCACATCTGGATGATAATGAGCTTAGTTAAACATTGTCAATTCTTGCTGTATGGTATTTAAACATTCTCTGATTGCATTGTAATATGAATTTTTCCAGGATTGGTGTGTGTGTGTGTGTGTGTGTGTGTGTGTGTGTGTGTGTGTGTGTGAGAGAGAGAGAGAGAGAGAGAGAGAGAGAGAGAGAGAGAGAGAGAGAGAGGTGGGTTCCTGCCTGTTTTTGCCGGTGTGGTTAATAGCTGTTGTTCGGCGCAGAGCCGAAGACGCTGCTGCCGTTCGCGGCGCGGGAGCTTTCCCCGGGCGCTTTCCCCTCCTGCATGGACGCCGCTAATTGCGTTCTTTTGCCCTCTGCGCATGCGGAACGCTTTGTGCATGCGCAGAGGGCAAAAGAACGCAATTGGCGGCGTCCATGCGGGCGGCGGCAGAGCCCAGGGAAAGCTCCCGCACCGCGAACGGCAGCAGCGTCTTCGGCTCTGCGCCGAACAACAGCTATTAACCGCACCGGCAGGAACCCACCTCTGGTGTGTGTGTGTGTGTGTGTGTGTGTGTGTGTGTGTGTGTGTGTACATGTACATGTAACCAATTTATAAGCCAAGCTACTTGAAGAGTAATGGTGATTTTGATAAATACTATCACAAATCCCATTGGAGAAAGAAACAGACTTTTGGTTATGTTAACATGACAGAAAGAAGAAACAAAGTACAGAATAGAGGAATAATAACTTCAGTTATAACTATTCTTGTAAAATCCTCAAGGATTCAGCTGTAACCAATTTTACTATAATCTTGGTGCTTTAGAAATTACATCCAGCATTAAAATTGCCAAACAGTTAGCATTCACAATTGGCAGTCTTTTACTGTTAAGCAAAAAATTTTCCTCAGAAATAAGTAGAATAAACTTTTACTTAAATTTAATTAATTAGGATAAAATTCTATGGATTACTGTTGTAAAGAGGAAAAAAAGTAAAGTAAAATACTTTGTTCATGTGAGAGAAAATATGTTAACTGGGGATAAACCTGTTTAAAAAATCTGGGAGGAAATCTGAGAAAATGCCACATATTAACAAACAAATAATTTTTGCTAAATTCTTATGTAATGTTTCCAAAGAATGATATGCTATATGCAAGTGATGTCATAAAAGGCTATACAGGTAGTCCTAGACTTACAACAGTTCATTTAGTGACTGTTCAAAGTTACAACGGCACTGAAAAAAGTGACTTATGACTATTTTTCATTCTTATAACCGTTTCAGCATCCGCATGGTCACATGATTTACATTCAGATATTTGACAACTGGTTCATATTTATGATGGTTGCAATGTCCCAGGATCATGTGATCACCTTTTGAGACCTTCTGACAAAGTCAATGGGGAAGCCAGATTCACTTAACAATCGTGTTACTAATTTAACAACTGCAGTGATTCACTTAACAAATGTGACAAGAAAAGTCATAAAATGGGGCAAAACTCACTTAACAAATGTTTCACTAACTATTAATTATATTATGTTATTTATTTGCAAATGAAATAAGGAACTTGGCTTCTTTTATGCTAACCCACAATGATATCAGTATCACGTTTTTGGTATTTATAACACGAAGTCAATGTTGATACATTTTGGTGTGACTACAGAATTTGCATCCAACTCGTATTTAGATGACTACTCCTAACAAAGAATAAATAGGAAAAAGTTGAAATGTAGACAAAAATATTGAGCATTGGCGAGTTTCTAGAAATGCATGGGTAGTCTACCCATTTTTGAAAGGCATTTTTACTAGTGAAAATTGATGCAATACATTCTATTTGGGAAGGATTTCATGATTTTCTAAAAAACTCAGGGATTTTAAATTTGAATTTATGAATATTGTTTAATACTTGCTATATTGGTAATATGCCCAGTTGTTCATATTCTTTGTTTTCTTTGTTCTTAAGTATGTTTGTTCACTCTTTACCTTTGTTTATAGTTCATTTTTGTATAGTTCATATCAATTTAAAGTTCATCATGCCTTCAAAAAAGGTACAAGTGCATTTCTATGTGCTTATAAATGTATGTATGCACCTGCCAAAAGCCAAAGAAGAGGAGGGACAGGATTGTGGGGGGAGCATACTAACACAACCAAATAAAATTATTTGCATATAGCGTACTGTGAGGTGAGCCATTCACATGAATTCTACATTTTTACAAACAACACTTTCTGTCATGCAAATATGAAAGAATACACACATGCACACCAACACATGCATTCCCTTTATTCCTTCTTTTTTTTTAACAGATTAACAGAGTTGGAAGGGACCTTGCAGGTCATCTTGTCCAACCCCCTGCCCAAGCAGGAAACCGTAACATCTGCCTCTACCTAGGATCGAACTCGCAATCTCCTGATCGTGAGGCAAGATATCCACCTCTAGGCCACAGCAGCACTAGTATTCTAGTAGATACAGCAAAAAAGATGGGGAACTCCCTCCCCCGATGGAGGTAGGTTAAGCATACTAATGAAGGTTATCAAAATCACAAAATATATATTAAAAAGCAGACATATATAAACAATGTGACATAACTGGAAACATCAGTTTATTAGATCACTAATAAATAGGACACAAAAATAAGCGATCTAACTACAATACTGAACCAAAAGAAATTCAGTGCTCTATATAATTATAAAAATCTAATTGGCACAAGGCAAATGTAAAAATGAACAAAGAAAGAGTACAAACATTGTGCAAACTTTCCATATATTTCAGGATCATCGACAGAATAAGAAAAATATTGGATAAAAGTATAGAGTAAAATTTGGGATGGTGGACAAAATAGAGTGCTTACTCTCAAACAAGGATATAGTACCAAAAAATAAAAGACATGGAAATATGTAATTTGTGACTGTAGGGACATTTATGTTGGACATAAGGGGACATTATGTAGAATGCAAAATTAAAGAATGTGAAAAGAACAAGATAATATACAAAGACATGACATCTATTTCTGAGTTTGATTTCAAATTCTTCAGAAGGGGCGTTGATTCTTACCTGATACGCCCTTTTTCCGAGAATCAAAGGAAGAGTCCAGGATGGGTTGTTCTAGCCCCATAGGTCTATGGACTGGGTTGAATTTTCTGAGGATCGGCCTCCCTGGTGACGTTCCTCACTCGTTACAAGAAGTCTGAAGTGAATGGCGCAAACTCCCAGGAGAATCCACGAACCGTGGCCAGACAAATCCTGAGAAACCAGCAGAAATACGAAAACCACAGCCCCCCAGCGGCCGGCCAAAACCAGACCCAACGGTGGGACTTGACTCTTCCTTCGATTCTCGGAAAAAGGGCGTATTGTTGTGGCCTGCTCGCAGCTTGTGCAGCCTGGGCCTTTGGAGCCTTCAGTGTCTCGTGGCAGTGCTGAGAACGGAGAGGCTACTAATCCGTTCCGGAATGCCAGAGCACGCCAGGCTGCCAAGAGGCAAAAAGGTCTACTCCAAAGGAGGTCTACTGGGGAGTGAGACCTGGGGCTAATTGGCCACCACGCCCTTAAGTCTATTTAAGAAGAGTCGATGCAGCTGGGAAGTTGTAGAGAACAACATTGGAAAATCCCGTCTTGATCAGAGTTTGTTTTGTGGGACCTGTTTGGTTTTTCTGTGTCGTGTTTTGTTATCAGAGACTGAACTTTGCCAACTCTAGGAACTTTGCCAACTCTAGGAGCTTTGCCAAGTCAGGAAACTCCGTAAGATAAGTGGACTTAATTGGCTCGTCATTGTTGGCGACTTCTTTGAACTAGTACCAGATACTAATGAAGTGAATTAGTAGCTGGGGGTTTGCCAAGAAAGTTTGTTTGTAACATTGGTGTGTGCATCCTGTACGGATAAAAGATTATTAGTAAAAATCTTACTGTAACCTGCTTGTGTGGCTGTGTGCTTTGTGGGGACAGAACACGTATCAGGTAAGAACCAACACCCCTTTTCCCTCACATCGAAGAAAGAGTCCAGGATGGGACATACCAAAGGTAAGGAGTCCAGTAGGGCTGGCAAATACTGTTCATGGCTCCTCGGCTCATGCACCCGCTGTAGCACCCTTCAGCCAAATGCCACGTCAGCAGAGGCAAACGAGTCAACCCGGTAGTGACGGATGAACGGAGACACTGATGTCTATGTCGCCGCCCGGCAGATCTTCTCGACCGTAGCCTGCATAGTCCAGGCATCCGTGGTAGCCGCACTCATGGTCGAGTGTGCCACCAAACCTTGAGGCACGGGAAGAGACTGTGACTCGTATGCCTTAGCAATGCAGGCCCGAAGCCATCTACCGACCGTGGAAGGCGAAATCTTGTGACCGAGCGACGAAGGACAAAACAACACAAACAAGGCCTCCGTCTTCCTGAGGGGGGCGGTTCTGCAGATGCAGATGCAAAGAGCCCTCCGCACATCCAGTGTATGCCACCGGATCTCCAATTTGTGGTGCGGTTCCAGACAGAAGTTGGGTAAAATCAACTCCTGGGCATGATGGAAGATGCAGTTGACCTTGGGCAGGAATACAGGATCCAGCCCCAGAGCCACCCTGTCTGCATGGAAGACGCAAAGATCCTTGCGTGTCGACAACAGCTCCAAGATTCGTCTCGCAGACGTGATGGCACCCTCCACAATAAAAGTCGGAGGCCAACCTCCCGCAAGGGTTCAAATGGAGGGTTGGTCAGGGCCTGCAATACTATGGTCAAATCCCAGATGGGATAGTGGTGAATGAGCGGGGGCAATAGATTAGAGGCACCCCACAGAAAAAGGCGGACCTGAGGATGATGGGCCAGGGAAGCTCGGTCCGCAGCGTTCCACACTGAAGCCAAGGCAGTGACCTGCCGCCGCAACATGCTGGGAGAAAGGCCCTTTTTGAGACCACCCTGAAGGAAGTCTAGGACATGCTCAACCACACACACCCCCGAGGGTCCAACTGGCGCTCACCGCACCAGACACAAAAGGTCCTCCAGGTCGCCTCATAAATTCACGTGGTGGAAGGCCCTCCACCCCCCACCAAAGATTTGGGCACTAGAAACAAAATTGAATAGAAGCCCTGACCCCGCTGCTCCGGTGGTACTGGCTGGATGGCCCGAATGTCCAGCAAATGCTGGATTGCCGATTCCACGAGTCCCCGGCGAATCGGGTCTCTGGAAATGGGACAGCGGAGAAAGAACCTCGGGGGAGGGGAGAGAAATTCCGGGGAGAGTCCCAATCTAATGGGCTCCCTGACCCAGGCATCAGAAGTCATTGCCTCCCAGCGGGCTGTGAAAAGGCCTAGCCTCCCCCCAATGGGGAAATCAGGTACCAGACTATTTCTGCCTGCAGAAAGGCTTGGCGCCACTACTTCGTCCCTGGCACCTGAACTGTTGTTGCGGCCTACCTCTGCCATCAAAGGCCTGTTGGTCAAACTGAAAACCGGACCTCTACTGATAGGGCCTATATTGATGGGAGAAGCTCGCCCCAGCTCCCCCCTGTCTGGAGGAGGGCCGTCTAAAATAGGGCGAGGGCCGGAAGGTGGGACATCTTCCTTGGGAGGGGAGGATCTTCCTCCTATCCCTGGTCTCTATGAGGAATGGTTCCAAAGCCCGGCCAAAAAGATTCCCCCATTCAAAAGAGCCAGAGGCCAGCTTCCAGTGGTTCTTGGCATCCATGCGCCAATGGCGCAGCCAGAATAACCACCGCACAGTGACAGACGATGTGATGTGATGGGCCAAAAATTTGGCTGCCGCCAAAGAGGCGTCCGCCGTAAACTCCGCTGTTGCAATAATTTTGGACAGGTCCTGATGACTCTGGAGGTCCTCCAAAGGAACCCTGCCCTGCAGCTGATGGAGCCACCTCAACGATACTCTAGTAAAAAATGAAGCCGTGGTAGTGGCTCGAATGGCCCAGGAATCAGCTTGATGAACCTGGCGCTGGGCCATTTCCTCCCATCGTTCATCAGCTTTCAATGTGTTGTCTGCATCTGGAGGCAGGATGGAATTCGAAGTCAAGGAGGCCACTGGCGCATCCACCTGAAGTAGCTGGAGCAGGTCGGGTTCCACCACAAAGAAGATGTTTTCTGGGCTGCTGAGTGCTGGCAGGTGAGGCCCACTGGTGCCTAATAGCATCCATGAACATGCCAGGGATTGGGACAGACTCAGGTGCCACCTCCTGCTTGGAAAAAAAAAGTCCTCCTGCCCCCCAGGGCCCTGGGGCTGCAGAAGGTTGTTAGAATCAGACCCCAGGCGGGCAGTAGCCCGAGCCTTGGCCAGGAGCTGTTTATACAGGGCCGGATCAAACAAGCCCTTAAAGGATGGTTTGGCCGATGGCTCCGGCTCCAGGTCCGAATAATCCTCCTCCCCCTGCAGCTCTCCTTCAGAGAGGGAAACCTGGCTGGCATCCAAATGATCAGCCGTATAGGTCCCTTGATAACCATAATACCCTACTGCGTTCCCTAACTGAGCCCACTCTGCTCTACCTGACCCCAGGTAGAGCAGATGGAGCAACGCAGGATGGTCTCTGCTGCAGCTCAGCCACAATCCCCTCCTTGATGGCTGCAGCAAGCCAAGCCTTTATAGAAGGAGGGATGTCCTGCTCCAGTCTGCCTTCCTGGTGGAGCCCCGCCATGGTAGGGGTAAAAGTAACAGAAGGGGAAGCACGGAGGCTACTGCAGGAAGCTGACACATCCTGGCAAGGGACCATAGCCTGAACCTCCACCAGGCCAATGGTAGACAGTGCTCCCTGTGAAACCTGGCCTGCTGCCACAATTTGGCCAGATGGAGAGGGGGGAAGCTCCTGAGGAAGTACTGGACGGGGTTCAGCCAAGTCCAGCCGCCCAGAAGTCTCCTCAGGCACCCTGAGCAGAGTCTCTCTGAAGCTTCCTCTCCTCTCTGAAGCCTCCTCTGCTCTGAAAGAATTGCTTCTCTAACGCCTTTTGGCGTTTGAGCGCTGCCTTCAGCTCAGCCTTAGAGGCTTTCCGAAGGCCCAGGGACGTCATTTGAAGCCTCTCCTTAGTCACCAGACTGGCGGGCCTGACCTGAGCCGTAGGTCTGGTCACCCTATCAGGGGCGGGGGGACCAAGACCCCCAATGATGGGAAGATGATGCAGCTTCTCTCTCCATCCTAAGTAGCAATAGGAAAAAGAGAAACAAATTAATAAGTCCCTGTTACCAGCGTGGCTGGTCCAGGGAAACAAGGGCCCTTCAGGCCAGCATTTTGGATCAGGTATCAAGGCCTGGTCAAACAAACATCCAAATAGGCAAACATGTAGACACACTGGTCCCATCACCAGCATAAGGCAGGCTTATGCAAAAAGCCGCTGCACTGTGCAAGTGGAGGAAGGACTATGGCCACAGCCAGGGACCCCTCCTCCATGCTACATGGGGAGACTCCCCCTGGCCATAACGTTATTACTGCAAGAGCAACTAAAGCGGCTGAAAGTCGTAAATAATCCACACTGTGCAGTGACCGTGGGTGAGCTTCGAACCCAGTGCCCAGGCCTGGCAAACAAATAAAAATGGCTGTAAGTGGGGGGGACACCACCCAGTCGAAGACTAATTAGGCAAAGGGTCCCAAGAAAGTGAATAGAGGCACCTCTACAGCTGCTTGAAACCTCCAAATCAGCAGATGATCTGTTATTGTTGAGAGAAAGAACTGCAACAAAATGGCGGTCGCAGCCCTTAGAAGGCACCTGTACAGCCGTTGGCTGCTCTAATCCCTTGAAGCAGGCAGCTGCGCTGAGCGAATTGGACAACAAAATGGCCACTGCGGCTTCAGAAGGCTAGCTTGCAGAGCCGTTAGTCCCAAGATGGCATTTGCGCCAAAAATACAGAATGCAGCCGCTAGGCTAAACAGAGCGCGGCAAATGGCTTCGCGCTCGATACCTTAACAGGGATCGGATGCAAGGCCGGTGACCAGGACGAATCCGATCCCGCGGTCTGGTGCAGCAAAAACAGGCAGATGGCGACCAGAATTTAAAGCCCCGTGGCGATCTTGAACTGGAGGAAGCCTCCTCCTCGCCAGACAAGCAACAATATCAAGCAGGGCGAAGATCTTAAATTGCCTCACTTGTCAGTGCACTCCCTTGCAGCCTTTAGCAATTAGTAAGGCAATAAAGTTGCCCCCTCGGGCGCCCAGAGGCAGCGCGAAGCAGGCACTTACAGTTCACGATGTCTTGCAGTCTATAAGCAATGTCGTTCAGGGAAAAAATAAAGAAAAATCTAGGAAGGGTCCAGGAAAGGTGTGGACAAAAATTAAAAATTGAGATCAAACAACCCAAAGCTCACAGGAGCGAAGGAAAAGGCATCCAAGAGCTGAGGGCTGGATTGAATGACTGAGGAACGTCACCAGGGAGGCAGATCCTCAGAAAATTCAACCCAGTCCATAAAGCTATGGGGCTAGAACAACCCATCCTGGACTCTTCCTTCAATGTGAGGGGAAAACCAGCAGTGTGCCTAGCAAAACACCAGCATGTATTCATTCCCATAAATGTATTACTAATTACTTAGAAGTGGTTTTATCAATAAACAGCAGCCATGAAAACCTACATTCTGCAAGGAAACCCTTAAGAAAAGCACTTGGCAGTAATATAGACTCTTTTGTCAGGATGTTTTATTACTGGGAATATTTCCAGTCATATCTTCCTCTGAATGAGGTTTTTTACCCTAAGCAATTACACCAATGCAAAATATACATTATCTGAATTGTTCCTTGCCTGTTCAGAAGTGTTTTAGCCACTTAGGCACCATGAACCCAGTAAACTGGATTGCTTTGTGGCAGGTCTTTTCCTATATGACTGAACAGTTTCACAAAATGATTCTTAGGAAATTTTCCATAGACTTCTTATCTGTTACTTAAGGCATTATATGGTTCTTTATTACTATGATGCTGGGAGATACAGTTTAAAGATTTCATGGTTAAGCTATTGATTAAATATAAAGTTTCCCTTGGTCTGAGTTTGACATTTTGTGACTACATGAAAAGAGCTGTGTAGCTTTATTGGTAATAATATGGAAGACACTTGCCAAGGTCTTCTAAAATGGTTTCTGGATTTTCCACCCTAATGTGCAGCCCTAGAATTTCTTACTCTATACCTCACTGATGGCGAACCTTTTTTGGTTCGCGTGCCAAAAAGGGGGGGGGAATGCGTGGGATCACGTGTGTGCGTGCCCACACCCATAATTCCATGCACCTCCACGCATGCGCATATGAACCCCCCACTCCCAGCATGCAATGGCACGCCCATTTTTTGCTCTCTCCAGGCTTCTAGGAGCTTGGGGAGGGCGAAAACGGCCTTCCCCACCCCCTCTGGAGGCTGGAAACAGCCTGTTTCCTGACTCCCAGTGGGCCCAGAAGGCCCGAAAATCAGCCAGCCGGTGCGCACATGCGCACTGGACCTGAGCTCGCGTGCCCACTGATATGGCTCTGCGTGCCACTTGTGGCACCCGTGCCATAGGTTCGCCATCACGGCTATACCTGCTCTCAGATCGTAGACATACTCAGAATATTTCTTGTTGATATTGTTGTTTTATATATTATTTGTTCCTCCATAAAGACCTTATAGTTTAAATGTGATCTATCAAAATTACAGCTAAGGGATTAAAATGTTATCTTAGTATAGTAAATATATAGTTGGAGATATGGATTGGGAGACATACTGATCTAGGCTTACTTAGAAAATCATGGCCAATGTTATCTTTTTAAAAAAGAGACACGCTAAAAATGGTTAAACTTATAAATTTATTATAAGGTATGCTTCCTCCTGTTTGTATCCATGACAACACAGATTTGTTTTCTGGAACACTAGATAATTACTTCAATATAGCATACATAAAATTAAACAGTTTTTTCCCCCCAGAAATATTAGAGTACACATTTTGACATCATCCAAAATACGCATATTGTAAAGGTGTATATAAAAGCATCATGAGCTGAAATTATTTGGTGATCATGAAATAGAAAACCCTTTTTTAAAAGAATAAAAATTGGAAAATATACAAAGTGATAGATTTTTACTGTAAATTGAAATCTCTTTCTGTGTTTCTTATTACAAATAGTCCCTGAATAAGCTGATACTCTAACAAATAGGGCAGCAGCACAATAGTTGTATTGTGATTTTGTTTTGGAGTGAAGCAGTTGTGATTGCCTTAGTAACAATCTTTAAGTAGGCCAGGATAGTTAACTTGACATTGACACTTTGAAAATCAGCACTGGAAGAATCTGCCTTCCCTCATAATGGAGCAAAAATGTAATACAGATTAGTCAAATTGTAAATAGATTTGTAGTCTTTATTTTCTTGAGTGTAAAGATAGTCATTGCCCTTATTATTGCTCTGATTAAGTTTGATAGTCCTATACAGAACACTGCTAAAATACTCCATAGATATTTTTCTAAATTACATTTTGCAAACGCTTAATATGCAATACAGTCTATGCTGGTAATTTTAACTTAATCCAAGATCCTCAATTAAATAAGAATACTCCAACTTTTTCCCTTCACCTTAGCCCATCACTTCTTCTTAAAACTGTATTGCAATACAATAAAAATGTATTGCAATTTCACATATTGCAATTTAATAGATATTCCAAATTCTCTAATTATAATATATACAGAATATATTTTATTTTCTCATATGTATTAAAATTGTTCTAGAATAGGTATTTTTTAATTTTGCCTGCTTTGATAGGTTATTTTGTAATAACCCCATTGTAGTCAACCCCATTGTAGTCAAAACCCATAAGAGAGGTAGTCCTTGCTTAATGACCCTAATTGGGACAGGAATTTCCTTCATTAAGTAATGCAGACATTAGGCAAAACATCACATGACTGACTGCTTACAGACAGTGCAATCATAAATGCAACTGCAATGGATGTAACTTTGAGGACAGGTTGTAAAAACTATTCATTCAATACCACTGTAACAGTTGCTGAACATCATTAAGCAAGGACCACCTATACTCTGTAATTTAAAAATAAGTAATTTCAGAAGATATTGAAATACTTCTCTCATAAGAGAACCTTGCTTTAAATAAAATTTATTTTTAAAATGGGTTTGCCAAATATGTTAACATTTTTGGATGCATTTAAACCATTTACTGTATATGTGGATTATTATGGCTATCACTTCAGCAAAAAATACATTAAAGTTTTAAATCTTGCAGAGCAAGACAAGACAAAAACTTTAGAACTTTCTCAGTTGAATTTTACCATGATTTTTATCAACCTAAAACCTCTAGGCAACCTAAAATATGTGAGCCAATTCATTCCTCTGAATCCTGAGGAATGAAAGATAATTCCCAAGTATTTAAAGCACTTTACTTGCTCAATATTATTGGAAATTATGAATTCTAGATCTTTTATTAAAGGTCAGAATTTTTGGTAATTTATCATCAATTTTTCTTTTTCACAATATTGAGCAAAGGTTCTAAGAATTCTTTGTATCTCTATCAGAGACAGTGATATAATAACCATATTATCAATATGAGAACCGATAGGTATTTATCAGCTAGTTTTGGCAGGTAAAATTTTTCTTTATTGAGATGTTGTGTGTGTGTGCGTGTGTATGTGTAAAACACAATTTTAAAAATATATCAATGTACTATATAAGCTAGAAGAAATGTTATTGGTTGGAAGGAAAATACTATTTGGATATGGAAAACTCTTTTAACATATATAATTGTGCAGATTAATTGTTACATTTATATCTTGCCTTTCCTAGAGGAATGCTAGGAATGCTCTTCCTATTCCCCCACCCCACAAACCTTGGGAGGTAAAGCTGTGCTGAGAGCGAGTGAGTTGGCCAAAGTTACCCTATAGGCTTCCATGGCTGAGAGTGAGTTGGTTCCTGGATCTTCCTTGATAATTCTGCATGCTTTATTATTATTCAATAAAGCATGTATTTATTAATTCTTTTAGCACCTATTATCATGCCAATTTCCAATCTAATACTTAACATGAAAGTTGTAATGCCTTCATCTCTTTCATCTTTAATCAAACTCAGTTCCTAGATGGATCATTCCGTTTTCTTGGCCAAAAAACAGAACTAGTTTTGCTGTTGCCATCTTGCAGGATAAAGTCTGATTATTCACTTTATTCTTCAGTCATGGTCATTCCTGATAGTCTATCACCCCCAAAATAACTTGATTTAATCCTGTTTCTGAGACCAGCCAAAGTTCACTAGGTGATGAATTATCTGTAATGAAAACTTGTTGAAAAATAGTTAATCCTTTTGTCCAGTATATGGGCCAAGATGAATTGACCCAAGTTGACCCAATAATATTTTGCCCTGTTTCATAGGCAATGTCAGGTTTGATTCTGTTTCAGACAGTAGATTATTATGACTAAAATTACACTCTTCTATTTTTAAAAAACTTGAAAATATGATAAAGAAACATGACAATTAACTATAAAGTGATAAAAAAGGCATTTCCTATACCAGAAGTTTAAATGTCAATATAAATGTCTATCATTGATATTTTTATAGAATTTAGATATGATGAAAAAGAAAAGAACAAATGAAACAGCAGCAGTAAGACATAGTTAAAAACCTTTGTACAATAAACTGAGGGTAGATTAAATCCTTTCATCCCAAACTCTCCTTCAGAATGTTTTGTCCTTTCTCAGTTTTATTTTAAAGTCTTGTAAGACTAAGGTTCTTTCTTAAACGCATCTGAAAGTGGAGAAGTACTAAAGCCTTTACAAATAAAAATGAAAGAACTGGATTCCTAGAAGGGCATCCATCCTTTGCTAATGAATTTTATTTCCTTCTAATTCAATTAGCAAGAACAAAAAAGGGGAAAAATTGACAGCTGTATCAGTCCTTATTACAAACATATCTCTTTTATGAATGTTTTATGAACTTGTATGTAAAGAAAAGAAAGTTAACATCTTGCAATAATTAGTAGCCATATTACTGCTGGTCAGCAATGACAGTACTATCCAATTATCTTTCATTTCTTTTTTTCTAAAAAAAGATTTTTACAAACTAAATAGGCATTGACAAGCTATGGACAAATCCTGAATTCCTATATAATTTCTCATATTAGAGTACCTATTCAACACAAAAAAGTTGGAAAAATGAAGCAATTCTCCCATATTGCTTTTTCAGGTGAAAATGGAAAAAAGTAAAAATGAAAAAAGAAGAAATGTATTCAACAGGCTTTATCTGACATTTAAAAGATCAATAGTGTTTTGGCCAGGTCGAGTCCAGGGCAATTAGCAGCCGATCCCAAGGATTTGGAGGTAGTGAGGGTGCAGTACAGAAGACCGGTGTTCCTGGCACCAGAGACGGAGAGTGAAGAGGACGTGGGGTCAGAGGCTGGCGAACAATTAGAACCTGATGCATCTCCTGAGATTAGTGACTCGGGAGAAGTGGAGGAGGCTCTTCTGGATGCCAGAGCACGCAGGTTCTCAAAGAGACATGAGTGGCTAATCAGGAGGAGGCTTCCTCATGAGTAGTAATGCAGGGCTTGACCATGCCCTGAGGGTATTTAAGGGTCTGTCACGAGGGGCTTCGTTGCAGAGAACAACCCAGTTCTGTGTTTTCAGCATTTTGTTCTTGTATCTGCATCTCGGATTATCAACAGTTAACATTTTTCCTGTGATTAATGAGAGTTTGGATTTCCGCCAAAACCTCCATGAGGTGAGAAAAGGCTCTTTAATTGCTCTCTCAGACTCTAGCCAAATACTGGAAAGACTTCATGAATGAATGATAATCTTTTCAAAAGACTCAACTCTGTCTAAGAATTTATTTGCAGTAAAACAATATTGTTTCCAATTCCTTCTTGTGCATCTTATTTTGGGGGCATACCCGTGGGGACAGAACAAATAGTAAGAACACATATTATTTCCCAAGGTTAAAGTTAATAAGAATATGCATTAAATACCTTTTTGTATGACATTATAGCCACAGGATAGGACAATTTCTTTCTCTAAGAAATTGTCTCATTTTTCTGCCATTTTTTAAATTTGGCACAGAATAGAATTATATAGAAATGTTCATTATCATTTATAGTCTAAAAACTACAGACCTGAAATATTTTGCTCTAATTTCAAACAACCATTCCCACTTCAGTTTTATGGCTAGAGGGTCCAACTTTCTATTTCTCATGCGGTCAATATGATGCTTCAAGGTCAGAACTTTTTACCCTTAGAATAGTTTTACAGAGCTTTAATATTCATAATATTCATACGTTATAGCTTAACCCTATGGCTATTTATTTAAAATTAAACCAATTCATCTCCAGTAAAATACATAAAATCTTTGGCAGAAAACTTGCCACACTTGATCCTTAAACTAAGTTCTTCACAAGCCAGCTGTGGAGCCAAATTTTAGAGGGATTAATATAAGTAACATGAGCTTGAAGGAGCTTAGACATTTAAAATAGATACAGAAAGGAAGCAGAAAAGTGGAACATGCAAATCTTCTAAAATGTAATATACTTCAGCTGATTTGAAAAAATGTTTTACCACTCCATGCTGAAACTGCAGTTAAAACAGTACATATAATGTGACATATATAAGTGTGACTGAGCAGGAAAAGACTACTGATTTGGTTTGAGATTTTTAAAGCTTTCTTTAAAATGAGTAGATTCAACAGAAAAGGATGGGAGAGTAGCATTATGTTGAAGCAGTATGCCAATGATCTGCAGGGGGAGAAGTTTTCATCAACATGATAAATGTAGAATTATTAATTAATTACATTTAACAAGGCTGCCTGTTCCAATAGACCTTGTGCAACAAGAAATACAATTTAAACAATTTAAAACATAACACATTGCACATAGTGGTGGAGATAGGATCCAGGAATGCGACATAACAAAGCTGGCTTGTCCTTACGGGCGGGCTGCAGTCTGGTCCGAGGTCCCTTGCTCCGTGTGGACACTCTGAAGGAATCACCTTCCAAATGTTGCCTCCGCCGAGGCAAAGATGTCCAATTTATAGTTCTTGATGAAGGGGGACGGAGAGGCCTGTGTCACCCACGCCACAGTCATAGCCACACTCCTGGTGGAGTGTGCAGTTACTCGGTTAGGCAGCGGTAGGGCCTGCAGTTCGTAGGCCTTAGCAATGCATGACCTAAGCCATCATCCCTCATTCGAAGGGGTGACCCAATTACCCAATGTGGCGGCTGGAATGAAACAGGGACTCTGTTTTTCTTAGGGTGGAAGTCCGTTTAATGTATATGCGTAGGGCCCTCCTTACATCCAAGGTGTGCCACCTCTTCTCTAAGGGGTGGGCCGGGTTGGGGCAGAAGTTAGGCAATATTAGTTCTTGTGCCCTGTGGAACCAGGTGTTCACCTTGGGGACGAGGTCCAAGCACAAGATCACCCTATCTGGATGAAAAACACACAGGTCCTTCCACACTGATATAGCCGCCAGTTCAGATACCCTCCTGGCTGATGTAATGGCCACAAGGAATGCTATCTTACATGTAAGGAAGTGCAGGCTGGCTGATCTTAATGACTCATAGGGGGCCCCAGTGAGGGAATTCAAAACCGTGGACAGGTCCCAAGTAGGGTACCTGTGCACCACCAGGGGACACAAATTGGTTGCTCCCCAGATGAATCTGCAGATAGTGGGATGCAAGGTGAGAGACTCCAGTTTCCCGCAGTCCAAAACTGAGGACAGGGCTGCCACCTGCTTCCAGATGGTATTGGGTGATAGCCCCCTATCTAGTCCATCCTGGAGAAACTCCAGGATCTGGGCTATAGAAACAGCCATGGGAGTAATGTCCGCCCTGGCACACCAAGCGCAAAATGTCCTCCAGGTGGCATTGTAGATGCGGGTGGTGGAGGGCCTCCTAGAGGCTTGTATTGTCTTAATGACCCTGGAAGAAAAATTGTCCCCCACTCAGAATGCTCCACTCAAGTACCAGGCAGTCAGTTAGAGCCACTGTGGCTCTGGATGGACCAAGGCCCCCTGGCTGAGGGAGATCCTGTTCTGAGGGATCCTCCAGGGTCGAGCCACCGATAGGTTCACCAGGTCTGCAAACCATGGCCGTCTGCGCCAGTGGGGGGCCAGGAATAGGACCTCCACCTTCTCCGCCAGGACCTTCCTGATCACCTGTGGAATAAGGGGAAGAGGAGGGAAGGCATACAGTAGTCCTGGAGGCCATGGACTATGGAGAGTATTTATCCCCTCTGCCCCTGGTGTCACAAACCTGCCGTAAAACCTTGGTAGCTGAGAATTGTCTGAGGTGGCAAACAGATCCACCACCGGGAGGCCAAAATGGTCCATTAGTTCCTGGAATATGGACAGGTGCAGGCGCCACTCCGCATAGTCTATTGAGGCACTGCTGAGCCAGTCCGCCTACACCTTTGTCACTCCGGAGATATGCTCCGCCTTGATGGAAAGCAGATGTCTTTCTGCCCAGAGGTCCAGCTGCCTAGACTCCTGCATGAGGGACCTGGCGTGGCTGCCCCCTTGGAGGTTGATGTGCGCCTTGGCGGCAACGTTGTCGGTCAGTACCAAAATGTGTCTGCCCAAGACTTTCTGCTGGAAGCGACGGAGGGCCAGGTGGACCGCCCTGAGCTCTAACCAGTTGATATTTTGGGTCCAGTCCAATTGTGTCCACTGCCCTTGGGCCATCTGTGATTTGAGGTGCGCTCCCCAACCAAAGAGGCTGGCATCCATCGTAACGGTTAGGCAAATGGGCTCCTTGAACTGGCAGCCCTTGGAGGTGGCCGGGGACATCCACCAGTTGAAGGACTGGATTACCTCCATCGGGACATGGATCTTGCTCCTGCCTGACCTCTGGAAATGTAAAAGAAACCATTGTAGATCTCTAGAGTGCAGGTGTGCACATGGGACGA
Organism: Diadophis punctatus similis; assembly: GCA_023053685.1. Taxonomy (NCBI): domain Eukaryota; kingdom Metazoa; phylum Chordata; class Lepidosauria; order Squamata; family Dipsadidae; genus Diadophis; species Diadophis punctatus. The sequence goes on along the minus strand of JALIGW010000002.1, from coordinate 65,314,587 downwards.
TGGAAATACTGGAGACCATCTTGTCCAAGAGCTGGGAGAGGAGGGCCAAGGGTACTGTTCATTCTCTCCTGACCCGACCTGCCAGGTCCTTGAGGCTGGCCTGTCGCTCCTGGGATAGATAGATCCTGCACTCAACGGTATCTATGATTGCTCCCAGATGGAGCAGGCAGTTGATAGGTGACAAGTGGCTCTTATCCATATTTATGGAGACCTCGTGGTGTTGGAGGACCTGGACTGTGACCCGCAGGTCCCCCCTTGCCTGGAGGTCAGAGGTGGACTGAATCAAGATATCGTCCAGGTAACATTGGACACGCACAGGCCAAGCCCGAAGATGAGCTGCCAATGTGGCCAGTAGTTTCATGAACACCCTAGGTGCCTACGAGAGGCCGAATGGCAGGGCTGCATACTGGTAATGGCGGCCGTCATACTAAAATCGTAGGTATTGCCGGTGTAGGGGAAAAATGGGCACATGCAGATAGGCCTCTTGCAAGTCAATTGACGTGAGGAAGTCGCCCTTCCTAACACCCCCCAGGATAGATTGGAGTGACTCCATCTTGAACCGCCGATAAACAAGATGGTGGTTCAGTCTCTTGAGGTCTAGAATAGTTCTACACCCTCCCGAGGCCTTAGGAATCACAAAGAGAATTGAATAGAATCCGTGCCCTTGCTGGTCCTCTGGGACCTGCTGGATTGCCTGAATGTCCAGCAGGTGTTGAATTGCAGATTCCATGAGGGCCTTCTTTGCAATGTTCTTTTAGACTGGGCAATGGATAAAGAACCTTGGGGGTGTGGAGAGGAATTCAAGTGAGAGGCCCGACCTCACCATCTCCCTGACCCAAGCGTCTGATGTAATCTCCTCCCATAGGTCGGCAGAGAGGGCCAGGCAGCCCCCGATGGGAGGGTTGGATGTGCAGTTACTTGGGGCGACGAAAGGAATGACCTCCTCTGCCACAAAAGTGCTGCTTTGACTGTCTATCTCTGGCCGATCTATCTGGCTGGTGCCTCTGTCTCAGGATGTAATTCCCCTGGGCCCGGGTACCTCTGTCCATAGCCCGAAAGGAGGGCCAGCAGAAGTATGGGGAGGGACGAAAATTGCCTTTCCTAGAGAGGGATGGCAAGACCTTTCTCTTGTCTCTGGACTCCACCAATATCTGGTCCAGAGCGTCTCCAAACAGGTGCTCCCCTTTGAAGGGGCTTTAGGCAAGTTGCCATTTGTGGTGGGTGTCCGCCTGCCATTGGCATAGCCAGAGCATGCTGCAGGCCGCCATCGAAGATGCAATGGCCTTTGAGGCAAATCTGGCTGCTTTTAGCATAGCATCTGCAGAGAACTGCACCGCCGCCAGGAGCTTGTTGATGTCCTGGTGTGTTCTCATGTCCGCCAGATTTTCGGATTGAAAAAGGAGGCGGTCATCAATGTATGGACTGCCCACACAGCTGCCTGATGTGCCTTCTGTAGCGTCTGTTCTGTTCTCCTATCTTCTGACTTGAGGTTCTCCTCTGGATCACCAGGCATAGTGGAAGAAGATTGCAAGGCCACCACCAGGGCATCCACAGCTGGTGTCTGTAGAATCCGTGCTAGATCCGGGCCTACATTGTAAAACCTCCTGTCAGCCGCAGATGGATTGGGGCCTGTCCCAGGAGAGATCCACTGCCTCTGGACCACATCAATGAAAAGTTTAGGTGAGGGGATGACCTACGCCTCTGCGGTTGGCTCGGAAAAAAGCGGTTATTTGGAGCAGGCAGGCCCTCTGATTCTGGCTCTGCCATGTGGGCTCCAAGGCATACTGAGTTTTTAGCCTTGAAGAGGAGCGACCTGAAGAGACCAGGTTGAAACAGCCCAGTAAAAAGCATCATTCCTTCATCATCTGAAAAGTCTAATTCTCTGTGCCCCTCCTCCTCTGAGAGTGGAGTCTGGCTCTTCTGGGAGGGAACCGGTGAGCATGGTTCAGGGAAGTCTGGGTAATCCCCATGGAATTGGGGAGCCAGGCATTGGCCGGGATCCATGGTGAAACCAGAGGCCACTGAGAGTGCCCACCTGGACTGTTGTAGCCCAGCAGCTATTCTTGCCTGATGGTGTCTGCAATGATAGCTTGCATATTGCCAGGGGCTACTGACTCTGCTCCTATTTCTGGCCTAAGGCCCGCAGCAGTTGGTGTAAAAGTAGCTGCAGGCACAGCTCTGGCTCTTTCACAAGGCTGTTCACAAATCCCTGCAGAATTCTGCAGATCTGACATTGAGCCCCAGAGACCTGCATTGCTAATGGGCAATAAGGAATTATGAGGAGAGAACTGCTCTCCAGCTCCCCCTGGAGACAGACTTATCGAGTGCAGCCTATTGGAATGGCTTGGTTCTCCTTGCCTATCTGACATGGGAACTTCTTTTGTCAGATTTAGCGCACAGCCTTTCCAGAGCCTTGTCTCTCCTGCACTCATCTCTCAGCTGCCTTGGAGCGCTTAGGAGCCTTACTGGTTTTTCCTGCAGCATTTGATGTGTGTTTAAACGCGACTGCTGCTGTCTCAGGAGCTGTAGAGGCTGCTGTCAGCACTGTTGTTTTACCAGCTTTCAAGCCCATGCTACGGTTAGCACCTGTCTCATCTGCCGCCTTTTTTGAGGGCCTGGATGGTGTCGGCGGCTTCCTGCCTAAGGCAGTATTCTTGCCGGGCAATTGGGCTATTTGAAATGGAGCGTAAGGCTCCCTCCTTGTATGTATCTTCCGGGGGGAATTCGTGGGGAATTTTTGCACAGCCCGCAATCGTTGCCCTGAATAAGGTGCGGGGCCCAAAACTCCTATGAGCGCTGTAGCTTGCTCTCGAGTCAATCAGAGCCTTCCCCCGCAATAAGATATGGAGCGCGAAGCTCCTGCGACAACCCAATCTGTTGGCAGGTATCTGGGAGGGAGGAGTGCAAAGCTCCTGTAATAGTCAAGATCGTTGGCGGTTGGCTGTCAAATTGGAGCGCAAAGCTCCTGTGCCCAAACCTGTCACTCGAAGAGTGCGAAGCTCCTGTAATGAGCAGCCTAATTTGACCGCTATTAACAGAGAAGCGCGACAGCTCCTGCGACAGCACAATCAGATGGCAGTTAGCCGATAAGGAGGAGCGTGAAATAGCTAAGCCTGTTGGTGGATAGATGTCAATAGGAGAGCAGATGCTCCTGTGGCCACAACCGCAGCGCGAAAGAGCGCAAAAAGGAGCGTGAAGCTCCTATAATGAGCGGCCTGCCTGCTGGACAATAATTATAGAGCATGACAGCTCCTGTGACAGACTGAGGAGTGTGAAGCTCCAATGCCCAGTTCAATGTCACAGTCTAACAACAGGTATGGAGACAAGCACCTTCCTGCTCTGGTGCTTGTTGGCAGCTCACGGTTCAAGCCGAAGCTCTCCACTGAAATAAACCCAGCGACTCTACCAGATAGTTTGGGAGTCTGCTAGTTTAAAAAAAAACTCACAAGTTGAAGTTAAGGAATATCCTTTGCTAACAAGGAATTTAGAAATGCTTCTATGAGAAATGGAAGGAATTTTGACACGTCTGTCCTACCTAGGACTGAGTAAAAAGCTGGGGACCGTAAGCAACAGAGGCGTGTCCTCACAGCTCTGACAGACTCAGTCCAATCAGCTAAGTAGATGAGGTCAACCCATTCCTCAATGCTATCTCCACCATTATGGAGAATGGCTACAGTACCCCAGATTCATGAGATCGTCATTTTCACCTTCCCAGCCAGCTGTCAACAAGCTAAGTCCATGGAGAAAGGCAGATATGCTTAACAATTGCAATGATTCACTTAACAACTGTGGCAAAAAAGTCATAAAATTTAGCATGACTCCCTTAAAACCCTTCCTTGCATAGGAAAAGAAATTCTGGTACCAATTGTGGTCTGAAGGGTACCTGTAAATTTCTGAGGAGATGCTTGTATGATTGTACTCTTCAAATATGTGAATGTTTTTCCTGCAAGCGTTGGGAGTAAAATCATTCTCATTTATTGCAGTGGACAGGCCTAGACTTAATGTTAGGGAATGGATTTGATTTAAACATTAAAATAAATGTCCTTATAACGTTAACTGTAACAACACTCTCCTCTGCAAAATTTGTACTGACCAGCAAATTAGATTAGTTAACCTTCCAAATTCTGTCCTAAAATTGTATTACTTTACACACACACACATGGGGGGGAGGAAGAGAGAGAGAGAGACAGAGAGACAGAGACAGAGAATGAGGATTTAATCCCATTACAAACTTATACACTTGTAAGTCCAATGGCTTTTGGCAATATTTACTACAGAATAGCCTGGAATGAAGAACATCCCAATTTATTGTGCAAAACAGCTTTAATGTCCTCATTTGTACAGCACTTTAAGTTGATGACAATGTGAACAAACCTTAGCAAGCTTCAAGTGCAGATCTATTGGTTTACAAACGTTTGCTTGTTTGGATGAAAACCATAATCTAAATTCTGTCTTCCCTGGCTTGTTTACCCACTTATATAAGGCTATGAACATAAAAGTCAGTAGCTTCTTTCTAAGCAGTAAAGGCAATCAACAAGAAAGCTTCTCAAAATATACCTTTTGTTTGAATCCATTCATTATATGTTTGCATGGATACATAATCAAGTCAACAAACAAATTAGTGTGATTACTTGCTATTGTTAAATATACCCAATAAAGACCTAATAAAGAACCTAATAAAGAAAAAAATCTGATGAAAAAAGATAAAAAGATGTTTCAAAATGACATTATTAGCATCATTTTTATGCTTGCCAATACACTGTTCTGTTTTCTTTAAACTGGAATAACAGCAAGAGAATATTTTGCCAATCCAGATTTAATTTTGTCTTAAACTATTTCTGAGTACAGAATAAATTAGAATAAACTTTGAAAATGGATTTTCCTCTAAATCAGGGGTGTCAAACTCGATTTCATTGAGGGTCGCATCAGGGTTGTGTTTGGCCTTGGAGGGGGGGTGGCCATGGGGCGTGGCCAGCTCAACGTCACTAATTGTGATGGCCTCCTGCAGCCCTCTGCCGGCGAAAACGGAGCTTGGAGGGGTCATGCACGACGGCCTCTTGCAGCCCTCTGCCAGCAAAAACAGAGCTCTGTTTTTGCAGGCAGAGGGCTGTAGGAGGCCGTTGCAGCCGAAAACGGAGCTTAGTGGGGCCGTGCACAGTCCCCCCCCCGAGCTCCTTTTTCATTGGCAGAGGGCTGCAGGAGGCAGTCGCGGCTGAAAAAAAATTGCCAGAATTTTGCAATTTTATTTCAAGGGAACATTTCAAGGCTACTCATTCTAAGATAGTACATTCCTATTCCTGATATTTAAAATTTGTTAAGTCACTTTGATTCTAGGTTATACAATTTGTATTATTTATATGAACAGCAGTGCATGAAACATTTTGCCTGAAACACTGAAATGATAATACAATACCTTGTCAGCAACATATAGTAAATGAACTGTGAACTATCTCTGTTATAATTTTTCTCTATCATACTATACTGGCAAAAATTCTTTGGAGAAATGTCCTGTTATACTCTTTAAAAGAGAATTTCTTGCTATAAAGGCAAGTTAATTAATCTACTTGATTCCCTCCAGTGAGCTGCCTAAGGCCATCATATTTAGGAAGTATGAACAAATTATTACACTTCTATTTTATTCCCTGCAAGACATACGGAAGCCAATGTAGGTTTTTAATATTCTGATCAGAATTGTTTTACTCAGAATTGTTTTATTCAGTCATATATCTTATCAGACAAATATTCATAGTACCTTTAAAATACAAGAGCCTAAATTATAACAAACTGTACCACTTAAAATAAATAAAAATGATCATGTCTCTTTAATTTATTTTGGTTTTTATTATGTCCTGTTACTGAGGCTTGATCTCAACCTTTTAAAAACAATTGAGATTTATTGCAATTTTAGATACATTGTTATAAAAAGCAAAAATCCTCCCTCTCTTTCCCCAAAATTTGACTCATAAAATATTTCAGGTAGTTGGGTAATGTTAGTGTTACAAAAATAACCTTAGACAAGGAAGAAATCTTAAAATGAAATGCATTGCAGAAGAAATTAAATATTTCTCTGTATCAAGTACAGGGGTTTCAAACTCAAGGCCCGGGGGCTGGATTCAGCCCGCAGGTTGCTTAGATCTGGCCCGCGGGGCTGCCCTGGAAACAGCGAAGGACCGGCCCGCGGTGCCTCTGCCAGCGAAAATGGAGCTCGGAAGAGCTGTGGAATGTCTGCAAGAAAACAACAAATATTCTCTTCTGATGGTACAGATGTAAATATTTTTTCCTCTTACATGAGATGTATACAGTTTCATATATTATTTTCGCACTTGAATATGCTGCAAATGTTTGCACTGTTAAATATAGAAAACCATTTGTTTTCTACTTTATTATGGCTACCTTTTCAAAGCAAATATTATCTGCTGAACTATGTGACAACTGTTTTTATTTAGAACACAATAAGAAAATTATTTTGGAAATATAAAAAGAATGCTTGGTGTGAAAGCAGTGTCATTTTTTTCAGTTTGGTTTGGTTAAAAGAAAAGTTTCTTTTTTTATGTAAAAGCAGCAAAAATTAGTATTTGAACAGCAGTGAATAGGAAATGGTGTTAATTAAAGGGCTGTGAAAAGATTAGCAATACAATATTAACTCTCAGTGAAATTCTAAAAAAAAACTACCTAAAAGAATTCAACATTTATGTGGAATGCTAATTTCTAGGTTAATTTTTGCTGGGTTAACCAAATTAATCTTGAAGTGACAATGAAAATAATCAAATAATTACAGACACTGCAATTCTGAATACCCGTTGTGACATCTTTATAGAAATGTATTGGTTCCATACAGAATTTTTTTTAAAAAACAATAATAAGGTTTCACTGTTTGGAGTGCATTTTGATTGCCATGCAGTCAAAAGCCCGATTCGGCTTATTATCAGGGGATGTCTTATTTTGGGAGAAACAGGGTAGTAACTAAAAATTATAAATATAGAAATATTGTTTAATCTAAAGCTGTGACTAAACATCCTAGAACAGGGAAAGTAAATTAAGGTTAATGATTAGATATGATTGATTGATTGATTTCATCAAACATGTATTAGATAACAGATACAAATATAAACATAATTATGAATACATGAAATGGATATGAATAAAAGGGAATATTAGGACAGGGATGGTAGGCACGCTGGTGCGCGTATGATGCCCCTTAAAGACCTCTTAGGAATGGGGTGAGGTCGACAGTAGACAGTCTAAGGTTAAAGTTTTGGGGATTTGGGGAAGAAACCAGAGAGTCAGGTAGTGCATTCCAGACATTGACAATTGTTACTGAAGTCGTATTTTCTACAATCAAGTTTGGAGTGGTTTACCATAAGTTTGTATCTATTGTGTGCTCGTGCATTGTTGTGGTTGAAGCTGAAGTATTCATTGACAGGTAGGACATTGTAGCAGATAATTTTATGTACTATGCTTAGGTCGGATGGAAGACAGTGAACTTCTAAGTTGTCTAAGCCCAAAATTTCAAGTCTTATGGCATAAGGTATTCTGTTGAGAGCAGAGGAGTGGAGGACTCTTCTCATGAAATATCTCTGGACTGGTTCAATTGTATTAATGTCTAATATGCAGTGCGGGGTCCAGACAGATGAGCTGTATTCAAGAATTGGTCTAGCAAAAGTTTTGTATGCCCTAGTTTTCAGTTTAATATTACCGGAGAAGAAGCTACACAAGATTAGGTTAACAACTCTTAATGCCTTTTTGGCAATGCTGTTACAGTGAGCTCTGGCACTTAGATAATTTGAGATGAGTACTCCAAGGACCTTGACAGAGTGAGGGTCGTCTACGAGGTCGTATCCACCCAGCTTGTATTTTGTGTTCTGATTTTTTTTGCCAATGTGTAAGACAGAGCATTTGTTGGTTAAGATTTGGAGTTGTCATTGTCCCACAACTATTTTTTTAATAATTATTTTCTAAGTAATTTGAGATTAGAAAATATGAATCTTCTTATATTTCCAAAAGTATTTGCTGTGGCAATTCATCATTCTCAGGCTTTTCAATTCTCTCTCCCAGACAGAAATGGGAAACTCTAGGCCTACTGTGCCTAATTGGCCATATTGATCAGTCTTCAAATATGCAAAATATGCCGACTAATTAAAGTATGAAATCAAAATTACAAATCACTTTTATGAAAAAGCAAATGTTAAAGATAAAATTATTATTCATACAGTAAAGGAGGCTTTCCTTCAGAAAAGGGTGCGTTTCATCAGGTTAAAACTATGGTGATATACCCTCTCTTCATGTGGATCAGTTTGCTTCACCACAGCCTGGTTCTCCTCACACACACACACACACACACACACACACACACACACACACACACACACACACACACACACACACACACTAATATAAAATAAAAAGAAAAGAAAAAAGAAAAACAAAGGAAAAAAAACCAAATATGCAAAAAAGAAAAAGAAACAGAAAGGAGTTGCTCCCAATTTCTTTTGCAGCAAGTATAATTACAAATTACATCTTACTCTATGGCTACCAAAACATTTCATGAGGAAATGTTCAGTGTAGTGAAAGCCTAAATATATTTTTATTTTTTTAATGTTTAATCTTTTAAAAATATTTTTAATGTTGGCCTTGGAAGAAGCCTTTATATCAGATGTATTCTAATTCAGCCTCTTCTACTTGATGTCTTTGGTCATGGTTCTGGGAAATTGTGGAATATAATTCAGTACACCTGATTGGAAAAGGGTTAATATAAATATGAATACTTTCCAGGACAAGGAAAAGCCATTGACAGATATGTTTCCTTGAGGGACCACATGTCTGCCTTAGCATCTGTCTGGCCAATTCAATCTTGCAGGGTTAGCATATTCTGGTTCATTCTGGGCTAGCTTGGTCGCTCAACAGTGAGACATGGTGAAGCGGGCTCAGTAGCGCCTACATTTTCTGTGTCGCATGAAAAAAGTTCATCTTCCTTCCCCAGTGCTTACCACTTTCTATAGAGGGACGATCGAGAGCATACTGTCATATTGCATTATTGTCTGGTTTGGAAACATTACTGCTTCAGACAGGAAGGCGGTGCAGAGAGTGGTAAGGATGGCAGAAAAGATCATTGGTAGTTCACTTCCTTCTATCCAGGACATAGCACATAAGCGATGCTTGAGCAGAGTTCGCAGGATTGTTTGGGACACTACACATCCTCTTCACGACCTGTTTTCCTTGTTACCTTCTGGGAGGAGGCTTCGTAGTATCCAGATTCAGTCCTTTTTGTTCCAGTGTGAACTTTCCGCTACTTATTCAAAATGGACATTTATTAATATATATATATGTATATATATGTATGGTGCAGGTATATATTTATGTATGTATATAGCATGTGTATATGTTGTTATGTATGTGTTTCGGTAGATACTATATATACTTTCTCTTGACAGCAGGCAACAGAATTTCATTTTTAACGTGGGCCATTGTGCTTGCAGTAAAAAAAAAAGACAATAAAGTTATCTTATCTTATCTAAACAATGTTATTCATTGGGACACTTCAGCAGGCCTGTGGTGAGGATGATTGATTTCTTTATTCCCATCTGGTTTTGTAATTTCTGTAATTTCTACCATTTTTTCTTTTCTTTTTTTGGTTTTGTTGTTTTAAAATATTTTTAACAATTTGTAACCCAATCACTCTGGGTGTCAAGTGGCTTATTATTATTATTATTATTATTATTATTATTATTATTATTATTATTATTATTATTATTATTATTATTATTATTATTATTATTATTATTATCATCATCATCATCATCATCATCATCATCATCATCATCATCATCATCATCATCATCATCATCTGGTTACACAGTCATCCAGACTGGATTTGGCATTTTTATCCACCTACGGATAAAAATTTCCCAAGGATCTGAGTTAGGCAAATGTTGTTTGATGGTAATAAAGGTGTCATGGAATGTAAGCTGTTTCAAGTAAGACTGCCTTTTGCAATTGACTGAAGTGACTTTGTCAATGCCAAGGATGTGCAAGTGATATTTTGGAACTGCAGTGAAGGCACCCATTACTGCATTACTGTCTTCTGCCATAGTTCTTCTATTTCTCTTTGCAGATCCTTGCATTTTGTGATCTTCTTCAGTTCTTTCTCTTCTCTTCTGCTGCTTCCAGTTATTGCAACAAACGTCTAAAATGATTCTCCCTAACCCACCTTTCTGCATTCATGCTGAAGCATTACTAATGCAATATCATCCTTGTGTATTCAACAAGCTGCACTTAGTATCCAAACTGAAAACAGTCTGTGGGAAGACAAAATATGTTGCTGCTATAAGATGAAGGATGGCACACTAAAGCCTGATATATTGTAATATTCCAGGCAGCAAAATGGCAAAGTTAAGAATTATTGTAAGAAGTAATCTCCTGTGTACAAGATTACAACCAAACTTCTGAAATACTTCTGTGACATTTCTGCAAAGTAAAGTTTTATGAGACCAGCAAAGTAAAACAAGTAGGGTGAAGTATTTAACATCTCCTTTAGGCATTTAAGAAGAAACAAGAAAATAAAAAGTCTGTTAAAAGTTGATATGATTAAACACATATCACAATAAGAAAGTGGCTGCACTATGAGGAGCTATTATTATGTGTATTTATTTCACTAAAAAATGACCCTAGAGGAAATTAGTTCAGCAACAAAAGAACTGCACAATAGAGGCTTGACAAAATATCAAAGTGCTGAAATTCCCTGTCTTTTCTAGGGCAGTTTTACAAAATAACGATGCTTTCAAAAATGCTAAATATACTAAATATAACTTAAGTATGAGAATTCATGCAGTACCTTTTTTTTAAAGAAGTCTAATATATTATAAAATGTTGCAAACCCTACATCTATGTGTTAAAAGGAAACAAGGTTGATAATCCTTGGGCTCTATGCACAACTGGCCATGCAGCAAAAATGATAGAGCCATCTTAAGAGAAAAAGATAATGATTAATATTATGGTTTTATGCATATGTAACTACTTTCTTTATTAGTGTACTAATCATACTGCTAACATAGTACTGAACAAGTGTATCAAAAGGAATTAAAATTAAGGAGGTATTTCTTAAACAAATAATTAAAAAAAGCATTCAACATTAATGGGACTATTTAAAAGGCACCTGAAATCAGTCTTAAAATCAGCTTACTATGATGATCCCTGCACTTCTTAAAAAACTTTAGTTTCAACAAGCAAAGCCTCCTGGAACTTTCTTAGTGCCAGGTATGTGGCCCTCAGGCTACTTAAGGCTTGGAGCACGCAGTAGTAGTTGCTGGAAGCAACTACGGTGATTTATTGCACTTGATTTATTGCAAGATTTCTCTGCATTGGTGTTCCTGCTCTGAGTCTTGTATTTTGGATTATCGGCTCCTTTGATATTTGGTTCCGGGATTCCAGCCAACTTTAGTGAGTAAGAGATAAGGACGGATTAATTGCCTGTTTGTTTGGGACTTTGAACTCTGGCCAAAAGCTCACGAAGAGAATATCGAACTTTATGCTCCAAGAAATCTCTCTGTTTTCCCCTGGACTTTAAACCTGATTTTACTAAGCATATTTATTAGTAAAGACCTCTTATGATTTAGCAAACAGTTTTGTGTGTGTCCTTTCTGAGGGTTCCCGTGCTGGGTCACAACACATCCCTTGGTGATAGCCTGGGATGTCCACTATCTGAATGACAGCAGCTCCTGTTGAGGGACTCGAACTCTGGTCGGCAAGTTGCTCCTGCCAGATCTTTGGTAGGGCAGGAAGAACCATTGCAGAGTCCATGGTACGACAGCAATGCATGATACCATCTTTCCCAGGAGCTGGATATCCAACAAGTGATGGATAGCTGATTCCATCAGGCCTTTTTTGATTGTGTCGTTTGACACTGCGCATCATATAAAGCCAACCGCTGCTACCTCACTGTTACTGGGTAGACTGGCTCTCAATGAGCAGCTGCTGCCACGGCTTTAATGGCGCTGAGCGCTCCCACTGCCTTTTCTTTCCTCGGATCAGGCAGACTGGCTCGCAATGAGTGCTCCTGCTGTGGTTTAATGGTGCTGAGCGCTCCCGCCACTTTTCCTTCCTTGGATCAGGCAGCCTGGCTCACAATGAACACTCCTGCTGCTGCTTCTGTGGCGCAGGATGTGCTAGCCGCTGTCAGTGTGCCTGGACGACACCGGGCAGTGACTGAGTCCCTTTCTGCGTCCGCAGAATATGCCAGGGGCTGCCCATTTGAAGGAAATGCCCCCTCTGCTAAGCGCGGGACTGGCAGGGACCTTGGCTGATCTCTTAGCCGGTGGGGCGGCTTACCAGTGGACCAGTAAGCCTCCCGGATCACTCTCCTACAATCGCCGAGCCTTGCTCATTAATCTATCCAATTGTTTTGTCTTACGGTTTAAAGAGAATTCAGGAGTGGTCGGAGCCTATTTTCTCTATGTCTCTACTCGTGGAAGACTGAGTCGAACTGGGGAGGAACCAGACAAGGGAGACGTATCCAAAAAGCGATGACTCAGTCTCCAGGCAGAGAAGAGAGTTATCACGCATTCCTGGATTATCTTCCCCGACACAATGGGAGAAAATAGACATTCATAATCTTTTCACTTTCTACAAGTTTAAATCAAATGAATATTGGCTCCAAATAAGATATGTCTAGACTAGCTTTAATCAAAATAAATAAATAAACAAAACAGCAAAGCTTTATTCAGTTTTTTTAATTTATTTATATACAGTAAGTCATTAAGCTGATGAAGTACCGAAGATATTGCTTATGTGCGTCTTCCTGCTTCCCCCCCCCTCTGCAAATCAGTTTTGTAGGCAAAGACATAATTAACAATTAAATCAAAATTGGCAAACTGTGATTTGTACTTCAAAAATATCAATCTCAAGAGACAATATACAATCAAGTGCAGAGGAACCTGAATTAATTTAGAAACTAAACAGGGTCAGCACTGAATAATTTTAAATTTTAAGAGGCCCACAAGAAATTCCAGGGATGTAAATTGCATTGGAAAGTCAATAATAACAATGGCAATAAGATAAAACAATAAGTCAGACACTAGTTTCTTTACTCTGGCACTAAAATTGCCTTCTCTTGTGTTTCTTTATAATATTCATTAATAAAAAAGCATGGCTCTTAATATAATATATAGAAGACAGGTCAATAATTTGGTTGTTTAATCTGTAGCTCTTTCTCCTATCTCCCAAAGTCATTCCCACATACCACTATTACAACAATACATAAAAAGTGGACGAGCTATTTGGACAATGATGAATATCTGTTTAGGATTTTTTTTCCTTGTCCTGAATACATAGATTAAGCATAAGTGAATATGGAAAAGTAATTGATAAAAATATTATTGATCTGATTCTTTGAGATGAAAGATTGAAAGAATTCAGTGAAAGACGCAAGAGTGCTAAGAGGTTCAGAATGTGTGACAAACTATTAATAGTTCCAAATGTGACAAACTATTTACTTGGCAGCCTAGAAGTGGGGGGGGGGGGAAATGGACACAAAAGAAAAAAGAAATAAAGAAAATTAAAGTGGAATAATTGCAAAGAGAAATAATAAGATATAAATGAAAAAATAGAGCAGCCTGCACAGGTTCTGCTTGAAGATATTTAATGAGACAAAGTCCATTAATTTCTTGGTCAGAGATGAATGCAATGTTGAAACTCTTCTTTTTTTGTCTGCAGAGATTTCCTGAATAAACAGGGCCAATATTCACAGGTTTTTGTTTTGGAGGGCAGTTTCTAGGATGTCCTTAGAGTTAGGGCTGGAAAAACATTCTTCAGAGAGAGTAACAATGAAAAAGCCTGCAAGCCAGTAAGAGCTGGGAAGATAGATAGCACCTGGTTAGGACTAGAAAAAAACTTATTCGGAGCAAGTAGAGCAATGAAAAAAAACCTGCAAAGACTTAGAGCTGGAAAAACATTCTTTGGAGAGAGTAACAATGAAAAAGCCTGCAAGGTAAGAGCTGGGAAGATCTGTTAGCACCTAGTTAGGGCTGGAAAAAAAAGCTACATTCGAAGTATAAGACGCACCCAAATTTTCAGCCACTTTTAGGGAGGAAAAAGGTGCGTCTTATACTCCGAAAAATACGGTAATCCATACAATCTTGTCCCCAAAACAGTGGTGTGCAACAGTGACCTTGCATACTACGATGCAGTCATCACAGGAACATTGCTTTAGTAACTAGTGCTGAATGCTATTTTATCTACTCTAATTAATTAATATCTATAGTATTATAAGTAATCCCCATTTGATTACAACTATCTTAAGGGATATTTGAGGAATGCTACAATATCCATCTAAGGCTTCTAGTTCATAGATTAAATATGTTCCTTCAAATTCACAGTGAGACTACTTGTATGGTATAATCTTAATATAATTGGATATTCAAAATATATTATTCTATTAATTTTTCTGAGCTGTGCATAAATTTTTATACTCAGGATTACATTTTATCTACGTTAAAGTGCTGTATCATTAATCTATCCAGGCAGCCAGGCAGCCTGTTTTATTTTCAACATTTGACTGAAGAAGAATTTCTTATCTAGTTTGTGGCACTTCTGTTTTTCTGGAATAGGAAGAAAAAAAGGAAAGCCTGAAGAGCGTAAAGTTATAGACTGGTATTGATAACTTCCCTTCCCAGCGTGCCAAATGCAAGAATTGTTCCCCTTCTGGTGAGCTTCCTTCCCTATGAATAATTCATGATTTCATGAATTTCAAAAACTGTTAGATTAGAGAGATATCTAATTTCCTTCCAAAAGAAAATACCCAAAAGCACTTTCTTGGAGTTGTTTTCTTGGAATTATATAAGTGTGTGTGTGTGTGCGTGTGTGTGTGTACACACACACACACACTATGTGCATACATGCGGAGGGAGGGAGGGAGGGAGGTAGAGAGAGGGGGTGGGGAGGGAGAATAGTTTCCCTATAAAACAGCAAATTTGCATTGTAATTCAGTTCATCCTTTGAGATTTTCTTTGGCAGCCTTGCCTGACAATAAAAGTGTTTCTTTCAGGGACACATAAGAGATTAGACAGTCATTAGTCCGGAATGGTATAGGATCTCTTGCTTGAGCAGGAGGTTGGACTAGAAGACCTACAAGGTCCTTTCCAATTATGTTATTCTGTATTCTATATTTAACTATTTGTTTAGAACAATATTTCCTAACTTAATACCACAGACATTTGCTATGAGTTACAGGAGTTAAAGTCCAAGACCCCTTTCAACTTATATATTTTATGATTCTAGTTTGAGGAAGGTTTGCATAAGGAATCTCTTCAGAAGATAAGAAAGAAAAGGCTTTCCCATCATTTTTTCTTAGCAATAAACCAGGGAGAAGAGGCAATAATGCTAAAGTTTTTATAATCCAATTAAGTTGATTTCTATAAATCAGGTTCATTTACACACTACATGACCTCTATGAAGCATTTTGAAGTAGAACACTACTCAGAGCTCCTATCAGTAGACTTAAAGGAGTATTCAAAAAATGGCATCCATTAGTAACCCATTCCAAAATGTTATTAGTCTTGAAGCTACAAAAAACATTCTCATTTCCATTTCACAAAAAAAGGAAGGATGATACATTTTGTTCCTTCCCCTATTAACTATTTTTTGTAGAGGTGATGGAGTAATTACTATGGTAGGATCCCCGCTCAACTTGTTAGTTGGAGTCCTGAGGTCAGGTGAGGCAAGAGAATCACCAGGCCACAATCTCTGCAAAGTTTCAGCATTTCAGATAGAAATGTGACCTTTAGTACTGCTTCATATACACTGTAGGTGAGTTAGAAGTAAATCAATAGCTACCAAATACAAACAAAGGACTGGACTAATTTCAGCAGCAGTGGAAAGATGGGATGTAGAAGTGCACCCAATTGGTGGTGGTGGGGAAATCACAGTTTGCTCTAGGGCAGTAATATTGTTTGCTATGAAACAGGTCTTAAAAGGTAATTCTTGGTTACAAAAATGAGTGATTATTGACATGAGATAAAGAGCTACCCAGTATAATCAATTTACTGTTATACCTTTATAATGTAAGTAACAATTGGTTCTTTCTATTCTTTTTCTGCTTTTGATGTAAGATTGTAGGTGGGTCAGATGGACTGAGAAAAATCACTCAAGAATACAGTACATATTGTGGCATCAATCGCGGGTTGCTGATTCCTTTGAGGGTTTTGTTTTGTTTTTGCTCTACCTATAACTCTAGCTTAAGAAGAGCTAAACACTAGCAACTGAGGAATTCTATAGTGGCCGCTTTCCAGTCTAACCATTGGGACAACAGATTTGCAGTGGGTGTAAAAAAGATGGTATTTATCCAAAATTTAGCCTACCCATGTTTTGTGAAATTATGATATGTGCCTTACAACAAACATGTTAAGTTCCTTTTCATTCTAGGTCAAAGTTGAGTCTAAGTCTAAGATGATCTTAATAAACACAGTCAGTTCACCTTTTGTGTCCTTGCCTTCTCATAAATGAACAACACAATGGAAATATGAAGTAGAGAGCAAGAATTGCTCTCTCTAAATATCTTCATAGTACTTTTTTTTGCAGTAATCCTATCCTATTTTGTAACTTAAGATGGGCAACCCATTCTATGGGTTAAGGGTTGCATAATCTCTTGAAGGGGCAAAAGGCAATGAGTTAGTCAATAGATTTTAAGGTATTACCTATTGCTACAAGAAAAGAGAAACTTTTTAAAACATGTTTTAAAAAGTTTTATTAAATATAGAAAATTCCATTTCTAAATAGTGTGTTGTCTGCATAGAAATAATTTTGGGAATAATAATCATATTTACAATAATATTCATCACATTAATATTGATCTCATAATAATAGTAGTATTTGCTGGTCCATTTCAATAAACCTTCCTTATAAAATTAATCCTTCTTTTATATTTCCATATTTTTAACTTCTGTTTCTGTTGGTTAGCCATTGATAAAATGAGTCCCATGTTAAAAAGTATTCAGTTTCTTCCGTTTCCTTAATTTTAAGTGTTAATCTATCCATTTCTGCACATTCTAGTATTTTTTTTATTACGTTTTCCTCTGTAGGGATCTCTTCACTTTTCCATTGTTGTGCAAATACAATTCTAGCTGCGGTTAGCACATGTAAAATTAAGTATGTATTCCCTTTATTATATTTTTCCGGTAAAATGCCCAACAAAAATATTTCTGGTTTTAGATCTGTGTTGCTTTGTCATTTTTTCCAACCATGTTACTGTATGTATTTTTGTCCAATATTTTTTTGCCTTTGGGCATGTCCACCACATATGATAATACAAACCTGGTGTCTGATTACATTTCCAACATTTAGTGGACATGTCCTTAAACATCTTTGCCAATGTTGTGGGTGAAAAATGCCATCTATAAAACATTTATAAAGATTTTCTTTATATGCAGTTGACATCGTTAATTTATAATTCCTGTCCCACAGTTTCTGCCATTTATCTAACTCTATTGTGTAACCAAATTTTTTGGCCCATACTATCATTGTCTCCTTTACTTGCTCTCCTTCCATTTTAATACCCAATAGATAAATATATATATTTTAAATTAGTTTTTCATCCGTCCCTGTTAATATCTGGTCTAGTTCTGTTGGCTCTTTATAAAAACCATACATATCTTTCTCATATTGAGATTGTATCTGCACTTATGGCCACCATGTTATATCAATCCCTTGACTGTTCAATTCTTGCTTAGTTGAGCTCCCCCTCTTCATTCAAAATATCTTTATACCTTGTAATTTTTTCCATGTTAATAACATTTGGATGTATCAGTGCCTCCATTGTAGAAGCCAGGCTGGTATTTTCTTTTTCTTTTTTTAAAAAAATCTTTATTTGGTTTTTTTCTTTTAAAACAACATATAAAAAGCAACATACAAAAACATACAGCAAAACAAACATAGAAAAAACTAACCACTTTTACAGCTTTTTCATTACATTTTCGCTATTATTTACACTTTTCCGTATTTCTACACTTATTTTTGACTATCTCTATTTCTTTATATTTTTCTATACTAGATATGTTGAATCTCCCATTATATTTCCAGTTTCTATTTCTTATATTTTTATAGTTACATGTATATCTATTTATTTACATCACAGAGCAAGAAAAAGACCATTTACATTTTCTTATTTGACCTTCCTATTTTATAATAATATTTTGAATTTTTTGTTTCGTTCTAACCACTTGTATCATTTATCCCATACTTCGTAGAACTCCATTTCTTCTTTATCATGCAATTCCATTGTTAATTTGCTCATTTTGGAACATTCTAGAATTTTTCTCACAACCATTGTGGTTGTGGGGACACTATCAGATTTCCAACTTTGAGCGTAAACTATCCTGGCCGCAGTTGTTATGTGGAGTATAATGTATCTGTTTTCTTTTTTTATCTTCCCTCTTATGATTCCCAGTAAGAATAGTTCTGGCTTCATCTTGATCTCTTGTTGCATGATTTCTTCCAACAATTTTTAAGTTTATTCCAATATACTTTTACTCTTGGACACGTCTACCAAAGATGATATGTCCCTTGTTCTTTGTTACATTTCCAACATTTTGCAGACATAGTCAGGAACACTTTTGCCAATCGTGCCGGAGGTAAGTGCCATTGGTAAAACATTTTGTAAATATTTTCTTTATATGTTACCACCATAGTTAATTTATAATTTACTTCCCAAATTTTGTCCCATTCTACCAACTTAATTGTATATCCAAAATTTTGTGTCCAGGAAATCATTGTATAAGTCTAACATTGTCATTTTTAATGATTCCTGAAATTTTTTGTAGATCTCTGTTGGTATTCCATCTGGTCCAGGAGTTTTATTATTTTTTTGTCTCTTAATGGGGTCTCTAATTTCTGTTATTGTTATTTTATTATTTAGCATAATCTTATTTTCCTCCAACATGACTGGCAAGGTCCTTTCTTCCAAATATTCCTTAATCTCTTCTTCTTTGATTTCTCCCCGTTTGTATAATTCTGTAAAAAAATTCTGAACAATGACTTTTTCCCCTTCTGGCCTATTATGTAATTTCCCTTTTTCATCTTGTAGCTGTTTTATTGTTCTCTCTGCCCTCTCTTTTTTCAGTTTGTATGCCAGCCATCTCCCTGGTTTGTTCGCAAATTCGAAATAATTTTGTTTTGATGTTTTAAGCTTTCGTGCCAATTCCTCTTGCGTTATCAAGTTAATTTTATGTTTAGTTATAGCTATTTCCTCCTTAATTTTACTGTCCTTTGGGTTTTTCTGCAAACTATCCTCTAGTTCTTTAAGATTTGTATATAATGTGTCTTGTTTTTTCTTCTTCTCTTTATTTCGTTTTGCCAAATAAGCAATTGTTAACCCTCTGATATAAGCCTTTGTGGTGTTCCACAAATTTTGCACCGATGTTTGCTCTTCAGTATTATCCTCAAAAAAATATTTTAGTTCTTTCTCCATCATTTGAATATAGTTCTTTTCCTTTACTATTCTTTGATCTAGTGACCATCTCACTTTCTTTTTCTTATTTGCCCTTTCCATTTTAGTATCAGCAGGTTATGGTCTGCCCATGCATTTGGTGCTATTTCTAGTTCTTCTAAGTCATTAATTAATTCCAAATTTATCCAAGCCATATCAATCCTTGACCATGTTTTATGTGGGTGGGAGAAAAATGTATATTGCCTACTGTTTGGATTTAATTGTCTCCATCCGTCCACCAAACTGAATTCTTGTCTCATTTCATCAAATACTCCCGGCAATTGTCGCCTTGTTTTTTTCTTATTACTTTTTTAGTCTTTTTTTTTATCCACAACCGCATTGTAATCTCCTATTATACAAATATTGTCCCATTGTAATTCCATCAATTTTCTATGTAATTTGGTATAAAATATTTTCTGGTTTATATTTGGTGCATAAATTATCACTAATATTATTTTCCTATATCCCGATGCTATTTCTACAATTAGTATTCTGCCTTCCTCATCGGTATATATGAGATTTGGATTTAGCCATTTTTTTATATACACTGCCACACCTCTTTTTTAACTCTTGCCAATGCCAGATATAATTTGCCTAATTTTGAGTATTTCAAAATGTTACCATGTTCTCTTTTGATATGGACTTCCTGAAGACATGTGATGTCTGCATTCTGTTTTTGGAGTCTAGTCAATATTTTCTTCCTTTTAATTGTGGAGGTCAAACCATTTATATTCAATGATATCAGATTTATTTCTCCTTCATCTCTTTTTTCATTTTGGTAATTCTTTTGGGCCTCCTTTCCTTGTCTCTGTCTAAACTCTCGTTCTCGCTCCTTCTCTTTCATGTCTATCTATTATCATCCTCTCTTCTCTCCTGTTCTATCATTTTCTCCTCTGATCTTTGCTCCTCCAGACTTCCTCCCCCCCATCTTTACTATCTTGTTCTTCTTCACCCCTGATATATTGCTCATAAAAATCTCTTGCTTCTTCTATTGAGTCTATTCTAAATCTCTTCTCTAACATTGTTATTAACATGCCTTCTGGCACTAACCATCTGAACATTATTTTTTGTTTTATCAATTGAGCAGAAAGGAAGTTATAAGCTCTTCTTTTGTCCCTTATTCTCCGTGGAATCTGTCTAAGCATAATTATTTATTTCCCTTTGTAGGTCAGTGGGTTAGCCCTTGTTTTGTTATATATTTCATCCCTTATTGTTATTTTTATGAACTTTATGTGCACCTCCCTGGGAAGCTTATGTCTACGTGCGTAGTTAGTGTGTAGTCTGTAGACCTCATCTAATTCATCCAATATCTCCTGTTTGGTTTTTTTTCTTATGCCTGATAGTATTTCCGCCATTATTTCTGGGAGGTTCTAATCTTTATGTTCTGGAATGTTCTGGAATCTTAGGAAGAATGCAGCTTTTTCTATTTCCAGATGGGAAATTGCTTCTTCCAGGTTCCTATTTACCGTCTCTAACCTATTCTCTGCTCCTTCCAACCTCTATCTCTTCTGTTTTCTCCTCCATTGTTTTCATTCTCTGTTCATTGTTTATTACGAAGGTGAGTCAAAACGTAATGCCATTTTCTTTAGGACAGGTATAATTACCAACACAGGAACATGTAGCATACATCAAAATGAAGCTGGTCCTCTGTGGATCACATCCCTACTGACATAGTCACTGTTTCTCTCAATAGCAATGTTCCAACTTCGAATGAGAACATGTATCCCTGTCTCGTAAAATTTTGTTGACTGTTCTTTGAGCCACTTCTTCACTGCAGTTTTCACTTCCTCGTCACTGGAATAATGTTTGCCTCTCAAACCCTCTTTCATGGGGCTGAAGAGATGATAGTCTGAAGGTGCTAAATCTGGTGAGGATGGAGGATGGAGCGCAGCCACAGGAGAGCAGCAGGGGCAGGAATGCTTGTTCTTGGTGGCTGGAAGGGTGAGGATTTCTCCTCCAGCATCCCGGGCACAAGTAAGAAATCCCCCCCTTCCAGCCACTGAGAACAAGCAGTCCTGCCCCTGCTGTTCTCTTGGGGCTGCGCAATGGTTCTCACCATGCTGCTTGTAGCCAGGATTCTGGAGGAGAAATCCCCCCTTCCAGCCACTGAGAACAAACAGTCCTGCCCCTGCTGCTCTTCTGGGACTGCACAGCGGTTCTCACCCTGCTGGAAGGGGGGAGGATTTCTTGCTTGTGGCCGGGATGCTGGAGGAGAAATCTCCCCCTTCCAGCCACTGAGAACAAGCAGTCCTGCCCCTGCTGCTCTCCTGGGGCTGCGCAGAGGTTCTCACCCTGCTGGAAGGGGAGAGGATTTCTCGCTTGTGGCCGGGATGCTGGAGGAGAAATCCCCCCCCTTCCAGCCACCAAGAACAAGCAGTCCTGCACCTGCTGTTCTCCTGGGCTGCGCAGCAGTTCTCACCCTGCTGCTTGTGCCTGAGATGCTGGAGGAGAAATCCCCCCCCCATTGTCAGCCACCGAGAACAAGCAGCACTGCCGAAGGAGCAGAGTCCGTGCCAAAGGAACGTCTATAAGAGACGTGCCAGCCGGGAAGTGGGTGCGCTCCCTTGGGAGAAGAGGTGGGAGTGGGGGCTGCACTGGCTTATTCTCGGTGGCGGGCTGGGGGGGCACTTCATTGACACTCTTCCGGGTTCCCATGGCACCCCCCCGCAGCCCATTTTTGGTCCCAGGAGGCTTCAGGGAGGCTTGCCAGGCCCAAAACGGGTGATGAAGGTGTGTGGCGCGCATGTGTGGAGGGGTTGCATGCACTTTCGAAGGGGTGGGGGGAGCTCATGGGGGTTGTGCACACATGCGCGGTGAGCAATGGGATCATGCACGCATGCGTAAGGGGGTGGGGGAGCGCGGGGGGTCGCACGCGCATGCACGGAAAGCATTTAGGAAAGCAGTACTTTGGGGACTTAAATAATATTTTGCTGGTTGTTTCTACATAAGGCTACACTAAGCTAACCAACTAAACTGAAATATATGTAATTTAGAAAATCACATCTTCTTTGGTACCTTCACTTTATCAGTTGTTTCTACATAGATTTTTAAATTACAAACTGTTACAAGGCAGGGATCTGTCCTTTATATGATGTAAAGCATTAAGGATTCTGATTATGTATATAATACAATACTAATGATTCTGACTACATATATTTTCCTACATGAATTAAATCTTCCTTTTATAGTAAGTCTTCTCTATTGTTCAATATCATTTAGCATCTCCTATATACTTTTCCTTTCTAATTGTCTGCCTCTTGCTTCGTTTATGAGAAAATGTTTTATAGCCCCTCTCAGTTGAACTGTGCCTGGATGCACAATTATAAGTGCTACATCGGTACAGGCTACACATGTAACCATAGAAAGTTTATAAGTGTTAATTCTTGGAAATACTAGGTACATGAAAGACTACTATAAATCAAAAGAGAAATTATTTCAGTATGTTTCTAGGAACAATTACTTTCAACATGTATTATTTTATATGTATAATACAGGGCAGTATTACTATTATATCAAATATTAATTGCCTGTAAAAAGTATACAAACTTGCTCCAGGATCAAAACACTCAAAACATGTTTCATAATGTTAGAAAATTCTAGCTATACAAATCTGTATATAAACAAGTTTTATTAAAAGTCTATATGCTTAAAACTAATGTGCATCAAATTACAAGTATCCTGGTGTTTTGCCTATTGAAAAGGATGCTATACTTTTCCACAACAAAAATACTAAAACATTTCTGGATTGAATTAAACGATTTATAAAAATACATGAGTTTTATTGTGTGTTTTAGTAAAGGAGCTTCATATTTTACAAACAAATGTAAAAAGCACTAAAGCATCAATTCCAAGCTAGATAATTTTATTAAAGAGGAAATCACTGAAAGCAACAGAGGACTGCCATCAAGTGGCTGAAGTTAGTACAATTTAAAAATGGTGCTTTTTTCCCAAGCAAAACTATGAATGTGGAAGGAGAATTGCCCTAGCTGAAGGGCTATAGTTCTGCAGATTACTCCAGCCTGTTCTACCATCTTCCTGGATAATAATTTCTCTAGAGTAGGTAACAAAAGCTAGTTCTTACTGGGGACCTTAAATATTCTTAACACATATTAATTTCATCAACTAGAATTAAACTCAAATATTTAAATAGTCACCTCTAGTTGATGCAATCAACATGCTGATGAAATTTAAGAATTTTCCCAATCACATCTATCCATCCCACCAGATTATAGTCCCCTCTATCAAAGAGGTCCACCTAGTGGGACCAAGAAGAAGGGCCTTTTTTTGTTGTGGTTTACTCCTTGCAGAACATCATCCCGGTGGAGATAAGTATGGCTCCACCTTGATATTCTTGATATTCTTCTGAAATGTCCTGAAGACATGGTTTTCCCAGTGGCCTGGGAATTCCAGGGTGATATGGAGCCTATCAAGTGGTTTATTTGAATGTTGTTGCCAGCGGGGTGAGAGTGTATTGGGTTTTGTATTTGGGGGGAATAATCCTGCAAGGCACCTGGAGTTACTATGAGTGAGTTGAGCAGCCATATTAATGTCTTTAATAAAAAAAAAATTAAAAAGTGGACGACAGGCTTCATAGGGTGAAAAAGTGAAAGCAGCACAGAATGGCTAAAATATTCTTTCTTTCTTTAAAAAATTTACATGGCTACCTAACTACCAGAAAAAACTCTGGATGGTGAACAGGAATAAAGACATACATATGTACATACATAAATCAAGATTTCTCTTTAAATTCAACAGTCATTAGAACTCTTTTGTAATAGCTTCTTAACTTTTTTTTCAGTAAAGCTTCCTCCCCCCCCAGCAAAGATTATTCATCAGATGTTCTCAAATGTTTGTGAGCTTGTCTAACTGGGTCTAGACTTCCTGGTGG
Source organism: Diadophis punctatus similis (assembly GCA_023053685.1). Classification (NCBI taxonomy): domain Eukaryota; kingdom Metazoa; phylum Chordata; class Lepidosauria; order Squamata; family Dipsadidae; genus Diadophis; species Diadophis punctatus. The sequence continues at coordinate 65,290,228 of JALIGW010000002.1, read as the reverse complement.
GTGAAATATGACATATGTAAAGAAATTTTTCTTATATAAAAAGTAGGCAGCAATAAAACCTTGACATAGGCTTTTTACTGTTTCCAGCATCTTCCTCAGGAGATGTTTTTTAAGATTTAGATGGATGAAACACTGTAAAGGGGTGATGGTCTTACCTGATACGCTCCTTCTCATTGGGTGGAGATAGAATCCAGGAATGGGTTGACTTCATCTCCTAGCTGATTGGACGGAGTGTCAGAGCTGTGAGGACACGCCTCTGTTACCAACGGTCCCCAGCTTTTGGCGAAGGCGTAGCGACAGACTGATGTGCATCCTTGCTAATGGTGCCCACCTCTGGGCTCAGGACCAGACAGTCTCTAGGGTAGGGCTGGATTCTCTCTCCACCCAATTTTTGACATGTCTGTCCTAGCTGAGGGACTGAGTCAAAAGCTGGGGACCGTTGGTAACGGAAGCGTGTCCTCACAGCTCTGACAGACTCAGTCCAATCAGCTAGGAGACAAAATGAACCCATTCCTGGATTCTATCTCCACCACAATGGAGAATGCTGTGTTCCACACTCGATACAAAAAAAATCCATTATGCAAAAGGATTCTTTTTTTGGTATGATATCAAAACATAATGATAATAAATTTAAATACACTATTAAGCAATGACAAGTTGTCAAGAGTAAAATTAAACAAAAGTATGCTAGCGTGATAAGATATGAAAGAAATGTTGATGTGATTTCCTAAATTCTGTAGGTGTATCCTTAAGACTACCTAGAAGAGACAGCTAATAGCTAGTAATGAAACCTTTGTATGGTATGACAATTTGTTCTTTTTAACTAATGTTTAATGCCTACTTAAATTTACTCAAATTGAGCCGAGATGGCACAGCGGTTAGAGGCAGTACTGCAGGCCACTTTAGCTGACTGTGATCAGCAGGTCAGCGGTTCAAATCTCACCAGCTCAAGGTTGACTCAGCCTTCCATCCTTCCGAGCAGAGGTGGGTTCCTGCCGGAGCTGCTCAGTGCGCAGTTCCAGTAGGGAGCGGCCGATTGCGCAATTTGCGTGCAACCGCTCCGGAGCCCCCTCTGCCGGTCCACCGTGCACATCGTCATTTTTTTTGTTAATTTTCGGCCGATTTCGCTTCTGCGCATGCGCAGAAGCAAAATCGCACCAAAATCTCATGAGGGGATGCGCGCGAGAGATTTTGGCGAGATTTTGCCTCCGCACATGTGCAGAAGCAAAATCGCGTAAGGGGGCACGAGCGCATAGCGAGCGCCCCAAAAAAACCTTGGAGATGCGCGCACAGCGCACCGGCACCGGTAAGACGGCAACCCACCACTGCTTCCGAGGTAGGTAAAATGAGGACCCAGATTGTTGGGGGCAATATAAATATACTGTACATTGCTTACTGGTGTAAACCGCTTAGAGAGTGCTTGCACTGTGAGGCGGTATATAAATCTCATAAATAAATAAATAAATGCAAATTTAGAGACTGTGTGACTAACATAAAGTAGTAGTATTCTAACACAACATGATTTTGAATTTCATCAGATACAAAATCTTTTTACCATATTCTGGTTATTTTATTTGTTTGACAGCTTTACATATGCCTGCATATATTTGTTTTTAAAATGTTTTATTAAATTCTGAAAACAATTAAATGTTTCCAAGTTTTTGCTGGAAAACATTCTGATTCAAAAACAGACTTTCACTTCACTACATTATTTCAATTTCATTCATTTTATACACTTTTGGTTCTGAAGTAGGGTTTCCCAAACATTATGAACTATGTGGCAATTACTTTCAAATATTGTAGAAGATATATGGGATGAGACTATGAACAGTTCATTTTGAATGTCCTCCTAGTAAAAACTGTAATATTTGAGTTGACTTTAAATGGAAACTTTCCAGAATTTGTAGTTTTCTCCTTTTTCTTTTTGGAATTTAAAATAAAGTGGAAAAAATGTAGAATGTTGGGGGGGGGGAGCCCACAATATTAAATTCTAATCAGGAGGTAAGACAAGGCAATTTGTCTGTAATTCTTATTTTAGTACTACTTTATCAGTGGAATTACTGATATATTCAACCAGAATTAAAAACTTTGTCATTTTTTTTACTGGCATAGAAAAACAAAATGCCACCAAAACTGCTACAAGAGCTTTGCTAAAAAAAAGATTCAGGAATAATAGGTAGAGACTAAATAAGGCATAGACTTATTTATACCAGAACTATATACACTCACTTCTTCATTAATGGAGTACCCACTTTTACCATTTACTGATCAGCAGACTTTTGATTTTAACAGCTTCTTTGCTGAAACAACTTGTTCTGTCCCCACGGGTATGCCCCCCAAAATAAGATGCACGGGAAGGAATTGGGAACAATACTCTTTTACTTCCAATAAAGTCTTCGCAAGAGTTGAATCTTTTCAAAAGAATATCAGGTAATTAATGAGTTATTTACAAAGTCTTTTCAGTAGATGGCTAGAGTCCCAGAAAGCAGTCAATTAGCGTTATCTCAACTCACGTAGGTTTGGCGGAAATCCAAATCTCATTAACACAGGAAAAATGTTCACTTTTTATAATCCGAGCCGCAGACACAAGAGCAAAATGCTGGACCACAGAATGGGGTTGTTCTCTGCAACGAAGCCCCTCGTGACAGACCCTTAAATACCCTCAAGGCGTGGTCAAGCCCTGCAGTACTACTCACAAGGAAGCCTCCTCCTGATTAGCCACTCATGTCTCTTTGAGAACCTGCATACTCTGGCATCAAGAAGAGGCTCCTCCTCTTCTCCCGAGTCACTAATCTCAGGAGATGCATCAGGCTCTAATTGTTCGCCAGCCTCTGACCCCACGTCCTCTTCACTCTCCGTCTCTGGTGCCAGGAATACCGGTCTTCTGTACTGCACCCTCACTACCTCCGAATCCTCAGGATCGGCTGCTAATTGCACTAGACTCGACCTGGCCACAACACAACTGTTTCATAATGTGTGCAGACATAGTCCGAACATAGTGAGAGGAAGCTTAGTTTTGTTGCATTGCTATGGGTGCTCCATCACTGGGGTTTTTAAAAAGAGATTGGACAGCCATTTGTCCGGAATAGTGTAGGTAGGGTCTCCTGCTTGAGCAGGGGGTTGGATTAGAAGACCTCAAAGGTTCCTTCCAACTCTTGTTAATTTGTAATTATGTAATTTGCAACCTATTTATGTAACTTGATCAGCTGATATAAGGTCAATATCAGTACTTTAACTGAGCTCAGAAATTAGTTGCAAACCAATGGAATCAGTAAAACATAGCAGTAATATGAATAAAATTCCAAGTCTCAATAATTTGATATATTTTGGGCCAAACAAGGCAGAATATGTTTCATTCTATGAAAGCAACTATACAAAATTAAAAATGGGGGTGCTTATTAAGTCAGTTGTGAACATGTAGGAAAACTCTTCAGTATAGGATATGTATCACAGGTCCAGAGTAATGTGATGTTTTTTCCCCAAGTTTTGAGGCAGCTTCAATGTACTGGGTTCATCTAACCTATCATGTTATCAGGTACTGGTTTATTTGAACTGGATGAAAGAGAGTTGCTTAATATGTTTATTCATTTGTCAGTTAGATCCTACATCTTTTGTGCATGAGCTAAAGAAGACATACATCCTAATCCTGTGGACCCAACATTCTTAGAACGTACCCTTAAAATCTTACAAATGAATAAGTGGTGTTGAGGTCTCTTATCTGCTATAAATTGAATTAACATAACAATCTTCTGGCCTGGTAAATTATGTTTAAAGCCTTAAATATTCTTAATCTTGGTCCATAATAAAAAGTTTGCCATTGACTTCTTTCAGGTTCTTTTTTCAGTTACCCAATTTTGTCTACAGCATTAAATTCTCTGGTGGTATCCTGTCCAAAAAGCAAGTATGCTTGATCCCACTTAGCTAAAGTTGTCTAGTTTCTGCCATAAAAGACAGAAATAATACAAACACCACATTGTTTTGCTTCATAACAAAATAAATCTCTGAATGAATAATTCAAAGCTATGGATATCCCATTCACATTACAACTTTGTTCTTTATGCTTTTCATTAAAATAGAAAAAAATGGTCTTATTTTAAAGTAAAAAATTAAATTAAATACAAGTTATGGTCAAACCACTAGATGTCTCTAGCTGCATTTCTTATTAAGGTACTCATTAAAATATGAATACAATTTTAAACTCTTATCTAATGATGAAAATTCAGAGTTGGGTTAATTCCTCAAAATTGTGGAAAACAGGTTGCTATTTGATTTATGAACTATAAGACAACACAGTATCAACAGCAGAGACCTTCAAATTTCTAGGTTCCATCATATCTCAAGACCTAAAATGGTCATCTAACATCAAAAACATCATCAAAAAAGCACAACAAAGAATGTTCTTTCTGCGCCAACTCAGGAAGCTCAAACTTCCCAAGGAGCTGCTGATACAGTTCTACAGAGGAATCATTGAGTCTGTCATCTGCACCTCTATAACTGTCTGGTTTGGTTCTGCAACCCAACAAGACAGACACAGACTTCAGAGGATAATCAGAACTGCAGAAAAAACAATTACTGCCAACCTGCCTTCCATTGAGGACCTGTATACTGCACGAGTCAAAAAGAGGGCCGTGAAAATATTTACTGACCCCTCGCACCCTGGACATAAATTGTTTCAACTCCTACCCTCAAAACGTCGCTATAGAGCACTGCACACCAAGACAACTAGACACAAGAACAGTTTTTTCCCGAACGCCATCACTCTGCTAAACAAATAATTCCCTCACCACTGTAAAACTATTCACTAGGCTGCATTACTATTACTATTAGTTTTTCTCATCGTTCCTATCACCCATCTCCTCCCACTTATGACTGTATGACTGTAACTTGTTGCTTGTATCCTTACGATTATTTCATATTGATTGTTTCCTGATTGCTTACTTGAACCCTATGACAACCATTCTTGACAAATGTATCTTTTCTTTTATGTACACTGAGAGCATATGCACCAAAGACAAATTCCTTGTGTGTCCAATCATACTTGGCCAATAAAGAATTCTATATTCCCTATAACAAAGGCATCAGATTGTCCACTTCCCTATGTTCCAAATGTGTTAAGCACACCATTCCCAGAATTCACCATTAGCATGCCTTGGACCCTGTTGTAAAGCTAGCAATTTAAGCAGTCATTCCTAATCTGGTAGCCATCAAGTAAATGTGTGAAGAACCTAAAGATCCATAGATCTTTCTTACATATCTCCAAATTCCTTGTGTGTCCAATCACACTTGGCCAATAAAGAATTCTATTCTATTCTATTCTATTCTATTCTATTCTATTCTATTCTATTCTATTCTATTCTATTCTATTCTATTCTATTCTATTCTATTCCTCTCCCAGCATGCCTTACCATCAATCACACTATTAGGGTATGTTATCACATACAGGTTAGCCAATGGATTTTCCTGCTACATATCTATGACTAGATGCACACATCATGCAAAATCTATTTAGCTAGGTATATTGATATGATTTAAAAGACTTTATTGCAGTCAAGAACTACTGCATTGGTTTGTTGAATAAGTCATAATCAGCACTTCAGCACTGGTCAAAAGGGCCTGGCAGAGATTATACTACCAGGAAACAATAACTGAATGAAAAACTGCTGGTGACCTTCTACTGCTGCACCATAGAGAATATTTTAACTTACTGCACCTGTGTATGGTTTGCCAATTGCACAGTGGCAAATAGGACAGCACTCCAGCGGGGGGGGGGGGGAACGGGCGCATGCAGGGGCGGGGGAGCGCAGGGGGTCACGCGTGCAAGCACAGGGGCAGGGAAGCATGGGGGATCACTCGTGCATGCGTGGGGTGCACACGGGGAGATCGTGTGCACATTCACAGGGGTGGGGCGCACACAGGGGGTCAGACGCTTTCATGTTGCATTATGGGTGCGCGCACATGCTTTCGGCACGCAGCGACAAAAAGGTTAGCCATCACTGCCACAGACCAATACTTTTTTCCCCAAGAATGCCAACACGTGAGTTAAAAAACAGGACTGAAACAGCACTTTGAGATGTCAACATACATGGACTAACAAAGAAAATGCAGTATTCCTCTCCATACATATACACCCAAAGAAAACAAGCTGCTAGCTTTCTGCTGCCCCATTCCACTTTGTTAGTGCACGATATGTGATTTGTCTAGTTGCAAAAAAAATATGAACAGTTGTTACGAGGGAAGCCACCTAGTGTGAAGGCGCCTTTCCTTCTTTTTCTGTTAAAAAGCTTCTGCTAGCTGTGATACTGAAACAAGTACATGGCAGTCTTTTTGGATCCAGGCACTTTTCACAACAGCTGAGACCATGGTTGTAGCTTGCAGAATATAGCTCTTGTGTGCCTGTAAGGGGAAAGGAAAGTAATGGGTCACTGAATCCAATGTTGGGAGATAGAGTGAGACTAGAGTTGAGTGCACACTGCTTTTATTTGGAGGAAAAATCAAGTGGGAGAACTTGCTTTTTTAACAGCAATTATGAGTCAGACCAGAATCATACTAGAAAGGATTATGATCAGATTCACTGATTATGATGCCTCCTTTGAAGCATGATGAACCAAACACAAAGCCTAAGTCAGCCAAAGCCGAATAAAAGAATGATGCTTTTTTATCTCTTTCTCTTGATGCTGTTTACTAAAAGGCAGAGAATAATTTTGGTCTTAAAGGACAGCATGTTAAATTGGGAAATGTTAGAAATGCAATGTTAGAAATGATTTAATTGGATTAGACAATATTATTTTGTCCTAATGCATACTAAAATGTAATACTTTCCATACCCATCTTAAAGGAAAAAAGAAAACAAAGAAAATAAATCTGAGCAATATTGTAAAAGGCAATATAGTATGCCACAAAATATAGATGGAATATATTGCTAATTTAACAAAATTTGGAATTATGAGAAAGAAATAATCATCCTTAGGTTGCAAAGAAATTGGTAGAAATCCGGAGATTTTTCAAAGGGTTATAGGGAATGAGAAGAAGGTAAGAGATAAGCTAAACTAAGCAAAACTAAACTAAGCTAAGCTAAGCTAAGGATAACATCCCAAGAATAACAATAATATAATAACAGCAGCAGAGCCAAAAATGCCAAGTTATATAAAAAGCAACCAAAACTTATATTAGTCATAAATCATTTTGAATATATACGTGTTTCCCTGAAAATAAGACCCAACTGGAAAACTTCCTGTCCATTTATCTGAAGCTTATTCTTGAAGGTCGCCTGTAAAATTTTATTACGTAACACCCTTGTAGTAAAATATATTACAATATCCCTTGGCAAATTTTTCTGTCTCGCAATCCAAGAATTCACACGATATATCTTATCAATTTGCATGACCAATTCTTCTGTAGTCATTCCTGTCACATGCACCAGAGCCTCCGTCATCCTCCCTTTCAAATCTTCATATTTTTTCTCTTTTAAACCTCTTATTCTTAGGGCAAATTCCATACTTCTGAATTGAGACATTATCATCTCTGTTTCAAAGTTTTCAATGTTGTTTTGGGTTTTACCTAAATCTTTCCCCAACGTTATCATAGACTGTTTAATTGTGTCCACCTCCTTTTCCAAAGTTTCCATATTAACTAATATTACTTGAATTACGTCTACAGTATCCTTCCTCAGTTGTTGTCGTTTAATATCCATCTCCTCCAAAGCAGCCTGCATTTTTTTATTAATTTCATTAATTTTTGAATTAAATTCCATAGTCAGTTCATTCTTCATAGCCTTTAAAGTATTAAATAAGTTTTCTGGTGTAAAAGTCTGTGGGGGTGTCAAATCAAGGGTAAATTGCTTCTTTGAAGTGTAAACAGAGGGATGTTCAAAGCTTTTCTTAAAGACAGTCTTTCCAGATTTATAAGCCATTTAAAATTTTAGGTTAACCTTCAAGTTTTAATCCAAAGTCAAGAGTGTAAAAAGTTCAACAAAATCAACATTTCAAAAAAAAAATTGTACAAAGAAAAACCAAGTCTATAATTAAAAGAATTCTTTCCAGCTGCTTTCCAGATGCAACACCATTTAGATTTTAAAATTAGAGTTATAATTTAATCCAAAGTCAGAGATGATGAAAAAAGAAATATTTCCCAGAGTCAGAAACCATAATAAGGGCTGCAAAAAGAAGCTTTCTTTATAGCTTTCACTTTTAGGAAACGCCCTTTCCGACTTCAATCGCCATTTTAAGACCGTTTGCTATTTTGTAACTTCCAAGGTAAAAATCATGGTAGAGTTAAGTATATTTACTTGCCCAGTTTGCCTCCTGGCTTTTTCTGCTGCTTCTGTTGCAAAGAGTTGGAATCTGTCATTTGAAGCAGGATTGATCTTCTTGCTCCGCTTAAAGTTGAGGTGTCCCGGGTCCGGAGCTTTAGGCAGGTTCCCAGGGAGCCCTCACCCTTCGTGCCCCAGGATCTCCTCCTGGGACACTTGGGGGGCTCTACCTGTGCCCGCCAGCTCTTCACCCTCCCCTTTGCCCGGGGAGGGGGTTTTCAGCCGCCAGTCAGCTGTTTGGCGGCTTTCTGGCGGCTTTGACGGTGCCGGGGACCGGCGCCCCAAGAGGGAGCGTCTTCGTCGATCGCGGAGCCAACCGGAAGCTCACCAGTGTTTCACTGTTGAGTGACCAAGGCAATCTATTTGTTAGCTGCACTCCCAGAAACTTAATACTACTAAGCATCTCCACAGTTGAACAATACACAAAAATGTATGTCTGTTCCTGCCTTTCCTGAATTCGACAAGGATCTCTTGCTTTTCAACATTTAGAGCCAAGCTGTTCTTATTACACCAGTCCACCAAACCCCCTACCTCCTCCCTGTAAGCACTATCATTGTCATCCCGAATGAGGCCCACCTCTGGCTGGCCCCAGAGTGGTGTGGGAATGGAGGTTTTGCAGTATCCTTCCCCTGCCACGCCCACCAAGCCACAGCCACAGAACCGGTAGGGAAAATTTTTGAATTTCACTCCTGAACTATATGTATAGCTGTTGATCAACTGCAGATGCGTCTTAGAATCCTTTGCAATATGCTGCCCATTCAGTATTGTTTTTTCTCTCAAATTTTCTCTTTTACTTCTTCACTGCTAAAGTGCTACTCATTAGTGGCATTGGTGCTATTGATTCTCAAAGGTCTCATCATCTTTTCTGGGAATTCCACATGTGGTAGTGTCAGGCTGCAAAAACCAAGAAAGACATGCTGAGATTCTTCCAAGCACTTTCCTTTATTGTTCTCACTTACAGACAGAAACCTAAAGCAGACTACTTGCACCATACCACATATACTCTGGAACTACTGGGGAGGAGCCATCATCACTCCCTTTCTCTCACACAAACTAAACTGCGCTGTCTTTTGCTCCTCTGGAATGCACTCCCTCCCTCTTGGGAATCCAGACAAAACTCCACCACAGGTAGTCACAGCACCTCTGGAGGACACCATATTCACGAATCCCCTCTGCCTGGGGTTTGTATATTTTTAATTTCTATAATATTTAATTTTAATGACTTTTAATATTTTTATAATCACTATTTTATATGTGTGTTGTTTTGATTTGCTTATTTATGCTGCCCAGAGATACTACTTATAAGGTGAGTGGCCATATAAATTAATCAGATAGACAGACGATAGATAAGGGTGGTTTGCTATTCAGTCTCACAAATTATCAAGAGTTTTTCCAGAAGAAAATTTAGGAGTGGCAGATACCGTATTTTTCAGACTATAAGACGCACCAGAGTATAAGACGCACCTTAGTTTTTGGGGAAGAAAATAAGAAAAAAGCTGATTGGCAGGTGGATCGGCCTCCTGGAATACCCCAATCAGCTGTTCCCAGAGGTGAATTTTAGCAATAGGTTCATTGGTTGTGAGGTCTGCTCCTTGCTTTTTTTTCTTCCTCTGAAACCTCCATTTCACAGACTTTTTTTCTGAAGCTTCATTTCAGAGTCTGAAGCTCCGTTTCAAAGGCTTTTTTTCTGAAGCTCCGTTTCAGTGTCTGAAGCTCCGTTTCAGAGGCTTGAAGCTCCGTTTTTCAGCCTCTGAAACCTCCGTTTGAGAGGCTGGGCGGGGCTACATTCGGAGTATAAGATGCACCCAGTTTTTCACCCTCTTTTTTGGGGGAAAAGGGTGCGTCTTATACTTCAAAAAATATGGTAATTAATTTAACAATTTGTGGAAAATATTTGCCCAATCTTTAGTTTGATATAGTATACATTTCCTTGATATGTTTACAAAGAGATTTGAAAGTTCATAATAGACTATTTCATCAATATTATAGCACCAAACAATGTTTAAACTATGCAAAACCTTTAAAAAATGAAAACTTTAATAATTTCTGCTTGATTTTTAAAAAGCTACATGATAACTGGGATTTAAAGAATGAATTAGTTTTCTTTAATCTTGCTAGCTGGAATTTGCTTTTATATAATTGCTTAGACTGTAAATTGTTGTAAACTTCAGAGAACTAATGCAGTGCGTTAATAGTACTACAATCCTATGTAACTCATCCAATAAAATGATAGAAGTAATTATCACAGATAGTAAAAAGACAGTTATTAAACTGTTAGGAAAGTACAGTGTTTGTAGCTGTTGTAAAGTCATGTAAATTAAATTAGAAGGAATTTTTAAAGAGTTGATCAGGCTTGCAAAGGCAAAATGAAAGTCCTATCAAAACCTCATTCCAGCTTTGATTGGGTAAGCTTGCAAAATTTGTCACTTATAGATTAAATCATTATTAAAAGTGATATAGTTTTTTTTTTAATCTTAACCCAAATGAAATAATTTTATTCTTGTGGAAATAGTCAAGTGATTCTGCAATCAACTTTGATACACAGCATAGGGACAAAGACACGTCAATACCATCAATAAAATGAAATTGGAATATTAAGGATTCATGAGAACTATGAGAAATATTAAAAAAGAAATTATATTCAGAAATGTCCAAGGAAAACACAGCACTAGCAAACTCTACATATCTTGGATGGAAAAATCCATGTACATGGTTTGCCAAAAAGAACAGTATTGTTGTTTTATATAATAATCTTGATAGAACAAATAGCATTGACAGCTGTCAAACTCCAGTCAGAGATGACATAAAAGATGAAAACTATCTAGCCTGTGCCAACTTTGCCATTGATTTATTGCCAAGTTGTTTCCTTATTTATACAGGATATTAAGCTGTATTTTATTAAACACATTCCATTTGATTGTTTTTTATTTGTAGCTTTTGTGTTTGCATTTATATTATATTAAATTGTATTATATTTTATTCATGGCTATATGCATTGAACTATGCTCTGCAAATTATATGGAGATTTAGAGACAATTTCTAAATAAATAACAATAAGCAATAATTATAATTATTACTCCATAATAATGAAGTAACAAGCTCTCAGCTTGGGAAGACCTGTCACTAGCAACATTCCCTTGTCAGTTGACAGAAAATGATCACCTTGCCCAGGTATACTGTAAGAAGGGAGAAGTAGCGCCCTTTAGCAAAGGACTCTTTTCCAGCTTGCCTTCTTGTCATCTTATAGCTTAACATCTCACAAGAACCATGAAATTCCTCACAGAACCATAAAATTGATTGACTTTCTGGGATTTAAAAGAACCATTGCCCTGAGGCAATAAGTATGCACTAAGGATATGGAGGCTTGGTGTTGAGGTGTGGAATAGCTATGGTCTACAGTAAATTCTTTTCCCGCCAGTTAATCCATTGAACTGTTGATCAGTTTAAGATACATTATATCCTACTGCATTTGGCATATATTATATTTAGTATATATTGGAACAGCATACTGCTGAAGGTGTACCAATGCAGCCTAATAATCTGTCTTTCTGAGCAAGCTGGAACTAACCTAACTTCAGGGAGGGAAATGTCCCATAAGGTGGGTACCATAGCAGTGAAGGCCCACCTCCTGGGACCAACCAAATATTAGTCCCTAGCAGACAACCACAACAAGTCTTCTCTGGCAGATCTAATAAGAGCTGATATAATCAGGAAGAGGAGGTCCCTCGGATAACCAATTCATATTTCCAGAAGCATCTGGATTACAAGGATAGTGCAATCAGGCTTTGGGTCAGGACATGCTTCTGTAAATTTAATATGTGACCAACATTACAAACTGGAAGGGAGGGTAAGAATTGAGACCTGCTTCTCCTTCTGGGCATCTTAGCAGCATTCAGTGTTACTGAATGTCTAAATCTAGGCTTTTTGATGATATTCAGCTTTGAGATATTATTTTACAATGATTCCTGTCCTTGTCGGGCTACTTATAGAAAGTGGTTTATCAGATACTATTATTACAAGATTAACAATAATGTCTTACAAGGTTTTTGCTCATACAAGGTTGTTGCTCATGAAAGAATTAGAAAAAGTCTTTGAAACTCTGAAGTTGGGTACTATAATATTATCATAGTAGTATGCTGCTTCTTACCAATTTCCCACCTAATCCTATTGTTTCTTGCTGTCTAACAAGAAAGCAATCGGTATCTTTTAAAGTCATCTAAATTGGAGAATGGATTGTTGAAGCTAAAATTAAATCCAATTTAGGTAGTCAGTAGGAAACTGGATTTAAGGAACAATGTTTAGGAAGACAGAATTCAATCCTCATTAAACAGTAAGACTGTTTAAAGTCTGAGAGGACAATTTGACTTTCAAAGGTTTGGCACAAAAATCATCATCTTGTTTCAATGGCGAGGAATGGATTTGCACAGTCATACCTATTACATCATCATCTGTGACCACTTTTCAGTCGTATTTGGCAAACATTATCTGTGCCTCAATTACATTCTGTCTTACTCATTTTAATATGATCTCCCTGGGATACCCTTTCAAAATGTTTAGATGTTTCAAATAAAGCAAAATGCAAAGTTCCAGAAACAAGTTAGCACATCACTTGTCAATTGCTCATAACTTCAGGCACTGTATTATTCTTTAAAGGTCTAAACAAACTAGGGCCTGGGAATATGAAGTGTCATCTCTATCATTACAAATTTGTTTTGCTATCAGTATCTGCAGAAGAGACCTTTCTGTAAATGCCTCCATTGTCAAAAGCTTGTTTATTAGGCATGCTGCTCCAGATTAAAGAATATCCTGCTTTTGTGTTCACCCTGTTTGCATCTAGAAAATCTGTAGAAATACTTTGTTTATAGGATTTTTAATTCAAAAGTAATACACTGCAGTCCTTTGAAAAAATAAGTCATGTGTACATGATTCATAAGATACAAACTGATATCCAAATTGAATGTTTAAATTAGAAAGTGATGTAGATAAGGAATGGCTGTATTATAGATATTGCTAGTCTTTATACTTGCCACTGACTAACAATAATGTAAAATCAGTCAACCACAGCCAACCTCAACTGGAGTTTACAATTGTACAAGCCTCATTTGGGTAATAGATTTGAGATACAGATTTACAATACTGATTTCTACCTTGTTTCTTCATTTCAATAGCTCAGACTTTTCTGTAGGCCTTTCACAAAATTCCAATTATGTCTAGTGTTTATATTAATTCACTGTTCATAATAGCTTTTATTTATCATACAAATATGAAGCATCTGTACGTCTCCAACTCAAATTAGAAATAAATTTCATCAGAGTTAGTCACACTTCACTGCTTTCTTTGGATTATTAATTTAAACCAACTCTATTGTACAGAAATTATTTATCTCTACAAAGGCTGCCAGTTTAAATATTAAAATTCCAGGAATTCAATAAATAAATTACAGAGGATAAACGTTACATAAGTTTGGAAGCATACAAAACTCAACTTCTAAATTGCATTAAGAGCTGAAAAAAGAACTTACACAGTGGAAAAATAATACTGCCTATCTTTAAACCTAGCACACCATAAATTACATTCTTTGTTAAAATGTTAAGATCCATATACTGTATAACTTTCATTCTCATTTCAAAGAGAATAACATTTTCTCTGTGATATAAGTGCTACAGTTAGCATTTCTGCATACACTTCTATAGCCCCAGGTTTTTCTACCTATTTGTCCCATCTTAACAACTTTAAGGCCTCCAAGGGTTTTAGCTATTTTTATATGTTATCCTTTCTTTTAACCCAGCTTCTCATTTCTCCAAATACAAATAAATGCATTTTAAAAATTATTTTTGTGACCATGCATCTATCAACCTCCTGATATTTTTACATGAGAAGACAGTGGGGATTCACCAGGACTAGACTAAAATGAACAATAATTTGACCTTTATAACAATGACTATTGGGACCTCTGGAAACATTCCACATATTTTAAAGTCTTTGGATAATTGTTAGGGACCTACATTGTTATTGAAAAAAAATCATTGCTACATGCAATGGAAAATATGGAATGAAAAACAAAACTGAAAGATCTCCTTAGGAAATACATTTTTGTTTCTGTTCACAGTATTCCTAAATCATTAATATGTCATAAAAGTACCATAACTTATACATTTATGTGGGTTTATATACCGTAGATGCATTTTATTTAGATGGTAGGATACAATATTAGTTATCTTTAAAAGCAGTATCTAAGATTCCATGTCCTGTTGCTATTCAGGGAAGAATGACAGTTAACATCTGTAATATTAACCATGCCCATTCCTCATGTATTAATTCATAAGTATATTAAAGAAGCAGTGGATAACTCCATATTCTTTTTCTATTCCTTCCTCAATGCTGACGGTAAACAGAAATATATACCAAATTAAGCAAATAAAAAATAAAATGTTGAGTGGTGCATATATTTTATTCATGCTTTGAATGATGTTGAACTTTCCATCAAATATCCAGGGACCTAGATTTTGGAATAAAGTATAAATATACATTTCATTTCCTTCTATGTTCTCAATACTGAACCGTTATTTAGCATTCCACATTCTCAGACATGCTTTACTGCCCTAATATACCAGTTTAATTGTACACATTAACAAATCATTGTGCATTAATTCAACCTATGAATTTATCATACATTTTCTCTATATCAACAAACATGTGAGAAGTGTACCTTCTCATATTCATACTCAGTGACCAACTGAAGAAAAAAAAACCCTGATCTGCAAAGCCTCATTGTACTTCCCAAATTTTCCTGATTGTCACCTCTTTCAGAATTACAAAATTATTCCCATCAGATGGAAATGTGGTCTTCACACACACATTAATTTACATTAAAAACCCACATCTCTTTCTTAACATTATTCCAGATGCAGCCTTGCCATTTTTTCAACATTCTCACTTCCTTTTCACCAATAACATTCATAACATTTGCTTTAATTCCAGACTTCAATTTTTATTTATTTATCAAATTTATACTGTCTCTCATCTCACCAGAAGTGAGCAGTAAAAACAATCATTATAAAAATATGGACAAACATTATTAAAAATATTTTAAAATTAGAGTATACAAAACATGAATAGAGGGAGCACCTATAACAGTGATGGCTAACCTTTTTGTTGTCGTGTGCCAAAAGCGTGCGCACCTGCACCCATAATGTAATGCGCACGCGATCTCTCTATGCTCCCCCCGTGCCCTGTTTTGGGCCTAGTAGGACTCCCTGCAACCTCCTGGGAGCAAAAATGGGCCACAGGGGGGCCACACTGCACTCCCCTATGCCCCGTTTTGAGCCTAGTAGGCTTCCCTGCAGCCTGGCCGGCAGGAGGTGCGTGCGTATGCGCAGTAGACCTGAGCTGGGGTGACTTAGCACTCTTATTTTCTTATTGATTTTCCTACTCTTTCATCATAAACAATAATATCAATCAAGTTGTTTACCGATTACTTTCCCAACACTATGATTCTATGATTCAGTGATCAGATGCATCATCCAACAGTCTGACAATCCAGGACAGTAGTCCATTCATTTCTTAAGGCATCTATCTGAATGCCTAGCAATTTTCTGAAGTAGTCAAATTAAACTTAAGTTCCCTGGATTTTTTTCCCCCCATGAGAACTTAGCAGTCCTCTTGAACTTACAATTCCCATTCAAGTCACTTAGGCCCTTGTGCCTTACAGCTCAACTATTGCAACATGGTACATGAAGGCCACTCAGAAGTTCCAATTGGTTTAGAATGTAGTAGCATTAAGTAGCAATGGACTAGCCTCAGCATGCCTACGGGACTCCTCTGCTTTGCAAGCTGAATTGGTTGCCAGTGTGCGTCAAGGTGCTGGTTATTTGCTTGAAAGCACTATATGGCATACAGCCTGCTTATTTGAGAGATCTGTGGTTTATGTTCAGCTGATACCATCTGGCAAAGTGGGTGTGCTATGGTTCCCCTTGATTAAATTATGTCATATTTTGGGACCACAGGAAGCATAGAACGTGGAACATAAAATCATAGGTCTGGAAGAGACTTCGTCTTGTAGTTCAATGCCTTGGTCAAGGAAGGAGTCTTATACAATCCTAGTCAAATGGTTGTCCTGTCTATTTTTGAAAACCTCCAGAGATGGAGCACCTACAACTCTAGGAGGCAAGCATTCCATTGATTAATTGTTCTCATTGGCAGAAAATTTATCCTTATTTCTAAGTTCAATTTCTCTTTAACAAACATCCACCCATTACTTCTTGTTCTGCCTTCTGGTGCTTTGGAGAATAAAAGTACCTTTTATATAGGTAGTCCATGGTCTCTGGAATGAAGTCCCTACTCCTGATGATGATGATGTTCCAGAAGCCCTACAAATCTGACTGTCTTTCCAGGCTTTGGGGTAGAATAGATGGGACTCCCCTATTTGGACTGCCATGTTATAATTATTTTGTAATTTACCTTAAATTATTGAATTTCATTGATTTTTATGTTGTTCTTGCTGTGTGAACTACTCAGAGTAAGGCAGTACCAAAAATCAAATCAAATAATAAATAACATCCATGCTGAAAGTCCCCAATCAAGAGCAATTCAGAATTTCAAATATTCTAATATGACCGGTCACAAATAGTATCTTGTTCCATATATAAAATAGGGCATGTGTTCTATTTGATTTTCCTGGAAGTGGTGATATAATGATGGATGAGGTCCATAAGATTTCATCATCACAAACCAATCAATCTCCAGTGAGTTAAACATCTGCCAGGTTGAAATATTGCTTGCTATGATCCAGTCCAAGTATTTGACAATTACAGAGTTTCCTAAATGCAACTGGCATTATTTGTCAGCAATACTGGCAATAATCTGTCAAAGCTGTGAAATATGAAGATGGTCTCAGTAGCCAACAATATTGCTTTTAAATGCCCTCTTCCAACTCACAGAACTAAATCAACTACTTGTTTAACTAGAGTCTGAGAATGATGAAGCACACAGGACATTGGCTGGAACACAATTAGAGGGCAGCATGGCTCATGGAATGTGAAGTGAGAAGTTCAGCAGTTGATCAAGATGAATGAACTCATACATGTTAAAAATGCCAATTATTCATTCTAGGGGGAAGGCCTAATTATTAGAAGTCAATATAGCACTAATGCAAACAATCTCCATTATAATTTAACCATGAAAGATTGAAAGGAGTGGCTCTTCATTAATATAATAATAAGCCATTTCACTTTAGGAACATATTTTCCTCAAAATACATTGTTAAAAAAAAGAACAATATTTGTTCGTCTTGTTTTAGGTTATTGTACTGTGTTTTCCCAAAAATAAGACTCAGTCTTATATTTGGGGGGGCTCCAAAATAAGCACTAGGGCTTATTTTGGGGAAAACATGATTTCAGAGTGATCAGCCCGGCTGGGCTCCCCACCCACCCCACACAAAAGGTGGCAAGCATGGAGGGGTCGATGTTGTCTGGCAGCAGCAGCAGCCTGCTGGCCCCTTGGTTGGCGCACTCTGGGGCTGCACAGCCCATGCAGTGCAGGTGAGTTTATTACCTGTCCAAGCAGCAGATGGTGGCACGCAATCCAGACATGCTGTGTGGGCCAAGGGAAAACCAGGAGTCATTGGGCCTGAGTGGGTGGCTGGCCATGAGAGGCTCATCTTTGTGCGGTGGCACCTGCAGTAGACGGAGGCAGAGGCGCAAGGGGGGGAGGCACGCAATCCAGATGCGTCACACGGGCCGCAGGCAAGCTGAGAGACAGTGGGATGGAGTGGGCAGGTGGCCGCAGGAGACTCATCTTTGTGTCTCTCGGCTTGCCTGCAGTTGCCCGCCTGCTCCATCCCATCAACTCTCAGCTTTCCTGTGGCCCGCGTGGCATGTCCAGGTCCAGATCGCCTGCCTTCCCTCCGCCTCTGCCTTGGCCTTTTTCTAATGTGATTGATGGAGTACCTCCTGTCAGTTGAGCCGAAGCCTCGGCCTTAAGCGGGATCAAGCCGGAGCTCTTCACGCTGGAATGAAGCCAGGTGGCTCTACTGGTCCAACTAGGAGCCAGTTGGCCGGGAGTCGACCTCCTCGGAACGTCCTGTCTGCTAAGGAGAATCCAGGAACATAAACCTCTATTCGAGTAAGTTTGAAAGGTGTAAGCCAATTTTAACATGTCTGTTCGGAGCAAAAGACTAAGTCAAAAGCTGGGGACCACAGGCAACAGAGGCGTGTTCACACAACTTTGACAGACTCAGTCCACTGAGCTACAAGACAGAGTTAACCCATTCCTGGATTCTCTCCTCAGCACACTGGAGAAAGAATATTTTTAACTTACAAGCCTAATTTGAAAATTTGGATAAAAGCTTAATAAAGTAACAATGGTTTTAAATCAACTTGAAGATGATAACCAGATGCAAACAGCAGCATTAAAACCAGATGGATTGGGATGTAACTTGCTGCTGGCAGACCTGTGAAAGTTGAGGTTGAGTTGGAAAATATAAATTGGTTAGAGGACTCCAAGAGAGGTATGGGTTTTAAAGATTCAAAATTAATAGAGTTAACCAGTGATGAACTCGAGTTTTTCAAGAAAATTGAATGGATTTATTATACCCAATCAGAAAACAAATGTTAAGAGATGTTATCTTACAATTTACAGGATACTTGTTTGAACAACAAATGCTGTAGAGATATACACAACAGAGGCTTATGACTTTGGGGAATAAAATCCAACTGTTAGGAAAGATCCTAATTAATATCTTAAGGAAAAGCTTTATCATTAAGAATCAATCAAGGATATTTGATCCTGGACGGACCAGAGGCAATGATTGTGATAATTTATGGTAGACCAGAAGCTGTTGTGGATTTCTGTTAGTGAAATACCATAAATAGACTGTTAACAGAGGGTTTTGAAGTTTAATTTAGCTATTGGTTTTACCTGTTAACTATGCTTCCATATAGTAGATAGATATCAGGCTAAGTGGGTTGGATAAACAGTGTTGTAGAAATTCATAAATTGTGTGCCTGCTTTGCAAGGGGGAAGGGGAAGAGTTATTATCTTTGAACTATAATTATAAGTATTCAATTGGGGGGATTTATGTACATGTCTATTTTGGTTTTTTAATGCACTTTTTGTGTAGTCTTTTCTAGCTTTATTTTTTTGGTATTTTTTTCCTTTTTTGGGACTTTGTATTTTAATGTTTCAAATAAAGTAAAATTGATTTTTTAAAAAAAGAAAGAAGAGCCCTCTCATCCTCATTTGTGGGTGGGATGGTAGTTGTAATATAGTCATGCACAATAGCATTGAATGTTTGGAACTGAAGCTCTTCATGCAATACCTTTCCACTAAATTCTATAGGAAACTACTCTACAGTCACATATATTATAGCATATTATACTCCATTGTTTGCATTGTATTAACTTCCTAGTGAACCATCTCTTTTAATTTCTATGAGAAATTAAAATAATGTATGTGAAGAAATATCTGCCAGAATGAAGCAAGAGAATGTGGCTATAGATGTGCTTCACACACTTCAGCCAAAGGAATGTGGTAAATTAACACTGTGAATACATTTAGAATATATAGCTGCTATTCCTATCTTTTAAGAAAACAAATAAATGGATCATCAAACAGGGCATCCACAGTTCTCATTCAAGCAACAAATGACTTAGCTCAAATGCTTCTTCCTTATCCCACATTATGCTGGGAAATGATCTGAGATCTAGCTCTATGGAGAAGCCTCTGATGCTGAGGAAGGTGGAAAGAAAGAGAAGAAAAAGATGATTAACATCAAGGTGGATGGAGTCAATTACAGTGTTGGAAGTCTTAAAAAACTAGGTTAGGGGCAGATTGTCAGGGGGAAATCTATCTAGTTGCCTAAGAGTCAACAACAAAAATGATGACATATGGTAAATTCCTATGCTCTTAATTCATTGAATAGCAGACACATAATTATGCTTTTCATGAACAGGCCTTCCCTGGATCAAGCTCCACACAGGTAAGTAAGATCAAAGAAACAAGAACTCCATAGACTTTGGCAAGTTGTTTTTAATGCAAGTCTGAGTTAAAGACAGAATCTGAGAAATCAGATAAGGAATTCCCACTCTCCTTTATAATGAGTTCAGAGCTCTCTGAATATTTAAACAGCTTCTACCCAGGTTTCTGGCACCATGAACTGTTGTCATTTATAAGATAAGGTGCTAATGGAGTTGCCTTCTGTCTCTTGGTGTTTATGATTACTCTCCCTTCCATTCCTTTCCCTGTCTCCACACAATCTCTCATATCCTATGAGAGGCAAATAATTATTTCCAGTTTTACAGATGAAGAAACTAAGACTCACAAGATAGCAATTTACCAAAATCATTTACATAGTAAGTAGGAACCTAGGGCCAAGTCCTATTGAGCACTTTCATGTATCATTTTTTTCCTTATGGTTCTATGCAGAATTTATTATGAGTTCATTCTCCCAATCTGCATTATTGAAATTGGTCTGTGATAAACTTCTGCTTTTGTGACATTATTTTGTGGCATCTCGCAGTGTCTAAAGGCTGTTAGGGGCTGGATGGGGAGCAACAGGTTGAAACTAAACCCTTGCAAGACCGAGTGGCTCTGGCTTTGGGGTTCGTTGGCTCAGGGAGAATTGCCATCTTTTGGTCTTGGATGGAGTGGCACTACCCCAAACAAATCCTGTGTGTAATCTGTGTGTAATTTTCCTGGACTCACGACTCCTGCTCAAAGAGCAGGTGGTGGTCATGGTTCCAGGAGAGCTTTTGCGCAACTGCGGGTTATGCGCCAGTTACGCCCTTTCCTGGACCAACAGTCCCTACTCACAGTCACTCATGCCCTAGTCACTTCCCGTCTTGATTATTGCATCATGCTCTACATGGGGCTGCCCTTGATGAGCATCTGGAAGCTCCAGTTGGTGAAAAATGCAGTGGCCCACATGGTTTTGTGCAGACCCCGGTGTGAACATGTATCACCTCTCCTGTGGGAGCTGGATTGGTTACCAATTTGCTTCCGGGTGAAATTCAAGGTGCTGGTTGTCACCTTTAAAGCCCTTCATGGCTTGGGACCAGGTTATCTGAGGGACTATCTCTTGCCGTCACATCTACCCCACTCATCAGAGCGGGGAGGCAGAGAATGTTGTGGGTCCCATCCCTGAGGGAGATTCACCTGGTGGGACACAGAAGAAGGGCCTTCTCTGTGGTGGCTCCCTCTCTATGGAACATCATTCCCCCAAAGACTAGAATGGCCCCTACTCTAATACTCTTCCGCAAGGTGGTGAAGACCTGGTTCTGCCAGCGGGCCTGGGGAACCCAGAGCAGGATGGAGCCCATTAAATGGCTCGTGTGATCTGCTGTCACCAGGGTCGGGGGTGGGAGGGGTGGGGTGATTTTGTTATATTGTACTATATTAATTTATTTGATTCTTTTTGTTAGTTTTTATTGTTTTAAATGTGGTTTTATATTCTGTAAGCTGCCTTCAGTCGCCATGGGCGAATAGGCGGCAATATAAATTCAATAAATAAATAAATAAATAAATATATGATTGTATTTGTTTGTTATATGAGATAGTCCAGAAAGCAGTCAGGAATACTTGCTGTGCTCCCTTCTAGTACACAGTCATTAATTCTAGAAGAAATCATAGGCAACTCCATTCCATCTGTAGTTACATAACAATTTCAGATACTTATTAACCAGGCAGCAGATAATTATTCTTCTTGAATGCTTTTGTTTGGAAGAAGGAGAAACTCTTATATAATAGTCTCTCCCTCATCCCTTTTCATTTAGGTGGAACATCTGAATACTGCCTTTTGGTTTATTGTACAGCCAATACCACAAAAACACAAGACAATATAAGTAATATGCTCAGGTCTCCTACAATGACAATTAGCACTCCAAATGCTGGCAGTGATGAACTTGAATAGATAGATCAGTAACTAAATGTTTCATTTCTCATAAAATTAATCTCCAGGAATTTTAATTAGATACCCACTGTGGTGTAGCAATTAGGTATCAAATTAAAAATGAATATGAATCTAATCCCACTTTAGACATGAAGCTCCCTGAGTGACTTTGGGTCAGTCAAAAACTCTCTACCATGGGAAGAAGGCAATGGCCATTCACTTCTGGAATGTGTTGCCAAGAATACTGTAGTAGTTCATGTTCAGGCAGTTGCCAAGACTGAAGACGGATTTGAATTCCCCCCAGCCACCAAAATCTAATAAAAGTAATTGCTACAGAAAAGGCATTTAAAAGTCTTGCCCTAAATTGCTAAGCACATGTAATTTAAATATTCTATCCTAAAGAGAAAAAGGTCTTCTGTAACTATGCACACTTTTTAAAGACCAACAAATTCATGCAAACACACATACCGTGTTTCTCCAAAAATAAGACCCTGTCTTACATTTTTTTGAACCCTGAAATAAGCGCTTGGCCTTATTGCTATGCACTCAAAACCCCATTGGGCTTATTA
The DNA here is from genome assembly GCA_023053685.1 of Diadophis punctatus similis. Classification (NCBI taxonomy): domain Eukaryota; kingdom Metazoa; phylum Chordata; class Lepidosauria; order Squamata; family Dipsadidae; genus Diadophis; species Diadophis punctatus. The sequence goes on along the minus strand of JALIGW010000002.1, from coordinate 65,267,466 downwards.
TCAGGGGATGTCTTATTTTGGGGGAAACAGGGTACATACACCGATATCTACAGACTTAATGATGCCAGAGCTATAAATGGATGATCAGGATTGGGATTTTATAGGTATAGTGGATAATTCAGTAAAAATCCCAATCAGGTGTGCAGCTGCTATATAAAGAGATGGATTCCATATGGGAATCATTAAGAAAGAGACTGAAAATCAAATTACCAATTTAATATTGTAATGCTGTTTTATACATGAAATACATTTGAAAGATTTCTGGTTCCCACAATTTAAAAAATGTGGTTTCTTTAGCTTCTATCCAGCCAATATATGCATGTAAAATTGATTGTTCAATATGTTTTACAGAAAGAAGGAAAATGGTTGAGAGAATGTTGGTAATCTGATATCAATACAAGCATAGGAAGGGATACAGAAGTATCTTTATAACCCTGTCAAGCTGTCTTAACATTATTCAATTTCCTGATGTGCTGAGGAAACTTTAGGAAATATAGTGAAGGCAGGAGAGGAAGATAATTGTAGTAGCAATGTATTTTAGTATGGTTTAGAGGAATTTGTAATGTGTATATGTAGCTGTAGTCGATGACACCTTTTGGCCCAAGGAAGATGGTAAAGGACAGGAAAAGCGCTTCCGACCTCCAGAATTGGGCTGTCCGGTCGATGTAGATATGAAGCGCTCTACGAACGTCAAGTGTGTGCCATCTCTTCTCCAAGGGATGGATCAGATGCGGGCAAACATTTTGGAGGACTAGCTCCTGGGCTCTATGGAACCACCTTTGGGATAAAGGCCGGGTCCAGTCTAAGAATTACATGGTCACTGTGAAAATTGCACTGTGAAAATTGCGAATGGACAGGGCTGCCAGTTCGAACACCCTCCTAGCTGATGTAATGGCGACCAGGAACGCCACCTTACAGGAGAGGTGTCGTAAGCTGGCCAGGCAGAGCGGCTCGTAAGGGGCATCTGTGAGTGAGCGAAGGACCTTCGACAAATCCCAGGCAGGGTATCTGTGACTGACGGGAGGGCGGAGATTGTACGCCCCATGAAGGAAGCGACGAATGATGGGATGGAGAGGCAAGGACTCTAGACGTCCACATGAGAGAATAGAAGACAAGACCGCCACTTGTCTCCAGAGTGGGGCTGAGGCCCTTGTCCAACCTATCCTGGGCCGGTGCGACGGTCGGTCTGGCCTGTTGAAGCCCTGCGGCGATGCCTTGTCTAATCGCTTCAGTTATAACGGCCTGCATTGAGTCTGGCAAGGCAGAAATGTTGGTACCAGATCTCAGGCCAGCAGCCGTAGGTGTGAAGGTGGCCTCTGGGGCGCTCCTGATTCTAGTTAGAGGAGCCTGAAGAGGATCCTCAGGAACTGCTTGGGGAAAGGCTTGTCCCCAGAGATCAGAATCTGAATTGGGTACAACATTGTCCAGTGAAGAGACAGAGGCATCAGGGGCCCTGGTGGGAGGAGCCACCTGAGGTCCAGTCGGAACGGCCCCAGTTACTGAAGAGAGAGCCTGTGTGGACTGCTGGCTGGTGGCCGCCCTATCGCAGATTTTACTCAGAGCCTTATGGCGGCGAGACTCATCTCTACTGGTTGCCTTGGACCCCCAAGACATTGTGGTCTCATGGGAGGAATGGGGGGAGGTCCTTCTGGAGCCTCCTTCTTTCCTGCCCCTCTTGTCTGCAGAGCTGGAGGCAGAGCTGGAGGCCTTAGGCCCTTTAGATGCCATTGTCACACGGTGGCCCGAGGCTCACTGAAAGGCAAGGCCAAGGTGGAGCTGCAGTGACCGAGGCTGTTGGCTCGAATGTGGAGCCTGCCTCTGTTGTCAATGACCCCGAGAGCTGGTCAGCTACAGCCTATGCCGCGCCCTTGTGGGGGCGTGGCTGGGAGTTATTCAGGCACTCAGAAGGAGGGAAGAGATGGAAATAGCATCCAGGAATTATAAAACAGTCATGAAGAGGAATAAAAGGCACGCCTGTCCTCGCTGAGTGACTAAGTCATAAAGCTGCCTAGGATAGCAACAAGGGCGTGACCTAAACAACTTTCACAGACTCAGTCCAATCAGAGAGTAGACGGAGTTAACCCATTCCTGGCTGCTATATCCACCTCTATGGAGAACAGTTACATCTTTAGGGAGACATGTAGTTTAATGACTAGCCTCTGATGTTAATTTCATCCTCTGATTCTTCTCTGCCTGGCTGAACTCCCAAAATGGAGGTCATTGTACAGAATTCTCTGTGCTCTTAAGTATTCTTTAGCCAGCACATTCTTACTATTAATCTTTTAACATCTGCCTGTCAGTCCAATGCCATGATAAATGTCCTTACTAATGGAATGAAAATAATGAATTTATAGTTAAGCAAGAAACATGTGCTTCAGGAAAGAATATATTGCAAATAATTGCATACAGCTTCCATGGATTTTCAGAGATTTGACATTTCCAAAGATAAGCCTGCTTCAGAAGTGTTTTTCTCCCCCACAAGCTAGAAGAAAATAAGTCCAGTAATTAAGAAATGTTAATATTTGGTTAGGTCTCTCAACACTCATCTGCTCCAGTAATAAGCAGTAATCAAGATGACTAAACTCATATCACCTTTGTTCTCTCAAAAGAAAGTCTTATCTCCAGACTAACAATGTACAAGGCCTACAGTTCATCCTCTCCAAATAATAAACAGATTAGTATGTACAGTACAAGTTTATTAAAACATTGGTGATAGACTAAACATCAAGATCACATGTCTGAACTAGGAACATGTGCAAGCATTCAGTTCCAAAAAGAGATGGTAGAGAATTTGGCTACAATTCCAAAGCTTTTCAAATCCTGACCATTTGATAAGTAATTCACGATTTTCATGTGAAAATCGTTCTGAATGCTCTCAAGAATTTCTCACCATCCAGTCAGAGCTGAAGAACCTTCTTGGATGAGAAGCGAAATGTCTTCAAAGAAAAACCAGAAAGTCCAGTTGCCTCTTGAAAAAAGCACCTTTGGGACAACCATGACCTGGATGACTGAGAATCTCCATAGACTGTTCTAAATAGTTTGTAATAAGAAGAGAGATTAACTCTGCCCTCCAAAAGTGGTAGTTGGGGCATTTCAAAAGAACTTGGTCTAATGTCTCAGTTTCAGGCTGTCTCCAGGCTTCATCCAAGCCCAGCATGGATACAGACTGGAGAGTAAGCCTATGATGAGCTAGGTCAGGGGTAGGCAAAGTTGGCTCTTCTATGACTCGTGGACTTCAACTCCCAGAATCCCTAAGCTAGCATGATTGGCTCAGAAATTCTGGGAGTTGAAGTCCACGAGTCATAGAAGAGCCAACTTTGCCTACCCCTGAGCTAGGTCATCTATTACAGTTATCCTCGACTTATAATCCACTTGGGATTAGAATTTCCATTGCTAAACAAGGTAGTTATTGAATGAGTTGTGCCTGATTTTACAACTTTTTTTGCCATGGTTGTTAAACAGTTCATTTGGTCATTAAGCAAATCTGCTTCCTCCCTTGACTTTGCTTATCAGAAGCCAGCTGAGAAGGTTGCAATCGGTAATCAAATGACCCCAAGACACTACAACTGCCCTAGATACATACCAATTGCCAGGTGCCCAAATTTTAATTATGTGACCATGGGGATGTTTTGATGGTCGTAAATGTGAGGACTGGTCATAAGTTACTTTTTTCAGTGACATTGTAACTCTGAAGAGTGTGACTACAATAGATAAGGTAAATCAATAGACGCAATTTACATAGACTTTTGCAAAGCCTTTGATTGGCGACAAACTACTTCAGAAACTAAAATCTTACGGCATCTCTGGTCCCCTTCATGATTGGATAACTGTGTTCTTGTCAAACAGGCAACAAATGGTTAAAATAGGGAATGCCCTATCAAATCCTGCACCTGTCAACAGTGGTGTCCCTCAAGGCAGCATTCTAGGACCAACACTATTTATTCTTTACATCAATGACCTTTGTGATCATATTATAAGCAACTGTGTTCTCTTTGCTGACAATGTTAAGCTATTCAACACCACCAATAATACTTCTACCCTTCAAAAAGACCTTGACCAAGGGACTTCCAGTTGGCTCCGTGGGCTTCGAGGACGGTCCTCGAGGACAGTCCTCGTCGAGCGCCTAATCTCGGGTTCTGTTAAGCCGCCAGAACAACTGTCTGTCGGCTTGAAAATCTTCTCCCTGGGCATAGGGGAGAGATGAGAGCAGACAGGCGAGGGTAGAGCCCCTCAAGTGCCCCAGGATAAAATCTGGGGAGCGAAGGGTGAGGGCTCCCTAGCAGCCTGTCATTTGCTCCGGGACCTGGGACGTCTCCGCTTAAGTGGAGCAAGAAGCCGCGACCAATTCTGCTTTCAACATGTGATTTTTAACATCTAGATTTACAGCAGACAGAAAAAGCCAGGAGACTCGGTTAACTCCAATGTTGATTCTCATTTCAGAAGTGACAAACTAATTGAGTTAACGAGCAACAAAATGGCGATTGAAGTTTCAAAGGGCGTGAAAAGTGAAAGTTAAAAGGAAAGTTTCGTTTCGCTAGCAGCCCTCTGTATGAAAACGCCTGACTTTGATGAACTTTCTCTTTTCTTTCTGACTTTGGAGTAAAATAAAAAGTCTAATTTTAAATTCTAAATGGCCTCAAAATCTGGAAATATTGTTTTTAACAAAGGATTTGATAGTCCTCCTGCTCATATTTCAAGAATGCAACCTATTGTCTATTCAACACCCCTACAGACTTTAACGTTTGGAAAGTTACAAAAAGCCTTAAAAGTCATGAAGGATGAACTTCTTATGGAGTTTATTTTAAAAATTAATGAAATTAATGAAAAAATACAGGCTGTTTCAGAGGAGATTGTAACTCGGAACAGCAATTAAGGGAAGATATGTTATTGGTATTTAAAGGACTGGTAGAAAATATGGAAATTTTGAAAGAGGAGGTGGAAGAAATTAAACAATCTGTGACAACTTTGGGTGACATATACAAGAGACTCAAAATAAAATTGAAAAGTATGAAGCTGAGGTATTAATGATTCAATATAGAAATATGGAGTTTGCTTTAAGAGTAAGAGGTGTAAAGGAGAACAAACAAGAAAACCTAAAAGAAATGATGTTGGAGGCAGTTGTGCAAAAGTTAGGGGTGACAAAAGAGGAATTGGGTATGCAGATTGACAAGATATATCGTGCCAATTCTTGGGTGGCTAAACAGAAACATCTGCCAAGAAATATTGTAATATATTTTACTACAAGGACATTACGTAATGAAATCTTACAGGCAACTTTTAAGAACAAGCTTCAGGTAGATGGACAGGAGGTGATGACAATGAAAGAAATTCCTCCCAAAATGTTGAGAGCCAGAAAGGATTACACCTTTCTGGTGGATGAATTGAAAAAACAGCAAATAAAGTATAGATGGGAAGCTCCAGCTGGTATAGCGGTGATACATCTGGGAAAGAGATATCAGCTCAATACGATATGGAAAGCAAGAGATTTTTATGTAAAAGTGCTAAAGGCCGAGATATCCAAAATACCAGAAGGAAGAAGAATGAAGGAAGTAATGGAAGGAGAGAGAGAAGAGTCGTCGACAGTAATTCAAATGGGAGGAGTTTTAATGAGTCAAGGTGATTTACAGAACCAGAGTGATGTTCACAATTTGGATGTATTTGATATACAAGAAGAGATAAAGGATCAGAGTCAGACCAGAGCAGCGGCTATATGTAAGGAAGAATCAAGACAACAACAATTCAAGTTGACAACTCAAGAAATTACTAAACTACAAGTGGGTGGAAAAGTTAGATCTAAAGGTCAAATGAGAAGAAGAAACAACTAGAATTTGGTTTCAGTATGGGTAGTCGTAGGCCAGATGGAGAGAAGATCAAAAATTGGTATTTTGCAGTAAGATGACAATTTGATAACACAAATAAAACATAACAGTTAAATGCATATAGAAGGTTGTATAATGTGTTAATGGAATTAAATTTAGAAACTGAGTTTAAGGATTGTATGAAAATGGGGTTAAAATAGTGGAGAAATTATAAGGATGGAAATATGGGAAAAGTCTAAATCTATAATTTAAATGTTGGTGATGTGAAGATGTTATGTATTTTTGTATATGATGGTTATGTTAAAAAAGAAAGAAAAGAAAAGAAAATTAAAGCTTTTTGGATAAAAATATGGTGGACTATTCAAAATATTTTATAGAAAAGACCAAGTTTATAACACAGGTTTTTTTTTGTTGGGAACAACTACAGACTGTACTGTAATAATAATTAAGTTGATTTTAAATGCCAGAATATTGGAGGTATAGTGTTGGAAGAAGGAAGATTCATCTATTATCAAGGAATTGACGCTGATGGTTGTGCATCTGGCCGAGATGGCGGGGAAAAAAAGTTTTTTTCTTTTTTCTCTTTATTATTATATTTTAAAGATTATTTAAATGAAAGATATATAGTGGAATGGACTAGAGATGATACATGTTTTTTTTTAAAAAAAATTGATTACTCTTAAAAGGTTTTGAGTTATACGGAATTAAAGATCTAGACTAATTGTGAAATTAATAATTTGATATATTGGAATGTTAGTTTATTAATGATATATGCCTAATTTTTTAGATTATGTTTAAAAGGTTTTGAATAACAAGGAGTTAAAGAATTAGAGAAATTTTGAAATTAATAATCTGTTAGTATATTTTAATTTTATGTTTATTGAATACTATACCCTGTGCTTTTTCTGGGAAGTCCGGGGGGTGGGTGGGGGAGAGGGGGGGAGAGTAAGGGGGTGGGGGGCTTTGGGGGAAGGGGGGGAGAAAAGAGAAAAATGTTTGTACTTTGTACTAAAAAAAACTTTTTGAATTAAAAAAAAAGACCTTGACCATGTATCACAATGGTCTGATAACTGGCAACTACAAATCTCAACCAACAAATACTCTGTCTTACACATTGGCAAAAAGAATCCGAACACAAAATATAAACTTGGAGGACACAACCTTGTAGACGACCCTAACTCTGTTAAAGACCTTGGAGTACTCGTATCTAATGACCTAAGTGCCAGAGCCCATTGTAACAACATTGCCAAAAAGGCACTAAGAGTTGTCAACCTAATCTTGCATAGCTTCTTTTCTGGCAATATTACTCTGCTAACCAGAGCATACAAAACATTTGCCAGACCAATCCTCGAATACAGCTCACCTGACTGGAACCCGCACTGCATATCGGACATAAATACAATTGAGAGAGTCCAGAAATACTTCACAAGAAGAGTCCTCCACTCCTCTGCTCACAACAGAATTCCTTATTCCACCAGACTTAAAATTTTGGGCTTAGACAATTTAGAGCTACATCGCCTTCAATCTGATCTAAATGTAGTTCATAAAATAATCTGCCACAATGTCCTACCTGTCAATGAATACTTCAGCTAGAACTGCAACAATACACGAGCACACAATAGATTCAAACTCAATGTAAACCGTTCAAAACTCGACTGCAGAAAATACGACTTCAGCAACAGAGTAATCAATGCCTGGAATGCACTACCTGACACTATAGTTTCTTCCCCAAACCCCAAAAACTTTAACCTTAGACTATCTACAGTTGACCTCACCCCATTCCTAAGAGGTCTGTAAGGGGCGTGCATAAGCGCACCATCTTGCCTACCATCCCTGTCCTTCTGTCCTATTGTCTAAATTTACCTATACATACTTTGCTTTTGTTTATGTTTATATCATACCTGTTATCTTGTACACGTGTTGACAAAATAAATAAATAAAATAAAACAATTGTTTAATCATTTACTTTTTTTCAATATGTGTCTGTCTGTAAGGCTAGTTACCTCACCACTCCAATTTTTTTAAGCCAATATTTCTACTGGCAGAGTTATAATTGAGCCTCAAGTGAAATACACCCAAGTTCTAGCTGGAGAACTTAACATGTGTTTCTATTTCCTGAAAATAAGCAATATTTATCATCTGGAGTAAAATATGCTTCTTTAGACAAAAATAACATTTTAAGAAGCTTATCAGAAAAATTTAGCATGAATGACTACTCTAACAGAAAGATGATACCATGATTGAACTTTGGTCTTGTATTATCTTTATTTATAACTATATTTATCCCTATTCAAAGTATGCCACAACTCAACACAGAAAAGAAATTGAAAGAGAGTGTACGCCTTTGCACAAAAGCAGCAGCATCTCTGAAATCACTTAAAATTTAAATGAGGAAATAAAGTCTGTAACAAAGCACATTATTTGGCGTTATGGTATAGATAGATAATTTTTATTATGGTCACAGACCAGCATTATGGCATTGTATCTTATTTCCTTACAGAGAAAATTATCTTAATGTTTAACAAGATCAATGCCTTAACAAAAGTATTTGTTTAGAAGAATATGGTACAAAAACACAAATTCTCCTGCTGTGTTAAATTGCTGGTCAAAGTCACATATTGTATTAATTTCAAACTATACCAGAATGCAAATAAGTTTACAACAGAGTTATTTTAGCTATAAAATTTACCCAGGTATATTAAAACTTAGCTAAACAAATAATTCTTATCTATGAAGCAGAAGGGGCGTTGGTCCTACCTGAGACGCTCCTTCTCATAGTAGGGGAAGATTATCCAGGAATAGGTAGTAACTCTGTTTCTCTGCCTGAAGACTGAGTCATCTTTTTCGGCCACACCTCCTCTGACTGGTTACTTCCCAGGGCGTAGCGATGAGGAGACTTGTATCCTGTGAAAATAGTAGCCCCTCCTGGACTATGGACCAGACGGTCACTAGGGTGGGGCTGGATAATCTTCCCTTACTATGAGATGGAGCTGTTGTGTCCCAGCACCACAACCCGACCAGAAACGCACACACAAACGTTTGTAATAATCAAATAAAAGTATCTCGTTACTAATAAAGCTTCTTAGTAAAGGCACAACAGGTATAATGTCCAGAAAAGATACAAAGAACAGAGTCTCAAATGTCTTTGGGCTCTACGTGGGTTAAGTTCAAATACAGAGGCAATTAGCTTCCTTGTCTCAACTCACTTGAGCTGGCTGGCGTCCCAGACAGAATGATGTTAGCTTCCAAACACAAGAACTCTGATTTCAAGAAACTCCAATGGTGCTCGAGAAACACTGGTGTTGTTTTCAGCATGGATCTCTGACTGCACCGAACTTAAATAGGCACTGAGGGCATGGCCCAATTAGCCTCAGTGCTACCTCCGAGGAGACCTCCGTTTGCTAAGCCAATCCTGCCTGCTGGCTGCTCTATGAGCCCTAGCATCCAGCAGAGGCTCCTCTTCCTCTGATGACTCACTTTGCTGAGCAGGTGCAGGTCCTGGCTGGTCTTCCTCCTCTGGCACTGAGTCATCATCGCTGGCAGACTCAGGTGCCAGGTACACGAGGTGGTTCTGCTGCGACATGAGCAGCTCCACGTCCTCTGGGTCCTCCATCATCTGCGCGGGACGCGGGCAAGTCACAACAGGAGCATCTCAGGTAGGACCAATGCTCCTTCTCCATAGTGGAGGGGAAGATTATCCAGGAATGGGACTTACCAAAGCCGGTCAGTCTTGCGGGTGGGGAGCAGTCTGGTCCCTAGTCCCATGCACCGTGTGGACCCTCTGAAGGACTCGCCTGCCAAAGGCCGCCTCCGCTGAAGTGTAGGTGTCCAACTTGTAATGACCAATGAATGGAGATGGAGAGGACCAAGTCGCTGCTCGACAGACCTCCTCTATAGAGATCTGTGTGGCCCATGTGGTCGCGCTTTTGGTGGAATGGGCCATGATATGTTGAGGCCTCGGAAGGGCCTGGAATTCGTAAGCCTTGGCTATGCACGCCCAGATCCACCGTCCCACAGTCGATGGGCTGGCCTTGGTGCTCATAGATGAAAGCTGGAAAGAGATAAATAGGGACTCAGGAGGTCCTTTTGATGTAAACACAGAGAGCCCTCCTCCGATGGAACCAGGAATTCACCTTGGGGATGAAGGAGGGATCCAGCTTTAACACCACTGTGTCAGGGTGAAAGATGCATAAGTCCTCCCTCACTGAAAGGGCAGCTAGCTCTGATATCTTCCTGGCTGACGTGATGGCCACCAGGAAGGCCACCTTGTATGTCAAAAAGTGCAAGCTCGTAGTTCTTAAAAGTTCAAAGGGGCCCCTTGTGAGAGCGCGCAACACCTTTGACAGGTCCCAGGTGGGGTGCCTGTGTACTACTGGCAGTTTTAAGTTCATTGCACCCCTGAGGAATTGATGGACCGTGGGATCCTGGGAAAGGGACTCCCTTACTCTATACAACAGAACCAAAGACAGGGCTGCCACCAGGGGTGGGTTCCTACCAGTGCAGTCCAGTGCGCAGCTCCAGTAGGGACCCACCGATTATGCAATTTGCGCGCGACAGCTCCAGTGCCGTCTTCGCTGGTCTGTCGCGCGCCACCATCTTTTTTTGGCATTTTTTTGGCTTTTTTTGCTTCCTGCGCATGCGCAAAAGCAAAATCTCACCAAAATCTTGCGAGGAGACATGCACACGAGAGAGATTTTGGCAAGATTTCGCTTCCGCACATGCGCAGAAGCAAAAAAATCACTGAAATCGCACATGCGTGCGCCTCCCCTCGCGAGATTTCGGCAAGATTTTGCTTCCGTGCATGCGCAGAAGCAAAATCGAGCAAGGGGGCACATGCACATAGTGTGCATGTGCGTGCAACATGGCAATCCACGAGCAGCGCACCGGTAGCGAGGTAAGAGCAACCCACCCCTGTCTGCCACCTGTCTGCGGATAGTCTTAGGCGTCAGACCCTTGTCAAGTCCATCCTGGAAAAACTCCAGGACTTGAGCCACTGACACCGAATAAGGTTCAATGTCTTTTGGGGAGCACCAGCTGCAAAAGGAAGTCCAGGTTGTATTGTAAATCCTGTCAGTGGAAGGCCTCCTAGAAGACTGTATTGTTCTGATCACCCTGGAAGAGAACTTGTCCTGACTCAGGACTCTCCACTCAAATGCCAGGCAGACTGCGGGTCCAGATGGACCAAGGACCCCTGGCTGAGGGAGATTCTGTCCCGAGGTATCCTCCAGGGTTGCGCCACCGACAGGTTGACTAGGTTGGCAAACCATGGTCTCCTGGGCCAATATGGGGCCAGTAGAACTATCTGGGCCCTCTCTTCCAGAACCTTCCTGACCAGAATTAGAGGAACAGGGGGGAAGGCATACAGGAGATCTTGAGGACATGGACTGCGGAGGGCATCTGTTCCCTCCACCCCTGGTGCCGGGTACCTGGAAAAGAACCTGGGCAGCTGGCTCTTGTCTGGCAAAAAGGTCCAAGACTGGAGAACCGAAGCGAACTGCCAGTTCAAGGAACAATGATGGGTTCAGATACCACTCTGACTGATCCATTGTGGTCCGGCTGAGCCAGTCTGCCTGTATATTGCTCACCCCTGTAATATGATCTGCCCTGAGGGACAGACGGTGTCTCTCTGCCCATAGGACTCCGCCTCCTGCATGAGGGACCTTGAGTGGGTACCCCCCTGACAGTTTATGTGAGCCTTGGCAGATACATTGTCCATCAAGATCAAGATGTGGTGTCCCGATACCGAGTCCCGGAACTTTTTTAGCGCCAAATGCGCGGCCCTTAACTCCAGCCAATTGATGTTGTTGGCCAAGTCTGATTGAGTCCACTGGCCCTGAGCTATCAATGACCAGAAACGGGGGGCCCAGCCAAATAGACTGGAACCTGTCATGATGGTAAGTCGTCTGGGCGTCTTGAATGAACATCCCCTGGCGATGGCCTGGGACATCCACCATCTGAGTGATGGCAGTACCTGTTGAGGAACCTGGACGAGTTGGCGAGTTGCTCCTGCCAGACCTCTGGTAAGGCAGGAGAAACCACTGGAGAATCCTGGTGTGAAGACGAGCCCATAGTACAATTGCTATGCATGATACCATCTTACCCAGGAGCTGCGAAAGGAGAGCCAGGAGAACTATTCCTTCATCCAGAATGTGGTTGGCCAATGCCTGCAGGCTGGACTGTCTTTCCGGGGAAAGATATACCATGCACACTGAAGAGTCTATGACTGCCCCCAAGTGCAGCAATCTGGTGGTAGGAGAGAGATGGCTCTTCTTGACATTAATTGAAAAGCCATGTTCCTGAAGCACCTGAATGGTTATTCTCAGGTCCTCCCTGGCCTGAGGGCCGGAAGAGGACTAAATTAAAATGTCATCCAGATAACACTGCAGCCGGACTGGGATTGCCCTAAAATAGGCTGTCAAGGCCGCCAATATCTTTGTAAAAGTCCGGGGTGTCGAAGAAAGGCCGAATGGCATGGCTTTATATTGAAAGTGTCTGCCAGCATAGCAGAAATGAAGGAAACGCCAGTGGTCTGGCAAGACGGGAACGTGTAAGTACACCTCTGTTAGGTCAATAGAGATCAGGAAGTCACCCACCCGAATACCCTCCAGAATGGAACTGAGGGAGTGCATTTTAAAATGCTTGTACGCGAGGTATTTGTTCAGTCTCTTGAGATCCAGAATATGCCTCTAGCCCCCAGAGCTCTTTGGGACCATGAATATAATAGAATAAAAGCTCTGCCCTCGCTGGTCCCGAGGGACCAGTTGAATGTCCAGAATGTCCAGCAGATGCTGAATAGCTGAGTCCATCAGACCACTTTTAGTAGTGTACCTTGACACAGGGCATCTTATGAAGAAACTCGGGGGAGGAGCCAGGAACTCAAGAGACAGACCGAACCTCACGGTATTAATGACCCAAGTGTCAGATGTCGTAGCCTCCCATTGTTGGGAAAAAAGACCTAAGCGGCCTCCAATGGGAGCGTCAGTCCCATCCTTAGCAGGACCGACGAAAGAGATGACTTCCCGAGCCATGAAATGGGCGCTTACCTGGCTGTTGCTGTCTGTTCCAAAAGCCAGACCTGTCCGATTGCCTTCCTTGTCTGCCCAGAAATGGCCTCTGGGGTTGGTTGAACTCCAACCCTGAATCTGAGACTCGAAAGGACTGCTTCCGAGGGTAAGGCAAGTAACGATGTTCGCCTCTTCGATATAAGGGAGGCATGGTCTTGCCCCTGTCCTTGGTGTCAACCAAGACAGGGTCCAGAGCTTCTCCAAAGAGACTAGAGCCCTTGAATGGAGTGGATGCCAACTTCCATTTACTCTTGACGTCCACCTGCCACTGGCGAAGCCATAACAGGCGACGAGCCGTCACAGAAGAAGCAATTGAACGTGATGCATACTTTGCTGCATTAAGAGTGGCATCTGATATAAACTCGGCTGCAGCTATTAACTTGCTAAGATCCTGAAGGGATCGCGCATCATCAGGAGGGATCCTCGCTTGTATCAGACGTAGCCAGACCAAGAGGTCCGAGTGAAGAATGATGCTTCTGTCGAGGCCTTAACAGCCTAGGCAGCCGCCTGGTGTGTCCTGCGTAAAGCCATTTCAGCCCTCTTGTCCTCTGGCTTAAGATTGTCAATAGCATATGTAGCTAATGGGGAGGCAGAAGTCAAAGCTGCCACTGGGGCATCAACCGCCAGAATTTGCAGTAAGTCTGTGAGGTCTGAGGTAACATTATACAACCTCCATTCAGTGCCAATTGGAGAGGATCCTGTCCCAGGAGTGGCCCACTGCCTCTGAACAGTGTCTAGAAAGAGCTTGGGCGATGGCAAAATCTCATTCTGAATAGTGGGTTCGGTAAAGAACATCTGGCTAGAATCCAATGGCTCCACGGATGGCTCTGAGCTGGGATCAGGACCAAGGTTCGCTGTTGCCTTGGCCTTGCGAAGTAGGGTCTTTAAAAGGTCAGGGCAAAATAACCCTGAAAGGGGCGAGGAGTCAGGGACTGTACCCTCATCGTCAGACCAGGTTAGGAATTGGTCCTCCCCTTCTGAGGAATCCCCACTCTGGTTGCCAGGACCCGAAGGGGGGAGATTCTGAGTCTCCATCCATGAGCCTTGAGACATAGGTGCCAAGGGTGGTGTTTGAAACTATGGAAAATTATGAGGCAGAAAGAAGGGGTGAGACCCCTGTTGTAGACCTGATGCTATTCCTTGCGAAATAGCCTGGGCAATTAATGCATGCAGGTGTCCAGACAGCTCAGGTTCATTTTGCACCTCTCTGGCACGGAGCCCAGCCACTGTGGGTATGAATGTGGCTTCAGGCCTGGGTCTGGCCCTATCTGCCGGAGATGGCCCACTCTGATCTGAGGTAGAAACAGTCACTGTTGAAACTTGGGAAAAGTGCTCCCCAGCGCCCTCTGGTGACCAGGCGCGATGACAGGCTGACTGTAAGGCACTGGAACCCGAATAGGAGAAAGATTGTTGATCTCCAAAGGGATCGGAAGGACCAGTCTCACCCTGGGGAGAGCTGATCATGTCCTTAACCTTGCAGCTTTCTCAACCCTAGCCATCTCCCTTTCCAAGGCTTTTTGAAGGCATCTAGCATCTTTTTCTGATGCCTTAGAAACCCCGCCCTTCGTTGAAGCTGTTACAGAACAGCTGTTACAGAACAGCACTTTTAGCAGCTGTTCTCAGGCTGGAGGAGTGCTGAGAGGTGACTGGAGCTGTGACAGGAACTTTCTGGTGTTCCCCAGTGCCCTCCTGCCTCCTGTGGCTGACTGAGGGCTCTGTCACCATTTTAAGGGAGTTGCTGGGCAGAATGAACTGCTGAGAGCAATGTCGCCCTTCCCTTATTTTAACGCAGGACGCGTTAACAGCTCTCTCCTCCTGTTGCTAGGCAGACTAGCTAGCAGGCTCAACCGTCGCCTCAGTTCAAATGGCGCAGAAGGTGCCAAAAGCCATTGTAAAATGGTGCAGGCAGGCTGGCTCGCAATGAGCAACGGCTGCCGATCAGATGCCTGGGGTGAGAGCCTCACTCAAAAACCCAAGAAGGAAGACTGGCCCAACAAGGGCAGCTGCTGCTGCAGCTCACGTAGCGCTTAGCTCTGCCAACAGATCAAAGGCAAACTGGCTCACAAAGAGCACTCTGTTAAGATATTCATGAACTGGGAGAGCCGTGTTAACAAGGTTAGCCAATGAATAGGCATAGCAACTAAGTCAGCCAATAGGAGTTAAACACTTCTGAGTCTGTGCAGAGAATCAAAACTGGAACTTAAGCTTAAGGCTGGGCGTGGCTCAGCCCACTCTCTGCTCTCTGTCCACTCTGTACTCTCTCTTTCTCTCTCTCTCTGAACTCTGAACTAAAAGCTTGTCTGTTATTGGAAATGAAACTGCTTGTGTTTACTTGAAGAAATAATCTACTTGTGGTAGTGTGTGTGTGTGTGTGTGTGTGTGTGTGTGTGTGTGTGTTTGTGTTTGTGTTTGTGTGTGTGTGTAGAGAACATATATGCCCAGATTTTGGATGTTCTTGGAGGCAAACAACTTCCAAGGTTTGCCAGACAACAGGAAGAGGGCTCTCTTCCTCACCTATTGCGGGCCACAAATTTATAAAATGGCCCAGACATTGGTAGCGCCCACGGATATTGAATCCATATCCTGGTCAATGCTCCAAACCAAATTCACCGAGCACTACGAACCCACAGCCCCACCGATGGTCAGTAGAAACAAGTTTTATCATCAGCGCCAGCGCGAAGGAGAGTCCATAAACGACTTCGTGGCCAACCTCCGGGTGATTGCAGCCAAATGTGAGTTCATCAACACGGAGGAAATGATGATAGAGAATAATCCTGGGAATGAGGGACCTGAACCTCCAGAAGTTGTTAATCCGACAGGGAGCTATGTTTAAGGATGTCGTGGAAGAAGCATGCACGGCAGAAGCATCAGACACATCTGTAGCTGACATCCGGAAAATGAGCTCTGGGATCCACCGCACGCAACATTAGCCCGACTGGATGACCAAAGTCCTGGAGGCAGAGGAAGAATACGAGGATGACAACATTTACCGTCTCCTCCAAGAACGCAGGGTAAACCAAAGAACTTTTGAGCAAAGGCAAACCCACTGTTCTGGATGCCTAGGGAACCACATTAGAGCCACTTGCAACTTCAGGGACGCAGTGTGCCGCAGGTGCCAAAAGAGGGGCCATATCGCTGAAGCTTGCAGGGCCACACAACCAGCCACCTACCAAGCCACCCAATTCCAACCCAAACCGTTCTCGGGACCCGTAAGACAAAACCAAAAATGACCAGGAGGACAGAGGGGCAGGCGCAGGGATGATGGCAACTACCAAAACCCGAGGGGAAGTTTTCACACAGTGGGTCACTCGGAAGCAGACTGGCCAGGAAAGTTCTACATAATGGCGACAATAAACGGCCTACCCTGCAAGATGGAGGTGGACACGGGATCAGACTTCACCATCATGTTGTGGGGCACATTAAAGAAATGCATACCTGAGATAACCAGGAAACATCTCAGATAACCAGGAAACCATATCAGATTGAGGGACTTTCAAGGAACCCCATCAGAGTACTGGGCAGAGCGGACGTACCCATCCAGTTTAAAACATTCCAGGGAACCCTTCCTCTAATAGTTGTCAAGGGGCCAAGACCAATTCTCCTGGGCGTCAAGTGGCTGAAATCCCTGGATATCAAACTCACAGGGCTGAATCACCTCACAGGAAGCCAGTTGGATACCCTAACACCCGAATTCCAGACCGTTTTCACCGGAGGACTAGGTAAATATACCAGCAAACCTATAGCCTTTAACCTAGACCCTAATATAACTCCAATTAGGCTCAAGCCCCGCAGGGTTCCCGCCCCAAGGTCAATGACCAGTTAGACAAACTAATTGCACAAGGAGTTCAAGAGCCCATCGACCACGCAACCTGGGAAATACCTATTGTGACCCCGATGAAACCGGATGGCTCAATAAGAATATCCACTGACTATAAGGCGACAATTAATAAAGCCCTGCAACCTAACACCTACCCGGTGCCTGTTGTGCAGCACCTTTTACACTCTCTTGGGCAAGGGAAGATTTTTGCCAAGCTCCATTTAGCCCAGGCATACCAACAATTGCCTGTGGATGAGGCGACAGCAGAGGCTCAAACCATATTGACTCACGGGGGGGGGGGCTTTTAAATGCAACCGCCTACAGTTTGGAGTCAGCGTGGCCCCAGGCTTGTTCCAAAGCCTCATGGAACGACTCTTACATAGTATTGCAGGGGTTGTTCCCTACTTCGATGACGTCCTCATTTCAGGGGACTTCGAAGACCAATTAATGGAGAGACTAAGAGAAGTCCTGAGGCGGTTTCAAGAAAAGTGTCTCAAAGTCAGAAGGGACAAATGTAAAATCGGGGTCCCCAGAGTAGAATTCATGGGTTTTCTAATTGATGGGTCCAGCATACACCCAACAGGGTCTAAAATTAAAGCAATCAAAGAAGCCCCAACGCCCAGAAACAAGACAGAACTACAAGCCTTTCTAGGGTTGCTGAATTTCTACGCAATGAGTCCCCAGGGAGTAGGGCGGCATATAAGAACACTAAAATAAATAAATAAATAAATAAATAAATAAATAAATAAATAAATAAATAAATAAATAAATAAATAAATAAATAAATAAATAATAAATAAATAAATAAATAAATAAATAAATAAATAAATAAATCTTTTTGAAACAGAAGGCGACCGTTGCTGAGCCCCTCCATAGACTATTGAGGAAGTCGACCATGTGGACCTGGGGACAAAGGGAAGCCAACGCATTTGTAGCTGTAAAGGACCTCCTATCATCAAACAGTGTCCTGATTCAATACAGCGAGACCCTCCCCTTGATGTTAATGTGCGACGCTTCCCTCTTTGGAGTGGGGGCGGTCCTCAGCCACCAACTACCTGATGGATCAGAAGCACCCATTGCATATTACTCCAAAAATCTATCCCCTGCAGAAAGGAACTACAGCCAACTAGACAAGGAAGCCCTTGCAGCAGTGGTTAGAATCAAAAGGTTCCACGAATACCTCTATGGATGAAAATTTGATTTGATAACTGACCACAAACCACTGCTAGTCTTCTCTCGGGGAACAAACAAACCCCACAATATATGTCCCCCAGACTAACCCGATGGTCCATATTCCTCTTGGGGTACAGTTACACACTACACCATAGACCCAGGAAAGACATCGCCCACGCAGACGCTCTAAGCCGTTGCCCAGACCCAGACCTCGTCAAAGACCCCCCTCCTGTGGCCGAAATCCTCTTAGTGGACATCGAACAAACCAGCCCAGTTATATCAAAGGACATTGCTGACAGTATGGCAAGAGACCAGGTACTAGCCAAAGTCATGAGCTGGGTGTTGAGGGGGTGGCCACAGGACATGGAGGGAGAAAAATTCAGGACATTTAAAAATAAGCAAACCGAATTATCAGTAATAAAAGGCTGTTTGCTCTGGGGGGAAAGAGTAATAATTCCCCACAACTTGAGGGAAAGGGTCATCCAAACATTACACACAAGGCACCCGGGCATAGTGTGAATGAAGGCACTAGCGAGAAGTTACTTATGGTGGCCACAACTGGACAAAGATATTACAGAGTGGGTCGCAACGTGCACATCGTGTCAGGAATCCAGGCCAGCACCCCCCAGATCCACACCTTGTGAATGGGAGACTCCTAGAGAACCCTGGTCAAGAGTGCATATAGACTTTGCGCAGTGGTGGGTTCCTACCGGTGCAGTCCAGTTTGCCGTTCCTGTAGGGACCCGCCGATTGTGCAATTTGCGTGCAACTGCTCTGGTGCCGTCTTCGCTGGTCCGTCATGCATCACCATCTTTTTTCTGAATTTTTGGCCTTTTTTTGCTTCCTGCGCATGCGCGGAAGCAAAATCTCGCGAGAGGATGCTCGCACACGCGCGATTTTGGCAATTTTTTGCTTGCGTGCATGCGCAGAAGCAAAAAATCACCAAAATCACGCACACACACACGCGGCCCCTCATGAGAGTTTGGTGATTTTTTGCTTCCTGTGCATGCACGGAAGCAAAATCGCATGAGGGGATGCGCGCACCTAGCGAGTGTGCGAAATGTGATGATACGCACGCAGCACACCAGTGGCCAGGTAAGAGGAACCCGCCCCTGACTTTGTGGGATCAATGGCCTGCCAAACATTCCTAATAGTGGTCGATGCCTATTCAAAATGGCTAGAAGTGATCCACATGAACTCAGCCACCACTAGCGCCACCATAAGGGCTCGAGAAAACTGTTTGCAACACAGGGTCTACCTGACGTTCTGGTGTCCAACAACGGACCGCAACTGACAGCCAGGCACATGGAGACCTTCCTAGCCGGCCTGGGAATACAGTACGCTCTCGGCTCGCCCTACAGTCCGGCTAGTAATGGCCAAGCAGAATGAATGGTTCGAACGACTCAGGAGACCCTCTACCGAATGGGCCCCGGGGATTGGCAAGAACGGATAGATCAATTCCTCCTAACCCAACACATAACACCATGTGCAGCCACAAACCGGAGTCCAGCTGAACTCTTGATGGGGAGAAAACTAAGATCCCCCTAGATAGATTAAACCCAAGCTACACCCAAGAAGTACCCCTGAATCCAACCAAAACAACAAGAACACTGGGACTAGGGGACTTGGTATTCGCCCAGAATTACGCAGGTGAACCCAAATGGGTAAAAGCCACTGTGGTTGAAATAAATGGCCCCAAGTCATACAAAGTGCAACTGGAGGATGGCAGTGAATGGCGGAGACATATAGACCAGTTGCGAAGCTGCACAGAAAACTCCTGGCTTTGACAACCGGAGGCCGACACTAAAGAAAACAATACAACAAACAGGTCTCTGCCTTGCGACCAATACAGAACAACGAGCGCAGAATCAAGCTGCGAGAACCAAGCCCTAACTAGGAACCCACAAGGGACCCTACACTCAAGCCTGGAGAGAGAGCGCAGGCACCTACCAGCAAATTCCTGGAGTCCCGCAGGATCATCCAGCCGAAGAGGGAGATGGAGCTGCATCTTCAGCCGCCATGCGTGGAGGCTGGTTCCAGATTTTTCCACGGGAAACTGGAGGAGCACAAGCAGGCCTGTCCGCTCAGCTCAAAGACTCTGGAGAAACTGTTTCACGCAGGCCCAGTAGACTTGTTAGGCGACCGGTCTACTTATGGGACTACGTAACTTTTATTATCTCCTGATTGGGTAACTGAGAAACTTAGGGGGGGAGGGGTGTTACGTACGTACGGACGTCGGATAATTTGCATATTATCCGCTGACTGGTTAAACAAGCGGCGGGAGTTTTAAACGGCTGTCAGTGGCTGGCCAGCTTCAGGAAAGCCCTTAAAAGCAGCTTGCCTGTAGCCTGCCGGCATTCAGTATTTGCTACAGCTTGGATAGAAATAAAGTTGCTGTGTTGCTGTGACTCGTCTCGTCATTTAAGCGTGAATCTAACAGATAGGGCGAACGGAAGAGACTGGACTCAGGCTTCAGTGACAACAGCTCTTTATTCAGCAACTATGTACAAATCCAGCAACTGGCTTGTCTGACAACTTCCCCTTTTATAGGGAGCTGCCAGACTGCTCCTCCAATCAGGCTGGCTTATTTTCCCGTCGGAACAGCGGACCTGATTGACACCTTCCTAACCGATTCTGAATATTTAACAGTTTACTAAAGAAATACATTGGAGAAAAAAGGGAGGCAAAGGTTTTAATTTCAAGCTTGCCTTCTCCAATGATGGCAATGCATGCCATATGTAACCCTTAGAAGCTGATTAAAAGTTTTTAAAAGTTCTAGGTTCTCAGATTACTTCTGAATGTAGAAAAACCTCAAAGCTGCAATCCGGATGCTTCTTGAATAATGCAATACCTGTGGGGTACTGTACAGAAGAGATCCCCACTATTTTTATCTGAACTGTTTACTTGAATAATTTCAAATATTTCAACTAGCAGTAGTTTATAAATAGTAATAGGATGTCATTATCTACGAGGCATTCTTCACTATAGAAGAGAAATACACCAAAGAGAGGGAGGAACAGTGACTAGGAATTATAAAACTGGAGAAGCAACAGTAAATGTAGGGCAGAGTTATAAATTATTATAATGAGATCATCAGTGGTTTAACATTCCACTCAATATCACTAATTTGATATAAGAAAAGTTTGCCACTAATCTATGAGAATTACTTTCATGGGATATGAAATTAAAACTATATGATTCATTGTTTTCTATTATACAAAATGTGCAGATAACAGAAGCTTGTGAATCACACCCACTAATATTAAGTTGTCTTATAATTTCTCTGACTCTGGTAAGCTCTTAAGGGATCTACACCAAAGCAATTTCAGGAAAACTCCTTATTTCTATAATCAATTTCCACAACAATCTATTTTGATTGATGTTGGTAATTATTCTTTTATCATTACATTTTCCAGTTATAGTAGATCTATGTAAAATTATAAAAGTAAATTCCAAGGAATATACATATGGCAAGAAGGTATCTTCCAGAACACCTTTATTACACTGACAGCAAACTGCACTCCTTACTGGCAATGATGATGTTACCTAGTTTGGGTAATGAAATGTCTGCAAGAAAACAAGCTAGCTCATATCAAGCCTGAGCTACAAATGTTCTTCTTTATTAATACCTTTATTACAGTTTATGCTAAATCTACCTTTGATACCTAGACTCAATTTAAATAAGGCTGGCTTCTCTGCTCCTGTCTTTTTATTATTCGTCCCAGAGAAAAAAAGAACCTCCTTACTATCTATTAATCATTTTGACCCCACATATCTTAAGAGGCATGTTCCTTGAATCTATATACCGGTAATATACAATGCCAAAGTAACACAAATTGTTTGCTTGATTAAACCTCAACAGGTGTTGACATAAGATAGGTAGAAAAAAATGCTATCATCTGCCTGCAGGGATGTCATGCCCCAAGGAATAAATCCTACCATGCTAATAATTATAACCATGCCAGCAACATTACAAATCCTGTTCAAGTTTAGCTTCCTATGATAAATATGAGACAGATATAAATAACATAAAGCATTTATTCAGTAACTATATTCTACTCCACTATGAATTGTTAAATTTCATTAGGGAAAAAAATCCTAATTCTTCATGCTATGGCTTGGAAGACTGGAGAGTGACTATAGCTTTGCAGACTGTGAATGTGTTTACTACTTTTTGTTAGCTTCGTGAAATTGTTTTTTAAACACATGTACATTCTTATAATCTATCTCCTGCTCCCCCAAACATTCTTTTATAGCCTGAAAATTACTTATCAGTAATCAAGAGAAAAATATACCATATTTTTCGGAGTATAAGACGCACCTTTTTACTCCCAAAAAAGGGGTCAAAAAGTGGGTGTGTCTTATACTCCGAATGTAGCCCCCACCCACCTGCCAGCCGCCACTCAGCCTGGGGAGGAAAGCATTTTCAGGCGGCAGTGCTGCGATCCCCTTCCTGATTCCAAAAACGGAGCGTGCGGAGACCAAAAAAGAGCACTGCGTTTCAGGCGGCGGGCAGCGCCGGTTGCACGCCCCGTTTTTGGAATGGGGAAGGAAGTGTTTTCGGGCTGCAGCGCCAGCCAGAACCACCCACCGCCTGAAACACAATGCTCTTTTTTTGCCTCCGCAAAAAAACTTTTCTCCCCATTCCAAAAACAGGGCATGTGGAGGCAAAAAAAGAGCATTGCGTTTCAGGCATTTTCGGCCGGTTCCAGCCATTGCTGGCCACCGCCGCTGCTGCCGTTGCTGTCCGGAGCTGCAGCTGCTGTTGCTGGGAGCCACCGGAGCCCCAGCCGCCATTGCAGCCCATGCCCCCACCGCCGTTGCAGCCTCCGCCCCCGCCGCAGGACCTGCCGCCGCTGCCGCCGCTGCCCCCGTTGCAGCCCCCGCCCCCGCTGCAGGACCCGACACCAACATTGATGCCCCCGTTGCAGCCCCCGCCCCCGCTGCAGGACCCGACGCCAATGCCAACGCCCCTGTTGCAGACCCCGCCCCCACTGCAGGACCCGACGCCGCTGAAGCCCCCGCCGCCATCGATACTCGCCACCGCTGATACTCACCGCCGCCGGAGCCACCACTGCTGCTGCCCGAAGCGAGCAGCCTGACAGGTTTGAAGACCAACTTCCAAGTTTGAAGAGCCCTGGGTTAGGGGTGCAAGGGTCTTCAAACTTGCCAAGTTTAAGACTAGTGGACTTCAACTCCCAGAATTCCTCCTCCAGTCATGCTAGCTCAGGAATGACTGGAGGAGGAATTCTGGGAGTTGAAGTCCACAAGTCTTAAACTTGACAAGTTTGAAGACCCTTGCCACCCCTAACCCAGGGCACTTCAAACTTGGCAACTTTAAGACTTGTGGACTTTAACTCCCATTCCTGATCTAGGATGACTGGAGGAAGAATTCTGGGAGTTGAAGTCCACAAGTCTTAAACTTGCCAAGTTTGAAGACCCTTGCCACCCCTAACCCAGGGCTCTTCAAACTTGGCAACTTTAAGACTTGTGGACTTTAACTCCCATTCCTGAGCTAGCATGACTGGAGGAGGAATTCTGGGAGTTGAAGTCCACAAGTCCACAAGTCTTAAACTTGCCAAGTTTGAAGTTTGGGGTGGGGGCGTGTGCATATGAATGTATGAATGTGGTTCTGCATTGTTATAAAGGAAACATTATTGTTCTTTCTTGCAGAAAAATGTCAAAGCCAAAATGTGTAAAAAGTGTACATGGTTGTAAAAAGTATACATGATTGTAAAAAGTATTCTGCTATACTGGTATTTTATTAAATAATATATTACTACACCATTTGGTTCAGAATACTTTTTTCCTTGTTTTCCTCCTCTAAAATCTAGGTGCGTCTTATACTCCGGTGCGTCTTATACTCCAAAAATACGGTATTTAGCAGCCAAGATTGCAAATATCAAGGCAGATTAAACTTTAAAATTAATAGTCAAATTCTTTTTTTTCTTGTGTACTGACTGCTTACTTTGCTAGATATATCCTCATTTTTAACATGCTAATTAATATTATAAAATATTTCACATTATTAATTCTGTGATTTCAAAAGATCTTCCATTTTGACTTTGAGAAAACAAAACTGGAAAAAATAGATAATCTGAGCAATTTATATAGAAACTTCACCATGTTGATTTCTATCACTTACTGGCTTTTATACAAAGTATATACTAAAGATGCAATGGTGGGAAATATTGAAAAATTAAATGCATATTGCAAGAAACACTAAATGCTACATAAAGAAAGAACATACTATTGTTCATGAATGATTAGAATGCCAATGTTGGAGAAACCAGAAAATAAAGCAAGGATTGCACTAGGTAAATGCAATAATACAGAAAATAGGCTAATAGAAATGTAGACAACATTGCATACAAACATTTCATAATAGGAAACAAAAGAAATAAAGAATAATAAAATAATCCAGAATACTTTGAAACTGTGGGATGTATCTTATGTGGATTATATATGGGTTGAACATGTGGGAAGCTACCCCCCTCCTAGAAGAATGAAATTATTTTGAGAAATATTTTAAAAAGGCAGGATAACTGAGTCGATAACTGGAGCCAGAGAGAGAGGCAACGGAGCGTGGCTATTAAAATTATGACTCAGTCTCCAGGCAAAAGGACAAAGTCAACACCGATTCCTGGCCTATCCTGCACCCTCACTGGAGAAGAAGGCAGGCTCGTTCCGAGTAGGAATACTGTGCTGCCATGGCTGATTGAGTGCCACCAACGAGTATGCACTGGAGACCGGGCAGTGACTCCAGTCCCCTCCACAGATCGCGGGAAGTTTTAAGGGACCTCGGCTCTGTGGGGCTAAGCCAGATAATGGCGGCTATGCTGGTCAGACCCGGGAGCCTGCCAGTCCATTCGCTCTCCCTGTGAACACTGGAGAAAGCCGATTGCTTTCCTGCTTGTTCAGGCGAGAATCCAAGAAAAGGAAACTCTGAGTTCTGGCTCTTCAAATTTGAAGGTTGGAGATAATCTATAAATGTCTGTCTGAGCTGAAGACTGAGTCAAAAACTGGGAACGCAGACATGAGAGGTGTAGCTACGAAAGATTGACAGACTCAGTCTAAAGAGCAGAAAGGCAGAGTTAACCCATTCCTTGGATTCTCCTCAGCACACTGGAGAACAAAGCAGTTGTCCTGCACTATGCGGCAGTGACCTTAATGCAGCTGCCATTTTTTCTATTTTTCCATTTGTGGGTGGAACAAAATGGCAGCCACTTTCAGAACTGTATCATATATCCACACAAAGAAGAAAATCATTGCAGCACCATAAAAAGCCTTGGAGTTCTTAAAAAGTAAGTAAGGAGAAGGGTGTGGGAATCAGGTCTAAGCTCTGGGAGGACCTGGTGGGAGTGGGAAAAGGCCTGTTGGGACCCAGGATGTGGGAAATGGAGCATAGGTATCTCAGAAGTGGGGGAAGTCTTGGGAGAGCCAGGGCAGGCAAGCCTGCACCTCTACTAGGCCTCCAATGGCCTCCCCAACCCAGGAGGCACCCCATGTTCTACTTAATGATCCGCAGGTTCATTTTATGTTTCATTAGGGAGAGAAGGGATAGGGGATGGTTAATTTTACCTAATGTCACATTTTACCTAACGTCACATTTTACCTAACCGTAATGGACAAGCTCCATTACAGTCATATTTCAAGGATCACCCATGCACAGTCATAGTTGTTATTCAACCTGTCTCTAATTTTGAAAAAAATATTACTGGATAATGTTTTACTGCTTGCAAATTAAGAATTAAATTAAATCAAAAGGGTGTGATTTAGTACTCTTTCCTTTAAAGTCCAGGCTTTTGAGCGTCTATGAAAATAAAATCACTATAATTTGATATTACTTGTTAGGTCTCTGACCATAACTAATATTGGATAGAACAATATATGTTTAGCCTTTAACAGATATGTCTGTTTAGCTTAGGTGTTGCAGACTGCCACAAGAGGGAGCTAGAGTTCACAGCTTATTTCTATGGGAGTCCCTCTCTGTTTGTCTTTGGTCTCTACTACTTAGTGTGTAGTCTCTGCTACTTATTAGAGCAAGGCCTAGAGTATGTATGCTCTGCATTTCTCTCTGTGTTGTAGTTATGTATTATAGCTAAAATGTACTTGTACTTGATAATACTTGGATTGTTATTATGACTATTAAGTGTATGACTTTGGACTGTTTATAGGAAAATGCTATTTCTTAAAGTAAACGTTTAACTCAAGTTAGTGTATCTGTGTGTGGCTGAGTACTTATTCACAACTGATCTCAATCTAAACGTTTCTGTATGCACAACCTTGGTAACACAGGGAATACTCTGCTAATACATTAACACTGGTTAAGGGCCCAGAGAGATATTGAGAGTTAGTGTGAATATTCAGTTTCATACTCAGACAGCTAACTTGTGGTTTACTGTTAAATTAACAATGGCACAAGAACAGTCAACTAGCTTATCCCTGATAACCAGGTTAGATGGAACTAACTATGTTTCCTGGTCTATGACGTGCAGCTTACTTTTGCGTAAAGAAGGATTATGGACTGTGGTTAATAATCCACCTGATATAACAGCTTGGGATCCAACAAATGATGAAGATAAGAAGAAAATAGCTGACTTTAACCGGGATAATGAAAAGGCTCTTAGTATTATTGGACTGACACTGAGTGATCGGCAACTGGTCCATATTCATGGTGAAGATTCTGCTGCCAAAAGTTGGAGTACCTTAAAGAGACTTTATGTTCGTGATAGCGTTGGTGCGCACATACACCTTACACGTAAACTGTTCAGAGCACGTTTGTTAAAAGGTGGTGACATGTTAGCTCATTTGGAGTTTATGAAGAGAACATTACAAGAGCTACATGAAAAAGAACTGATTTTCTCAGAGTTGCATCAAGTTTATATTATTCTTTCTTCTTTGGATGACTCTTATGATGATTATGTGTCTTCACTGGAAGTTTTGACCAGAGATGAACTGACATTGACTGGCATAATAGGAAGACTGTTAGAAGAGTCTAGAAGAAGGCAAGATAGAAAACAACCGAGAGAGAAACCACCACAGGAAGAACAACGGTCTTCAACTGCCTATATTGTTAGGAAATGTTATTCTTGTGGGGCTAAAGGTCATATAGCCAGATTCTGTAAAAAGGGTAAAAAGCAGAATGCTAGTAATATGCAGAGAGCTTATAATGATGTTAGTGTAGCTATATCAAGTACAAATAAAACTGTAAGCCATGATATCTGGATAATAGACAGTGGAGCATCTCAGTGTATAACTAAAAGTAAAGAGAGATTTGTTAATATGACTAAAAGTAACCAGCATGTATCATTAGCAAATGGCTGGAAATTGAGAGTATCTGGAGAAGGTAATGCATATTGTTCATGTATTAATGAAAGTTTACCAATGTTATATGTACCTAACCTTAAAAATAACTTACTATCCGTGAGAGAATTGGTAAAAGCAGGGTTTGTGGTAACTTTTCAGGGAGATAAATGTTTAATTGAAAAACAAGGTAAAAGAGTTACTGCAAGATTGCATGATGGCTTATACATTATCCATGATAGTCCATTAAATAAGGCCAATTCAGTTTATGAAAATAGAAAGCCTCATGATGAATGTATTCATTTGCTCCATAGACGTATGGGACATTTAAATTTCAAAATTTTAAAGAAAACTGTTGAGTTATCTAATGGTATAAAATTAAAACCTTGTGCAAGATATTTAAATTGTAATGCTTGCAATCAGGAAAAGAGCAAGGTAATTCCTGCAAACAGGTTAAATGGATTTAAAACCAAGGAACCATTAGAGGTTGTATTTGCTGATCTCATTGGCCCTAAGAAACCCAGTTTAGGTGGAGCCTGTTATATATTGAGCATAGTTGATCATTTTTCTAGATATGGTTTCTGTTATCTGATGAAAACAAAAACAGAAACATATCAGCATTTTGTAAACTGGTTAAGGTTTGTTGAACGAAAAATGAATAAGAAAACTGGTTAGTTTAGTAACAGATAATGGTACTGAGTTTACTAATAAGAGATTTGAAGATACGCTAAAGAGAGCTGGTATTGAACATAAGCGTTCTGCTCCTTTTCGGCCACAACATAATGTGTATATTGAACGAAGAGGTCAGACATTACAGGCTATGTCTAGAACCATGATTTCAGATTCTGGTTTACCAGAAAGACTCTGGGGTGAAGCTATAATGTGTGCTAACCATGTTTTGAACAATGTAGTGAATGCAACAACTGGTGAATTGCCATTTACCCGTTGGTATGGTAGGAAACCAAATCTTAGTTATTTGCATACATTTGGTGCACCAGCATGGGTGCATATTCCCACACAAGTAAGGCGAAAGGGACAACATAGAGCACGGAAATTATGTTTTGTAGGGTATGAATCTAATCATAGATCATTTAGATTCTGGGAGCCAGGTACTACTAGAGTATATTGTAGTGCAAGTGCTAAATTCCTTGAGCATGTTGGATGGAGTAAACTGGAACAGGAATACAAGGAACAAGATAGTATTGTTGTTGAGGATCCATTGTTTCCTGATGATTCTGATAAGAATAGTACTGATGATAGGATAGTGACAGAATTCTCAATAGAGGAACCATCTATGGATGATGTAGAAGGTACTTCGATAGGGGAGGAAAAGGAAGAGGAAATTCCAACAACTTGTACTAAATTGCCTAGGAGGTCAACTAGGGAGAGACGTCCACCTGATAGATATCAGGCAAGTATTGTATGCCAGGTTAATGTGGAACCATCTAATTATAATGAACTTAAGCTGTATCCAACAAAGGAACAGGTAGCTTGGCAAGAAGCTATGAATAAGGAATTAAAATCTTTAAAGGATCTTGAGGTATATGAAGATGTAAAGTTACCACCAGGTGAACATGCAATAGGTTGCAGATGGGTGTATAAATTAAAGACTGGTGTGGATGGCACTGTTACCCATAAAGCAAGATTAGTTGCTCAGGGATTTGCTCAATCAGATAAGGATTATGATGAGGTATTTGCACCTAGTCTGAGAGCAAATACATTGAGAGGAGCATTAGTTTGGGCAGCTAAAAATAAATGCATAATTAATCATGTAGATGTCGAAACTGCATATCTACATGCACCATTACAACATACCATTTATATGAGAAAGCCATTAGGTTTAAAAGATGATGGAAAAAATGATTATTGGAAATTAAAGAAAAGTCTTTATGGCTTAAAGCAATCAGGTTATGAATGGAATAAATGCATTGGAAAAGAATTAGTTTCCATGGATTTTAAAGCTGGTATAGCTGATCCTTGTTTATTTAGGAGAGAGAAAGATGGTTTGATTTCTCTGTTGCTATTATTTACAGATGATATAGCGATTATAACAAAGACTGAACAAGAAACAAATGATATTGTTTCTGAATTACAAAGAAAGTTCAAGATT
Organism: Diadophis punctatus similis; assembly: GCA_023053685.1. Lineage (NCBI taxonomy): Eukaryota > Metazoa > Chordata > Lepidosauria > Squamata > Dipsadidae > Diadophis > Diadophis punctatus. The sequence goes on along the minus strand of JALIGW010000002.1, from coordinate 65,238,177 downwards.
AGAAATTTAGGAGAAATTAAACATTATTTGGGTCTTGATATAATGAAGACAAATAGAGGATTCAAAATTTCGCAAGCTAAGAAGATTAGCCAATTGTTAAAAAGATATAACCTGGAGAATTGTAAAACTGCTAAGACACCAATGGATCAGGGATTTACAAATAGTGATACTAAATGTCCTGTGTTTGATAAGGAGATATATCAGTCTCTAATTGGTAGTCTCTCATATTTGAGTAATTGGTCTAGACCAGATATATCTTACAGCGTAAATCAACTGGCTAGATATAATGCTGAACCAAATGAAAGGCATTGGCAAGCAGCTAAACGAATACTTAGATATCTAAAGCACACAATACATTATTCTTTATATTTAGAACCGAGAAATGAATTAGTGTTAACTGCATATGCTGATGCAAGTTTTGCTACTGATGCAATGACTCGCAAATCAACATCAGGTATAGTGGTAATGTTGGGTAATGCTTTAATAGGGTGGAAATCTATTAGGCAACAACATATTAGTTTATCCACTATGGAAGCAGAATTCTCGAGTTTATCATTAATGTGTACAGAATTGGTGTATTATAAACAATTGTTAAAGGATATAGGAATTACTGTACAGGAGCCATTTATTGTATATGAAGACAATCAATCTGCCATTAGTATGGCTAATAGTTTAGCTGTGAAAACAAGGTCGAAGCATACTGATTTGAGATATCTGAATGTTAGACAATGTGTTCAAAATAACATGGTTAAGTTGGAATACTGCATGACTGAACAGAATATTGCAGATCATTTCACTAAAGCGCAAGGTGCAATTAAACACAAAGAGTGTTGTGAAAACTATGGTTTAAAGATGTAAGGTATTATATATTGATCTACCCAAAGGGGAGAATGTTAGGTCTCTGACCATAACTAATATTGGATAGAACAATATATGTTTAGCCTTTAACAGATATGTCTGTTTAGCTTAGGTGTTGCAGACTGCCACAAGAGGGAGCTAGAGTTCACAGCTTATTTCTATGGGAGTCCCTCTCTGTTTGTCTTTGGTCTCTACTACTTAGTGTGTAGTCTCTGCTACTTATTAGAGCAAGGCCTAGAGTATGTATGCTCTGCATTTCTCTCTGTGTTGTAGTTATGTATTATAGCTAAAATGTATTTGTACTTGATAATACTTGGATTGTTATTATGACTATTAAGTGTATGACTTTGGACTGTTTATAGGAAAATGCTATTTCTTAAAGTAAACGTTTAACTCAAGTTAGTGTATCTGTGTGTGGCTGAGTACTTATTCACAACTGATCTCAATCTAAACGTTTCTGTATGCACAACCTTGGTAACACAAGGAATACTCTGCTAATACATTAACATTACTGTATCAAGTAATGTATATAGCATTTAAGACTGCTTCCCCCCCCCCATGAACTTAACTCCATTTAACATGCTGTCTTGATACTTTACACTTTTCAATACATCAGATCATATTCCTCAAATGTACAACACAAAATAAGAACTTTCCAAATCTACTACCTTGGGAACTGTTTTTGAGTGCTATACAGGGGCGGGTTCCTAATTTTGTTACTACCACTCTGTGGGCGTGGCTTATTTTGTGGGTGTGGTTTGCCAGCCATGTGACCGGGTGGGCGTGGGCCTCGGGAGCTTGGCAGCGGCCGGAGAAGCAGAGGGGCATTGCCCATCCGCAATGCAGCTCCCCGCAGTGGGAGCAGCAAGACCGCGGCAGCAGTTCTCCTAGGATGCTCCGTCCGGCCTGAATGCTTCTCCCCATTCGATGATCCTAGGCTCCTGCCGCCCGTTCCCCCTCCCCTCAACAGCTCGAGAAGCCCCGAACGTGCGAAAATGCCTGGGATGATCACCATGCGTTCGTGGCTTCTTGGACTGCTGAAGGGAGGGGAATGGAGATAGCTCCTGCTGCCCGTTCTTTCAGCATCTCACGTGCTCCCTCAGCCATCCTCCCCTGTTTTGACTCACTGTGGGGTAGGAAGGCAGCTCATGCACAGTGCCGGAAGCTCGGCTTCTGGGCATGCGCAAAAGAAATTTTAAAATTTTTTTAAAAAATTTTTTTTAAATGCCGGCACCCAGGCATCGGCAACCGACCGCACCGGTACTGTGATGTCACCAGCGGGCTGCTACTGGTGCTATAGAGTGGACCGCACTGGTAGGAACCCACCACTGGTGCTATACTGTATATATTTGAGGCCTGCAAATTATGAACTTTGAAAATTATTTTCATCCATGCCTTCTCTTCTATTGTGCCTTCCAATAGCTTATTAATCTCCTAAAATGGCCAGCAATACAGCATAGTTACAATGAGGACAGGAACTTTTAAAATGTAGAGCCATGGCATGCCCTCTCCCCACGCATGGCACAACTCTTCTAAATCTACCAGTATTTCAATTTTAGCATTTAATGGATTTAGCTGAATATTTTCATACACAAATTCAAATCTCTTGTTATCCAACCTTTCTTAGTTATCTGTGGTACTTATTCAAAATGCATATCCCTGAAATAATAGCACTTAGACTTATATACTGCTTCATAGTGCTTAAGTTACCTGTGGAAGGGGGAAGGTGTCATTTATATTTATTGCGAACACCATGATAGAGAAAAATGCTGTTGTAGAAAAGCAGATTTGCAGGAGTTATACAAAGTATCTAAAAAAGAAGAATTAGAGAGGCTAGAGCCATTGTTGTCCTGCAGAGGAGACAAGAATGAATCCTGTAAATTTCAAGACATTAGACTTGTCCTCCTTTTGTATAATGTACATTTTCATGGTGAAGAATCCACTTTATCTATAGGCTTTCTACACAAATTAATAACCTGAAAAAATCAGAATCTACAACTGACTGAAGGGCTCCATGAACAAAGAAGATTCACGAGCTCTTGTAACTGATTTCCAAAGCTTCAGAAATTAATAATTGGCCAATGTTCACAGTGTCCTTCTTCAGCCAATCAGAGTCTGGGATTTTGTATCATCTGATTATAATAGGACTGAAATATGTTTTTCTGTCTGTTTTGGTGGTTGAGGAAAAAGATTGTTCATCATAGTAACAAGTGCATTAATATACTAGTTAAACAACAATGGCACAAGAATACAGCTTGTCTTACTTCTTGGTTAATAGCATATAGTTTGTCATTGGCATAGCTTCCTTAGGTATTGCATTTAATTTTTATGGTAATTTTATCATACAGTTAAAGGTCATGATAGACCTTCTGTCTAAGAGTTTTGTAATTTGCACCAACGATTGGGTGAAAAAAGAAATCAGATTGAAAGCTGCTCTAAAATCCATGAAAGCTGTAAAAAGTGAAACCTGTTGGTTTGTAGAATCTTTCCGCCTCATTTTTTAGAATTAAACCATGGTCAAAGGAGGTCAAAATCTCAATCAATTTGTTCCTTGATCCATATGTTCTTTTAGACCATCTAATTTCAGAAACCTAACAGTAAGGTACTTTTCAGGAGCCTGATGATCAGTAACTAGTTGCAGACTCCAATCACCTTTTTTATAAATGGGTCGGCTAGGTCACTGGGAGGGTTTAGTAAAGTAGATAGTATTTTTTCTTTCATCTCCATTCAATCATATCTGATTTTGGAGACTGACTGGACAAGTCCTTGCAGTTTTCTTGGCATGGTTTTTCAGAAGTGATTTGCCATTGCCTCCTTCCTAGGGCTGAGAGAAAGTGACTGGCCCAAGGTCACCCACCTGGCTTTCTGCAGAAGGCAGGTCTAGAATTCATGGTGTCCCAATTTCTAGCCTGATGCCTTAACCACTATAATTAATTGTCTCTCTTGTTTAATGGTTAAAATTGTTTTCTTTACAAACACATATTATGTAGGTAGGGTCAACTGAGATGATATATTTCATTGTTTGCCTAATTTCATCACATCATGTAATCTTTCACTTTGCTCACACATATAAGGAAAGCTGAAACACTGTCCGAGACTATTCAAAGGCATCAAATTTCCAGATTGCCCTTAAATCCCTTCAAAGAGATTGGTACGTTGTCTTACCTGAACGTCCATTCTCGTAGGTGTGGAGCTATCATCCAGGATGGGTTACATCACGTCTCTCACCCAATCAGGACTGAGTCTTTTTTTAAATATATTTCTGCCTCCGTCTTCAAGGCCCGCTTTTGACGAAGACGAAACACCGACTCACGTGGTCACCTCTGAATCTCTTTGATCTAGTAAAACAAAATCCCTGTGCCCCGCCCCGTTCCCCCCTCTAACATAATAACAACAACAGAACAATTGAACAAGAACTTATAACTACCTGCCACCCCGGAACTCCTACTGAACGGGAGGGTCTGGATGATAGCTCCACACCTACGAGAATGGACGTTCAGGTAAGACAACGTACCATTCTCCATAGTGGGTGGAGCTATCATCCAGGATGGGACATGCCAAAGCCTGGTGTCCCGAGGGAGGGGAAATTACTGGAGTTCCCGGGAGTCAGGTGGCAGGACCCTCTGCAAGACCCTGCGGCCGAAGGCTGCGTCGGATGAGGCAAAGGAATCTATTTTATAGTGTCTAACGAAGGACGACGGAGTGGCCCAAGAGGCCGCTCTACAGATCTCCTCCATGGGAGCCTGGGAGGCCCAGGCCGCGGACGTGGCCGCGCTCCTAGTGGAGTGCGCTGTGATCCCCGATGGACAGGGTTTAGCCGACAGCTCGTAGGCCTTGGCAATTACCACCCGAATCCATCGCCCCACCGTGGCTGAAGATGCCTTGGTTCCCATGGAAGAAGGGAGGAAGGATACGAACAGGGCCTCCGACCTGCGCCACTCCTTGGAGCGTTTCAGGTAGATGCGGATGGCCCGGCGGACGTCGAGGGAATGCCACTGGCGCTCCAGCGGCCGGGTAGGACGAGCGCAGAAGCTGGGCAGGACCAGCTCCTGCGCTCGATGGAACCAGGAATTAACTTTAGGTAGGAAAGTGGGGTCTAGCCTAAGGACCACCTTGTCTGGGAAGAAGGCACAGAGGTTGGGTCGAGCTGAGGTAATGGCCACTAGGAAGGCCACCTTCTGTGTTAAGAAACGCAGAGGGGTGGTTCGTAGGGGCTCGTAAGGAGCGCCCGTTAGAGAATTAAGGACTAGTGTGAGATCCCAGGTAGGGAAGCGATGAACTACTGGGGGTCTATGAAGGGAGGTTCCCCTCAGAAATTGTTTGATGAGCGGGTGATGTGAGAGAGATGGCAGGCTACCACAGGCCAGAACGGAAGATAGAGCTGCCACCTGTCGTCGGAGGGTGTTAGTCGACAGGCCCTTGTCAAAGCCGTCCTTGAGGAACCCTAGCACGTGACCCACGGAGTTAAGTGTGGGGGAACAGCCCGCTGATTGACACCAGGCACAGAAGGTGCGCCAGGAGGCGGAATAGATACGTTCCGTAGAGGGGCGCCTGGAGTCCAGAATGAGTTGGATAGCCCCTGCGGGTATACGTCTGTTGACTAGTGTGTTCCGCTCAACCTCCACACGGTCAGTTGAAGCCATCGGGGTTCCGGGTGGTTTGTTTCCCCCTGGCTGAGTAGAGATCTGGTCACTGGCAGGTGCCATGGGGGGCAGACTGATAAGGTCAAAATGTCCGCAAACCAAGTTCGATGAGGCCAGTGGGGGGCTAGGAGGAGGACTTCTGCCTTCTCTGTCATGATCTTCCGAAGGACCCGAGGAATCAGTGCCAGGGGAGGGAAGGCATATAGAAGGCCCCGAGGCCACGTGGACCGGAGGGCATCCGTACCTTCCGCTTCCGGGCACCGGAACCTGGTGAAGAATCTGTCCAGTTGGGCATTTTCTTTCGTGGCGAATAGATCCACTAGTGGGGCTCCGAACCGTAGAGAAATCTGGTGGAAGACCTCGGGGTTGAGTTTCCATTCCGTCTGATCTATCAAGGAGCAGCTCAGCCAGTCCGCCTGCGTGTTGGCTTCCCCGGAAATGTGTTCCGCCACTATGGAGAGGAGGTGTTCCTCTGCCCAAGTGCCCAGGGCCCAGGCCTCGTCCATGAGAGCCCGCGAATGGGTTCCCCCCTGCCTGTTGACATGTGCTTTGGCCGTGGTGTTGTCCGTTAGGACCAGGATGTGATGGCCCTCGACCAGGGGTTTGAATTGGATGAGAGCCAGTCGAATATCACGCAATTCCAGAAGGTTGATGGGTAGGACCGTCTCTTGCGGTGACCAGCGGCCCTGGGAGACCGCTGTGCCCATGTGAGCTCCCCATCCCGCTAGGCTGGCATCGGTGGTAAGTATTAGCCTGTGTGGTTCGAGGAACAGACAGCCCTGGAGCAGTGAAGGCGACTTCCACCAGTGGAGCGACCTGCAAACCGACTGTGGTACCAGGATCTTCGCCGGAGAGGAGCCCCTCCCGGCCTTCTGAAAAGGTAAGAGTAACCATTGCAGGTCCCTGGAATGCAGGCAGGTCCAGGGTACTATGTTGATAGCTGAAATCATTTTCCCCAAGAGAGTGGAGAGCTGGCGCAGAGGAACCCTGTGGAACCGCAGGATTGAGTTGACCAGGTCGAGGATGCTATCTACCCTGTCCTGGGAGAGGAAGACTCTACACTGCTGGGAGTCAATGATAGCGCCCAGGTGGATCAGAGAGGTACTGGGGGATAGCCTGCTTTTCTCCAGGTTGATGGAGAATCCAAGGTGCCGGAAGGAGGTCAGAGTTACCTCCACGTCCTTGACGGCTTGCTCGAGGGACGAGGCCAAGATAAGGATGTCGTCCAGGTAGCAGTATACCCTGACTGGGATAGTTCTGAGATGGGCCGCCAAGGCCGCCACTACCTTAGTGAATACCCGGGGGGCAGAAGATAGGCCAAAGGGGAGAGCTCTGTATTGATAGTGAACTCCCCCATAGCAAAATCTAAGGAATTGTTGATGCTCAGGTAGGATGGGAATGTGTAGGTAGGCCTCAGTGAGGTCGATAGACGCCAGGAGGTCACCCCTACGAACGCACGCCAGGATGGACTGGAGTGAGTGCATCTTGAACCGTCGGTATCTAATATAACGGTTCAGTCTCTTGAGGTCTAGAATGGCTCTCCACCCTCCCGAGGTTTTGGGAACTACAATAAGATGGAGTAGAACCCCTGCCCAATTTGGTCCTCCGGCACCTGCTGTATAGCTCGAATTTCCAGCAGGTGCGAAATGGCGTTGCGCATGAGGGCACGCTTGGAGGCTCTGTTCGAAACTGGGCTGCGTATGAAGAAGCTCGGGGGAGTGGAGAGGAGTTCTAGGGAGAGCCCAAATTTTAGGGTCTCCCTGACCCAGGAATCGGATGTGATTTCCTCCCACCGGTCAGCAAAAAGAAGAAGCCGGCCGCCAATGGGAGGGACATCCAACGACTCACTTAGTGCGTCGGTATGGGCGCCCTCCCCCCCCTCGAAAGGGACGTCTAGCTTGCCTGCCCCTGAAGGATCTGTCCTGAGGGAACTGTTGGCGAGCCCCGAACTGATTCCCGTACTGACCTTGTGGTCGTTGAGGATAGGAGGGAGGTGGATCGGGTTGTCTGAAGGGACGCCTGGGATAGGGGCCTGGTCTGGGAGCGCCTCTACGTTGATGAGACGGGAGGACTTTCCTCTTGTCCTTAGTTTCTACCAAGATGGGGTCTAGGGATGTCCCGAACAGCTGAGAGCCGTCGAAGGCCGACGTGGCCAGGCGCCACTTGAGTTTCACGTCCGCTTGCCAAGAGCGGAGCCAGTGAAGTCTTCTGGTTACGATCGAGGATCCCATTGCTCTAGATGCGAATCTAGCCGATTGTAGAGTGGCATCTGCCGTATAGCGAGCCGCAGCTAGGAGCTTGTTAATGTCCCGATGTGCTCGCGTTTCAGATTGAGGCAGGCGATTCTGTAGATCCCGAAGCCAAACCAGCGATGTGCGGGAGAAGAAGGAAGCTGATGTAGAGGCCCGCACGGCCCAGGCCGCTGCCAGGTAGGTGCGTTGGAGCGATAGCTCCGCCTTCTTATCTTCCGGGCGTAGAAGGTCCGTTGAATCTGCAGGCAGTGTGGGCACTGCAAAGTGAGCCAGGACAGGAGCGTCCACGGGAGGAACCTGGAGAGCTGGGACAATATCTGAGCCAATGTTAAAATACCGCCTGTCTAGGGCCGAGGGAGCAGCTCCCGTGACAGGGGCGGACCATTGAGACCGTACGGCGTGTACAAAATACGGGGGGCAAGGTACCACTTGGGCCTCTGGCGTATTCTCGGAAAAAAGGGGGTCAATTTGGGAGGCATCTGCCGTATCTGGGTCTTTGGTAGGACCCCATTTGGAGGCATTACGTGCCTTGAATAGTAATGATTTAAACAGGCTTGGGTGAAAGAGACCCGATGTGGGAGGAGGATCAGGGGCCAAGCCTTCATCATCGGATAATTCTAGGTCTAGGCCTGTTCCCTCCCCCGCTGGCTCCTGTGAGGTGGCCTGTGGGAGACTCCCCTGGGTTCCCGAATACCAATTGTACCCCTCGTTAGTATGTTGGTGGGAGGGCAGGTTGATTAGGCTCTCCCCTTGACCTGCCTGACTAGTGAATAGTATTTGTTGTAGGCATTCTGAGACACTTTGTTTGACTGCTGCCTGAAATATTGCCTGGACTGCAGGATCCTGAAGGCAGGCTGGGGTATCTGATCTGAGCCCAGCTGCAGTGGGGGTGAACGTGGCTGAGGGTCGGGTTGCCGCCTTAATGGAGACCACTTCCCTCATTTGTGGAACCGCTCCCTGTTCCCAAATATCTGCATCTGCAAGGGGGAGGTCCCTAGTATCTAATGATGAGGTATCTCCAAAGTCTTCTGATCTGGCAGGCTCGGTATGGATGTCCAGATCAGGGAGGCTCATGTTACTCATTGCTGCTTTACTGCAAATCTTCCTCAAGGCCTTGTCCCTGCGGGACTCATCTCTAATTGGGGCCTTGGGTTTAGACTTCAGGTCCCTGCCTTTGCCCCTCTTGGGTTCCTGGCGTTTGGGGCTGCTTGGGGCCTGGACCTCCCTGTTCTGAAGCGGGGAGGTAGGGGCCGGAGGTGCTTGAGCCTCCTCAAACTCCCCCTGTTTCTTGTTTGCAGTTGCCATGCTAATTGAGAAGCCACAGGATTCGCCGAGACCTGGGGAGTGAGAAGGGAGAAAGGTAAGCTCCTCCCCTTTTGGTGGGAAATTCAACCTCCGGTGGGATGGCGGCGGCGGATACCCTAGATCTTTAAATTTCGGACCGCTTAGTGCCGCCCCGGCTTGAGATCGCTGTTTCCGAGCGAGGTATAGCCAAAGATCCCTTGCTTTTGTTTTAACTTGCTGGGAAATGCGGCTTTTAAAACTGTTGCCGCTTGCGCCGGCCATTTTGGGTGCTGCGCATGTGCAGACTCCCCCCCCTCTGTAATGGCGGCAAATTCAAAGTTGCGAGCAGCCAGCGTCTAAGTCACGATCGGGGGGATTAGGCCATTGGCAGCGGGCGGGAGAGCGCCCGATGGCTGCCCTGGGAGTCGGCTCGTAATAAGGCGATTATTGACTCCCTGGCTGTGGTGACTTGCTTAGGTCGATCCCGGTGGCCTGGGGCGGAGGCGGGAACGCGACTCGACCACCTCGCAGCGAGCCCGTACGCTGCATGGGGAGGCGATGGCCACCGGGCTGAAGTCACCTTGATCGCTGGATCTTACAGGGATGGGAGCGATCACCAGCCTGCGGCGGGAGCCAGGCCCCCTATTGCCGCTGCCTCTGAGCCCTTAAGTATTCAGACGATGTGGGAGGGGGAAGGGGGGGGAATACTTACGTTTTGATGTAAGAAAGAAATAAAGCCCTGTTAGTCTTCACTCCAAGTGGGTGTAGCTATATCTAGAGAGGGTGACCACACGTCCTCTTTGGTGTGCAGACTGAGTCAAAAAGCGGGCCTTGAAGACGGAGGCAGAAATATATTTAAAAAAAGACTCAGTCCTGATTGGGTGAGAGACGTGATGTAACCCATCCTGGATGATAGCTCCACCCACTATGGAGAATGAAAGACACCTTATTCAACAATCTGATTTGGAATTATTCAATGAAATCTCATTTAATTTTAATTACCTCTGCAAAGCATCACACAGCCCAATTTAACAGATGTGTAACAAAACAGCAAAATTATTTATATTGACAAATTATTTATATCATTTATACATTTTAAAGTCAAAAAGGCATATATTCATTCAGTTATCTGTTCAGCAAATCATTTATCATGATTCCCTCAAGAACATTATTCCACTTAAGATATTGCTGTTCTTTTGTCCCTTATATATTTAGCATGATTAACCAAGCATGAGAAACATCATCTTTCCTATTAATATTCCCACGTTCTTTAGCCTCAACAGAAATGTTTTGATAACAGTTCCTTAATCTCTTTTTACCTACCAACTTACATTTAAACATTTAAATTGCCATTATTTTTAATTCTCTTCACGTCTCATTACATTCATCTCTTACACTGATGCTGCTCTGATAACACTATTTTTACAAGCAAATGTGTAGGCAATTTAAGAAAGGATAGCAATCAATGGCCCAGGAAAGTGAAGGAATATAACTAATCATATTTTAAAAACCTGAGAAAACAGATGGGGCCCTCAGCACATTTTGATTGTATCACAATTATGATGTGAACCACCAGACATATGTCAACAGAAAAGGTAACACGGAGATACAAGATAAAATTCTGTCAAGATTGGAATAAAGCACTGAAAGGTTCTTCTAAGGAAAGGAAGAAGTTTTTTTTTATTGTTGAAAGAACAACACAACTCTGATGGGAAAAGTACAAAATTGAGAGAATGAATTAATAAAATATTGTATAATTGGTGGAAAACCCATAACCTAATACAATAGGCAATACAATACAATCAGTTTCTCAAAGTGTGGCCTAAGGACCTCTGAGGTTCCCAAGACCTTTTTTTTTGGGGGGGGGGGTTCCACAAAATCAAATTTATTTGCCGGTTCATATTGAAAAATAATATAGTATTAAAATCCTATCAAATAATCATGAGTAATAGTAGTAGCAATGAGTATGCCAATTGCAATTTTTAACACGTTACATATCAATAAATATAATCCATTGTAATGAAATCTCTTGCGGGATCCTCTATGATTTTTTAAAATAGGAATGGGTCCTGAGAGAAAAAAATTAAGAAATACTAAATTTAAATTAATACAGGGATAGAGAATTGAGTAATCTGCTGTACGCAGTACTCTAAGCCAGAAATCTCTAAAGTTAAATATACCCATTACAAATGATGTGAAATTAAGACAATAACCTAAGATGGGGGAAGAAAATATTATAATATTTATTCATATTTATGTCATTCTTTATCTCACCATTTTAAATTTTAATTTCTGTTTTCGATGGCATGTTTTATAATGTAGATAATATATTTGTAAAGTAGTGTGTGTATGTATATATAATATGTGTGTATGTATATTTGTATGTGTGTATGTATGTATGTATGGATGTATGGATGGATGGATGGAGATAAAGATATATAGTGTATATACAGTATCCATGATGGCGAACCTATGGCACGCGTTCCGGAAGTGGCACGCAGAGCCATCTCTCCGGGTACGCGAGCTGTCGCCCATTGCTCTTCTGGGTTCCGGCGCGCCAGCCAGCTGGTCTTCACATGCGCAGGAGGGCCAGAAACCGGAAAACCAGCCGCACAGGGCACATGCGTGCACCGGGAAGATGATCTTCTGGTTTCTGGTGCGCACATGCGCACAGGCCAGCTGGGCTTCATGTGCGCATGCGTGCCAGAAACCAGAAGCATGTGCACCAGCCACCTGGACTTCCGGTTTCTGACACGCATGCGCACGTGAAGACCAACTAGGCAGTGCGCATGCGCGTGCCGGAAACCAGAAGATCATGTTCGCAGTGCGCACATGCATACCAGGTGGCTGCTCTTCCGGTTTCCAACACGCGCGTGCATGCGCACACCCCTGTTTCGGCACTCAGTGCCGAAAAGGATCACCAACACTGGTGTATATCAATTCCTACCTAATAGATTTCAAATGAAGATGTTTGTAAAGAAATGGTGTTAACTGTTTTAAAGTTATGACGCAGTGGTTAGAACTGCAGGATACTTCTGCTGACTGCTGGCTGACTGCAGTTTGGCAGTTCGAGTCTCACCAGCTCAAGGTTGACTCAGCCTTCCATCCTTCTGAGGTCGGGAAAATGAGGACCCAGATTGTTGGGGGCAATATGCTGACTTTGTAAACTGCTTAGAGAGGGCTGTAAAGCACTGTGAAGTGGTATATAAGTCTAAGTGCTATCGCTATTATTGTTAAGAAATATACAATTTTAGAAGAACATGAAAAATATCATAATAGCCCAAATAATTTTCTTACAATTCCTATCTGTAAGTCATGAGAAATGTTTATAAATTTATATACACACACACACACACAAACACACACACACACATACACACACACACACACACACAATATAGCATATATCTAGTCCCTGGATTTAGCCAGTGTGACCTTTTAATTGCCCTTAGTAGAATCAGGATGGAAGAAAATTACTTTGTAAAATCAGACTACCTACTGTAGTCTAATATTTGGATTTAGATATAATATTATTCACTAACAGGATATTTGGCAACAGGAGCATAAGTCTATCTTGCAAACTAATACCAATTAGGAGTGGTACCAAATGTACAGATTGTAAGGGATCTGGAAACTGCTCATAATTAAATGAAGAAGATACTAGCACTAATTTATTGTTCACAACACATTCAAGACACTTTTCATCAAGGAAAAGTATTGCTAAAACTTCCTGAGTCACTATTTAAGAATCTTCCAAAGTGAGATGGAACAAGACTGCCTTAACAGCTTCTTAGAAAGTGTTGGGAATCTTTTGTAAAGAGAATATTTCAAAACTTATTGGAGACAAAAGGCCCATACAGCTGACTTTTCTTCAGCATTATCTGCAGTTTTCCAATCCTTTTTGGTAATGAAGTTGCAGATCAAAGAACAGTTAAAAGGATTTTTAAGAAAGATGATCATAGTAGTGAGGAGCAGAAGGAGATATAGCAGGAGGCAGGCAATTCTCAGAAAAAGAGGGTTTGGATACAGAAAACCATCACTAATACATCCTTATCCAGAGATATTATATTATCAGGTGTTTTAAGCTCTGGTCTGTGGCTGCTGCTAGTTACACCAGCTCTACCTATAATATTTTTTTTTCTCATCCCCTGTCAACAATAGGGTCCACATGGATTGGCGAGGGTTCCCCCTTCCCCTCTAAATGTGCCCATCTGGATTTCAGTTCTGAGCTCAGGAGGAAGGTGTAATGTAACTATTGATATGCAGGACACTTTGCTAGCAACCAGAGGCACTGTTGCACAGATAACTAGATATGAAACCTTGCTGCGGAAGTCTGATGCCAGGGACAAACGATTTCTGTCCACCCAGTATGATCAGTCAGAACTGATGCACTTAAGATCCATTCAAAGCTATTTATTAGGATCTAGGAAGCATGCATTCTCTATCTTAGCACCTGCCTTCTGGAAAGATATTCTCCACAGAACTCCAAATAACTTCCACCCTAATGATGTTTTGGAGTTTGTTTTCCAAGACCTCCAGGCAGCATACAAAGTCCTATTTTGTTTTGTTATGTGGGATATTCTTGTTGGGATATTCCAGTTCCTTTGTATTGTTTTTCTGTTTTAAATTATAAGCTGATCAGTCATTTTGGAGTTGGGCAGATTCCAAATCAAATCAAACCACATCTTCACAATAAGATTCCATTTTGGTTTATTATATATAATTAGCTCTTATTCCTTTAGTTCAGCCATTATTTGAAATACTGAGGGGAAAATTTGAAGAGTCCATTAGTCTTGTTTTTGTTGGTTTGTTGTTTGTTGTTATGGCAAACATAGCTGAAGAAATGGATGAATTTGTTCAGAATGAATATGTTCATTCCATTTCTCTGAACTTGAATGCCCTCCAAAAATATGTCATACATAAAAAAATCTATTAGTATGAATAACTGTAGAAAGAAAAACAGAAAAAGAGGATTGAGATAAAAAGGAATGGGGTTTAGATAAGAAGGAAAGTTGATGAAGTTTGTTTATGAAAAAGTATTTTAAATCTTCTATAATTACTTAGGACATTTCAGTAAATTCAAGGTTCAGAGTTAAAATATATATACTAAATATTAAACAATTTTGAAGTAATAGGAAGAAAGCAAGTGTAAGAAAGTATCACGCAACCCAATTTCAGTCATAGAAAAATGACAATTTGTTTGTTTGTTTGTTTGTTTGTTTGTTTGTTTGTTTGTTTGTTTGTTTGTTTGTTTGTTTGTTTGAGTGTTCTTATATGCCGCCCTACTCCCTGGGGACTCAGGGAGTACAACATATGCAAGAACAATGCTAATTAGATGTGAAGTACTATAGAGGGAGATGCTGGTGATAGAGATGGAGCCTTAGGTTTCTAAAGAAAGTAAAGAAGATGGCCTTGAGGGAGATATGCAGAAGCTGTAGTGGAAGCAAAACTAGCTAAGTCCAGAACATCCAGATAACATTCCAAAGCAGCTCAGATATCTCCCTAATTCATTGATGTATGAAAAGTGGAGGTATAGTAAAATTGGATTTGAAGTTTGTTATTATAGCCAGTCTCAGTAATAGCAGATTTAGCCTTCCTGTGGAATTGATTTCCTAAGTCCCTAGACTGATTTACCTGATCATTTGAGACCTAATATCCATCCCCAGATACATCCATAACAATAATCATAGCAAAAATATCAAGTCATCATGCAGTGTTTTATAGAACCCTGTGAAATTAAATTAGATACTGTACAATAATTAATTTGCACAAAAACAAATATCGGTTCATGTCCTTAAGTTTCTACTTAAATCAAGCACTGCAAATAGTCTTTTTTTTAATTGGTGGGAAAATTGACAAGTTCTAAAAGTGCCTTAATGCAAACAAAGTGACAGTTTGATTTTTACAAACAAATTTCACATGTGATTTCACACCAAGACTACTCTTTTCCTCAAACCCAGTTTCAGAGGTGCTAAAATGTGATCTAGGAAAAGAAGTAGTAGAGAGGTCCTGTCCCATAAGCATAATATATATGAAAGCACAACCAACAGAGTTTAGAAAGCGCTTAAGGTTAAACAGAATTTCTCTTTAGTTCTTTACCCCGAGTCCAACTGAGATCTATATCATAATTCTAACTGTGATTTGTTTTTTTAAAAAATCACTGATTTTATACATCATCTCTAAATTAAATGTCAGGAAATTCTTCTGGATTTCTTTTGTAGCAATCACACCTAGGATTTCAGCCTTAACTTTACAGATTAACAGATTGAGAAGGGGTGATCTTAATTTACTGCTACTGATGAAACAACAGCAACTGCAACACAATCATTGAACTACAAAAGGAAAATGTAAACCCCAATAGATACTATTTAAAATCAGTCTTGGCATTCCTGAATGCCTGAAATTTCTTGGTAAACAGTCAGTATATGGATATTGATACCATACTGTACCTCAATCATTACACGTACCAGTGATGCAGAAGCAAGAATCAGGAATAACAGAACATCAAATTACATACAATAGAGATCTATGATACATTCTTCTGATTCTTTAAATGATTTGAAAACAACACAAAGAAGCAGGATAACTTCACCAAAACAATGCTGGATCATGCCAATTTCCGTATGTTCCCAAATCACAGAGACATTAAATTTCCTAGAATTATATAATATTGGAATGAACTCTGTAATTCAGTTGTGCTTTTCCATCTAACCACTCACCTTATGTATAGGATACTAACTGAAATTCTTCTGTAGAATTTATTTCTGCCCTCTGACAGGCCAAGGCACCTCTGAGTGCTCATGAGTGCAATAGATGTGATAATGATTTTGTACTTTCAAAGCTGAGAGAGAGAAAGAGCAATTATTTCCTTTGTCCCTGAATACTCAATGTAATTTGACACCAGTAATACCCAACACTGACTTGGCATTCAGTCCACAACTTCCATCTGGGACTCTTTGAACTATAAATCTCTTGGTCTGAGGAACTGACCTAATTTTTGGACTTTCTGCCTCTTCCTGATTTGTAACATCCTGCTCAGTCCTGGAGAAATGAAATAACTGCACACTTTCATGCCACTTTTAGAATAGAATAACAGAGTTGGAAGGGACCTTGGAGGTGTTCTAGTCCAACCCCCTGCTTAGGCAGGAAACCCTATACCACTTCAGACAAATGGTTTTATCCTTATAAACTCTTGTCCAGATAGAGATTTTGGATTTTCCCCTCAGAGCAAAATAGTAATCCTTTAATTATTGCTTCTTATTCTCTATGAAGGAACACATGCCACATTAGTCTTTACTCAGAAACAAATAGTTTGAACCCTGTAAATTTCTTTCAACTGCCTTGTTTATCAGACGGGCTAGATAATTACTCATTTTAAAAATATTCTTATTTTCTTTAAACTATCACCATCTGGATTAGGAACCATATACCCAGCTTTAAATCTTTATAGTAAAATATTCTTACATAGATCAGCTCCATCCACACTTTCTCTAGCTTAGATCTAGAACTTTTTTCATAATCAGAGACATTTCAAAACATGAGAGAGGTTTTTTAATTAAACTAATAAAACTGTTTTTCTAAAAGCAAAACAATTATTAAAACATAAATGTTTGCAATTTTTCATGAAAAAAAGTTTCTGAAATAGAACAAAAGATGTAAAATAATGTTTTAAATGACAACTATAGCTTCTACAGGGTATATTGAATATATGGGAACTGAATTTTGGCTTATTATACAAATGAGGCAACATCATAATCAATCAAAGAATTCTGTCATTTTTCTAAATGATTTCCTAATTCTTGTCAAAACATATCCTACTCCAAATTCTACTTTTTAAAAAAGCATCTTGAAATAGTGTCACTTGAAAATATATTATATGCACATTTGTTTTCCACACGTTTTTGTTGACATCTTAATAGTTAATTGCCTCTCAATTATTTGTATAGGGCTTTCTTTCCAACTCAAGACACGTAACAGGAATTGTTTTTGCATAGTTAATATCCCTTCATTTATAGTTGTATATAGTGTATTAGAATTATTATTTCAAGGACTATTGAAATACTGATTTTATAATACTCATTTATACTGCTTTATTTGACAAGTAGGTTTACAACTAAAGACTTATTTACCACTAGCCAAAATAATGATACCTTACCATCTGTTTATATCAGAACTAAGTTGTCTCTCCAGATTTTGGTTGTCATGGCATCCATTTCATATCAAGTCCCCCTCCTCAGCTTTCTATATTCTGATTCCTATCTAGCTCAACCTGTTGCTGTTTTACCTGGTGTTTTCAAAATCTAACACACATCTTCAGACAAATCCAAACATATAATTTATAGAGAAACTAGAAAACTATTAAGGAAATATCTTTAACTATTTAAAATAATATTCTAAATAAAATTAATGAATTTTGCAAAGCTACTAGTCAAGTGACATTGCTACCCTTCCACTTGAAACTTCACGTGTTTCTGCTCAACCTAAGATTTATATAGCCCTCATCTTCACAGTTGAGCCATTGTAACTAATTGTTGCATGGATTATGAGCCTCATTATCTCAAAATGGTCTAATAAATTATCTATTATTCTCCAACAATGAATACAGAATTGAAGAAAATACTAATCATCCCTTCCTACAAATGCATTACAAAGCCAACAGTAAATTGCAGACAGAATAATTACATCATTTACCAAGATACAGAAAAATTAACAGCAGTCCAGAAGGTAATTACCCAGTTGTTCAGTTAAAGCAATTTTAACATTGTATTCAACTATTTATAACACCGGGAGGAGACCTATTCAATGAATGAAGTAATGAGATATAGCAAGGTTGGGCAAGATATGTAGGTCTTAGTAACAGGTGGATTTCACTGCTCTGTAGTGTACTCAGATTTAGCATTAAGGACATCTCTCCACTAAAGATAAGCTTTCCTCCTGTCTTATAAACTCCAAAAAACGATCAGCATTTGTTATGTTCCCAGCACGTGCAACGTTCATTATCACCCATATAGTATTGCAGTCAACAGAAGGGGGAAGTTTACACCAGAGAGAAATGTGTTGTAGTGGCACAATGGATGGCAGACAATGAAGACAATCCCTTTATCATTTAAAATGGGTCAAAGAAGGCAACACTGCGTTATATACAGTTAACCATTCACTACCTGGCGCTCGTGATGTAAGAATCCTATGGAAAAGGGGGTTCGAGAAATGATCCTGCTTTTATTCGCTGTAAACTACTTATATTTGGGGGGGGAGGGGTCCCTCCACAGAAACCCAAACATCAGGCCCGGTTTGTTAGGGTTCCCCTCAGCATCGGCGCCGCAGGAGGGAAAAAACAAACCACCGCCGAGGGCGACCCATTCACCCGAGAGCGAGCGCGCAGCCTACGGTTATGAAGTCTCTGGCACACCAACACACGCCTCGAGCTTTGATCTGGCGAAGAGCAATAGCCCCAACTCCCTTCCACGCCCCGTCAGAATCGGGAGCCAATTTCTCTCAGAAGAGAGAAAGTGGCCGACCTAGATGACCGCTCGAGGCCGGTCCACGAAAGACCTGGAAGGGCAGGTCCACCGAGAGAAAGGCGTCCTAAGGCAGCAGAAGTTTAGGCGCGCCACACAAAAAGGGCGCCAAAGCGAACCAGACCAAGGCAGCCGGCGGCTTACCGGAGGCTGTTGCGAAGACAACCCAGAGCGTTTGGTGGAGCCCTGCCTGGAACTTAACCTCTTCCACGACTCCGCGAACCTCCCTCGACTGGCGCTCCGACTCCTCCGCCTGCCAAGTTCTTCCTTGTCGGAGCAGCCTTTCTCCGCCTGGCTGGGACTCCGCCACTTCTTCCCCATCTCCGTGGCAGACGGAGCCCGTGAGGCATTAAGTTGAGGCTTTTCCTCAGGAAAAAGCGCCCCGCGTCTGACTGAGGACGAGTGGACGAGCGGTCGTCAGGCGTTACCTCAGAGCGCTTCTTTCTCCTCGCCCTTTCTCGGCGCGCCAGGCAGCCGGCTGGCGCGCGCGCGCTCTTGGTGTTGCCGGCACGCCCGCTCCCCCGTGGGGGCTGCGGCTGCGGAGCTTTCCCTCGCTCTGGTTCGGAGCCTCGGCTGACTCTTAGGAATAGCTCCCGCGTCGCCCTTTTCCGGTGGTCGAGGCACCCCACTGGTGGCTTTTAAAAGTCCTGTTGCCAAGATACCTGGGCAAGGGGGATGCCTCTTTTTTGCCGGGTTTTGCTCTCCGGATATTTTCCCTTCAGGTGTGCCGAACGGCAGATGCAACAAGCAGCACACCTTGCCGCTCCTTCTCCCCCCCCCCCTCCCCGGGAGGAAATTGCTCTCTCAACAGCTCCAGAAGCGGCGCGTGACACTTACAAGACAGCCCATCAGGGACCGCCAGAGACTAGACGCGACGTGCCCTTTTGACACTTTCCCCAAGATGACACCGGACAAGGGATTAGCATTCCCTGTCCCACAAATTTGTTTCTCTAAAAACTGAGGCTGCACCTCAAAAGTCTAGATATTGGGTGTAATTCTTTACAAGCAGTGCCCAAGCCTTTTGGAGTCAGGGTTCGCTTAACATTCTTGTCTCTCCTTAACTCAAGTTTGTTGCACACATCAGGTAGCGGCGTTTGGATATCTAAGGGGCTGCCAGGAAAAAGAGGTGGGGTCGATCTATTCTCCAAAGTATCTGAAGGCAGAACAAGAAGCAATGGATGGAAACTAATCAAGAAGAGAACCAGCCTAGAAATAAGAAGAAATTTCTGACAGGACAATTGATTAGTGGAACCACTTGCCTTCAGACGTTTTGGTGCTCCATCACTGAGGTTTTTAAGAAGAGATTGAACAATCATTTATCTGAAATGGTATCATGTCTCCTGCTTCAGCAGACAGTTGGACTAGAAGACCTCCAAGGTCCCTTCCAATTCTTATTCTGTTATCTAACTCTGGGACTAGAATCCCCCAACACACTAAGCCACAAAACGTAGTCTGTTATACATACTCTGCCTAAGTAACATACAGAGTCTTTATGGAGTTTTTACCTTTTAGTTCCAGTTGGTGTTTGTGGATGCACTTCACTAGCCTGCCCGTCCTACTTAATGGCTGCCACAGTCCTTAACTCTGTACACTGTAGATGATTTTTGTTTTTTTTATTTTGGGCTATTGGGTTTTTTGGTTGCTTAAGCTTGGTTTGTGTGCTACGGTGATACCATGTGGTTGTGCTAGTCTCTTGGTTGTTTCTGAGATATTTTGGTAGATGATAGTATTATCTTTTTCATAGTCTGTGCTAGTTGTGCTATAATGGGAGATTCCAGTAAAATAAACAGGTTGCCTTACCTGGAGTAGAAAAAGTAGCAGGGGGAGAGGTCTTTCAAATTGTCAATACATTCAGCAAAGTGAGTGAGAAAATGTTCTAATGCAACAATAAAAATCACTAGCATGAATAGCTTAAATGACTTTAAAAGATGAGAAATGAATGAAAAATTAGTCTCTAACTTGTCAAATTCAGTAAACTGTGGCTCGGTTAATGTCAGTTTAATAAGTTGTATGAACAGAGCCAGCATGCCTTTAAATATGAATTGGTTGGAGACCACAGGGGAGAATGGGCCATCTTCCATGTCAGTGGAAGATGATTAGAGGTATCTGGATGGTCTTTTATCAAAACCGTGATGCTTTATTATGGGAAATCCTGTGTTAAATAACAAAGTCCCTTTAAGGTCATGTTCATATGATTCAACAAATTGAATCTGGCACTGTTCCAGCATCAAATAATGGCCGAGGTGGCACAGCGGTTAGAATGCAGTACTGCAGGCCACTTTAGCTGACTATGATCCGCAGGTCAGCAGTTCAAATCTCACCGGCTCAAGCTTGACTCAGCCTTCCATCCTTCTGAGGTAGGTAAAATGAGGACCCAGATTGTTGGGGGCAATATAAATATACATTGCTTACTGGTGTAAACCGCTTAGAGAGTGTTTGCACTATGAGGGGGTATATAAATCTCACAAATAAATAAAATAAATAAATAAAATAAATGAAGAAACTCAGGATTAAGTTTCTGATTAACACAGAAGGAGTCATCTCATTGAGTATTCCAGATACCATATTTCTATCTACCTATCTATCTACTTATCTATCTGTCTTGGTATGAACAAAATCAGAACCATTGGGAAGGGTGGAGGGAGTGAAAAGAAAATACAAAACTATTACAGACAACCATTTTTCCTTTTTTGTGCTGAATACCAGAACCTTTGATCAATCATCTCTTGATATCAGACAGTATTGGGATGCCATGACTAATATGAGACATCCAGCAACAAAACTTGGGTACAGGTAAAATGGGTGAATCACATAAGACTTTAACCTAACTGAATGATTAATCTGGCCACTGTAGAACTTTTTCTCCCTTAAACAAAAAACAGGAGCTGCTGTTTGCAAAAGTAATTGGAATGCCTGATGAGATGACTGTTTTGATTTTAATGGGATTGTCCTTGGTTGTCTCATTCATCTGGCATCAAATAATTGGTTAAGTTAATCATGAGTTGTGCCAGAGTCAGTTTGTCATCTCATGTAAACAAGCTGTAATTCTAACCCTGAAAAGCCTGAAATGGATGGCAGCAGGTCCCTATCATGTCTTCTCTGCTTATAGGATCGTCTTCTGTCTGGCTAATCAGAGCCTTGCTAACAGTTCTAAAAGGACATGTCTTCATGACATCAGCTTTGTGATAGCCCCCGTCTACCACAGGAGAAGTCTAAAGTCATCCTTAGCTGTTTCAGTTTTAAAGTACTGATTTTCCCTTTCTTATGGCACAAAGCCACAACATCTTTGACATTGTACTGATGATGTATCTGATGATGTGGTCAAGGGCTGGTTTCTATCTAGCTCTTGGTTATTGTAAGTTGTTGCAGGGACATTCCCTCATCTTTGGTTGCTGATAACTGCCATCCAGAGGTGGGATTCAGCAGGTACCGACCAGTTCTGGAGAACCGGTAGTGGAAATTTTGAGTAGTTTGGAGAACTGGTAAATACTACTTCTGACTGGCCCCGCCCCCATCTATTCTCTACCTCCCGAATCCCAGCTGATTGGGAGGAAATGGGGATTTTGCAGTAAACTTCCCCTGGAGTGGGGAGGGAATTGAGATTTTACAATATCCTTCCCCTGACACGCCCACCAAGCCATGCCCACCAAGCCATGTCACACCCACCAAGCCATGCCCACAGAACCAGTAGTAAAAAATTTGAATCCCACCACTGCTGCCATCCATAGCTATTTTGGTTTGGACTGCTACAGGGACCAGATACCTGAAAAAGAGAAAAAGAAAAAGAAAAAAAGAAAAGAAAAAATGAAATGTCAAAAATAAAAAAATGAAAAAAATGGGAAAAAAAATAAAAGAAATAGAAGGAAAAAAGAAATAAAAAATAGAAGAAAAAAAGAAAAAAAGGAAAAAAGGAAATATGAAATATGAAAACATTTTTTTAAAAAAATCTTGAGGACAATTAACCAGTAGAACAGCTTGCCTTCAGAAGTTGTGGGTGCTTCATCACTGGAGGTTTTAAGCAGAGAGTGGACAGTCACTTGTCTGAAATGGTATAAGATCTCCTGCTTGAGCAGGGGGCTGGACTAGAAGACCTCCAAGGTCCCTTCCAATTCTATTCTGATTCTGATGATCTGACTGGGTGTTCCCAAAGCCCTAGTCATGTGGACTTTACTCTTTGGAAATAGTGCTAGATCTGTTTCAGAAAAATCATCATTCCTGAAAGTACATACAGGCTTTATGCTGTTCCAAAATTTTGCCATTCTGAAGTAGCATTATTCTGTAAATGTATTCCCGTAAACAACATGCATAGAGACCGAATAAGCTTTGGCCATCTGTCAAAAATAAGTGATATGTTTTTCTCCCCAAAAAGATATAAAAAGATGCACATTTAAATTATAATATTTTGAAAATTTTGTGCATTCTTAATTTAGAAATAGTAATGTTAACAGTGTTAACATTTTCCTCTAAAATGAAAGATCTGAAATTACATATAGCAAAGTAAGTTGTAAGTATTCTGATCTCCCAATTTGAATAATTTGATCATAAAAATGAAGATGAAAAATATTCATAGCGACCTTACAATATACCCATGCAATATTCATAGCTAATTGTCTCTTTGTATCTGAGGGCTCTATCAGCCTTAGGGTTGACCAGAGAGGGAACACAACCAGATGAGCTAATTCTGCTTCATTATACAGTTACATTAAGCGGTAATACATGTAATCCTCAACATATGACCCTAATGGAGCCTGCGAACCAATGAACCAGTTTTCAGCAAAACTGCTGTAAAGTGTGGTCACATGACAGTGGAATGCTGCAAACTCTGTTAATGTGGCTATGTTGCCAAGCACCTGACGTTTGGTGGGGTGGAGGCCTGACTGTTAGAACTTCGAATTTGGGTCATAAATCAGCTTTTCAGATTGGTCGTAACTTTGAACAGTTGCACAGCAACTGGTCATAAGTTGAGAACTGCCTGTATTGCAAATCTGAAAGTACAATACAAGTAGTCCTTGATTTATAATAGTTCATTTAATGACCGTTCAAAGTTACAACAGCACTGAAAAAAGTGACTTATGACCGTTTTTCTCACTTACAACCTTTGTAGCATTCCCATGATCATGTGATCAAAATTCAGATGCTTGGCAACTGACTCATACTTATGACTGTTGTTGTGTCCCAAGATCATGTGATCACCTTTTGCGACTTCTGACAAGCAAAGTCAATGGGGTAGCCAGATTCACTTAACAACTATGTTACTAACTTATCAACTGCAGTGATTCACTTAACAATTGTGGCAAGAAAGGTTATAAAGTGGGGCAAAACTTACTTAACAAATGTCTCACTTAACAAGAGAAATTTTGGGCTGAATTGTGGTCATAAGTCAAGGACTACCTGTAATCCAACCATCTCCTTTATAGCCTGAGAAGCTAGCTGGCCTCTTGCCTCACCTCCTATCCAGTTGCAGGCTATGCAGTCTCTTAAATGACTATTCCCTAGGCAGTATCTCTTGATCCTTTCTCCCAAGAGATACCCACATACCATTACAGGATCTCACTCGGTTACATTGTCCAAAGGCCAGATACTTTTTTTTTCCAGCATTTGATCATGGATCAGTGACAGAGGTGAGCCTTATCCTGGTCTTTCTGGTTTAACAATATTAGAGGAATGGCAGAAAGTTGCACTGAATCCCTAAAAGACAGCACATGT
This sequence comes from Diadophis punctatus similis, assembly GCA_023053685.1. Classification (NCBI taxonomy): domain Eukaryota; kingdom Metazoa; phylum Chordata; class Lepidosauria; order Squamata; family Dipsadidae; genus Diadophis; species Diadophis punctatus. The sequence continues at coordinate 65,213,916 of JALIGW010000002.1, read as the reverse complement.
TAAGAGATTATAGCATCCTTATATAAACTTGATACTTTCTAGAAGTATAGCCTTCAGTTCTCTGGATTTTTTAGAATGACCCTGCTGTGACTTGAGATTCTGGTTGGTCCCTGAAGGGCATAAAGATTGGATAAAGTTGGTTATAGAACTTAATAGTGATATGTACAAAGGAAGGGCTTCAACTAGAAGTGTTATTTAGATTATGTTATAAATTGTTAAAACAACTAGTTTTAAGAATAATGCATCATGTTGATTCTCCAGAATGAGAAATATCAGGAGATACCAGCACTTAAAAAAAAGCTGTATTATTTCAATAAGAAAAAAAACCTAACAATGCCAGAGAGAAAGGAATTCCTATTTAGGTGATCTGAACCACTTATATTGCAAGAGGACTGATCTTTCTTGTTTCTTTCATATTACTCTATTCAAAATTCTGTTCAAGAATTGAGAAATACATTTGTTCTGGAATATCCCCCACCCTTTCCCCCCCTCTCTCTTTCTGGTGGGTGGGTGGGTGGGTGTGGGTGTGTAAATCGCTTGAGCTTCATGACAATACTTGAGGATAGAAAAGTTGGTCCTAGTTGCTTTCATCAGAGCATTAAAGAGATAAGGAGAAATAGCTTTATATAACTCTTAAATGAGGATCGTGGAAACATGAGTGCTTGGAAAGTTTGTTTTCTTTATTTAATTTCCCCCACCCTTTAGAAAATTCCTGATGTAAAGGCTTTACTAGTTAAGCTGAATCAGCTATGTAAGTCTAAACTTACTGGCTATGTTTCTGCTTAGAACCTGGGTGATGTAATACAGTTTTGAGCCCCAGGTCTTAGTGATTTGAATAGGCAGATGTACATATAAAAATTGGGAAAGTTTTATCTATCAATCATTATACATATAATTGATTGATTAGATACCATCAAGTTGCTTTTGATTCTTAACAAACTTTCCTTAATTAATCTTTCCGGTCTTCCAACTCATCACCACTGTAACTGGGTCGATCCACATGAATAGAAAATATACATATAAAATTCTGTTTAAAAAGATTCTGTTGAATGAGGAATGAAGGCTTCACTCAGCTCCACCGCCAAGGCGGGAAAAATAGTATATTCTGATTGGCTGAGCCATCTGGCAGCTCCCTATAAAAGGGCAAGCTGTCAGACAGACTGTTGCTGGGTTATTGCTTGTTGCAATAAAGAATTTGAAGTCAAAGATCTGCCTCTGTCTCTTCAATCACCCACAGTTTAATAGATTCGGCAGAAGTTAATCTCTTCATTAAGTGCTAAGATATTAATTCACATTTTTTCTAGCTCTCCCCAAGCAAGGGCTGTCTAGAAAGCCTATGTATGCAAAGCCAAATCCCTGTAAGACATGTAAGGCAAAGAGAAAAAAAATGTGAGTTTTTGATTCTACTTAATGCATGAGACATTTTAAGAAATGGTTTTCATGAATCAGACTGGACCAGTTAAATTACATTGTGCTTTGGGTAGCATCTGGGCAAATTATTGGAAATTACAGCATGATCCCAAAATGTGGGAATAATATAAGTGAAATAAGAGCACATTCTAAAAGATTTCTAGTTATACAAACTCACCTTGCACATTGTAATGTACAATGTAATTGTAGTACACCTAATGTAGCAGTGGTGGTCTCAGTCTAAGCAATTAAGAATAAAAGTTCACATATACCACTATTTTAGCTTCTAATATCCCCAACTGCTCATTAGGTACTAGATATCACAATGTATTGCATTTCAGGGGGGGGACTTTTACAAAATAGTTTTAAATCTGATAAATTTTATTCTTATATTTTTCTTGAGTGAAAAATAATTTCTCATTATTGATGTGCATTAAAATGATTATGTGTATTTTAGATAATGACAAATACTGGAATGGAAATATCAATGTAAATATTAATGTTACGTTTCCAGAGATCTACAATTATTTAGATGTAATTGTATTTTACATGTATTTGCTTGCATTATAGCAAATTGTTCTTACACATCCATTAGAGCTACTTATATACCTGTATGTAAGGCTGTTATGAAAGCCTAATAAAGCATGATTAAAAGTATGCTTTTGTTCAATTATGAAACTACACCAAACTAAATTAAATTAATAGTCTTGGGTTGCTCATCCAACTACATATATTTTTATCATGTGAAGAGAACACGTAGTATTTAGAAAAAAGCTATAATAATAAAATTTTCTCAAAACATAAGACACAAATAAAAATAGATTTCATATATAAAGTCTGAGGGTGCTAATGCAAAGCAGTTGTCAAGGATATAATAGCAAAAAATCCTAACTGCTTATCAGACTTAGCTATGCCACACATTCTCAAAAAAGGTGACAGACATCCTAGTAGCTCAACTTATATTTCAGTTTTTCTAGAAATGTTATGATAATGATTTTGTGGGCCATTTTGATTTTGTATGCTTTGTGACTGTTCCTTTAGAATCACAAGCAAATGCACATAGATTCACTCAATGTACAGTTCTGCCTATCACATTAAACCAGAGCGCAATTAAGTCTATAATAGTGTATAAACTTTGACTAAGCATTAAACAGTTAAAAAAAAAGCCTACCAGACACAATTTTTATCTATCATTTGTCTTAATAATCCCAATCATGGATCCACATTTTGTTAAAGCAATTTTGCTATTAGATTTAAAACTCAACTATTTCCCTTTCTGTTTTTATCTTCTGGTGGCATATGTAGGATTAAACAAGTATAACTAGAGGAAGAATACTTCCCCAACCTTTTGGTGCTGCGATGCTAGTTGGACAAGAGAGGAACAGCAAACTACTGCTAAAAGTAGTTTATCTGCTCATCTGTAGCTGAACCCCTTGGCAAAGTTTAGTTATGCTTGATGTTTGGCATGTGAATATGTTCAGTTTCTATTTCTATGTGCCCTACAGGCTATATAGTGCATTGGCAATAAGAGCCGAGGTGGTGCAGTGGTTAGAGTGCAGCACTGCAAGCTACTTCAGCTGACTGCTAGCTGTAGTTCAGCTGTTCAAATCTCACCGGCTCAAGGTTGACTCAGCCTTCCATCCTTCCGAGGTGGGTAAAATGAGGACCCAGATTGTTGGGGGCAATATGCTGAACTCTGTAAACCGCTTAGAGAGGGCTGTAAAGCACTATGAAGTGGTATATAAGTCTAAGTGCTATTGCTATTGCTATTTCAAGCAATACTATAAAAACAAGGAAGCCTTGTTTTAGATATTGTGAGAACATAAGAAGTAGCCTGCTAAATCCAATCTCTGCCCCATCTAGTCCAGCAGTCTGTTCTGACAATGGCCAATCAAGTGAACAAGGAAGCCTATTATAGACAGTCATCACTTAACAATGGAATTGAGACTGGAATTTCCACTGCTAAGCAACATGGCTATAAAATGGTATATCACATTACTATACCACTTAGCAAAGGAAATTCTGGCACTCCTGGTTGCTATCATTAAGCAAATGACTGCGGGTCATTAAGCAAGGACCTCACTTAGTTGCCATTCCTGCTGCAATTGATGTAGGTGCTAGAACTGGTCATAAATATGGCTTAATCAACACCATTGTAAGTTTGAATTTCACTGAATGAGTAGTTATTAAGCAAGTACCACCAGTAATCTCTTTGCAAACAACCTTCAGAGGCAGTCACTCTGCCCTCAGGGCTAATAGCCAATATCACACAATAATACAGTTTTTCATTCCAATGTCTTTCCATTACATCCCTTTCCTGTAAAATGAGGTATGGGACTAGTGAAATCAGCTCCTTTCTTTGGGAGTTAAATTAATTTCAAAAGAGATGATTAAAATAAATCTTCATTTTATTTTATTTTATTTTGAAATGGAAATCTAAGAGTTTGAAAATTCCTTTTTAATTTTAATCACATGCAAAAATAAAGTTGGGTGAAATAGCTTAAGAATATTAGGCCAATAGTTAACTCACTTTCAATTTGGAAGAGGAAGCAAGAGATAGCACTCTTACCTAGTTGCTAAAAGAAAATATTTTCCTCCTTCAATCTATTTACGACAAATTCTCATTGTGAGACTATTCAGCTGAATTCAATGCAAATATCAGACGAGAACAATCAGACTCACAGATACAAAGTTTGAGCTAACTACTTTATTATATTCTGCCTATAATACAAGAATCTCCCCCATCTGGAAGCCTACTCTTGGGAACAATTACATAAGGCTCCAAGGAACTTAGGGGAAGCTCTTTTGCAGTTGCACAGTGACTCCAGGCTAGCTGTGCACATGATATACTTCCTCCCTGCTAAGCTGGATGCTTACCAACATACTTCTAATTACCAACATACCTCCCCAAGACCGATTAGAGCCCACAGAGTTGGTCTGCTGGTGGTCCCGTCAGCCAAACAATGTCGGCTAGCGGGCCCATGAATGAGGGCCTTCTCTGTGGCAGCACCGGCTCTCTGGAATACACTACCCCCTGAGATCCGCATTATTCCCACCCTGCCAGCCTTCAGAAAAGCAGTTAAAATATGGCTTTGTCGACAGGCCTGGGGACAATGATTTTAATACAACACTGATCATTCTTAATGTGACCAGACGTCCCGCTTTTGGCGGGACAGTCACGCTTTTGAACAATTTGTCCCGCGTCCCGCGGCGTCTTAAAAAAGTCCCGATTTTCTTCTTCCTCCTCCTCCAAACAGCACTTTCTGTTTTTATGTGCCGAGCGTCAAAGCCACGCCACCGCCACCCCCTTAGTTAACCACCCCGCACTGTCCCCAGTCGCCTTTAGCTGGAAGGACCGCGAGTGCGCCCATCCATCAGTGGCTTCTTACAGCTGCAAGCTGAGACTGGAGGATCGAGCGCGGGATGTCGGGGAGAGAAGAACACATTTACCTGGCCTCACCCCCCCACGGAGCAGTGAAGCCCACGCCGCAGAAAAGCTAAGCTTCCAGCCTTGCTCTCCCCCTGCCAGTCACCTCCTCGCTCTAGCCCTCTTTTGTCTCGCTTCCTCTTTTGCTGCTGCTTTTGGCACCGCTGCCTCGCAGTTTCTTGCCTTCTGCAGCTCGGAAGAACGAGTCCGCCTCCTGCTCGGTGGATGGCGAAGAGGCGGTTGTTATGAGGAGTCTGTACGTGGGCTTGGAAGGCAGGTGCGGGGAGTAAGGGGAGGCGACACCACCGCTGTACAGCCCCTCCGCTTCTTCCTGTTGCTTGGCTGTGCAGTGCTGTTTCCCGCTCTGCTGCTCTTCACCCGGTTCGGCTCGGGCTGCTCGAGTGAATCCCGGACAAAGAACGGCAAACGGATGGCTGCAGTAGGGCTGGCTGGCTGGCTGGCTCTCCTTGGAGCGCCCAGGCCGGGCAGGAGGACGGAGGAACCTCCTTAGAGCGAGTGCCCCGGGATGCGGTAGGAGAGGGCGGCTTCAGAGTTGTGCAAATAAAGGGTTAACTTTAGATTTCCTTATGAGGAAGGCAGGGCAAAAAGCGAAAAGAACAAGCAAAGTGGTTGGGAGGAGAAAGCCTACACACACACACACACACACACACACACAACCACGCTAAAGAAGTGAGGAACAGCGGAGTGAAACATCTGGGTGAGAAAAAAAAAGAACCCTACTTTTAAAGCGGTTCTCCTTTAAGGAAGAATTTTGGAAAAAAAAAGTTTGGAGAAAAGTGAAGCGGAGCGGAAAAATGGCTATCGCTTCACACAAATAACAGCGGCGAACAATTAGAGACCAGAAAATTAAAAACCTGAAAAGACTTTTAAAATGATGTTTTTAGAAAAAATCTTCCTTGCTGTTTTTCTGCACAAGACACAAATAAACACATAACCCTAGTTATCTAAGGGAGGAGGAGGAAGGTACATGTTTGAGAATCTAGATAGATATTTCATTATTGAAAGATATGAAGGACATAAGGATATCAGAACAAAGAAAGTATAATGTCATTGAATATCACCCAAAAAATATTATTTCCAGAAAAAATATTTGAGGATATCCAGATCTTTGAAAGATACAGGCAAATGATCACTTTATTGTCAAGAAAATGCAAAACTTTATAGGCACAAGAAGAAACACAAGAACATAAATTTAATCATGGATTAGGTTTGGCTCAAGGGCATCCTTGGATAGTTGCGAACCAAATTTGGAATTAGCTCAACAGTTCAATGTCATTTAACTTATGCAGAAACATTCATTGAAGATCAGGGTCACACATGGATACAAAATATGGGTTATTCTACTTTGGGGAATATTGTTGTAGTTTGTGAATGTAATGAATTCATTCAGACATACTATACATCAAAATGAAGGCAGGGACTTATGTTAACAAAGGCAATAACAGACGGAAAATAATAACAAGACTTGTTTTTTGCTGCAGCATGCATTTACGTTGTGTCTTTAGAATTTGCAGTACAGACACATTCCTATTGGCATATACAGAGCCCATTTTATTATTGAAAATATAGAAACTTAGTAAACCTAACAAAATAGTGGGGAGAATGCATCTAAAATTGCCAATCAAATCCTCCCCTTCTTATTCAGCCTCCTTTTCCTTGGAAGGCCAAAGTAGCACTTGGTAGTGTTATCCTTTAGAAGCATCATCAACCTATGTTAGTTAATCCTGGTCTTTATTTCCACAGCTAATAATTTAGCATACCAATTTGAGGGTGGAACCTCTTTCTGAGTTTGAAGATCTTTTGGAAGATTTTCCTTGTTTCCATGTTTTATTACATAAAAATTAATACTATAACAAGCATTCATTTTAAAATAGATATAGCACTTATGGAGATAATATTCCACAGGACTGAGATTTATTTTTCAGCTGAGTTCCTTCAACTCAATATTAGTTTATAGAAATGGATAATTAGATCTGAGGATCAGCAAGAAACGTTGCCTGGGAGACGAGATGCTCCTGGAAGCCCGGATGGTCCCTTTAAAACAGAGGTCTTCAAACTTGGCAACTTTAAGACTTGTGGGCTTCAACTCCCAGAATTCTCCAGCCAGCATAGCATAGCTGGCTGGAGAATTCTGAGAGTTGATGTCCACAGGTCTTAAAAGTTGCCAAGGTTGGACACCCCTGACTCTAGTTATCAAAAGTCTTGTCAGGCTCAAAACCAAGAATGTCACAGGGTGATTCTTTCCTTGTGTCCAATCACACTGACTTTGCCAATAAAGAATTCTATTCTATTCTATTCTATTCTATTCTATTCTATTCTATTCTATTCTATTCTATTCTATTCTATTCTATTCTATTTATTTATTTATTTATTTCATAAATACATAAATTTTCTTGAATTTTAAATTTTAAACGACAGGAAGTCTACTAAAAAAATTCACTCAAATGAGAAATATGCCAAAGAATAAAATAATACTATACATATTTTTTAATGTATTATATTTGTAAATTGTACTTATGTTGAAATTAAATATATATATATTACAATACTATTTTTGCGTTCTATGAAAATTTTTGTTGCTCCGTATAGACCAAATTTTTAATCAGGAACACCCCCCCTCAGGAACACCCCCCCCCTCAGGAACCCACCCCCCACCCCCGGTCAATGGTGTCCCTCTTTACCAATGTTAAAATCTGGTCACCTTAATCATTCTTGGCCCCATGAATGATTTATTGTATGGGTTTTTAAATTGTGGTTTTTACTGTTTTTTAAAATGTTTTAATATCTATTGTTTTTAATGCTTTTTATATTTGTTGTTGCATGTGAATTTTTACTGTTGTGAGCCGCCCAGAGTCTCTGTGGAGTGGGCGGCATACAAATGCAACTAATAAATAAATAATAAATAAATAATTAAACATATCAGTGTTTATGATCTTGGGTGTAGTGTTTGGAAATACTAAAAACTAAAAGGTTCGGTTTTGTTATATTGTGTGCCACTTAAGGAAAATAGTTTTATAATTTATTGTTAAAACATTGCAAGGATTAGGATGGGTATTTTATTGAGCCTAAAGGGCCTCGTCCTTGAAAAGCAAAGTTCTTTTAGAGTAAGAAGGGATTTTGTGACTCACCTTTCTGACAGATTTTTTCAACAAGCCATTTGACACATCCATGTTACACTGTATAATGTTTTAAATCTGTGCATGAGTAGGAAGTGTTTTGTTGTATTAAACTGGTTGCAAAAAAATCAAATGTTTTCAGACATAAACTATGTAGGTGGCACAAAAAAGTAACTGAGCATAAGTGAAGACAGTTTTTACCTTTTTAAAAATGTGGGTTTTTTTATCCAGTAAGTAGGGAGAGAGAGATTACATCACAATATATACTTATATTTTTAAAGTGTTAAACAGTTTGTATATATTTTTAAAATAAAGATCAAAAGTGCCAAAACATTTTCTGTAATTTCCTAATATTGAAGAAATGAAACTATCATATTAAAAATTGCTTATAATAATATTGAGCAGGAGAGCTTTCTAGTCCTTATAAAGGCATATGTTGGTATATTTGTCTAATTATCTAGGTTTATGTGTACATGTCTTTGAGCCACTGTTGACTCCTGGCAACTGCCTAGACAAGTCCCTGCAATTTTTTTGGGCAAGGTTTTAGAAGTGTTTGCTTTGCCTCCTTCCCAAAGTTAAGAGAGAGAAATTGATCCAAGGTCACCCGGCTAAGGCAGGACTAGAACTCATGTTCACCCAGTTTCTAGCCTGGTGACTGAACCAACCTGGTTCTGGAGCTTAATCTTAGATAAATACATAAATACAATGACTAAGTGAAGATGATTTTCTAATCCTAATGTTCCTAATTGTACTTGCCTATATTTTAATTTATTAAATTTCATTATGCTATTATTATTACTATTGTACCAATGCATTCTTTTTCTGGACCATTAAATATATACAACAAAAGTTTATATCAATAAAATTGCACATATTGTGTCAAGAATATTTTGGTTTGCATAGTGCATTTATCTATGAGTATAGGCTAGAGTCTAGCCGCTAGACATACAGTACGTGTTAAAATTTACTTTAAATTATTTGTTGATATATATATGTGCATTTCTATGTTACAACTGCACATATAACCTCTGTTCAACTATGTGAAGGAAATTAGATGCATTGTATATTTGAAAAACATAATCAAATAATTTCATGGTGGAGATGTATGGTTTCTTTTGGGAACAGCTTCCTTGTCTGCATACGCGGGAGAAGAGAAGAGAAATTTATCTCCTGCTTTTGAAAACAATCCCCAATTTTCCTTCCTTTTTTATTCTATTAGTTCTATTAACTGAACATTAGTAATCATTCTTCTGTTTCATACAGAATTTTCAATAGGCAAGAAAATGACTGAGCGCCTGTAAAAATAAATGCAACTGCCGAATGAAAACATGAAATTACTTCCTTCATCACAACAACATTTGTCTGTATACACATTTCTGATAGGTAAAATCCAAACATGACTTATTGTTCCCTCTTCCAGCTAAATGTGCTAGAGTACGGATAGGCAATGATAGGCATCTGCAAAATAGCCAGAGGGGATCTCCTGATGATGCATAGTCCTGTTTCCTAGCTTTCATTTTAACAAAACAGCAAATCTTTTTTAGATGCTGAGGTATGAAGTAAAAGAGGAATCATATTCTGCCCATGTTATACTAGAAAACTATTCCTGCTTTGAGTGCTTTAGGTAACGAATGGTCATAGCAATGGTTGACACAGCATAAGTTCCTTCTTCATTTTTCATAAATTGGAAGAAATTTGTTCTTTTTTATCCTGTTATTCCTTCTAAAATGATGCTCAAAATGGTTAGTGTTGTGTTCTGACTGACCTCTAACTGAATCCTAAACTTGTTTTGACTAGACGACCTCTGACTGAATTGTAAGTTGTATGTTTGTAGTTGAACTCTACCTGAACTGTTGTTGCCACCCAGGTCATGTGTTGAAATGCTCATACGCTATTGGTTGTTATGTCTGACAGCCCTCTATAAAAGAGCTAGCTGTCAGACCATGTTTTGCTGGTTACTTGAGAGAGCTGAGTAAAAGAGCTGTTATGAAGTCTGTCTCCTGTGATCTTTGCCCACAATCTAACAGTTAGCAATAACAAAAAGATAAAGCAGCATTATAAATGTAGAGAAGAACATCAGAATTATTGAAATACATCAATTAAAAGAAGCAAAAGCACTAAAACAGTTAAAAGCTATTTGAACAAGCTGAATTAAATTATAAGCACCTGGCTTAGTAGGAATGGCTTTGTTTGCATAAAGCAACAGAAAAAGAGTTAGTCTGGATTCCTTGAGAAATAATTCTGAATTTAAGAAGCTGAGGAGGCCTTTTCTAAATATGCCTCTGCTTAGAGCAAGAATTTACACTAAACATATGCAAAAGAGAATCTGAGAACTTGTGGGAAGATGTAATAAACACTGTGAAAGTGAGAGAAAAATATACTCCTGAAAAGGAAAAAATCCAATAGGCTGCATGAACAAACTATCATGGTAATTTCAGAGTAATCTGAAACAGTTTAAGGTCCTACCTATCCATCTGATTGAGTTTTTCTCTCTTTTTAGCTGACACAAACAAGCTAAGACAAAAAATAGAATAAGTACAAATTAAAAAATAAAATAAATTTAAAAAGCAAACAAGAAAGAAATTCAGGATTACATGAATACATAGACAATTTTAAGGAGAAATCCAATGTTTTATTACCAATAGGCAACATTATTATCCAGAATAATATTTGTACAGATGAAAACAAGCTATTAGAAAAAGTACAGCTATGAAATAGTAGTCCAATTTAAATGAACATATTCCTTATTTTGTGATCCTTCAAAATTATTTGCTGTGTTGTTAATGTTTTGGCTAACAAATTTCCTAGACTTTTGACCTAAAGATGGCTGTACTTTAATTCTTCAGTGCTTTGCAATAGCAAACTTGGTAACTAACAATGGGAACCGAATCAATTTCCTATATTGTATCAATGTATATACTGTGAAGAAAATTGAAATAATTCAGCTAAGAATTCATTTTCAAAAAATTTTGGCTAATTTTCTTCAAAATATATATAAACCATACACTAATATTAATCACCCATATACTATACTAATTGGGCACATTTGTCAAAGATGGTGATAGATTCCAGGACACAGATAGTCCTTGACTTACGACCACAATTGAATCCAACATTCTTGTTGCTAAGCAAAACAATTGTTAAGTGGATTGTGCCCCATTTTACCACCTTTTCTGCCACAGTTGTTAAGCATATCACTACAGTTGTTAAGTGAATCATGCGGTTGTTAAGTGAATCTGGATTCCCCAATTGACTTTACTTGTCAGAAGCCAGCTTGGAAGGTTACAAATGGTGATCACATGACCCTAAATACATACAATCAACTATAAATACATGCCAGTTGCCAAGTAGCCAATATTTATTTTCTCAAATTTTTATTAGGTTGTAAAATAAGATACAAGGTGTACCAACTGAAAATATAATAATTAAGAAGATTTTAGAATGCGCAGAATTAGATAAAATGACACTGGAATTGAAGGAGAAGAAAGATTCGGAATACTATGAAATTTGGAATTTATTCTATGATTGGCTTGAAAAAAGAAAATAAAACAAATATGTTAATGATTTAATTTAGTAATATATATTGGACTACTACCTTTAAGTTAGAGATAAATATTTATATACTATGTAATATACTATGTAAAAAGGTGATACAAATATAGAATTATGTTAATATAGGAATAAACATGAATTGAATATAAAATGCTGTAAGATAACCCTATAGGTATAGGTATAAATGTATATATGTAATTGTTTTGTTTTGTTTTGTTAAATGTTTTGTTTGCCTTTTTTAATGTATATAAACAAATAAAAATTATTTTAAAAAAGATGCAAAATACAAAAGAAAATAGGAAGTCAGTGAGGGGGAAGAGGGAAAAAAGAAATGAGGAAGGGTTGGGAAAAAGAAAAAAAAAGCATTGACTTCTGACTCCCTCTGTTGCAGTAAAATAAAGCATTAACATCAAACCACAACTTCTATAAACACATATTAGTCTAATCGGTAAAACCCAAAATCAAAGTTTCATTTTGCCAAGTACCCAACTTTTGATTACATGATATGGGGCTGATGCAACAGTCGTAAATGTGAAAACAGGTCATAAAACACTTTTTTCAGAGCTACTATTACTTCAAGTGGTCACTAAATGAATGACTATAAGTTAAGGACTACCTGTAAAGTCAAGGACACAGCTGTGAAGATTATCATCCGCCTATCAATTGTCTTTATAGATAATTTTTGGTGACTTGGTGAAAGATTTAAAAGTAAGTCTTGACCACAAAAAACACAGCAAGGTTTACTGTGCTCAAAACCCAAATTATGCACTCATAAATTTGTGAGATCTCAGGAAATTATAGTTTGTTTTACTATGGCTAGGAAGACTCAGTTCTAAACATATATCAGGCTGGAAAAGGCTAGATAAACCCTGGGCAATTTGACACACCAGCTATTAATTCTTCAAAATGTATATCTGTTCTCCATTAAGTTTTTCATTATTATTGATACATGTGCAATGATTGACTGATATTCAGATCCGGGAATTGGATGCACAGATAATTATGTTGTTTATAATGCAAGTAATATTGTACTATATTACTGGGAGAAAAGCTCTTTATAATGCAGATAATATTGTATTAGATTACTGGGAGAAAAGCTGTAAAGTTGTAATAAATCAAAGGAAACTTCTAGCATACTTTAGAAAAACATGAACTTTGCACATGCACAGACACAAAAAAGCACAAATCAGAAAAGAAAAGAAAAACCTTTTATGCGGGGAAAATCCTCTAAAAAGCCAAATGAGAACTAAATAAGCTCAGTGAATCTGTAATGCTCACTCTCTTTTGGAAAGGACAAGCAACTGGGCAACAGATTGGAGTAGTTTAGAAGACAACATCAATGAGCTGGAGTGATCAGACTACAGAGTTTTGTTGCAGACCTCACTTATTTAATAAAAAAATCAATTTGTGATTAATTTCCCTATGGAATGTCATAGTGATTTAAGGCAGAGATAATAGTCCTTTCATATCTGGAGCAGTTACATGTCAGTCACATTTGTTGCTGGCAATGCTTATAATGAATGCCTGCTATTTTTAGAATATATATGTAAAATACTGTATGTGTATGCATCTGCATGTTTGTGTGTGTGCGCGCGCACACATACACATGCACACTATGAGACTCTAAAATTTATTCCATCATTTCCAAAGCCTTTAAATGAGAAAAGTGGCATGCTAAGCCTCCCTAATCTAATTTATGTAAAATAGCTGTCTAACGCAGTAAGAGTCATATCTGCTGTATTGGGAAACAGGAATGGATACAGTTTTTAAAGCTGAACAGAAGTTTTGACAAGTACATTAATTCCTAACAGTATCTTCACAATCAACCACATCATTAATTAAAGATTAATTTTCATGAGAAAATATTTTACGACTGGTTTTCTAGGTTCTCTGGTTCTAAGACCCCTTTACTGTTCTAATAATGTTTCACTTTTCTTCCCTGTACGTCTTCAGCTACAGAGTCTCAGAGGAGACCAACAATGAAGACATTTTGGGGGGAAATTCCCTTCCAGGTTTGGGCAAGTTGGGAATTCTTTTTTCTTTAGTACAAGATTGCATGAAGCCCATTTTACCAGAGCGTTAAAGTTTTTTAAAAAAATAAGTTAAAAAAACAATTTTTGCTTTTTAATTTTGAAATTTAATAATGTAATCTCAGAGGCCATCAGGGCCATTGAAAGGGTAATAGATTGTCCATTTCAGGGGTGAGTTCCTCTCGGTTCGGACTTGTTCAACCGAACTGGTAGCAACCCGCTGGTGATTTCACGATGACATTACCAAACCGGATCAGTCGGTGCCAGTCCGTGGGCGCCGCCATCTGTTTTTGAAATTTTTTAAAAAAATTTATGTTTTATTTTTGGAATTTTTTTTTCTGAGCATGCGCAGAAGCCGAGTTGTGCAAACCACTGTGCATGTGGTTGCCATCTTTTTTTCAGCTTTGTTTTTTTTTCAATTTTTTTGTTACTGCGCATGCGCACGCGTGCAAAGTGCGCACGCACTTACAAGGTGCACCCATGTTGTGCGGGAGGGAGCGAACCGGCAGCGAGGCAAGCTGGAACCCACTCCTGGTCCATTCCTGTATGTCACCTTAGAAATGGAACTCGTATTGATCAAGACATCATACAGTATATCAGGGAGAGCCTCAAGATGCCTTTTATCTTAAGTAAATTTATTTTTATTCTCCAAATGAAAGCAAGGGAATTTTGCTATGTCAAACTCAAACCAATGTAGCTAAAGGACTAATTTTCAGATGGCTTGGAGTGTGGAAATATTTTGGATCCAAAGTTCCTTAGATCCTATTGGCTAATACTCCGATTTAACTAATAGACACTTTTTGTCCACAGAGCTCTCAGAAAAATTGCTGGGTTCATTTTTCACTAGTTTTTCATCAGCTTGTTTGATGAATTCATTGTTTAAAAAATGTTTAATAGTGAAATGCAAGAAAGTACTGTTTCAACAAGAAACACAGTTATAATTAACAGAAAAATATAACTAGGCATGATATTATAAAATGTAATAAGTAAAGATAATGATATAAAACAAATCCAGTTTTATTACATCTAGATCAGTAGAAGCATGACTAATACATATAAACTCATATTGTGGATCCCTTCCTTAAAATAGGGAGAAAGGTTGTTTCCAATCCCGCCTAGGCATGAAAGCTGAGTGGGTGACTTTGAGCAGGTCTCGGTCTCTCAGCCCAACTCACCTCACAGCATTGTCATGGGAATAATAGGAAGAGCATTAGGTATGTCTCCCACTTTGAAAGATTTATAAAAATAATAAAGGGTAAAAGGATAAAAGAAAATCTTAAAAGTTATCTTCTCTGATGAATCTTTAAAAGTATCAGAAATATGAGATAATGACTATATTCCAAAGAATTGGTCTAGATTTAGTACCCCTCACTTCAATATTAAATATTTTTATTAAGTTGAATGTACAAATAGTCAGTATAAAAATTCCTGGACTTAATATTTAATAAAATAAAGATATAAATAGTATAGTCCAATTTTTTTTATAAAAACAGGGCAGAATACTTAAAGACTTGACAGAATTCATAAAATATATAGACTAGACTAGACTAGACTAGACTGGAATAGGAATAGGAATAGGGATAGGAATAGGAATAGGAATAGGATAGAATAGAATAGAATAGAATAGAATAGAATAGAATAGAATAGAATAGAATAGAATAGAATAGAATAGAATAGAATAGAATAGAATTAGAGTAGGGTAGGGTAGGGTAGGGTAGAGTAGAGTAGAGTAGAGTAGAGCTGAGTAGAGTAGAGTAGAGCAGAACAGAACAGAACAGAACAGAATAACTTTATTCTTTATTGACCAAGTATGAGTGGGCATACAAGGAAGTTGATGTATATACATATTATAAATATAAGCATATTTTCTTAGAACAATTTATTTATATATGTAAGATAACAGAAACTAAGCAAATCAAAGATTGCATAATTAAATTATACAGTTCACAAGTTACCACAAGTGGTAAGATGGGTGGCACAAAGCAAGGGCAGCAATGTTCAGGGAAGGAGTGAAGGTGGAGGAGACTTACCTAAGCAATTTGCAACCTTTCCTGCTAGATTTTCCCCTTGAATTTGCTTGGGGAAGCCAGTAGGGAAGGTGTAAGTGGTGATCACGTGATTGTGAGCTTTTGCACTCATTGTAAATGTGAGCTGGTTATAAAGTGCCCAGATCTCAGTCATGTGACTATGGGGATGCTGGGGTGGCAAGAACTCTGAGGGCCAGTTGTAATCACCAGCCACCAATCATTCAGCACTCTTGTAAGTTCAAAAGGTCGCTGAACAAATGGGCGCAAACTGAAGACTACCTGTATTTCTTACTTTATACCTACAATTTTCAAATAAATAATGGGTGGGACTGCTTTGAATCTTGGATTTTGAATCTTGGCTCTTTGTTAATTTCCAAATTCTAATGTGACAGTTGCTGGTGCTTCAGTGCCAGGTTGGATCCCCCTTGAATCATGAGCTGAACATTTCTCTGGCTTACATATTGCATCTGAAGGCAGTGAATTTTCTGACCAGCTATTCAATGAGCCTCTCCCTGAATGACCCCAGTTTCACCTTCCAAAAACTAATCTCTCAGTTGAAAAATAATAAAGGTTCTGGTAAAAATTGAATTTTCCCAGAACACTTAAAATTAAATCCTCCATGGTGGACATCTGTGCTTGTTCCTCTTTTCACAGCCACCAGTAACTTTCTGTGCCTTCCCAAAGTTTGACTTAATTCTATTAATATTCCAATTGACAAATGTAACAAGTGTGACACATGTAACTGAGATTACTTCCAACTTGGGTTTCTCTGACCATAAGGCTTTAGTATCGTAGCTTTTACCCAACTTATTAAATAAGGATAAAACCTTTTAGATCAGAAAGGCAAAGATATCTTGCTTTAGTCCTGTCTTTGAAAAGATTTTGACTTTGCATTGGCATACTTTTTCAGGCTTATTCTTAGTCATATTCAGCAGTTTTAATGGCTAAGGAATTTTCAAAAATACTGTTGCCAATTAATTAAAACATTATAACTAGCGGTTTTTTTCTAAAAATGGTTTTAACAGAGAACTAGGGATCCTTAACAACTAGAAGGCACAGTGAGATCTGTTACATTATGCTTTATCTAATGTCTTTCACAGGATTATTGAACACTAATGAGACAGTACACTCATCATTTGTAATAAATTGTGCTTCCATTAAATCACTTTACTTTTCCCCAGGAAGTCTAGATCCCCACTTACTTTTTAAAGGACTGGACTCCTTCGTAGCGTAATAATGCTGTAGTATAAACAAACAGAATGTATCTGCCCTCAGTATGGATGGGATTGCCAATCTCGGATTGGCCTTTTTAGCCACACTAGATGCTGTTTTAGGAATTCTTTCCAGAGCATGATACCATGGTCTTTTGAGACTGAAGGTTGCCAATGACGATGATAATGATGATAAGCGAACAATTCTGCTAATGAAGATTAGCAAAAGATGACTTTCTCTTTGAATGAATTTTATACCCTGTTTCCCCCCAAAATAAGACATCCCCCGATAATAAGACCAATGGGGCTTTTGAGTGCATGGTAATAAGGCCAAGCGCTTATTTCAGGGTTCAAAAAAATATAAGACAGGGTCTTATTTTCGGGGAAACCCGGTATTTGATACTATAAGATATAAACAGGCGGCAATGTTTTAGGTGTAACAATGGATAACAGTATCTACGCATATTAGCATTGCTGGTTCATGATATTAAAATTAATTTCCACTTTAAATTCACTTTCAATTCAAATTCAGTAGAACTTCAAGACTATGTGTGATCTTGCTTGAGGAACTGGGCTTCAGAGCCAATGCTGCGATGGTGTCACTTAACCAACTCCTGAAGCCCGGGTCTGTCTTTCTGACAACCCACTATTAATGTGCTCCTTGGATGTCAGATGCCATAAATGGAGAACCTTTGTTAGACTGAGGAAAATGGTGTGTCTACTTCTGTGGGAAGGAATGCATAGAATATAAAAATTCTATATCCTGAGGGCTTTATATTAAGAAATGTAAAGTTAGATTTGGATTGGCTAAACATAGAGCAATGATTTGAATCTATTTATATATTGAGAGTTCTACTTTATGTTAGAAGTGATTAACTGACTAAGCATCTTATTGCAATAAACTTAGTCCTGTCACTCTTTAAGAACACAGGACAGAGTAAATTCCCCAATGGAATTCAGGAATCTCATAGATAAAAGGGTAGATTACTTTTATTTTAAACATAATAATACCTTGTAAAGTTTACAAATCAGTTCACTGATATCAGTAAAAAGACAATGTGCTTCAAAGATAGTGGAACCATGCCCAAGACCCCAGGGGCACATTTGATATGGTCAATCATCCTTCATAGAAGTGGATCACAAAGAGAAAAAAAGATTCCAGTAGAGGACAATATATATATATATATATATATATATATATATATATATATATATATATATATATATATATATATATATATATATATATATATATATATATATATATATATATATATATATATATATATATATATATATATATATATATATATATATATATATATATATATATATATATATATATATATATATATATATATATATATATATATCAGAGTTGAACCGTGGGGTCCTTGGTGCTCTCTGAGCTTGGTTGTTTTCTTGCAGACCAGGGGTGAAATCCTCCCGGTTCGCTCTTACCTGTCAGTCGCCACAGAGCCGAAGAAGCTGGTGGCGTTCGTGGCGCAGGGCTGCCCCCGGCCGCTTCCCCCACCCGCCTGGACACCGCCATTGGTGTTCTTTTGCCCTCTGCGCATGCCGAATGCTTTGCGCATGTGCAGAGGGCAAAAGAATGCCAATGGCAGCATCCAGGCGGGCGGGGGAAGCGGCCGGGGGCAGCCCCATGCCGCAAACACCACCAGCTTCTTTGGCTCTGCGGCGACCAACAGGTAAGAGCTAACCGGAAGGATTTCACCCCTGTTGCAGACGTTTCATTACCAAACTACCATATTTTTTGAAGTATAAGATGCACCGGAGTATAAGACGCACCTTAGTTTTTGAGGAAGAAAATAGGGGGGGGGGGAAATCTGCCTACCAGGTATTCATCTGGCTAGCATTCTTAGTCTGGTCAGCTTCAGCACATTATTTTATCCCCTGGTTAGGGCTTAAAAAAACCTCCTTCAGAGGGAATAGCAATGAAAAAAGCCTGCAAAGACTTAGGGCTGGAAAAAACCTTCTTCAGAGGGAGTAGCAATGAAAAAAAGCCTGCAAGCTGGGAAGAGCCGGGAAGATCGTTAGGGCTGGAAAAAAGCTTTGAAAAAGCTACATTCGAAGTATAAGACACACCCAAATTTTCAGCCTCTTTTAGGGGGAGGGATGTGCATTTTATACACCAAAAAATATGGTAGGTAATATCAATCCACTGATGGTGTTACCAAGTTTGGTAAAGAAATGTCTGCAAGAAAACAACCAAGCTTAGAAGGCACCAAGAGAAAAGAATACTAGCTAGACCAATGGTGATGTCTGTATATTTTGCTTCTGGGACCATCGACTAAGATAAAACTGAATGATGGATGTCTAGAATGAGACATATTGTACATAAGAAGTGTTGATAAAATGTATGATGAATTTGGCCAGGAGAGCTTCAACTGACTCCTGTGGGGGTTGGAGATGCACCTTGGATAACAGATTTGTGCACTGCAAAAGGAAAGAAGGTGTTGCTGTAATGGAGCTTATTAAACCACTCAATAAAAAAAATCAGAAAGAACATTGGTTCATAAATTCCATGCCCTTTATTCTCTGTACATTAGCAGCCAGAGTATGGGAAATAAACACATGAGCTTGTTGAGGTCATAGTAAAGGAAAATAAATAGAAATGTAACAGATATAACAGAGACC